>CM034154.1:738263193-738968193 GCA_019776745.2 Taxus chinensis | reverse complement strand
TTGATCTAGTAACCTACATAAAACCAAGAAAAAAAATGCATGGCTTTCATGGCCTCCATGGCCTCTCCTTCAACCTTGAAAAAACCAAATGAGGTAAAAGAAAGAGAAAGAAAACATAAAGAAGGAAATGTTAGGGCTTGCAAAGACCTAAGATATAATCACCAATATTAAGTCAACCCAAGGGTTGAGATTTTACCCTCCTAGCTTTTAAGTTATGGGAAGTAAGTGGGATGGGGTGAAAATTAAAATGAGTGTGAGTAAGTTAATTTAGGGGAATGGATATTTTAGGTGGTTAGCCTTAGGAATGCTATGAAAATAAAATAAGCTATTTTACTATTGGGTATATGCAATGGTGTTACATTAAGATGGGGGGTTTAATTGCTTAGGGAGTACCTTTAAATAAAGTGACATTTTATTTATGTAGGAAATAGATATGGACTATTCATGGAAGGGTTAGATTAAATATTGGTGGGAGATAAAAGAGTGCTACGGGCGTTAATAAAATTAGATAGATAAAAATTAATGCAATCAATTTAAATTACATTTCAAAAAAATAATTAGTCGTATTTTAAGCAAATCTATGTGGGTATTTTAGTGTCGTAAAATGAGGGGCATTACATAAAATTTGTAGATCATGCAGAGAAACGTCATTTGTAGACCTAGAAAGAATGCATTTACCAGTCAGATCACATTTTGTTTTCATAGTGATTTGAACGAAAATCATGTTTTCAATCGATTGGAGGGAAATTGTGTTTAATCTCTCCATAATCAGGTACGAGTTGTGTAAAGATGATTTAAATAATACAAAAATAAGATAAAAAATAGAGATTTATAGATTGTGATAAGTCAAAACAAGGGAAAAATACATATACCGTAGGAAATCGAAAAACATACAATCATCTAGGGCATGCACAGAAATCCTATCTACTATTGCAAATCATGAACTAGGGATTTTTATTTGGCCATGAATGGTTTGTGTTACTCTAGGATAAAATGATAAATAATTTTGAAGAAAATTTATATTATCAAGTTATTAAACGAAATATTTTTCAAGAGACAGATAAGATCGTAAAGAAAAAGATGAAGGGAAATTCCAAGATAAACTTTAAATGAAGACAAAGCTGAAAATCCACCAAATTCTAACATTGATGAACTCACTGATAGAGAATGTGTATTTTACATGAATCCCAACACTTTGAAGACATGAAAGAATATAGTCTTTGTGAAACTTGGAATGGATGGTTGTTCAAATAGTTCGAGAGTTTGTAGATCTCAAGAATTTACCATTATGAGGGTCTTGAGACAACTTGATGGATCTTGTGGATGGCTTAGTATGGATGGTTGTCTAATAATTTAGGAGATTTTGTAATTCAGGAGTTCAGGGAGGTGGAATCCGGGAACTCAGGAATTCAGTTAAGGAACTACACCTTTACAAGGGTCAGGGAGGCAACTTGATGCAGTTCTACCTGGTCAAAGCATTTTTTAAAGGGAAAGGCTTCTAATGAATGTGTGGTCTTGGTTGATTATGTTATTTTAATCTTTTGTCAGTATGTTCTATAGAGTAAGCCTTAAGAGGGGGTATTAAAATATAAGACTTAGTATAAGGATTATTTATTAACATTATATTAATATTAGTTAAATGTTAACTAATAAATGGTTGAAACTACTTCAACCACTTTGTACCATCTTTCACATAATAAAATGACAAACACACAATGAATAATGTGTGAATTCCAAATTCTCTTAATATGTTCTTTGTACATTCTATTCTTTATCTCTTTGCATATTTTAATAACATTTGGATTCTCAGGTAAATGTTCAATATCATTATTCATATGAAACTCTTTATCCATAACAACATTATCATTCAATTCAGTGGCAATACTCATTGCAAAATAATTATTCTCCTCATTTTCATTATGTATTCCATCATCGTCATCTACAACATTAGATGCATTCAGGATATTAGATGTAACTTTCCCTCTACTTAGTTTTTCATCCACTTTGATTTCTTTATTCTAATCACTTCTAATTTCTCTAGTGTCTTAGTCTTCACCTTCTTCATGTCCTTACGTTGTTTTTTATCCCTCGTGATTATTACAATATAGATAGTGGGGGTAGGTACAACTTCAACTATTAAAAACTTGTGCAGGAATGTATAGAATATTGCAAAACAAATAGTGTGGGGACAAAATTCTGATGAAAAGGGAGAAAGGGATGTTGGAGGGAGAAAAGGCTTATAAAATAAAGTAACGTGAGTGCATTATAACATGAGCACATTACTTTATATTAAATGTTCGTGGCAAGGCCCCAAGGCTTGGAGCTCATTTGGAAACCTAAGCTTAAAGCATGGACTAGCTCAAACACAACAAATAACATGTTTTTGACAGAAAAATGTAAAAATGTGTCTTCCACCACAAAAAGGATCAACAAATTTCTTAAAAATATGACTACAAGGTCAATGAAACTTTCCTCTTTCTAAATATATGATTTTTCAAATTTTCTAACTGGTATAAGGTTTCCATCCTTATTATTTTCTAACGATGTCTTTTTATAGCTCTGTTGTTTATATTTATACACATCTATCTTCCTTCATGTATCTTTTGTATCGCTTATCCAAATTGAATAAAATTTATACAGTCCCAAAGTAGGACTAATTCTATATGCATTCAAAAAAATCCAAATTTTGATATTTTTTGAGGTAGATTGGGGAGGCAAGTCAGTTATCCATTATTTCTCAGTTTTTGAAGTCTTTTTACAAGGAAAATCATTAAAAACTCACTAAAAATATAAAATAAAAATTATATCCTAAACTATAAGATGATCAAATCTAACTTTCCACCAAAGGGTTTTAAATAATATTAAACAATGCTAAAAAATGAGGGGGGCATGACTGGCTATCTACTATATTTTTTAGAAAAACATGAGCACCTCTTGGCATTTTAGCTCTTTGACCCACTTATACTTAACCATTTTCAATAAAACTTAGTATTTTAGAAACTAGACTCAATTGCTACATTTCATAACATCTTTTTTGAGTGTATCCATCTCAAATAACTCATACAATTTAAAGTTTCTCATTTTTAAAAGAAAAAAAAGGTCCACTTAAGACCCCATTTTGGCCCCCCATCTCCATGTACTTACCCTTTTCTCTTTTGTTCTTATTTTTAAAGAGTGTAATCCCATTTTCTGAAATTTGGGAACTTAATCCAGTTATGTGTTGTTGTAATTAGAATCCTTACTCATTAAAGGACTAGATTTTTTATTATTTTATCTTTTTAGTTTTAGTTGCAAATAAGATGGAGAATTCTAATAGTTTTTGGCAGTGAGGAAATGCTCACAAGAAGTTGACATTCACTTATATAGAAGGCACATGAATTGTTTGAAAAAATGCCTCTAAAAATGCCTTCCAAACATTCAAGAAAATTCATTTTGGGATAAAATAGACTCTACAACCTTAGTCGGCATAGTCCCAACATGTGCCAAAACAGGAATTGTAGAATAGGTTATGCGCTAGCAGACATGTATACAGAATGTGGAGGCATACGCAAAGAGTGTGAACTATTTGATAAAATGCCTCCAAGAGACATGGCCTTATAGAATACCATGATTACATGATAGGCAAAAATAAAGGATTTTGCAAGGATGTTCGCAAACTATTTCATGTCTGAAGTGCTTTGGCACATAGCTTGGCCATGTAAGCTTCATTTATGTTTCCTTAACATGGAACCATATAATTTTATCAGTGAGGATTGTAAATACTTCAATGACATGAGTGTCATTACAACATTATGCCCATAATTGATCATTATGTTTGCACGGATGACATTTTCGGCGGTATTGGTTATCTTTTTGAATATCTAAACTTTATCATCAACATGTCAAGAATTATGGAGTTTTTATATGACCAACATGTGTCCAATCTGATCACTTCACCTTTGATACCATATCCTCATCCCGTGCTAAAATAGGATCTTTGAAACAAGATAAGGAAATCCACCAAAGCATTATGGAGAACTGAATTTTGTCAAATGTTTTAGTTGCAAGTGTCATGGTAGATATGTATGTAACATGTGGAAGCATGCAAAAGGCTTGTGAATTGTTTGACAAGATGCCTCAAAGTGATGTCATTTCATGGAATACAATGCTTAGAGTATAATTATATGCAAAAAAAAAGATTTTGCAAGGATGTTATAAAACTCTTTGAAGTAATTGAGTTATTTGAACATACCTTGACAATGTAAGCTTCATTTTTTTTATATAAACATGCTACCATGTGGGTTTGATAACTATGTTTAGATTGCTAAACATGCACGTTGTCTAAAACCTTCATGCATGTGTTGACTACAACATTCGAACCAATTTTATCTCCAAGATTGTTGCAAGGCAAATTGGTGTGAGAGATGTAGATAGGCCCCATCATTTCTAAAAAATCACAATGGTCTTGTAGAGATTATTGGAAATGCTATGCAACAATATGTAGACATAGGCTAACACTATAACAAGGTGGATCGTGTTTTATTTACAATTTCTTATAAAAATTGTGTGGAGATCTAGACCATGTTGTTGACATTAAACTACTTTTAGGATAATTTTGTATATCTAGGATGCTATGTTGAGGGAGATGGAGAAAAGGAAAAAGAAAAAGGAGTCTTATTCCTAAAAGTGATGGAAAGATGCTTTGTCAAAAGGAAATATGAGATAAGGGCTTGCAATGAATCTAATGCTTTGAAATGATGGAGAGAACATATCTTGTTAGTTGTATCGGATTGAATTACACATACAAGAAATTATGTATGCAAATTTATATGTACTCATGCATTTTGCCTTATTTATGGTTAGAGCAAGGACATTTTCGTCTTTTACATTCTTCCTAATTCCTCAAATCTTCAACCATTTCCATCACAACATACAAAATAAAACAACATTAATACATATATTACACAAGAAGTAGGAAATGAAAAACCTTTTCAAAGTAGCTTTACATTTGCATCCCTAGGATATGGACATTCTCTCAAAGCATTGCCATTGTTTCACAAAATGCAACCAATAAGGGAGAGGAGCCAATAGTTGTTCCACTTCACGAAGCATTGCCATTGTTTCACACCGGCTTCATGGGCTGCATTGATTGTAGGATACACACAAAATGAGTTTGTCGCAAAGGCCTTGGAACCTTTATGGCAAGTGCAACCGACAGGGGTAAAGTTATACTCCACAACCTTTGTCTACATGCCCCACCCTCTGCCAAAATAGGCTTTTTAGAACAAGACATGGACATCCTTTCTCACATAATTTGCAACTTGTTTATAATGACTACCTAGGTAGCAATAAATTTACAACTTTATAGAGGCCTCCATGAAGATAAGCCCAAACTAGGACAAAGATTTGATGCCTGTCCGGGGCATTTTCCAAAATTTAGTACGTATTTAACAACTTTTAATAATGCATTCCCGTCACATGTGGACGTCAATTTATTTGCAAAGACCGTCACTTATCTTAAACATTATTTATTCTAACAGCTGTAGGTACAGTTAAAAAACAGCAGCTTGTTAACTGTCATGATTTTATCTCAAAAAAAAAGCCACTAAATTGATATTTATTAATAATTCTACTAGATCCAAATCAAGCAAAGATTTTAAATTTCACAAATTATATTAAAATAACGGTCGCTGAAAATCTGTAAGGCTGTAAGTGTAAACGTCTGACCGTCAAATTTCATCTGCTTACAAATTGGAAGTACATACTACATTTAATTGAAATAAATATAGCCTACGTACATTAGACTGCGTTGAATAAGGGATTGTTTGTGATCTGTGTAGAAAAGGTCATTAATTGGGAAGACTTATTTGTGCTTGGTTGCTGCAAACGTAAATAATATGGTTGGGGGATATTTCCAGCAGTAGATATGGAGGAAGACAGTTCACCAAATCTCAAATAAAATATGGCAATATGCAATCAATGGTAAGTATTCAGAAATTCACAATCAAGCCATTTACGATTGCAAGACTCTCAAACCATTCCTAAAAATGAACAGTGAGTTCAAAAAGTAAATTACGCGTGGGAGATAATAACCACGGCAAGCTTTCTTCCAACCACTGCAATTTAATTTCATTAAAGTAGTCTATAACATCTTTCCTTCAAATAGTCTATAGGATCTTGAATGTGCTCTACTCTATAGCACTTTTTAAGTAGTATTCTATTAATTGAAGGTTTCATTCTTTGTTTCCATTTGTGAACCAACATCCACATCAAGAATAGACACATAATAAGTTCTATTCATGAATTGTTGTACCATCTTTTTCCATGATTTCAATAAATCCATCTAAAGTGTCAACTAAGATTTTTGAAAAACATGTTATACCTTCACCAAATGTATCTCTCCACACGAATCATCTTGTTAAGTTAGTCATGGTTATATCTAGAGAGATGCCAAGAATAGAGATATTTATATTTTCTTAAAATATTTTGTTCAATATATTCATCTCACCTAAAATATTTGTAAGAATATGCAAATAAAACTGCATTGAACAAATTCTTGTCTTATCATACCGAAATGAGATGCTTCTTTCATTTTTCCATAAAGTTAAAATTGTTGGCATAGCTTCATTAAATTTTTAATGACCTCTCCTCTAGATAACCATCTGCCTCCATGAATTTTTAAGACATTAGTAGCATACATTTGCGTGACCCTAATTCATTTTTTTTTTTGGGAGAGTTGTATACCCATGAATAAACCTTATTTGCAATATTTTCCACATACAACAATTCAGGGACCCTCTTTGAAGCATATGCTATTGTCAATGGCTCTCGATGAGCTATACAATGAGTTGTGATAAGGTTTGGAGCATCATCTTCAATATTAAATAAGCTTAGTCTCATGTCCTACCATTATTGAGGCCCCATTTGTAGAAACAACTATTGGGTTCTCCATTGAAAGATCTCTCTCATTTATTACCATAATCAACTAGGAAGTTGATGGTCCAAGCCCTTTTGAGTCTATATATACATAACATAGACAACAAGATGTTGTTTGAGGCTACGATTAGTAATTTCATCCAATATTAGAGAAAAGAAAGAGTTGTTCAACACATTTTCAACTTGCATAATTTAAAGATATTTTGATATGCAATACAAAAATTCATTTGCAACAAAACGATTTGCATATGAAGCATATGTCAAGGACTTTGGAATGTAAGGTGTTTCTAGATATTGTAGAAACTTGCAAAGTTTTTCATATTTAAATAGTGACAGACCTTCTCGACAGAAAAATACGTTGTTTTCATTGTAGTGATCACTCTTTCTTTATTTTTGTCTTTAATTTCCACAACATGCTTCGGAATAGACTTTATATTTTTATCCTTATCACTTACCCATGGTGCAACAACTCCCTGATGTGAAACATATTTCTTGTGAATTACAAGAGCATCCTTTTGTATTATAGTGCACCCATTCTTCGTATCCCATGGTTCAACCTTTCAATACTTTACACAAAAGTCACACTTCATGAATGTTTTATCATTGTGCTAAAAAAAACATAGCCATTAAAATTTACCTAGCCATTTCATGTTGAAACTGTCTTTTTTTGCCACATTTTCCTTTTTGTTGCTTACCTCTTCAACACATTGATCCTCAGATGAGTCAAAAGAAGTTCCAAAATATTCATAAAACTTCTCCTTCAATTCAGGGTCTCTATTTCTATAACTTTTCTCCTCCAAATAAGTATTTAAGGGAATGTTTGAATATGTTCTTTTTCAAATCTAGATATGTATCATCAATAGTTAGTTGTGATTTTCTCTTGCGTGACATTATAAAATTTCTTCAAGACCAATAAGGACATCTCTTTTACTCTTCATGTTTGCTATTTTCTACCAGTTCCTATAAATAAAATTGTAAAATTGTGCAGGATGCTGGCAAAATAAATTGGATATATATGTTTACCATAGGTCTTATGGTGTCTATTATGAGAGGAATAAGACAAGAATGACTTGTCACATTTTTCACAGGCTCATTTGAGGGGAGGGTCATCCATCTTCATAGCCAAAAAAAATAAATTGAAACCAAAGAAAAGCCTTAGTCGACCAACGTAAAGGAGATGGCGACTAAAAAATAAAGTCTTTTTCCTTTTGTTTTACCCTAGGGTAAATTTTTGTTTCACATAAAATTTGATTTTTGCTCATCATTTGATTGGTCCTTACAAGAGAAAAGGAATCAATGTGGTTAATAGGATATCCGACGGTGTTGTATAAGCTAGATGTGGCTTGTTGATGTTGACACTACCCTTTGTTTGTTGTATCAACTACATATCATATTTTATATGGTCATTTTCACTTTTTGATGACTATGTATTCATCAATAGTCATGTCAGATGTGCATTCGATATGCCGATAGGGGAGGCAATGGTTGTTGGGAAACAATAAAGTGCATGGAGAGAAGGAACTAAAAGTGTGTAGAAGAAGATGACAAATTGAATAGGGGAAGAACATGAGAGGAAAAGAGGAGGGAGGAAGAATGTCTATGGAGGGATAAGTTATGGCTTTAAATTTGTAAGGAGATTTGCAGATGAAGTAGTCTTTGGTCTTATAATTTGTGCCTTGACATGTATGTGTGAAAAAATCTTGGAGAACCTGTCAAAAGAAAATGTTGGGTAGATACAAAGGATCTGTAGGCATCGCACTATTGAAATAATTATCAATGTAAGGCCCTGTCATTCAACATCTCAAATTTCAATAGTCACCCTATGTAAAGTTAGGTATGGAGATATATGCATTATGAGGGCGCAAGCCACATTTAATGGGAGTTGCCTTCGAGGCCCAAAGCTCCTTTTTTGCTTCAAGTTTTTACACATGTGTTTAGAGAGAACTGGGAAATTATTGGTCACCTATCAAAAAAATTAATTTAACATCCAGACAAAGAATTTATGGATCATCACATTACATAAATATTGGAGCAAGCATGTACGCCAAGAGAAAATCCAAAAAATATGTGGGTTGCCAATGAGGTATATATGAAGCAAGTAAAAATTCACTTTAATAAAAACAAAAAGAAAGGTTGCAACTGCAAGGATCTAATAATACTGATTAAATTTCATTATCACAATTCCGATGATGGTGGAAAGTTTGTAGGTCAATTGGAACGGTTGCAGAACATTTCCCAGCTCTAGATGAAAATTGCATGAGGATGACATCACTCTCCTTGCTGAATACAACTAAAATACTCTTGGCTTTGCACATGGGGGTCAATCACCTGGAAAATCTATTGAAGCCTGTCAGCAAGGTTTGGATCTGATGACTTTTGTTCAAAACTATGATTCTTAATTTTTGAAAACCATTAATATAGTTAATGTTATCGACATTGACGTTGATATAATATGTATGGATGCTTACAATGAATTGAAAAGGCTCCTAAAATTACATAAGTAAGTTCTTGATTCGCTAAATTCGTGCCCATCTCTCTTATGGAACCTGTAAAACTGGCGCTAGAAAACAAGCTAACATGTAAATTTAGAAGTAATTGGATAGTTACAGCGAGTTCAAAGTTTTGCCCTCACATAATTAAATAAACAAGACATTGCGTGAACTATGCTAAATGGAGCTCTCGCTAATAGCCATCCCAAAACTAATGTCATTATGGGTTAAATCAGGCATGCACATGGAGATAAATCTAAGGCCCAAGGGTTAAATTTGACGGTCGTTTAGACGTTTTCCATGATTTAAACCATAAATTACTTGCTAATATTTGAAATAACCGTCACATGAGCTGCTTGCATATTTTATGCATGATCGTCTTTTTTCTATAGTTTTTTAAATAAACAGGACATTATGTAAACTATGTTAAATGGATCTCTTGCTAATAGCCATCCAAAACCAATGCAATTATGGGTTAAATAAGGCATGCACACAGAGATAAATTTGTGGTCCAGGGGTTAAATTTGGTGGCCGTTTAGATGTTTTTCATGATTTAAACTATAAAATACTTGCAAATATTTTCAGTGATCGTCACATGTGACTTGCATATTTTATCTATGTCGTTAGAAAACAAGTTAACGTGTAAATTTAGTAGTAATTAGATAGTTGCAGCGAGTTCAAAGTTTTGCCCTCACATAATTAAATAAACAGGACGTTATACGAACTGTGCTAAATGGAGCTCTCGATAGTAGTTGTCCCAGAACCAATACCATTATGGTTAAATCAAACACATACACAGAGATAAATCTGAGCCCGAAGGGTTAAATTTGACAGTCGTTTAGATGTTTTCCATTATTTAACCGTAAATTACGTGGAAATATTTGAAATAACTGTCACATGTTGCTTGCATATTTTATGCATGACCATTTTTTTTTCTATAGTTTTTTAAATAAACAGGACGTTATGTAAATTGTGCTAAATTGAGCTCTCACTAATAGTCATCCCAAAACCAATGCCATTATGGGTTAAAGAAGGCATGCACATGGAGATAAATCTATGGTCACGGGGTTATATCTTATGGTTGTTTAGATGTTTTTTCATGATTTAAACCGTAAAATACTTGCAAATATTTGAAGCGACCATCACATGCGACTTGCATATTTTATCCATGTCCATCATTTTTCTATAGATTTATATTTAAATCTATGTACTATACTAATATGTATTCAAAATACTTATGTATATAATGTTTTTAAATGGCCCACATATTTAACAACAAAATAAAAGTTGAGTGGGATAATAGACCCATGTAAAAAAAAACCCACGGTGAAATAAAAGTTGAGTGGTAAAATAAACCCATGTCAAAAAACCCACCAATCGGATTCAACGCTTCTCAAAACCCAAAGCGGACCACGAAGAGGACACAGCTGACAGAGCCTTAAAAGCCCCTGTCATTTTCCTTCTCTGTCGTGTTAGGATTGCTGATGTCTTTAGACAAGGATTATTTCTACAGCCCTGTTGGCAGAAAATCTACGGTAGGATTAAATTTGTCCATCGTCGCATGTACCATTTAAAAAAGAAAAACTGTTGATTCACTGCAGGCAGGTGTCAGAAGTCATATGCTTGGTTGTGAAAGGGAACACCTATCAACGTAATAAGGTTCAGTTTGATGGTTTCATTGGAGAGCACTTGTGGAGCAAGACATTGATGCTTCCCTGCCACACCACGCTTGTTGTAGTGACTTTTACATATCTAACACTTGAATGTTAGGTTGAGGGAATCAACCATTTCTCTAATTTGCTCAAGACCTTATTGGTTAGCCACATGGTGTTGTTGCTAGTGGGAAAAAGCAATGACAAGAGTAGGGTCTAGATGTTTTATAACTATTGAAATAAGACGAGTGATCTTTATTTTCATCTGGGAATGAGAAATCAGGAAATGAGATGATGGTAAACTGCAATAACAACCAAATATGTTTCTTCACAGAGAATATCATCCAATTTGTGCATCCAACCATCCATCGCAAAGAGAAAGTGTTGGTGAGAGGATGCATGGATTCTTCCAAATTTCAAAGCCTTTCTATATTCCTGCATTTCCGTGATGATGGAATGAATTCTAGTCACCAAATGTTTGAGGGTGTTCAACTCTTTTGTGAACCTACTCACAATGTTGATGTAAGTAATCGTCTGGTTTCCTATCCACTGAATGGCATAACCAATTATCCCAAAGATGAAACCAAGATCGACCATTATTCAAGCACCAAGATAGTCAAAACAAAGACTTCAAACTCTATATGTGGTTTTTTACAAAGAAAGAGGAAGTATGCACAATTACCAACTACGTGTATTTGTTAAAGAACCATAATATTTTGTTATTTTGTGTTGCACTACTTTGAAATAGAAAACTCGGTCTTAAATGAACTATTTAAGTTTAGGCCAATAATATAATGAACCAACAAAAAATGCAAAGATAGAGGGGAACAATTTGGGGTCCTTCCACTGACATCACAACACATGGGGACCTATGGATTTTCCCCATTTTTGAGTTTGGCCCCTTTAAACTCAAATTGTGGTCTTGTGACTGATGCAAGCTAGATCCTGCCAACAAAGTGGATAAGAGGGATTTAATTCCCACTTTTTTCTAATATTTCCTCTCATATGACCATCTACTAGAGGGGCTCAATTATCAGTGATTGATCCCACATCACCTATTATCCTATAATAACTAGAGCTTAAAACTAAAAATCGAGGCTATAAAATGCAATAAGAAACAAGAAGGGTGGTTAGGTTTCAAACTTGGAGCCTATTTGATTTTCCCCAGTTTTTATTTTGACCCCTTTGAGATCAAATGACGCTCACATGAACAATGAGAACAAGATTGAGATGATAAAGTAGATCATAGATGGTAGATAATATTTGGATAGGAACAATCTGAGACCTGGAATAAGTGTGGGACATGCAGGTATTGAATTACCACCTTTTTATTTCCAACTTTCCATTCATATCTTGCTCCTATCTAACAAACTAAACACCATCCAATCAAAAACCTTAACACCTAATGCAAAAAATAAAATAAAAAAAAATAGCAAATCTCGATTGGCAAATAAAACTTGTTTGTCACTTGTATGACCAAATACTAGAGGGCTTTAATTATTGATGTTTTTTTTTCGCATTTATTTTTTTTTGCAATTAATCAAGCTTGAAACGGAAAAGTAGGGCTGCACAATGCTATAAGAAGCAATCAACATTGTTGGGTTTTAAACCTAGAGCCTATTGGATTTTCCCCCCCTTTCCCCTTTACGCTGAAATTGCACTCACTTGAATAATGTGAGCAAGAATGAGAAGATAAATTGAAGCACAAATATAAGATATTATTTGGGTAGGAACAATCTGAGTCATGGAACAGGTGCGACACATGCCTGTATTTAATTCCCACCTTTTTATTTCCAACTTTCTATTCTTGTATTTATATTAAATATACAAATTAAACATCGTTCAATCAAAATTCATGATGCAATAAAAAATAAGAAAGCCCGTTTTCTATAAGTGGTCTTTGATGGATGATGTTGCCATGACTATTGATGAGACAAATTGTAATTGCTACCTTTATAGCTAGAGAGAAACCCTAACTGCAAATGTGCATGAAATAACCACCCTAGGATACTAGGGCTACTCCACATATTCATGTCTCTATAGTGTCCAAGAGACGCATAAGAAAATTTCTCATACATTTGTGTGTAAATTAACTAATCAAAAAACACAAGGGATGATATAGCATACAAAACATATTGACATTGGTAGTATTGGTCGACCACTTAATGAGATCTGAGATATCTTCACTTACATAGCCTCGATGAATTGCACACTACGCGCCCTTTCTCCTTCAAACTATTGACAAAAATGCACATGGTCGTAATAAATAAGAATGTTGTATTGCTTCCCCATAGCGATTTCCCTGCCCTAAGACTTTCCCCGAACTACAAACTCTCCTCACTCAAACCCTTTCTTCATCTCCTCTCTCCCTCTCTATTTGCTTTGTTCCCTCAAGTTTAACTTCATTGACATATCCCCTTCAACGTTTTCATCATACATTTCACATGCGATTACTAGTATAATATATTATTATATAGTTGGACTCCAACTCAACATTCTACTCTCATCTACACAAACAGGGCAATTTCCCTTCCATGTCATCTCTTGAGCATTCCAAGCTCTTGTTTATCTATGCATGTGTAGGTTCTAGGTGAGTACAAGTGGTAACCTATTGTGACGCCATTGGATTCGAGTACAAATCTTTAATACAATTAACCACCAAATGCTAAATTTATACACCCACATCTGGTTGAATATTATCATCAGGACTCAAATGTGATGGCCTTTTAGACATTTTTTGTGATTTTTAACCGTAAAAAACTTGCAAATTTTTGAAATAACCATTGCATACAACTTGCATATTTAAAATATGACTGTTATTTTTATATAGAAATTATATTACTACATACTCAATATAATTAAATAAACACAGAATAATCTTATAAATATTTTATTAATAAATTCTAAAGTAAAAAATTGACCTTCAAAACTATAAAATTTCCGTCACTTAAAAATTTTTAGACAGGCATAAGTGGCTGTCAAATTTTACCTATGATTGACTAATGAAAGTGGCGTTTGACTAAAATTCGTGGACGTCATTTTGACGGTCTCATGAAGATGCCAAAAGTTTTATAAAACGGTCAAAAACGTGTTCCCGGCATTCGTAATTGTGATCGGAAAGCTATATATGTGTGTGTGTGTGTGAGTGTGTGGATTGCAGCAATCGTATTATTTCTGAATCCATGGCGATGGAGTGTAGTGGCGAGGGAGCTCAAGCTGCATGGGTCGTCGTCGTAGGAATTTCCATGTTAAGCTGTGTTATACTGTGGCGCTGCTTTAAAGGCAACAAGAAGGGAGCTGCGCCTCCAAGTTGGCCGGTTGTGGGAATGCTTCCCACTATACTTGTCCATCTTCATGATTTATATGAGTGGAGCACCCAGATGGTCATTGACTGTGGCGGAACCCTGGACGTGAAGACTCCTTGGATTGGCCACATGTTCTCGCTCTTCACCATCGACCCCAAAAACATTGAATACATCGTCAAAACCAAATTTGCTAATTTCCCCAGGGGTGCCTACTTCAGGTCTATTTGTAGCGATCTTTTGGGCCACGGGATTCTGAACGTGGACGGCCAAGAATGGGTAGAGGCGAGAAAGATGATAAGCTCTGTGTTCCACTCGCAGGCGTATAAAAATCATTTGATTCATACGCTCGACGAATTGGTGAAGTGCAGGCTGATACCAGCTGCAGAAGCCGCGTGCGAGAGCGGGTCAACCGTGGATCTTCAACGCCTGCTTGTTCGTTTCACTTTTGAGCATATTTGCGTGGTTGGCTTTGGCTGTGAAACCCATGACTTCGAGTCGGGAGAGATGGAAGAAGTAGCGAAAGCGTTGGAGGAGGCGGAGGAGGCGACTCTGCATCGGTTCACAGTTCCTTCCACTGTGTGGAAAGCGGCGAGGATGTTGGGCGTGGGATGGGAAGCTAAGCTCAGCAAGTCTCTCCTTGTCACTCGTGAATTTGTCGACGCACTCGTTTCGATTAGAAGAAAAGAAATGGCGGCGGGTGGCGGCGCCCTGCCTCGACGGCATGACTTGCTGTCGAAACTGATGCAAATGGAGCGGAACACTAGCACCGATAAAGAGCTGCGAGACACGTGTATCAGCGCTGTTCTGGCGGGGAAAGACACCAGCTCGGTCGCGCTCTGCTGGTTCTTCTGGTTGCTTTTCCACCACCCAGTAGTGCGGCACAATATTTTGTTGGAGATACGTGGAATCATGCAAAGGAGCTCTGGCGAGAACAAATACGAGTTTACCGTGAACGAGGTGAAGGAAATGCAGTATTTGCACGCTGCGCTGACTGAATCGTTGCGGCTTTATCCTTCGCTTCCCCTAAACTTCAAAGCGGTTAAGGAAGATGAGGTATTGCCGGATGGGAGGCGTTTAAAGAAGGGAACATCGCTGGTATTCTCTATATACGGTATGGGAAGGGCGGAGAGCATATGGGGAAGTGACTGCAGGGAATTCAAGCCAGAGAGATGGATGAGGGAGGGCGTGTTCGTGGAGGAAAGCAATGCGGGCAGGTATCCAGTGTTCAATGGAGGGCCGAGGGTGTGTCTGGGGAAGGACTTCGCGTATTTGCAAATGAAATGGGTGGCAGCTCTTCTTCTTTATCGATATCGTATGGAAGTGGTGAATGATGTGGAGGTCGAGCCAAAGCTGGGGATGAATCTTTTCATGAAAAATGGACTGTTGGTCACTCTGCATCCACGACAATCGCCCTCCTCTGATGATGCCGATAAAAACTGAGTGCTGCTCACAGGAAAGCCAAAATCCAGTTATTCAACTCCGTGTCATGAGCGCAGAGTATTTTTATATAAAATAGTTTTTTATGAAAGCGACTTTGTCTGCGTTTAAACGAGTATATCAATTGTTGTAGCCCATGTGGTGTTTTTTAAGCCCTCGTAGTGTTTGGTGCCCTGGAGTTTTGCGGGACCGCTTCTTACTATGCAACTCTTTTCATTTTACATTTTACTTAATAATAGTTGCAATAGTAAATATATTTAAAATATGTTTAGAAATTAGAAATATACTTCTTCATGGGTCTATTTCATTTATGTCACACATTTAAAAAGGACTAATAGTTTAAGAGACTTTTTAAAAAGGTTTACATAGTCCACATAGAAAAAGAGACTAAAATTATACTAGCAATTGCAAATGAGTTGCAAATTACGCCGAAGATAGTAGCAATATTTAGTTTATTTGAGTTGTATTTCACTTTGATATTCCCTAGATGTCTATATGCTGTTGCAAAGCTCTTATTTTGCTATTGTTCATATTTTTGTAAGACACAATTATGATAGTCGCCAAACTAAATCAAGGTTCATCATTTGGTCAAACACTGGGCATTTATCTATTAAAACTTTCGAATCTCAAAAATTTTGAACAAGATATATGACCAATATTATTTTCTAAAAAGTAAACTATAGAATTTACTTTATGAAGAATAAAATCAAAATCAGAAAACTTTTAAATCTCAAAAACTTTGAACAAGATATATGACCAATATTATTTTCCAAATAGTAAACTATAGATTTTACTTTATGAAGAATAAAATCAAAATCAAATATCTAGGATAGTAAATATCTAAGACTGTAGAAAAATATCTAAAATCTGGCAACCTTTAAAATATTTAAAATCCGGCAAGACAGTAAATATTGGAGCCGCCGGAATTTGACACTTTCTAGCAAGAACATCTTCAAAGTAGACGCCTACCGGTGAATTAATGTAATGCATATTAATACAATTTTGATCTCATTTTTCTATGTGGCCTATATTTATACCTTGTTTAAAAGTTTCTTAGATTGTTAATCCTTTTTAATTTGAACTCACTGAATTTATAAATGTAGGTTAAATTTGATAGCAATTTGGCATGGTTAATTAAATTATATTGTCTTAAGGAAAACCACTTTGCACATGTATAGTAGATTGACATTTAGGAATTTATGTGAGACTCAATAATAAATATAAGTATATTAAAGTTATATATAGTTTTTTTTATCTAATTATTTAAATGTGCGGGCCCTATTTTTTCTTATGTAATTATTTAGGTGCAACAAAGTAAAATTACATTTGTATTTGTTTTTTTCTTATGTAATTATTTAAGTGCAACAAGTAAAATTACATTTATATTTGTTTTTATTTTCAAAGATGAGTGGGCCCTAGTTTTTATTTCACTTGCATGACATCAGACCATTCCATATACACAATTGTAGATGTCTCTCGACATAATTATTAGAAGAAAGTATTTTGTCGATCATTATAATCTAAAATTGGTAATCTTTCAAAAAAAAAATAGTTGCATGCAGAGATGAGAGATGAGATTTAACGCCCTTACCGAGCGTTTTAAACTAGTGGAGATGTTTTTTATAGTATTTTTCTTTGAAAAACTATTTTATAAAACTTTTGGATTTTTGGCCAAACCATCAAAATAATATCTTGAAAATTAATCAAAGTCATTTTGGTTAATGTGTAGCCTAGCAGTTCTCAAATGCAAGTTTATGAAGTTGGTGGTTGTGAGTCATTATGACCAATACCACTACCACTTGTCCACCAAACCGCTATTTTCCATTGCCATAAATACAATGCCGATTCACTCATGTTTAGCATACCTACTACCTAGTCACATTAATGAATCTTAATTCAAGTTTACTAAAATTTAAAACTACATTTTTTTGAAAAGTGTAGTTTTATATTAATAACCAAAATGTACAATGCTAATCATACGAAATTGGGTGGAAAGAGTCACGCCCAAAATGCGAAAGGTCTAATCAATTCGAGCAAAACAAGCCTCGAGAGAGGCCAAGTCACCTCAAAGCACCAACATCAAAAACCACAACGTGTGAACTTCAATATAAAAAAATAGAACATAAACATCAAGCAACAACTGCAAACATGGAGGCAGGTGGCTGAGGAGGAGGTGGATTATTGAACTTATCACCCCAGCGCAAGCCAGAGGGGTAAGCCTCATCAGAGACCACCCATCCCAGCCAATTTCCTGCTTCTGTTGATCACTAGTATCTTCATCATGCCTGCAGGGAGAAATGACTAAGTCCAACTAACGGAAATTCCCTTGAGAAACGCCAAGCCAACCACAATCACCAAGCTGAGAAGATGCATGTGTTAGGGGCCTCGAGTGAGGGGACTTCCACCGAGGTGGAGGTGGAGGACTCTGCAGCCGGCGGTGGGGACCCGCCATCTACGAGTAGGAAGTGGAAAACGGTGGCACTGAGGTGGCGAGTGGCAAGTGGTGATGTGGAGGTGCATCCATGGGCACCCGATTGATAACACAGGGAGTCGAACCCCATGGTCAAGGAGGCATTGGAGATGCTCCACCTCTAAACGCACCTTTTCAGCTTGGTTTTGACTCTAAAGAATAGCAGTAGAGATTACAACCACTTTATTAGTAATAGAGAAATCATAATCCAACGGAACATTATTAAATATAGCACTATTTTTGTCTTTCCATAAATGGAACAAAATGCCAGTTTTGAAGATGCGCCAAAAATTTGTTGTAAACAACAGTTAACATGGCCAAACTTTGTTGTAAACTACATTTTTAATCAATTCATGATGTATAAATAATTATATACTATATTTAATCATTGAATTTATTTACATGATTATGCAGATTTCCATCCAATATCTAACAAATTTAATATGTTTATTTCACATCTTTTATTTTATTTCAAATCTTTCTAAATTCTTTACATTGTGTATAGTGTTACACACAACAGTCCAGTGCGTGTCAACATGTTTATTCGAATTTGGATGGGTTTGAAGTAGAAGTTGGAACTAAATGTTATGGACCATCCCAGAAGTTAGAGCCATAAAATTTTCTAGAACATATATAAATAAATAAATACGAAAATTTGACAGGACCTCGATATTCAAATCTAGAACATATATCGAAAATTTCATGGTGAAAAAATAAGTTTTCATTTAAAAGCGCCGCCATTGACAGTTGTTCCTTTTTATAAAATGAGAAACAACGTATGAATAAAATTAAGAAAAAGACCATATTTTTTGCTAAAAAAATTATGAAATGTACATGTATTCTACACTCTAAACACAACATTTCATTAGTTCGTGGAAATTCATGAATGTGTATGGTTTTGTGGCTATTACCTTTAGAAAATCAATGAAACTGAAAATTCATGTTTATAAAGGTACAAAAAATACAAAAAAGTAGGACATTTTATTGTGTTTTGACTAGTTGATATAAATCACAAATAAATTTTATTGAAGCCAAACCCATTGAATTTTCTTTTTCTCAATCCATAAAAACATATAAAAAGAGACATACATAAGGATTTAAACCCGAAAGAATGAATATAAGGAACACTGTCTAAACTCACAAATCTTTATGATTTTTTGCAACAACGGAAATGACAGACATGCATTGTTTATTGTCATAATCTTTGACTGGACATCTCCAGCCACCCCTCCCCGCCCTCCAAAGAACGCAAATTTATAAGCAAAGGATTACCAGATCGCAACAACAGGAACACACATGCATACCAAATATAATCCCAACCAAAGATAGGATTAATCCTTCCCACAATACAAACTATAAATAAATAAATAAACCCAACTACTTTATTTGGCATATATATAGACAAACTTGAGAAATGGTTAAATTTGCAAAGTGAAGATGGTTTTCACCTAGGAGAGTATGTTATAAGACTTAACCTTTATGTTGATGATCTTATCTTGATTTATAAATCTGCCCAAGGCCTTCAAAAGCATTTATGTGCACTTGAGCACTTTTGCAAAGAAGTGGGGATGCAAGTCAACACCAATAAGACCAAGATTATGATATTCTCCGATAGAAAAAAAAGAACTCGGTACGATTTCTATTTCGATGGAAACATTTTAGAGGAAGTAATAGAACATAAATATCTTAGGTTTGACTTTAATAACAAACTCAGTTGGGAGATTTGTAGCAAAAAGAGAACTTTAAGGGGGTGGGGAGCTTTTTATGCTTTACAAAACAAATGCAAAGAGGCGAAATTATGGGATTGGAAAACTATGCAGACTTTGATTAGGCTTTTAGTAACTCTAGTGGTGCTTTATGGATGTGAGGTTTAGGCTATCAGCATTTCAAACTCAAGGTGGAAACAATTTAAGAGGATTCAAAAAAGTATGATTACTAGTAAGTTCAAATTAAATATCTCGTTCCCATATGAGATTCTTCTAGGTGAAACAAGTTGGCAGTACCTCTAGAAGCTATTGTTATGATGTCTCATAACATATTCAAAAAGGATTGAGCAAATTGATGGTAGTGGATGGCCTAAGGTTATCCTCAACAAGTTTTTGGAGAAAAGAAAGAAGTCGTGGATGAATCAAAACAACAAATGGCTTTAAAATGGAACATTTACTTGTATGCATGTCCTAATAATAGCCAAGAGATAAAGACTTTTGTTATAGATAAATTTTGCCAAATGTGGGAAAAGTCGTTAGGGAGAAAGAAGAGGTATTTTCTGGAGGAATTTAACTCTACATACGATCATCAACAAAAGGATTTTATAGGGGCTAATATCCCATGGAAAGTAAATATTTTCATAGCTCAATTGATAACTAATTCATATCGTCTTCGGTGTGAAACATGAAGATGAAAAGTACCTAAAGAGGTATGGGAAGAGAGAATCTGTGTCTTTTCCATGTTTGGTGCAGTGGAGTCAGAGAAACATTTTGTGTTGGAGTGTAATGCTTATAATGACATTAGGGCCCAGTTTGCTGGCACAGTGGTTGTTGCATCCTTACAAAATATTTTTAGCGAGAATATGGTTGATAAAACATGGGAACCAGTTATCAAACTCACCAATAGGAGATCTGAATGCTAGAAATATCTTTAACAAGATTTGTTGTCCCATAGGCTATCTTTGGTAGCCTCGTGGACATTAAAATATCTTCTTCTTCTTCTTCTTCTTCTTCTTCTTCTTCTTCTTCTATTGATTAACTAAAAATGGAAATAAGGGTATACGATAGTTAATCTAATCTAGAACGGCATGTAAATACAGTAAATAAGTGTAGTAAATAACTATGCAGAATGACTCAAGCAACTAATCTAATAAAATTAGAAACCCTAATATGCAATAAGAACAAGGAAAATACTTAGTTGATTCGGAGGTAGATTTGAATTGTGTCACAAAGTGAACAGAATAATCTAAAAGTAGGAACAACTATTCAGAGGTTTCGAAAAGAATGGATTTGAGCTATCTAGCTGGACTGGAGTGCCTGGAGAGGGACTGGGGTGCCTACAGACACTCTGGTCTACAGAATGGGCACCCTGGTCTGTACAAAAGGCCCATAATTGAGTTTCACATGCCCGACAGGTGGTCTAAACCCTCACTATGTGTCACATCAGATTCGTTACAATGCATCAGGTGTCACTGATAATCCAAGATGTATAGAATACCTACAAAAGATCAAAAAGGAGTATCAAAACCCTAAAAAAATAAGAATGCAAACAAATGGGTCAGACTGACCTTATCTGCCACAACAGTGGGCTTACTAACTAAGCATTGCACTACATTTCTGACCCAAATGTAGTTCTAGTGTGTATGCATCATGTGCCCTAGATGCTCTTGTGTCAGTCACACTTTGTGAAGTAGTGAGAAATAACTATATGTAGAAAATGTAATAGAATGTGTACATGGAATAGAATAGAATCCCCCCTATGCTTGTGTGATGCAGATGAACCGGCTCTGTCCTTGTGATGGAGCTAATGGATGCAAATGATCTCCAAATGGATATAACTCTAGGTGGATGATAGTAGTGACTAGTGTTTGGTCCATCATTATGGTCTCATAACTTTATATTTATATGGTCTCTTGATCTAATTTCGTAATTAACCCTAAAATGGCTGACCATAAAAAAGATAAGAAGCAAAAATGGCTAGAAAGTACCCAAAAAGTGGTGGGAAAGTTCAAAAAGGATCAGGCACCCCAATACTAATCTGGGCACCCCGGTTAAGGCTAAAATAATGGAAGATGATAAAAACTGACTGGGCATGTATGTGGTGGAGGTCGGGAATGGCAATAGAAATCAAATAAAAATGATCAAGAGATGGGGGTTAATTAATACTTTCTTCACTCAAAAACCTTCTAAATAGTAGTATGAGACTGGGAATAAATAATGTCTAAAGTGCATGATTTTGTGTCTACACATTTTTTATTGAATGCAACTCTTTACAAAAACATAAACACACAATAATGGTCTGGTCAGCCTGAGCAACTTCCGTTTGTGTAAAAAACCTGCCAAAACACAAAATCAATCATTTTGCTTCTGGTTGAAGGCAGAGAATGAAGGCAGAGATACAATAAAAAATTAATAGAATGCCTTGAAATAATATTCAATGAACAAAGCCATATAAAGGCTCGGGAGGAAGGAAGAGAGGAACAATTAAATAAATGTTCACAAACAAATGAAACTAACAATGTATTAAACTAACTAATGCTAACATTCCCCCCCTTAATACATTGTTCTTACAAACATACATTTCCTGATACTGGATGTCCCCCCCTTAATGAGAACACCACAAAGAGGGTCTTCACACGAGCATGTGCCTACATGGTCTCGATACACATGGTTTTTCTGAGGTTGACCATAAACCTAGAGGGATAGGAGCACTTTCCGACTGTTCACCTCGGTGGTTTTACAAGCTTACCACGAACCAAGAGGATTTTACCTCAGTGGTTTTATAGGCGTACCACGAACCTAGGAGGATGATACCTCGGTGGTTTTACAGGATTATCATGAACCCCACTTCGAGTACCATGCACTGCTTTCAGTGCTTTTCTACTCCCCATGACACTCTTCAGTTTGGAGGTCCCAAACAGGAAACTATGCACCATCTGCACTTTATTGAACAACCAAACAACATAGGAAAACAACAAACAATACTGACAAATATTCCACATTCACTTCTAAGAATCATAGCAATCATGTTCTTAGTTGTAGCCACTGATGTCGATTTTCGTTTAGCCAATATTCAACAACAAAGGAAACAAATCACTGCCACTAGATGTTGCCCTTGACTAAGTCATTTTCACCCATAATGTGAAATATGAATACTGAGAAAGAAACTACATCAAGAAACATGTTATCGACTAGATCTCGCCACTTAGACCTTGTTGCACATGGTTCATGTTGCAAGTGAACGTATTCACAAGTGAACCATCTTCTTTTCGAAGCACGGCACTCAGAGGATCAATTCAAAATGAAGAACCATTGGCAAACAACTATGCTCCAGAGTAATCCATTTTCAGCATCCGATCACAAAACAGCAGAACACAGAACAAAATAGAAACTGAAATAAACACAAACCAAAAATTGTGGAATTTGGTCCTCAATACCTTATTCGCCACAATATCTGTCAGCGGCCTCGTCGCTTGCGGCTTGCAAGAGGTTGCTGGATTTCCTCTAGCCTCCGTTGTTCTCCGTCCTCCTTCGGATCAAGATCCCCCAAGTTCACAAAACGGTTATTTGTAAGAACTAATGTGTGGAGTTTCAGCAAAAATTCTCCAACATTGGGGTTGATGCGAGCAATGCGGTTGTTGTTTATTAACAATGTGGTCAGACGCTTCAGATTAGGAAAAATTTCCAGCTTGACAATTTCATTGTCTAAAAGATCTATACTGTCAAATTGGTCCTCAATCACTCCCAAGTTCTCGATAACCGTAATTTTATTGCCTCAGAGGTCAAGCTCTCATTCACGAACGACATTGAAATATTGGGGGCACTTGGATATTAAATCTTTCGTTAACCTCACCATTTCTGAAACTCCTTCCTTAAGTAGTTACGAGGCGCGATTTTTGTTTTCAAAAACTACCTTCACTTTCAATAAGGCATCCCCGTCAACAGCTCACAATGCCTCGAAAGCTAAACACATGGTGCACGAACTTGAATTTTTCTGGCCAAAGAAACAAAAAAAATGATAACCATCTGGAATTTATGGCCAAAGGTTTCTTTAAATGATAACTTATTCATAATGATTGGAAAGCTTAAGAAACCCTGGAGGAGTAAAATATGCAGATTTTATTATTGCAATAACAATCAGGCCTGGGTGAAATATCAAACCAAATATCCAGGTATAAGATTATCTTGAACCTCAGATTATGTGTATTTGTCGTGAAAACTAAAAGCATTGAAAAACCCCGACCCTAAACCCTTGTATAAGATTTATCTTGAACGCATTTCCCCACGTACATTACCGTTTTATGGCTGCATCTTTACCAACCAAAGATAGCACCACCAGCAATTACATATAAGTTGCAGGTCTAAAAGAAACGCCAGTTCAATGAAACCGTTGCTGTCAGGAAAAACCACAGGTCTTAGATCTTTGAAGCTCTGATACCAATGAAGGAAGAGAGTGAAGGCGGGGATAGAATAAAAATTAATAGAATGCCTTGAAATAATACTCAATGAACAGAGCCATATAAAGGCTGCGGGAGGAAGGAAGAGAGGAACAGTTAAATAACTGTTCACAAACAAATGAAACTAACAATGTATTAAACTAACTAATGCTAACACTGGTTTGGCAAACACCATTCTGATTTTTATCTATTAACTTAAAAAATATACATATATCATAAATATGAATAAAATTAGAGAAAAGGAAAATAAAAATCTATAAACAATAGTGAAACACACTTTCTGAAACTCGTTTGTGCCATTGACAGATGCATCTACCAGTGGCATGATTGGATTCCTTGCAGGGATATCGACTAGTCACACTATAATCACTCCCTTGACCCACCTTTAACTATAGTGGCGGCCCTGCAACCTAAATTAAGATAACCTCCATGACCCGAATATAATACTTTCCCACATTATCGAATTATTAAATCATGTCCACGCATATGTATAAAAAAGGTTTTTGTTTTGCGTCACATTTTTTTGTTGTGACATGAGGCATTTTTGGCACACTCCCAACTAGACTAATTTCCTGTTATTAAAAAAAGGACGAGTTGGTATGAGATTCAACTGTAGAATAATAAGTACTTCCCTGGCTAATAAAACTACACACGCGTGCCAAATTTAACATTGTCTACTTACACAAGAAGCGACATTCAGTTTCTAACATTATTAGCCGACTACAACACATGGCACACCTCATCCAGGAGTGGAGGCCAACCTTATTAGTTCCTGCCTATGGCAGGAATACTATACATTTCAGTTCAATGAAATAATTTTGGTCAATGGACCAATCACAAATGATAATTTTTTCCCTGTCATTGAAACTTATAATGTTTTTATTCAATTTAAGCAATTTGACAATTTAACAATTTAATAAAAAACTATTTAACTAGTTTTTCATTGGTTAGTTAGGGATGATTTGACAAATTTTCCTCCTTATTAAGGTACAGTCTTTTTCAAATTTTTAAAACCAAAATTTCAAAAAATGCCATCTGTAACTGACATTAATTGCATTAACTCTAGCGCCAATGCGATGACGCAGCGTGTCATAGTTTTTACCCGGAGGTAAAACAATAAAACGGTTAAAATCAGAATTGTTACCGTGCATCACCATCCATAAAAGCTTTTATCGCATCGATGCGCCAATATTTTATATGGAGATGTGGATTTGGAGCCGCAGAAAGTGCGCGCCCACTTCAGAGCCGTCAGATCGGCTCCTTCGGTGGCCTTTCGACCGTCGATTCCCCTCGGCTTCGGTACTTGAGTCCATTCTTTGTATTTATGTTTTTGTTCGAGTGTATAGTTGCAGGATACAAAATCTTCCCCCGCTGCTTAAATGTGTTTTTAGCGTAGGAGAACGTATACGATTTCTTGGTGTACTTTTAGATTGTCTCGATCAAGGCAAGCGGCACGGAAGTTAAGTATACTTTAATATTTGCTGTTTCGGTTCTTTCTTACCCTCATAATGCAAATAAAGGATATATTTTAGACGTGCCATAAAATACTCCAGCGCAGTCGAGTCTCAAATCTGTACAGCGGCTCGGCTGTATTATAAGCCGCGAGGATCACCAGTACATAGTTAAATAAGCGCGATTGCAGGAAAAACCTCTTCACCTGTACAGCGGCTCGGCCGTATTATCAGCCAAATCCTGTAAGAAGTAAGGGACAATAGGAGCACAAGCGAGAGAGAAATCACTAGGGTTTCAGTCGCACAGGACGTGTAAGCTCCCAAAGCATTTGTAACCATCGTCACCCATATTCCGTTCGCCACTGGGTGACAATACCAGTCCACCATAAGGCTGTAAATTTCAGAGCATTTTGATCTCCATGGAAACAGAGATGCACACTTGAGAGGAAAACTTTTTATTGACAGTTTACATTTTTCAGATGACTGTAAAATTATTTTAAACTACCCTTAATAAATAGAAATGTAGTATTTGTTTAAGCATCAAAGTCTTATATGTATATACGATAAAGACAAACACATTAAGAAAATTGACAGTTTGTTATTTTTCTAACCGGTAAACATTTACGTTGTGTGTAAATTTTTGCCTGTACTATACGGTTTGAAACACCAAAAACAGGCTACAGCCTATCAATTTCCAGGTCTGATTTCTGCGTTGGAGCAGTCTTAAATACATATAGTTTGGAATATTGGATGTAGCAAAGATTCACAAATAATGTATGCCCCCACGTGCTCCTTTTGCTCAAATTATCAATCATTAAATATTAAATCTTTTGGTCGTCTTTTTTTTAGCCGACGTTTTTGATAAAGTTGAATAATTTCTATTAAAATTATTGTTTTTCTCAATTCTCGATCTTTCCTTAAAAAAAAAATTTAAATTGATGAAATATTTTTCTGTATTTTATTATGATTTGACTCATAACTTCAGTAAACTTTATAAATAAATATTGTAATATTTTAAATAAAAAAATTATATGTTAAATATGTTGTTTTTAATAATAATTAATATAAACGTATGGGAACAAATATTATATAAATAATAATTAGTTAAAAAAATTATTTAAAAGTCATGTTATATTTTCCTTTATTCAAACTATTCGTCAAATTCTACATCTCCTGTTCAGAGAAGGCGGTCCTTATACCACGATGTAATACGGGTTTCAGAGATACATACATCACAGGCGTACAGACCTATGTTATCAACAGTGCTCGAGTTCTTTTCCTTAACGAAATATCACAACCAAGGCTAGGCAAAGGCGTCACCAATACTTCTGAAATATGTGAAAGAAGTCTTGTTGACATGTTCCTCTTTTGTTCCCTCGGCTGCAAGGTATATTCACTCGCCTGCATTGCTAATTGTTTATCTCCTTTCTACTCAATGAAAACAATCCTTAAGTTTACTGATGGCAATTCTTTCCATCAGCCGCAAGGAATAAAGTGTCGCAGAGATCTAATGACATTCTTACATTCAAAGAATTCGAGGGACTAGTCTTAGATATGGTGGAGTAAGTTCAATGTCGGTTGAGTATTCCCATCTGCTCTGTCTCCTCTTTCTTTGAAGGAAGAACACAATTTTCATCAATGCACAGGCGTGAATTAAATTTGGTGCCCTCTGATTGCTTTCATGGGGAAATTGTATTAAGAATCAGAGTGAGGGTTTGAAGTTCTGTTTGCTATTTCTAGCATTTGTTCATATACGTTGAGTTTTTGAATGTATTGTGTGTGTTTCCTATTTTCGGTGAACTTACCGTTGAATGTTTGCCGGATGTTTTAAAGTTTTTAATTTCTATGCAAAAATGAAGGGATTCAAAGGTCTTCTTGCCATCAATTTTCGTTTGGAGGGAAACCTTCAAGGTGCTTTTGAGGCAATTCAATTGTTTTGCCTAGGTTTTCTCGTCATAGGTGAGTTGTCAAAATGTGCATGTTTTGTTCTACGCAAGGTAGCTCGCGTCATCTTCGAAGGTGAATTTGTCTATTCCATAACTTGGAAAAACCATTTTTTCGGTAAATCAAGAGCGACTTAATTTTTGTATTACACATTGTGGAGAATGCAATGCATACAAAAATATGTACTTTTGGATGTCGGAGGGCATCTTGCAGAAACATCCTTTGTTGATGAATTTTGTTACTCAATTTATTATTTTAATTCTCGGTTGGGTTCTTCAAAACATCGTACAAATCATAGTGTATCTTGGTCATAGAGGCTAATTTAAACCACTAACCATAGAGTCCATTTTAAAAAATTACTAAGGAAAACTAGCATTCTTCCTAGTAAATCAAAAAATTACTACATGGTCAGATTGTGTATAGTAGGTCGTATTTAACCTTTGTTACTTCAATGCCAACAAAATACCTACCTGAAAACAAGGTTCACATACACAGAACCCAACTAAAATGACGCCATTTAATAAAGATTATAACATTTGTTTATGCATGTTGCCAGGATGTCATAAAGGCTACAAAATGAAGGTCACCAATTGGCTTCACAAGATTTCCGCACTTGTTAGCATAAAAATATCCAAAATACAAAAATATGGCAAATATAATAATAATATGCATCTTCATCAAACATGATTAATTCTTGAGCATTATTGGAGTAAGCTTTTTAGCAGCAAATTCAAAGGAAAATTAACACTCCAAGCTTTGCAAGAAATTAAACTTGAATCTGTTGTTTGTGTTGGCCTAATATTGGTGACTATTTGCATATGTATATAATATTCCATTGCCATGATTAAATCTTCTCGACCCTTTTTAATATATCAACCTTTTCATATATGGCACAATGAATATTAGCATATTCAAAGGCATAGCTATCTCACTAAATAAAATTCTCGTCCAAAGTATCTAAAGAACATATGCACTCTAAACTAGATCAAACTAGTGCGTGCGGGTGTATGAGCCTTGAATTTGTATTAGCAAAATACATAAAACAGGTAAACATTCTTATACATGCACCAATTTAATTATGTAAATGAGCACAACCAAATTTATAAACCAACCAACAATTGTACAAAACAAATATTAATTATGCCATAACAACACAAGAAGGAATATGCTAGCCTTACATTTCAAAAATATGTGCCAAGACAATGACCTAACAAATATCCAACAGTTGATGTTCAACTTGGGTACAAAGTTGAATAAGAACTACTTGTAACTTGCAATCTACAACCATATATATGTATATATATGCAAAAATAAACTATGAACAAGCTATGTAAAGACTTAAGCCAACCGAGGCATTAAAATACACTTGCGACTCCAAATAGTAAGTCACTATTTCAATTACCGAAAAAAACAAGTTCAGGATGGATTTGATCTTTATTGTCTTGGTATATTTATTGATTTAGCGCACACAAGCACTGACATTGATTGAATTGGTTATTAACTAGAAATTTCAAAACAACTTTGTTTGGCTCTGGCTTTGTAGGTGTAAAATTATATGCTTTGTTTACCAATTACAAGTTGCTTCAATGTTTCTTGTTTCCATTTAATATTTGAATATTTCACATGTTTTGGACTCTACAAAGATTTTTTCCGTATTCTAGACAAACTACATTCTAACATATTACAATCTACTCATCTTTACATCCTCAATTTTTGCCATCTACAATTACAATTAAAAGGCAAGAACTGGCCGCTTTGTGGCTCTTGTTAAAATTTGGTTTCTTGATAGTGATTAGGGAAACCGTACATTTAGGGTTTCTAAATAGATCGAGACTCACATGGTGACGTACATCAATGACCAATGAGAATAGATTCCAACTGTCGATCGCTTTGATGCATGTCAGCGGTAAGAGCTTCTACACTCGTTTGGAAAACGCATTTTGACGTAATAAGCTATAGTGAACAAGTGGCATGAATATTATTACCTACAATTTAATCATTAAAAGATAATTTACAACAATAGAGATTAACACTAGCAATCGTACGCAGGGTGTGCGATGTTAACGCCAAAAGTGAAATATTAGCAAGCAGAGAAGTAAATTGGAATAGACAACAAGGCATCATGTATCGATTGAATTTGACTATGATAAATAAAGGTAAACCAGGTGGACAAAATGAATTGTCATAAACAATGTTGGTGATAGAGTCAGTAACACGATTTACAAGACATGTTCCAACCCACAAATTTGCATAAAGCATGACTTTATGGTTGACATGTAGTGCAACGCTTAGTCATAAGATCAATCATTTGACAGCTAAGGACAATTTGACCCCTCATTTGCATTATTTTCTTTTTTGGATTTGATGTGATTTTCATGGTTTTGCAGGTCATTTCTTTATTGCAGGTTATCAGCAACATCAATGATCATTGTAGGACATACTAGAGATAAGAAGAAAAGGATAATGAACACCTTGTGACCAGTCAAGATGGTTTTATGAGGTTTTTGGCAGTTATAGGTGTCTAGAACTGATTTATAGCGCCCACAGGCACCCCTGACCCATCCCGGGCACCCCAATCCAACATATTCTGGTATCTTTGTATTTTTTTGGTTTTATTGCGATAGTCTGCACTTCGGATTTCCTGATTTTTTAATTCTATACATCTCTGGAATCATAATGAAATAACTAAGTCATTTTATCTCCTCTTTGCAAGTAGGGTTTCATAATTTCTAGCTTAATTTTCTTGGGTTGGATCTGTATTTCATTGCATATTCATTTATTGCTACATTGCAATCAAATTTAGGCATTTATAAATTCTCTATTTTCTTAATCATTTTGGTAAACCCGACTCGTGATCAGTCATTCAAATCCTTCTTTAGCACATCATCTTTTGTATTATGGCTCCTAAAGTTGCTCAAATTTCTTTGTATGATTTAATTCAAATGCATCCTAATTACCAAATTGTTATGAAACAATCCTTAGACACCATGTATCTCCCTATAGATACACAACCACATCAAGTGAGTGTTATTCTCGATCATCTATCTGATGACCCTAGTCTTCATGATCCTACATGTAATCAACCCATGTTGGACTCAATTCAAGCCTTGCATTATTTATTTCAAGAAAAAATTCAGGTTATGGAATCCACAATTACATCTCTCAACTCTAAAATCCAACATCTTAAGGACGCTTCACAGGCTCATGTTTGTTCTCATTCTACATCTCATCTTCATTCTATGTCTTCTACATGTGCTCATATTAGTGAACCTCAAATATTTCCGCTCCATATGCCTCTCAATTTCACACTCAATGTTATGCAACAAGATATTCTTCTGCACCTCATAGACCATCAATTAATCATCTTTTCATCTACTCATAGTTATCCTCCTTATCGGCTTGCAAAATATCAAGGTCATCCATATTGCAGTTATCATCAAATCAATGGACATAATGACAATGATTTCTATGCTTTACAACAAAAAATCAAGCATCTTAAGCATCAAGGTTTTATCCCATTCAATACACAACATTTTGTTACATGGTCCTTTCCACTTGTTACATCTTAATGGGTTCCTAAATCTGATCCATCTATGTCTAGTGAGCATCATACTTCTACTTCTCATGTTTTTTCTTCGCTCGCTCAAGTGTCACCTATGAAATATACTCAAACCAAGAAACCTCCTCTAAAAATCAATGCAACACCTCCTACTGAGTCATCTGCAGCATTACCAAGTCAAACAAAGCAACCAATATATCCTCCTCTAAAGTCTTCTACGACGTTACCAAACAAACAACTACTCGCTACGTAAGAAAAACAAACTCTAGCTGGCCTCTTTCAACTCATGCAGCTCGAGGATTCTAAGCCATCACCACTTCAATGTCCAATTACTTTTTTCCGAGCAACTACACCTTCTACCAATGTCCAGGATAAATTTCAAATTTTTTCATCATCACATGGTCCTAATGTTGCTTTTGCCTACCATTGTGTTGGCTCTCTCTCTCTCTCTCTTATCATGAAACGGATGATGGTCTCCCATAATGGCATGGTACCTCTCATGTCGGTGCCTAGATATCCTCATCACACACTTGGGGGGAATCATGTTCATTCCCCCCACCTTCTAGCATTATTAGTTTTCCTCCATCTTACACATATCACATTTACTCTTCCGCATTCTTCATACACATCTTGATACATTCGTATCGTCATTACCCGATGATGCACTCTTGTGCTTTGGTTCACACTTTATTGTTGAGGGCATCCTATATACATGAACCTTAGACACTACACATTTTTCACATGCATGACATATTCTCTTGCAAATTCTATCACATATTATGCACTTTATTCAAACTACATAATCATGATATATATTTATCGCATCTACTCTTGCCTGTTGTGCTCATTACCCTATGACATACTCTTGTTCCACCATCCATACTCGACTGCTGAGGATCTATATATCAAATGGACCTCACTAGACTCACGCGTTCATTCAATCACTCACTCACGCACTCTTTATGCTCTACACTATATCAGTCACATCTTTTTAGTGTAAAATTAAACCATTTCCTGATGACACACTCGTGTTCTATGGTTCATTATATATTGTTGAGTAGTCATGTATAAATGAACCCTATCACATGCATTCTCATCGACACTAACTCAAGGGGCACGTTGCTCCTATAAAATTCTCTTTGCATTCCATTCCATATCATGCACAACATATTGCATATCTTTGTCGCATTTATTCATGCTTACTTATTCTTACATGTACACTTTATTACACATGTTAGACATATATTTTGTATGTCATTATCTTTTCCATATACACATGCACGTTTAATTTATTCTTAGTTGTGATCGCAGATTTTATAGATTGATACCCACAACACAGATGCTTGGTGCAGTACCTCTTACCAGTTCCATAGTGGCTCTTGGGGGCATCCAATTTCATACACTATAAGTATTATTGTTTCATTTTTCATAGTGCATTACTATATCTGACTATACATGCTTTGACATACATTTTATCTTCCTGACATGCTAACAGGTGCTTCATGTGTAAAATTTTCATTGTAGGTATATTTTCTTCCTAGGTTGTATGTTACATTGCTTGACATTGTTTACTCTTGTCTTCCATTGTTTGCAATTGTTTGTAGGCTCTACCCTTTGTCTTGTGTGCACATTGTCTGCTCTTCGACCATTTTGGCCTTGATTTTCTTGCAACATCATGAGTGATGTCCCATGTTTAAAACCCATTCTTCGTGGTCTACTTTATCTTCTTGTGTGTTTACATGTTCTTCTTGTGTCTTAGCTTACACATTGTCTACCTACATTACATATTGTCTTCTACATGCGTGTTTTTATTTGTTTGCACTAACACTTGTGTGTGCCTTGGTTTATACCAAGCACACTCCCCCCTGCAAGGCACAGTGGTCAATAATCTTTTGGGCTTCATACTCCTTAGTGATGTCATGTGCACCCCAAACGAGGGCGCATCATTTGGGTGAATTAGTCACCCCACACAACAGTTCACATTCATCACACAACATAGTTCAATACCAGTACAACACAGTCATTAGTCACGTGAAAAAGGCCTAAGTCCTGACTTGGGTCCTTACCACAGCACAAACACAAGCGCCCAAACTTGAACAGTAGCTCTTGGGTGCCCTTGACCCTTCCTGGATGCATGTGAGTAGGGGGGTAGTTACAAAAATAATTTCAGTTCAACACAGTCTACAACACTTCACACAATGACTTTTACAGGAAAATAGTCCTTCATCACTCGACATGGATACAATGCACAACATTTTCAACTTTCGTGTTGGATCAGAACTGTTCAAAATGGATAGGATTTTTACACACCATCTACAGTGGTGTTCAAATTGCAGGAAGTAATTAAAGGTTAGAGGATGACACCAAAATTTTATCCCTACACTTCTTCCATGTCTTGGTGTGAGATCGCCCAAAAAACTCACACACTGTGTAATTGGCGTGAGATCGCCCAAAAAACTTGTTCTTCTACATCATCTATAGGATCCTTTCTACACATTTCACTCATCACGGATTAGGTGCACATGTTCCTTTTTGCATTTTCACATATTTTATTTACATACTTTTTACTCGTTTTGATCATATACTCGTGTATTTGACTACTTGATCGTTCTTCTCTTTTGCAGGTTTGTTCTTATTAGAAGAGGTAGTCACATCGAACACATCATCACACAACATCAAGAACAACATCAATCACATCAACATCGACACCAACAATAGGTACAAAATGACATCTACACATATGCTTTCTTCCTAGGGTCATCATCATGCATCACTTTTCACTTCCTCTTCTCTAGCTTCTATGCTTCACATTTTTTTATCACTCCACTTTTTTATTATCTCTCGACATGCTTTCGCCATCAATCTACATGGTCATCAAGTACGCATATATTATCTACTTTATGTTATCGAGCATTCACTCAACAACATAAAGTGGGGGAAAATGTAGATACAAAATCACGCACTTTGGGTATCTATCTAGTCCTAATCACATACTACTATTCATATGATTCTTAAGCAAAAAGAGTACTAATTAACCCATGTCTTTGGTTACCTTTTTCTTGTTTTCTATTACCACTTTTGATCTTACACTCTTGCTTACCTAGTATGTATTTTCATACTTCAGCATTTCTGACTATGGACACCAGTGCCCAACCAGTATGCCAACATCAGGCGCCCCCATCCCCTATGGGTACCCCTAACCTCTTTATAATTTTATCACGTCTTTTGAGTCCTTTTTAGCTATTTGAGCATCTTATATTTTTGGTAGTCACCTTTTCGGGGTTAATTACAAAATTCAAGCAAGAGAATCATATAAATATAAAGTTATGTGACCATAATAAAGGAGCCAAACACTAAGAATTAGCTATCATGACCTAAGGTTACATCCAAAGGGCTATTCTAGAGCACTCAAGCATCCATTACTCAATATAAGATGCAACAAAACAAGCCTACTTTAACTATTTCCTGGACTTTGAGCTCGCCACAAGCCAAAGCCTAGGCCACCTATAACTTGGAGCAAGACCTGTCCATTCCTCTTGATTTCTAAATCATTTTCTTTTTTCTTGTCATTATTATATCACTTGGATGTATAACACGAGTTTGACACCCTTCAAGGAAACCCTTCAAATTCCTAGGATCAGCTGTAGTTGAGAAAATCGTTACATCTTTATTTAAACATATGCATGTTTAGTTGTCTTTGTATGCAGATCTTCTTTCTTGGTAAAAGGAGGAGATTCTTACATTGCTATCCTATCTAATCATCCTGACATTGCATTTGTCAATGCATGTATCGGTAAACCCTGTTTAATTTGATTTTTTGGTATTTTAGCATTATATCAACTAACCGAAATTCACCATAAACAAAAAGACACATGATGTTAGTGTTTGTTGTTAAGGGTTGGTAAGAGAAGCAAACAAATTTTCTATTGTTTGGATGAGACAAGCCATAATCGAGCTTATAGTGGGAAAAAGAGGATATGATAAAGATTGAACAGAGGTCCTAGTGGTACTAAACAACCATGACTCCACAAACACATCACCAATATTATTATAGTGATTATTTTTTAGGGTACACTGATTATAGTTTTTAGGGTTTGCGACATGGATGGTTGAGATCATGTTATGTGTTAATGAAACCTTGCACCTAATTTCTATTGTCCACTTCCTGATGCGTGTTAGACACGAAAACCCTACTTCTAGTAGGGAAACACCTATTAGTGTAATTATGTTTATAATTTCTTTGTTTTGGCATAATAGTTAATTGGTTGTAGGATACGTATTTTTTTTATGAGCCTTCCCTTATATTTGAATGGTTTCATTATAATCTTTTAAAAAATCTATTCATTTATTCTAAATATGTCATATTATCATCTTAAATCAAATATATTTTATAAGTTATATGGTTTTATCATTTGACACTTTTTTGTAACTTTAACTATGAGAACATAATGCGACACATAGATATATACCACTATGTGTGATCACAAGCTTATAAGATGTATGAAAGCCCCTATAAATAAACTTCTTTTGTCCAAACCCTATCTCTCTTGAAAGGATCTGTAAAAAGGGGTCAACAGTTTAGGTTATGACACCATCATGATGCTTATGTAGCACTACTCTAAAGAGGCATCAAACCCTCATAGTTCTCCACCTAATGGAAGTGTAATTGTGTCAATGTAACTACAAATTTGGCTATTTGAACACTTGATATTAATAGCTTGACGTCTGTTTTGGGTTCTCTTGACTTGACTTGGAGTGTTCTTAGCTAGATTTAGAGTGCTTTAGACTTGTGTAGTGTTTTCTCCTACTATCCTCTCTTGGAATAGGGAATTTTAGGGGAACTTTGCTTAAGATTTAGAGCCGAAGACCAAGTATTTCATTATATTTGTGATGTAGGTGCCAAGTAATGACCAAGTGAGTAAATTATTGTGTCAACTTATTTTTAGATTGTTCCACGAGATATAATTTTTCACTAAGACTAACTTAGGAAGGGGAATACAGATAAACATAAGAAATTTCAATTATTTATAGAAAAAATATAGAGTCGTATATCAGGGGACATAACCATGTGACATTTTTGTCCAACATATACAATATTGTCCAGGAGAACATAATATCTCATGTAGAAATTTGGAAAAATCTTGGCATAGGATCTATCATGTAGGTGTCTAAACAGGAGAACATGAAATACATGCAAACTTTAGCATAGAGAGCAAGATAATGTATTTAAACTTTGTTAATGATTCGTACAAGAAAAATATAAACCAAATCACTAATATTAAATATTTACCAATTTGAGTATCTACACTTTCATAATATAAACATAAGTTGTAACTTGTCTTCATCACGTATGACAAGGATTAAACAACAAGAGAATGTGTTGTAATATACATAGAAAATTAGGTTTTAACGCATGTAATAGAGGGTTTAGGATGTTTGGATGCATGTTATTTTTTTCTTTCTTTTCAATTTCCCTCACTTTTATTTTAGGGAAATGTGGGTTTTGTGGGGTTTATCCTTCTACTTACAATACAACACACACATCTTGGTTGGGATTTTGGGGTTATAACCAAAAAACTATGTGCAATTTTTTGTTTTAATGAGTCAAAAGGGAAAATGACCCCAAAGAATCAAAATATTGTAGTTGTCTAAGCTGTCAACGTAAGAAATTTGTGATGTGTCTATTTAAGAGAGATATAGTTTGTTATAATAATTTTAAAGAGTGAATTTGTTGCTAATGAATTTTTTCATATTCGAAAAAAGAAGATTTTTATTTTATTTTATTTTTTACAAATTTATATATTAACGCGAGTTAACAACCAACCTTATATACTTATAATTCAATTTTCTTATTGAAAATAAATAATTTTAAATACATCTATTAAAAATTACAATATTTAGCTCCCCCCACTCATGCCTACCTTTACTACATGTTTCTTACATTCAAATTGTATTTATGTATTTTGTATATTGTATATTGTTTTCAAGGGATTTTTTGTTTTGGGGAAGAAAGATAAAGCAAGGTGAACATGTAAGGAGTTTGTAAGAAAAATTACTTAGCAGAAGATAAAGAGAAAATGAGGATTAAGAAATACTACATACATTAGAGAAACAGGTCACTGAATTTAGGTGATGGTAGCTTAGACATTTTTTTACTAGTGAATTTTATTAGATATTTGAAGCATTGCATTCAAGGAAATCCACTATTTGGTTATTTACTTCTTCCATTATAGAATGTTTTCAAAACTTGAGACGGGAGTGTTGGGCCAAGTAGTGCAGTGAGCACTCAAAACCCTTAATCCATATTTATTTAAAAATAATAATTAGAATTTTGTTAGGTTTTAATTAGTATATCTTGATTTAATTAATTTGGCTATGTATTGTAAATGGCATCTGATGGTGCATTATATTATTTTTTGTGATTTGTTAACAATCAATTATGACCTTAAATTTGTCAGCTATTTTGATCATGACTTTGAAGTTTTTCCCCTTTTTCTTGACAGAATTCATTTGAAAATTTGTAGTATCTTGGCGACACAATAGAGTTTGGAGTGAAGCCTATTTTTCTTATACTAGAAAGAAGTTTTTCCAATCCTAACACCTTGGTGTAGCAAGATCTAAGTCATATGTCCCTATTCAATGGAAAATTTGTGAAAAAAAGTGAGAATGTACTAATAATTGCAATATTGCGATAAATCCAAGATAAGGGCCTTGAGATTGATATCATCTCACATTTTTTGAATTAATATTTAAGATATTTGTACTAATTAATATTATAATTATATATTTTTATTACATTGATAGATATTTTACAATGACAAATAATGGTGAGCTTTAACAATTATTAACAGTTATTAACGAGTTATTAACAATTAATTTTTTCCTTATATTTGATGTTCATTTGAGCGCGTTAGATGTAAATTTCTACATTAACTTTGATGTCTATTTGATTGTCATAATATTTTTTTTCTCAATTGGAAAATTATAATAGCTCGCCCATAGAGAGAGAGAGAGAACAAACATGAAACAGTTATACATCTAAATTAATGTTATTTATGAACAATTCAGAAAGAGATAATAGAATTAATAATCTAGGTACGTGCATAAATCTAAAATACAAATATTAAGATTGATATCTTGAACATGTTTCAAATGTTACATATACCCATCTGATTGAACGTTTGGAAAAATAAATCTCAATCTAAATTCAATTTTTTTTTTCTTTTTTGGTAACTTCATATTGTTACAACTTTACCCACATAAGATATGTTTTCATAAACAAGTAAATAAACTTGACGTGGATATACATCTACTTGTGTCTATTTGCACGGTCACATTGTGCATGATACTGTCACTGTGGGGTCCACCGTGTGGTTTCTATAAATGGAAATCGTTGTGGCATACATAAAAGAGAGGAATAGACAATAATTATTAAATATTATTTGAAAGTCGACTGGAAGATGAAAAAATTATCGAGAGAGAAGAGGCGACGAGAAACGGAGACTCCAAAACACGTCAGCTGCAACAAAATATCACGTTCATCACTCTCTTTGAGTGTCCCTAGGATGGAATTTCTCATCTAGGGGACCAAAAACCCCGTTGTCTTTAAAAGCATGTTTCTTTCTGACACCTAGGCGAAGCTTCCGTTGAATGAGAATGACTTAGAGGACATGGTTTTGTACAGGTTTTTGAAAGAGGTGATGTAGAAGATATATTTCCCCAGCCTGCATTTAGGTATGGGGATCGACAAAAACACTAATCTTTATCCGTCTAAACCAAGAACGCAAGGCAAAAAACTTTTTAAAATGTGAAAACGTCCAGACGGTCGTTAAACCTTCAAATTTAACACAATCGCAGAAACATCTGCAAGGGCCTTTCCCATAGGGGGAACACCTTCAGTGTACGTACACAACACTTGTTAATTATTGACATAAGATTGATTAATTACTATAATATTAATTTGTTTTTGTTTTTATATTATAAATATCTAAGATATTTATTAAAAATAAAGATATTGATTTATGTGATGGATTATATATATGCATATACACACACATGCATACACATATATATTGGTCATTTGATGTGATTGGTCCCATATAAAATAAAGATCGTTGGTTGATATGATATATCCAATAACAAAGATAAAGATGTTGGCTCGAGACTAAAATAATTGTAGAATTATTTGATTTGTGTGTTTATATGATAAAGTTTTAAGTGTATAATTAAACATAATATAAAGTTTGTAAATTATAAATATAATATTTAGACTAAGACTTTAAGGAATATTCTACTCCTTCCATAATGTTAAACTTTTCAATTGCTTAAACATGTAAAAAATAGAAGAATGTGATTGGTTCAAAACTTACGATTATTACATTCAATGAATGATAAATATATTCACCTTCATCAAGAATGATAATTATGATGTATCGAGTTACTTAACACTTTAATATGTAATACTTGACATACCAATGTCTATATTTTATAAAATAGAAGTAAACACTAAATGACACTGCAACCTATATTACAATTTGTGATGTTACTAGACAATTTAATATTACTACTAAGCCAAACTCTCTGTATTTTTATAAGTTTTTTCAATCAAATAACTTATTTTGCATGAGAGTGCCTCTAGTAATATTATTCATCCTAGAATCTAAATTGTATTTGCTACGTAATTATTATTATTTTGCTCAAATATATCCATTTCGTTGTTCTTTAATTAACTTTTCTTCAAGTTATGAGATGGACTAGTCATATTGCGATTCTTGTTTGCATCTATACTGAAAATATATAGATATATATCTTTGTTTTATTTTTTAAAAACAATTGATTGTGCTCACATACTCTTTTTTACTACTTACATATTTAAGAGCTCACTCTCTTGCTGTCAAATAAATGAATAATATAATGTCAATGCCTCTCTTTACTTAAACTTCGTTATTATAACACTTATTATATATATCATTTATTTTTCATTAGTGTAGGCCTTCACAATCAAGTGTCACATTGAAAATTGAATTACTATACCACAAAGACAAACATATAATTTACAAATATTTGTTACATCATTTGTAGATGTGAGCAATACATTTTAATAACTTAAAATGTAAAGAGGAAATAATGAAACATGTATGAGAGCGATAATTGTACAGGGTTACAAACAATTACCTTCTCCACATTACAATAATGTTGATGAAGTTGTAACAATACAACATCTTTTCAAAAGTTAAGTGTTCGAGTATAATGTTGGGGATTGTCTTTTCGGATATATTTCATGTGCTCTTAAGTTTCAAATATACATCTTTAGAACTACGTAAAAAGATTATTGACTACTTTCAATATTGTTTACATAAAGGTTAGCTAAATGTACTTAGATCATATGGAGTGTAATTGGACTTTGATCAGTTGCATACATTGCATTTGAATATATGACACAATGACATATTTCCATAGAATGTGATTATCTGTTAAAACTTCCATATTCCATTATGTTATACAATAAATCTTATATTTGGCCACTATGAACCATTGTATTACAAAAACAAAACAAAACAATTACAAAATTCCTCTCATATGTATTTAATTATCGAGAAATTGTAATGATTTGGATCTTATTGGAAAAACATTTCACAAAAAATTTAAATATACAACTTATAAATAATTACAAGTATTTTCAATTGCGGTGAAAGTTTGTTCAAATCCATTTACCACCTAACAAATGAAGAGTTTCACATATAGTGCCTACACCAATATGTGGCTCAATTATTTTATAATGTAATACTCTGAAATTTTTGAAATATCCACTTTCATACAAATACACTTAGAAGACAATTCAAGGTATAAGAATACATATGAGAGGCGGTGGTTGTTTTGAGGATCTTATTTTGTAGACAAAAAGTTGTGTTAGTTGTAAATGCAAACTGAGAACTAAACCAAACTAAGTCCTAATCTAACACACCTATTATCTACCTCTGATTGAGCAAGATAAAAGAGGGAAAGGATATTATACCTGCACTTACCTGCAAGTAGCAAATCCTACTTCTTTGAGGCTTTGGATGTGATCAAATGGATGGATTATATTTTTCTTCAGATTGTGGATTTATTTAGACAATGCCTCCCCTTGTTAAATGATGATTTTTCTTGATGGAATGCTTGATAATTGAAAGCTCTCTAGGAATATTTTGGTAGCACTTAGTTGCAATTTCATAAGGTGAAATCCATGAGGGTGGTGAGCCAAATTTATAGGTTGTGGGAGGAGAAATGAAGGGTGGAGATTGATCCATGTAGAATGTGGATCAATGGTGGAGAATTGGTGACAAGGATGGAGAGTTCTAGAATTAGAGAATTCTAGAAATTTAGAGAAGCCTCCATTGAATTTTAATTCAATGAAGGGAGGGAAATTTATTTAAAATTTTAAATAAAAAGGAGGGAAGTTTGGAGAGGCTTCTAGAAATATAAGCCTATAGATTTGGGGGTGGAGTATTTGATTAGGCTAGGATTGGGTGAGATTAATTGTGATTAGGGAAGTGATTTGATGGAGAAGCTAGGTGTAAAATAGGTGTAGGGTGGGTGGGTAGGTGAGTAGGAATTTTTAATTCTTAGAAATTGATAATAGGGATTAGTTAATGGGATAATAAGATATTAATAATTATTTAAATGATTAAATATGAGATAGGATTATAATGAGAATAATCGAGGTATGATAATAGGGATAATAATAATTAATCTCACGATTAATTATTATATGGTTACTGATGGGGGATTAATAATGTATAATAAGTATGTTATTTGTTAAATGATCATGTTGACATTTTACATGTCTACATTTTCCCCCTCTTTGAATGGTCATTGTGTAGCAATGGTCGTTCAAAGAAAGAGAGATGACGGGATAGATAGTGAGGGTAATGCCCCCTCGAGGGATCAAGCAAAGAGGAAACGAGTCGGGTGATCGCTCGAAAGGAAGATAAGATCATTTGAATGGGAGAATAGGAATAAGATGACCAAACCAAGGGAGTTAAATGATAAGATTCCCCAGTGAAGGGGGTTGGGATTCATTTATTGGATTGCTGATCCCAGAGGATGAATCTAGATGGATTGATTAATTTGATTAGAGAAATAGGATAGAGAGGATTAGACGATTGATTGAAGGGGTTGGATTAGAGGATGCCCCATTCAAGGGGTTGAGATTAAGGATATTGAATTTGAGGATTAGATATTACAAGGATTGTTGATGTTGATTAGATGTCCCATTCACAAAAAGATGAAAGGGGTTGGGATTGAGTGATTAAAGGATTGATTACCTGATGAGTTGGGAGGATCACCCAAGCGCAGACATTAGGATTTGAATGTGGTTCGTCTAGCCATTCTTCAGATTGATTGATACTGGTGGCATTGCAACACGTGCCTCTTGCTCTCTTGGTTTGGATTTGAAAGATCAATTTGGATGTTGGCTGGTAGAGTTGAGTGGGTGAATGGGACTTAAGAGAATGATGGGAGGACTGGATGAAAGGACTATAATTGTAGATAATGGGTAGAGTGTAGATGAAAGGGAGGTCAGTGTTGTCATGATCTTTCCACAATTTCATCATTAATAGTCGGAGTAAGGTGGCATAAATCCAGGTGCAACAAGGTATAAAGACCATGATGCATAAGTGGCCAAATGTCATTTCCCTCATATCATCGGACATATTAATTGAAAAAATATGGTCCTCATATCATTGGACCATGAAAAATAAAAAGGAACCAGAGGGGCCTCATATCATCGGCCAAGCAAAAAAATATCATTAAAACAAATATTCACAAACATGCATACATAAAAAGGGACCGAATGGATTTAAGATGTGAGTATGATAATTAGTTAATTTGTGTGAGGTTTCGTGTATTAAGCTTTCTATGCGTGTTTAATTTTTGGGATTTTTTTACAATTTTTGGATTTTTTTATTTTTACGATTTTTTTTTTTGGATTTTTTTGGATTTTTACGATTTTTAAATTTTTTTGGATTTTTACGATTTTTAAATTTTTTTGGATTTTTACAATTTTTTGGAGTTTTACGATTTTGGGTGATAGATTGGGAATTTTGGTCAAGGTATGAGGAAACGAGAGGAAAAAGGGATGGACGGGGTGGAAGAACGGGTGCCTGGAGTGTTTTAGGGCATCGCAGCGGGTATAAAAGGGTCGGGGGGACCATTTGGCAAGTTATTTTCACCGTGTGAGATAGAGAGAGGATAGCTTCCAAAAGAGAACGATGGCCTATGAAAATATTGTGGATCACCAAACGAATGCAGTGAGGAGTTACCATCGACCGTCATCCGATGGACCTGCAGTAGGTACTTTGTGGTGTTTATAGTTTTTTGTTTTGTGTGTTTTAAATCATTTTTAGGGTTTTCTAGGGAAATTTTAAAGCGCTAGGGGGTAAGAAGTGGCACCTATGTGCCAAAAATGGAACCTATGCACTAATTGTGGTGCTTTTACATCGTTATGGGTGGGTAGGTTAAGTGTTGGCGCCTATGCGTTTGGATAGCTGTATGTTTTGGCACAAATGCGCCTATAAGGGGTCTAAATTGGCACCCTTGATCTAGATTAGCGCATATGAAGGAGGTTTCGTGCCTATGTCGGAAATAGTAATGCTTATGTTAAGGGGAGAATAAATGAAATATAGTGGCGCCTATGCATCAAGTGGGGAAAAGAGAATGACGCTTGTGCTCTAAAATGACAATTTTGTATGAAATGACGCCTTTGTATATAATAGCGCCTATGTCATAAAGTAGCGCCTATTCCTATGAAGTGGCACCTATGCCATAGTGTTGGGAGTTGGGGTTTTTTGAGGGGCGGATTATTAAAAATAGGGATTAATAAGATGGTTAATGATGGGTGGGGGCTAATACATGTCATTGGATGTGTGTAGGTAGTTTTGGATACCGCACAGGTTAGGCATCGACGATCTATCACTTTGAGAAGATTATTAGGCATATTTTATGAGGAGTTAGAAGATGAGTAGGCTTCACTGTTACATGTGCTTTGACTATTGCATGTAGCGAGGATGTCGGTGATGCGAGTAGACCGAGGGTTAGTGACTGTGTTGGCAGAGAGATGGCACTCAGAGACTAGTGCCTTCTAGCTATCGATAAGAGAGATGATTGTGACCCTAGAGGACATCTACTATATCTATCAGATCCCAGTGGAGGGGAAGTAGGTGGTGTGGCAAAGGGGTAGGCACAGAGCGTGGTTGGGGTTGTTGATAGATGTAGAGGATACACCATGTCAAGGGTTGTGGATTGACTTGGGGCTATATTTTAGAGGGGATTTAATGGAGCGGGCTCCAATGTTACTATGCTCCTTGATTAGTTGTATTTTATTACCAGATGGTGGAGGCCATTATTTTAGCATTGGGTTTGTAGATTTGGTGCACTCGATGTGGTTGTCTGAGATAATATGCAGAGTATTTGGCGGATAGGAGATCAGCACAATTGACGACCTCAGGGAGCACTGACAGTGTATTACAGCCGAGACTAGATTGGGCAGGTGATGATATTGGTAGCCCAACGTAGTGATGAGTATATGTGGTCGATGGAGGATATGATGTTTGTATTGTATCATGTGTATTTTATCAGACATGTGATGATGACCATGATGGTCACATTTTTGATGTATATGTTATGGTAATGTATAGTGTTTGGTTATTTGATGATATTGATGTTGGTATGAGTTGATGCTTTTATTGCTTATGAGTTTAGGTATGATTGTTATGATGATGTATTATTTTGGATGGGTTAGACATGGGATATGGTTATTTAGATGATGTGGCAGTATAGTTTGTATTATGATGATGGTGTTAGTTGATTATTTTGATAGTCCTATGATGAGACATATGCATTATGATGATGATGGTATTTGATTATGTTGACAATGTTGGTCGTCAAATAGGACTTTTTAGAAGAGCAACAGTCAGGGGACAAGAAGTCCCTCCTCTTTAATGGGAGAGGTTCCCTTATTCAGAAACGAACTTATTTACAAATGTACAGAACATTGTTTTATGGTCAAACTTGGATATTACGAAAGAGTTTTCCACAAGGATCATCAATTACAGAAGGACTGAGGAAAGGGAATAAGAAGATGAGCAGAATAGCAGCATTCAGAATTATAGATAGCAAAATAATTCTTCATGTATGCGAAGTTTCAAAGAATTTAAGACAAGATCATTTGCATTGGCTGAATGAGATTAAATTTAAAGACACAAAGTTCCATAAATAACATTCTTCAGATTCATTCATCAAGGACACAAAGTTCCTTCTTGGTTATACAAGATCACTGTATTTGCAAAACTGAACAGTATGCAATCATAGAGACTAATGAATCAGGAACAAGATGATCTTCACAATATTAAAGGAAAACATAGAGATAACAAGAATTAGATAGACAAAGAATGGAAAGCCCTTTTGTATTGATTTCTTTAAGATCTATTTACACTTTCAGCAAATATCCAAGTTCTTCCTCTCCGTAAAATGGTGTGGAAAGGCCATTATATAGCTTTACAAGTCAGTTAATCTTCGTAACCGTTTCTTTTAACTAAAGAATAGTTAAGGACCGCCAATTGCAATACCTTAACTAATTACAAAGAATACGAAAAGAATGGGAAGAAGAGAAAAGAAAGGAGAAGGAGACAGGTGGCCAGCTACTGGGAGGGACCCACTGTCTTCAGAATCCGCTGCCTGAATTTCTTCAATGCCTCAGCTATGTCTCTGCCACGTGGAACTGACGTGTTGGCTGCAGACTGAGTCCAAAATCCCAGACACCTCTCCATCTCTTTATCAAACTCGACGTGAGTATGATAATCTTTATTTGCTTCTTCAATGGCAGATTGAAGAGAACAAATTTCCTTCATCTTTTCCTTAGAGATGGAGCTTTCCTTGAATAGATTATCTTTGACAAAAGCTATGAACTGAGCTTTGATTTCTTGCAAGGACAGGGAAACACCAGAGTTTTCATCCTGAAGATGACAATGTATATCCTTGAAAGCAGCAACAGCCAGTGTCTTGAAAGCTTCTCCCTTCTGCCAGCTGTTCTTCATTTCTCCCAAAGCCTCCTCCAAGACTCTGATTTTCCACTCCACGCTGTAGACCCAGGATTTTAATAGATTGTCTTTGGCATCATCGAAAATCTTATTCGCCAGTAAGATGTTCTCATCTGTCTGTCCCATGAGGCGAAGGTCTACTATGCAACTGCTCCAGATTTTGAGCTCTTTATCCATGGTATTGATAGTGGAGGAGAGCTTCAGTTGCACATTACTCACCTTTTCATGGAGTTTGAAAGCTTCGTCGATGAAGTTTAATCCAACAACAAGCATGTCATCCACCATGGCTTCAATAGCTCTGCCATAGACAGAATACTTGTGCATGTCTTTGATACTTTGCACTTCATCTTGGCTTAGAATTACAGGAGGTGGAAGAGTAGTCAAGGGGGTAGGGTCCAAGACTTTATCCTTAGATAAAAGAGACTTGATGAAACTTGTGAGAATCTGGGCTTGCTCTTCCAACTATTCAATATTTTGCTGCCCTTTTTCTACCCTTCCAATGACTCTTGTGATTGTTTCCTGGAGGTTGTGAATTTCACCTTCAGGAGTAGACTCTCCCATAGGGATCCTTGAAAGCTCCAAGTCAGATGCCAGCAAGTCTGATTCTAATTTGTCCACTGTAGGCTTAACAATCTCCAAGAATTGCTGACCTTGGGCATCAGACACTATTCTGGAGGTGGTTCTGGCTTTCTTGGCATGAGAAGGAGTGGTGCCCAACAAGGCTGCTACAGCATCAAAATTTGGTCCCAAGCTTTGAGAGGAGGATTTTCTCTTCCTTTTGTCAACCAAAGGTTGCACCCACGCAAAAGAGGAAGAAGAAACTGCATGAGAAGCAAGGGGACCAAGAGACAGGGAGCTCATGACACTCAGGGTCTGCGCAGCTGTTTACTCAAGCTGAGATGTGAGTAGAGTACTGGAGGCAATGGCGGTAGAAGAATCAGTAGCACCTGGAAGTTCAGTGCTCTGGACCTCCTTGTCCTTATCTGCTGGATCTTCAGGAACATTTGCAGGAGTTGGCATCTCACTTTCTTCACTTTCATTGAGAACAATGATGTTCTCTGGCCCTATAGGTAACTCTGCCTGTTTTCTTGGAGGGTCATTCTCTACAGGCTCCTTCTTTACCTCTTTGAGTTTCTTCTTATATACTTGGGTAGATGAAGAGGGAGTAGATTCAGTAGGTCCTTGTGTTGATGAGGCAGGAGGGGTTTGCATTAGTGTTTCAGACCTTGGAACTGATGTCTCTCTTATTGGTGTCGAGTCATCCTTGGAGCTGGATTCTCCTGAGTGCCCCTTGAATTCTCGGATCTTCTTACTGAACCAGACCCTAGTCCTGACTAGGACTGGAGCAAGAATCTCAGCCAGGTCATCCCTCTCTTTCCTGTTCCAATCCAGGTCCTCCAGAGGGGTGTGCTTAATCACATTTTTATACTCATACGAGTATAGGTCAGAATTGTCATCCTGGAGACCTTCAGGAACTTGGTACAGACCGAGTTCTTGGATCAATTGCAGGGAGAACCTGCCACAATGCCTTCTTCTGGCTTCAAAATCATCTGCACAGTCAGCCCAGTAGTCTTCTGTATCTGCCCTATGATGATAGATTATCTTGATGTTCTGTTCAATAAACTTCTTCAAGTCAAAGCAGGTTCTTGGCTTGAAGAAATGAACAGTGATAGGGACCAGGGCTCTTTCTATGTTTTGAGCATCCAGAGCTGTTTTGCATGTGTAGTTTCCCAGAGAGATGGGAAAGTGCAAGCCAGAAATCTTCTTATCTCTGCAAGTTCTGTGCAACTTGTCTAGTTGCCTGCATATTTCTATCAAAGCCATTTTGTCATTGCAGAACATGGGAAGCCGTAAAGGAGTGCTTTCATAGCCAGCAAGCCTGATATAGGAAAATTTCCTGAATTGGATGAAATAGGCTCCATACTGCGATATCAGGTTCATGGCTTCCTCTGAAAACCTTCTAGCAGTATCACCTTCGAGCAATCTGACCACGTACATGGTGAAAGCGTCATTGACCCTTCTAAAATTACGATTGTTGGTCTCCAAGGTGAACTGTGGGCAATAGGCATACACTGGATCATCTTTGTGTGCATCTATATAGGAGAAACAAAACCACTGCCTTAATGCTGCTAGGGTATACATCAGGTATGAAGTCATATAGAACTTCTTTGTTTGCTGAACGTTGGATAGCTGCTCCACCAAATTCATACTGATGATCTCTGCCCAGTTGATGTTTTGTGTTCCCTCACACACCATGCTGATGAGCGGGCACATCCAGAAATGAAACTCATTGGTGGAGGGCAAACCCATAACCCGAGCTAGCAGGATTATGAAGTCTGACAATTTTTCATTGAAATCTGCTCGGAAGAGGGTTTTGGTTAGGCGAGAAGCACCTTTCTTAGGGTTCTTCAACCAAGACTTCGCCACTCGCGCCTTATATTTGTCACTGTCTTGGTCGAATAGGGTCTGTGCTTGATCCCGGGAGACGACTATAGCATTTTCCAACTTCGGAATCCTCAGAGCAGTGCCAATGGCAGCAGCGTCCAGCTTGGCAATGAGTTCCCCATGTACATTTGTCAATTCGCTCGAAGCAGGGTCGAAGTGAGCTCCGCATGAGAGCACAGTATCAGCACACTGTACTGAGATTGGGAAACCACCAGCAAAAGCCAAACCACTATCATGAATCGTTTGTGCTATTGGTGTAGGGTTTGCATCTGCCATTCTTGCCCAAAAATCACCGAAGTCGAGATGACGAGCTTCGCTGTCCCCAATATTGCTAACAGCAGACTCAAGCAGAGAAATTTGCTCCTGTCCCTGAAACTTGATCTTCATATTGATAGTCTCGGAGCTGCAACCTAGACTCGGGAAGGAATTTGCAAAGGGAGGGGATATTTGCGCAGGTTTTCAAATTGCAAGGGTTCGAGCAAAGATAGCATGGAAGCAATGCGAAAAATGCAAAGGGGAAATGCTCGTTATATAGCCGTTTGGAGAGAGGAATGAATTTAATGCGCATTGAATACACAACCACCAATTTGAATAGCATCATACTCGGAGTGAGCGGAAAAACTAAGTGTGAACGACACTTGGTACGCTTGGGACATGTGAGACGCGAATGCGCGAAACACGCGACTCGGCCGATTCGGGGGAAACAGGGAGAGGATGCACAAATGCTTTTGGAACGATTGGGACGGAAATGCGCGAAGTACGCGGTTCGGATGATTCGGCCGAAATTGAAACAGTTTGCATTTTTTGATTTGGGACAAAGAGCTCTGAAGTACGCGACTCAGGAGTTTTGGCCGAAAATGGGAAAGCTCTCACTTTTTAACTTTGGGACATTTGAGACATGAAAATGCGAAGTACGCGGTTCAGGTGATTCGGCCGAAATTGGAACAACTTGCACAATAAGTTTTGGGACACTTGGGACAAAATTTTCCGACGAGCCCGAAAATGGGACAGCTTCGGGGATTTCGGCCGATCGGGGAACAGAGTGCACTTTCGTACTTGGGACAGTTGGGACAAAAAGTTCTTACAGGCCCGAAAATCACACAAAATGACCCAAAACATAGATTTTTTCAATTTCACGACTTAGGCACTTCAGAGAAAAACCACTTAAACTCAAAATTTTAAAATTTTTACTCTTATCAGAGCGGGGAATTTTGAGTGGACAACAGACAATAATGTGTGTTGTTTGATATATTAGATAAGTTGATATGGATGATGTGATGGCATGCTTTATATTAATTATTGTTTATGGTGTTATTTATGATTATGGTTTTTATATCATGGTGGATATTTAATTGTGGATGAGTGATTGAATTTTGATGTGATAATGTGAGATGATTAGATGATGTGTTTATGAAATTATAGTTAGATGATGTTAGATGAGTAGATTATGTTACAATGATGTTAGGTGATGATGTGATGATTATGGGATATGTAGAATGATGATGATGGCTTTTAGATTTTTATGTATTGTTTAAGGATGATGATGGTGATGATGTTAGATGTTAGACGATCAGGTGCGATAATGTTTATTTATGATTATGGTTTTTATATCATGGTGGATTTTGATGTTTATATGGATGAATGTCATGGTTTATTATGATATGTACTTATTATGTATAGTAGTTTTGTGGTATTTTTATTTCTTTATGTGGATAATGTTATGAGTTATTTATGTAGACATCTAAAATGTCGACATAATTAATTCCGATTAATTTTTCCCGCAAATATCCTAACATCATTATCTAATTAATCCCTTTAAAAATACCACATACACCCTTTATCCTAATTAATTTCATCATTTATCTAATATCCTATCATTTCATCATCCCTTTAGTTTATTATTATATCCCACTGCCCCGTCTTAATCCTTATTTTCTAGGAATTTAATATTCCTACACTTACCTACCCACCTACTCTAAACCTTACCTACACCTATCTTCTCCATGTAATCACATCCCTAATTATATTTTAAGCTAATCTAATCCTAAAATAATCATATCCTCTACCTCTAAATCTAGAGGCTTCTATTTCTAGAAGCCTTTCCAAACCTCTTCCACTCTCCATTGAATTTTAATTTCAATGGAGTCTTATCAAAAAATCTAGAATTATCCATTCTAGAATCCTCGAATCCTCACCTTAATCCTCAACCATTGATCCTCATCCCACTTAGATCAATCCTCACCATCCATTCTCCCAATCACAAACTATAAATTTGGCTCTCCTCCTCCATGAGAGCGAGAAGGAAGAATCCATAAAAAAGTCTCTGCCATTTTATTTTATCCTCTATTGATCATCCACAATATTAAATTCATCTATCATCCAATCTATCATCCATTAATCCAAGAAAATCAAGGGGAGGTGTTGCCCAAATGTCTCCACAAAATTTGAAGCAATCAACACAATCCATGAGAAAATCGAACACAACAAAGGAGGAGCATTGCATCTTCTTGATAAGTAAAGGTATTGATTCTCTCCTCCTTCCCATCTCTTGCTCAATATAAGGTATTATTTGAAAGGATTAGATTTAGGAATCAATTTGGTTTTTGGTTTCTAATTTGCATTTGTATCTAATATTTTCGAACATAAACACTATGAATTTTAAAATATGACCATTAAGATTTTTAGGACAAAGTCATTGGCTTTGAACAAAGACAACTAGGTAACTTTGTTTTATAAGGCTAACTTCATCTGGGCACAATATATATTTATCTCTTGGATATAGTGGCTAGATGTCTAAAGATGTGTCTTATTTTCTTAGAATGAGGTTTTAAATGGTCAATGATGAATAAAACGTTTGACAACAAGTTAAAATGAATCTGTAAAATATGGAATTAGTCAATTAATTGCTCAAGCAAATATGAATTGAGCTAAATGCCAAAGATTAATTGTAAAATGTATTTAGGTCTAGATTTAGGTATCTATACTTGGTTCACTTGAGATCGAATATAGATTTTATGCATTATACATGCTTACAAATTTTGAGGTTGATTTCATGAGTTGATGGGTTTTCTAAATGTAATTTGACTTGATCATCACACTTTCCACATCTTGTAACTATGGACTGTCAAGTGTTAGTAAATCCCTTTTGATAATCTAATTACATATTGTAAACACTCAAATTTAGTAATTATACTCTTTGACATTGTTATTCTTGAAATTTCTCTCATTCTCAAACAAGTGTACTTTAACCACTCTCATCTAGTACAACCCTAGGTATCTTTTCTACCTTGCTTGATCTTACACACTCACATGTCGATACTTTCTAAGAATTTAATGCACAAAACACGGTAAGAAACTCCACTTGTTAGCTTCAGTAATTCACCTTGCAAATTGTCACTCTTAGGTAAAAAAAAGTATAGTAGGGACATGAACGTTTGTATGGTCCTCACCATAGTGTACGGTCTTTACTTAGTTCACTTTGGTCCCAAAATTCTCATCGCACATTATTATTTGGGTCACTTTCTTCCTATGAGTCATTCTTTCATATTTAAATCACCTTTAGAAGCATATACAAACAAGTGAAACTCACCTCATTTGGTACCTAACACACCCTAGTATTCTTATGGACTCCTATTGTAAAATATATCACAAAAGGCACCCAAAGCTCCCTACACTCTGAAAAAACCTATCTACATTCATTAGGGCAGCACTATCTACATGTTTTAAGCTTCTCACTAGGGGGATTACTTCCCACATTTGCAAGCACTCAAATTCACCCACTCTGCATTATTTGGCTTATTATATCATTTATGAGGTTACTGATTTGTTCTTAAAACATGTTAATTAGTGCATGGGGATGTTTTATATAGTTATATCCTAGTAAAGTTAATGCATTTCTCTTGTTCTTGTTTAATGCAAATTGTTGACCATAGAAACTCCCACTAATCACATCTATGAGTAAATGTGGTGATATGTGTAGGATAATAGTGAGCATTTACTACCAATTCTAGAAGTTGTAATCAAGGAGGCCAAGTTTGTAGCCATCATGCCATCATGGAGGACTTTTTCCACAACAAGCCTACAAACCTGAATCTTATTTTTGGCATTATTTTAGGATTTCAATGAAACTTTAATAAGGATGTTAGTGGATGAATTCAGTGCCTATAATTATGGAATGTTGTGTAACTGACTATGTCTAAATAGAAATCCTCTTGAGAACAATTTAGTAGTTAAGTTGATATAACAGTTTATAGTACAGTGATCTACCAGTTAGTATTTACTTTGTAATGTTATGTTGAGCATGTCTCAGAACTTATTCAAATTAATATAGTTGATGTCATTTTGAATATCATCTAGTGTTAAGAGTACCTCCATCCCAAGGAAGAGCAAGGGCCCACTTGACTAGGTGATTGGAGGATTTACATTTCATGCATGATCGTGGTTTTCTGATAAGTTCACATCTGAATGCTTATTTGAATGCAATTACTTATTTCCTTGCATTTGTATATTTCTTTATGTATTTCAATTCAGATTGTGTTATTTCAATTTATTATGTATGTGTGTTGTTTGAATTCTATTATCTTAATTCAGTGTGTGCATTTCAATTCTAGTAAAGAATTTCCTTTAAATGCATTTTATTACAACAACTTTGTTTCAGTATTTTAGCATTACATTTCTATAGATTAGCAGAGACAAGGGGAAACATGCCAACCAAACCCCCCAAAAGGAACCACCAAACAACTAAGTTGCATAAATCTTTATTATATACAGCCTTAGACACATAACCCTTGTTTTATAATGACACTAGCAAAAGAATATGTTAGTTAAATGATTAGAGAATACAACGACACATCATTTTTGGTGTCATTTCTGGTGTCACCATAAGCACAACACATCATTTTATTCACCTTACATGTTATGGGTGTTAATGAAGTTAATCTAAGCATCCAGTAGAATTCCTAGGCCTTGTTTACATAACCAAACTTGATGCACAGGCCATGGGACATTCAAGGGAGATTTATACCTCGTAATATCCAAATAATATCTCCAAACAAAGCACAAGTAGGGAACATTGAAAGTGACATGGAATCTAATACAATGCCTAGAATCCCTTCTGAAAATCTGCATCATCTTATCTAGAACCAAAACAGCCTTCTGAGATGGGGGACAACATGAATGATGAATACCAACCATTGGGTACAACCTTTACTTATCCAATCATCCTCAATGAAGATGAGGATGCACCCATGAATAAAATTTCTCCATCCATCCTCCCTATCTTTCAAGGAATGTCCATAGAAGACCCAAACCAGTTCTTATTTGAATTCAAAGTTCTTTTCGAGACATATGACTACAAAATAGACAACCAAAAACTCAAATTTTTCCCTTCCACCCTCAAATACTCTGCTATGAGGTGGTTCATGGGATTTTCCCCTAACTCCATTCATTCATGGGATAACATGGAGACAACCTTTTTGGACAAATATCAAGACTACTGTAGGGGAAGAGATAGGAGAGAAGAATTCTTCCAGATAAAGCAAAAGGAAGATGAAAATATGGAAGATTATCTGGACAAATTTCTCTTTCTCCATAGAAGGAGTGGTTATGAGTTACATGCAAGAAATCACTAAGACATTTTTCTTAAAAGTACTTGATGAGGAAACCAAGGATTCTCTCCATCTCATGGGAGGAGGTGATGTACACAAACTCACCATGCCACAAATTACTGAGCTATGTAGAAATTACTCTAGAACAAGAGGAGGTATAAGGTGAAGAAAAACATCAAAGAATTCCCTAAGTACCTCATAACTTCTCAAGGAAATGGCTAACATGAAAAATAGACATCCTGTCACAATTGACATCAACCATAGATGGGCTGAAAGCCAAGACCAATGTTGCAAAGGAACCTTTAGATATATACTATCCTAAATGTAGGAAGAGACATCCTTTGAGAGAATGCCCTTTGGATGTCACATACATGTGCTTGATTTTGATGTCTCTGATCATGATACCAATGATTGTAATCTCTTACCTCAATTGAAAGATAGATATTAAATGCTATAGCTCAATCAAATGCAGAGGTAAACTTTGTGCAGTGATCAAATAATCAATCTGGCTATGCCCCTCGACCTACTCAGAACCCTTGGATGATGGCATGGCCCAATCAGGCTCCTCCACCAACTTGGGGACAACCTGAATGGGCACCACCAAACTGGGTAGCCTATCCATAGCCACCACCATGGGTACCCCCATACAATCAGCAAGGTTGGGCACCTCCAGCTAATATGCCACCATGGAAAAATCAACAATGGGCACCTCATCAAAATGCTAATCAACTAAAGAGGTTTGTACAACAAAAACAAGCTTTAATGCCCCCACCACAATAGAACTATCAGTAAGGGAAAGTAGCACAAACTCAACTTCCATCTCATCCTATCTCGAACCCCAAAAATCAACAAACAACTTCAATTAATGAAGCAGTACAAGGTGAGACTATGTAGATGAATGTCATTAATAATGTACAACTGAGGTCTAGAAGGATAGTAAAAATCCTCCTATTGTTATCACTGAGTTACCTGAGGAAAATGAGTAGATACCAGAGGAAAATGAGGATATTCCTGAGGAAAATAAGGAAACCAAACATGTTTCACAGACATGAGCCACTAGGAACAAAATGTGCATGAAGCTCCTTTCCCAGACTGGTTGAAAGAAACACAGAATGAGGAAGAAACAACACTAGTCTAGGAGTTTAAAAATATGAACATTGAAGTCCCACTTCTGAGAGAAATACAGGACATTCCAGAGTTAAATCAGACCGTTAGAGGCCATTGCATAAAAACACCAGGAAGAAAGAGGAAGTACCCAAAAATAGTCAAAGTGGAGGGAAATCTAGCTGATCTTGTGGCTGGAAAGCTTCTTTCACCAAAATATGGGGATCCTGGGAGTCCGGTTATTACTATTTTTGTAAATGGTCATTCAATATCCAATGTATTGGTAGATCTAAGAGCTACTATCAATGTTATAATAACAAATATGTTCAATCTATTTTCTTTAACAGGATTGCAGCCAACCAATATTGTTCTTCAATTAGCAGATCAATCTATTGTTGTACCAGATGGAGTAATTGAGGATGTTATGGTCACAGTTGAATCTTGGGAGTATCTTGTCAATTTTATGGTCTTACAGCCTAAAGCCTAGAAGTTGGGATACCCAGTCATCTTAGGAAGGCCCTGGTTAGCTACTGTTGCTACATACATTGATTTTAGATTAGGAAAAATGAATATTTTGAATGGGTAAAAAGCAAAGAAAATTTCACTTTATCCTCCTGCCCAGCCATATGTGGATGTTTGTGACCATGTATGGGTTGATTTTTCAGAAACTAACAATATGAGTTCTTCTTATTTGGCCACTATTATAGGAAAAATCACATGGAAGAAATTGTTGAGTTATACATAATGTCTGATAAAAAGAACACCACAGCTACAAAAACCAAAAATGTGGCTCTGGAAATTCAAACTGAGGCTACAAAACCACTATTTCAATTTCATCAGATAATATCACCAAGGTAAGTGACATTTTTATTGGAAATTTTGAATAAATCTATGCATATCATGAATAATATATAGTCATTGATTTCCTATGTCCTTTAGCCAAGGTTTTGTCCCTTGAAAACATGACTATTTTGCACATGATACAGCCTCATGTTTGTCCTTTGAATTCTTTAATTGTTGATGTAGAGCTTTCTATTCTGAAAGATACTAAACAAGTGATTATTGACATAGGAAAATAACTTACCATTGGTAACAATTTAGAAGCCATCCAAGAGACTAGGGTCGTAGAAATCTTGAGGAAGCATTCCAAATATTTTTCTTGGGATTATACTAACATGAAAGGGATTCATCCAAGCATCTGTACTCACCATATTTACACTAAGGATGTTAAACATTCGACATCTGCAAAGAAGAATTAATCTAGCACTTAGAGACATTTTCAAAATGAGATAGAAAAAAATTGAAGGTAGGATTCATATATCCTATATGTGATAGTCAGTTGGTATCACCATTAGTAATAGTTCCCAAGAAAAATGGTAAGTGGAGAATTTTCATAGACTATAGGGAACTTAATAAGGCCACCAAGAAGGATTACTTTCCCCTACCCTTTATTGATCAGGTTTTGGACAATCTGGCAGGAAAGAAATATTTCTCCTTCTTGGATGGGTTTAGTGGGTATAAAAAAATTAGTATAGCCCCTGTTGATTAGGATAAAACCACCTTCACTTGTCCCTGGGGTACATTTGCATATAGAGTTCTACCATTTGGGATTTGTAATGCACCTTCTACCTTCCAGAGAGCAGTTTTGGCCATTTTTCAGATCTTACAAATGATTATGTTGAAGTTTACATGGATGAATTTACTGTCCATGGTTCAAATTTTGATGAATCTTTGAACAATCTTGAAAAAGTATTAACTAGATGTGAGCAGCACCAACTTTCCTTGAGTCATGAAAAATGTCTGATAATGGTTGATCAAGGAATTGTCTTGGGTCATCATATTTTTACTCAAGGTATACAGGTTGATCCTAAAAAGATAGAAGTAATTACTAAACTGCCTACACCAACAAATCAGACTGATATCAAGAGTTTCCTTGGACATGCAAGATACTATAGGCGGTTTATAAAATATTTTAGTAAAATTGTTGCTCCCATGTTTTCTTTGCTGACAAAATATTGTGTCTTTGAATGGTCTCCTCAATGTCATCAAGCTTTTGAAGTTATTAAAGAGAAGTTAACCACTGCTCCAGTTTTGAGAGGACCCAATTGGGGACAACCTTTCCATATTCACATTGATGCTTCTAACACAACAATGGGAGTTGTTCTTGGACAAAAGGATGAAGAAGACTAATGTATGCCATCTATTACATCAACAAAAAATATGACCCCAATAGAGAGGAATTATACCACTACGAAAAAAGAGTTTTTAGCTGTTGTTTACTCTCTGAACAAATTCAAACATTATATTACTGGACACAAAATCTTTGTGTACACTGACCATTCAACCATAAGATATTTGATGAATAAACCAGTAGTAAGGGGGCAGAAATTATTATATGGTTACTCTTGTTGCAAAAATTTAACTTGATTATTATTGATAAGCCTGATAAGGCTAATGTTGTTGTTGATTTCCTTTCAAGATTGAATGTTTCAAGAGAAGAAGAAGTAGTCCAGGACCACTTTTTGGATGAGAACTTGTTTTTAGTATCAACTCAGCCTCCATGGTTTGTTAATCTTGCAAATTACCTAACTACAATGAAGTTTCTAGCCTAATTTACTAATAAGTAATTAATGAGATTAGTTAAAAATAGATCAACATACAAATGGTGTAATGGAATTCTATTTAAAGGTTGTCCTGATATGGTTCTTCACAGGTGTGTTCGAGAGGACGAAGTATATGACATACTAAGAGCTTGTCATGATGAGCCTAGAGGAGGACATTACTCAGTCAAGAGGAAAATTCACAAGGTCCTTGGAGCTGGGTACTATTGGCCCTCTCCTCACAAATCTGTCAAGAAGTACGAGTGGCAGTGTGAGGCATGTCAGAGAATGGGGAAGTCTACGTTGTCTACTGAGATGCCCCTCAATCTTCAGTAGGTATTAAGACCATTTAAGAAGTGGGAAATTGATTTCGTTGGACCATTTTATCCCCCATCCCATGGAAAAGAGTATCTTCTGGTCTGCACTGATTATGTCACGAAATTGGCTGAGGTTCAAGCATTGGCATTTGCCAATGAGGATTTTGTAGCTGGATTTTTGTACAATAGGATTATGTTGAGATTTGGAGCCCTAGATCCATTGTATCTAATCAAGGACCTCAACTTGTGTCTAACATGATTGATGCCTTACTGGAAATCTATCGAATCAAGCATCATAAATCATCACCGTACCACCCCCCAATCCAATGGGTAGGTGGAAGTCACCAACAGACAGTTGGAGAACATTTTAACCAAAGTTATCAATGCAGATAGAAATAACTGGGTACCAAAACTTCTAGAATCAGTTTGGGCCTACAACACAACCTCAAAGACTACTACTGGTTTCTCCCCCTATGAACTAGTGTATGGGAAGAAGCCATTGTTTCCAGTTCAATTTGATTTGCTGACTTGAAGGACAACAATAAAAGTTGGAATTGAGTTGGATTTGAAGCACAACGTGAGAGAGTAATGTAACTGAACGAACTGGATGAAGTGAGGATGGAGGCGCAACAACAAACTGAAATGTTTCAACACCAAAGGAAATCTTGGCATGATGCTCATATCAAGCACATTAAGTTTAATGAAGGATATTGGGTCTTACTATTTGACTCAAACTACCAACAGTTCAAAGGAAAGATAAGGAAAAGATGGTTGGGAGCCTACCAGATCGAAAAAAAATTTGATAATGGTTCTGTGAGATTACTGCCAATTAATGGAGATAGGAGAACTCTTCTGGTGAATGGACATAGATTAAGGATGTATCACAGGGATAATTTTAGTGGTGAATATTCCTAATATGGTGAATATTCCATTTTTGAAAATTTTGAAAAGGAAAAATTTCTGGCGCGGGTCAGTGACATGTTCACCTAAAAATTACAGTTTAATTTTTTTAGGGGTTGACTTCACCTACCCTTGAAACTATCCCCTATATAATCCTAGATTATTCACCAGGTAGAACACTACTAGCTCACTCATACCACCCGGGGGCATATGTATGATCAAGTATAGTAAATCATGACAGGAGGGCGGAGGATGCAGATGCGCGACAAGAGTGTGGAGTCACAAACAGACGCGCGATAGAGAGTTTTAACCACTCCGCGATAGGGAGAGTTTGTTGACACATGACAGGACTGCAGAGAAAGTAGATGCAGGACAGAGATTTTGTTGATGCGTGACATGGAGATCCACTATGTCGCAATTGATCATTGAGGGCGGAGGCTATGGAGACAACAATGACAGAATATTTGTTGTCAACGCGTCAATAAGGTCATTTTCACGTGTCAGCGAGGGTGTTGTCCGCAAACTTATTGATGCACGTTAATGAGGTTCGCTGATGTGTGATCAAACAATGAATTTTAATGACACGTGACACTTAAATTTTTACTTGTCAAAGTGTCTCCAGCCTTCTAAGGCACAGTACTTAGAAATCAGGTGAAAATTTTGGTGTCGGACCCCCAAAAAATTTGCTCTTCCCGCAAAACCGGTTCCGAGGATATTCGCCAGGTATTTTCCACCTCTGATTTCCAATAGGTCTCTTAAAATGAACCCTGATGTATCAATGTTCATTGGATAAAGAAACCTTCAGTAAAAATATGTTGTTATGCGAAGGAATGGATTCAGTGGAGGAGCTTGGCTCTTCCCACCTAGGAAGTAGTTGTTTTTGAATTTAAATAAAGAGAGATGATCATGTTTTCGATCTTCTTCACCTTAGATTGTAGTTGTTTGTTTATACTTTCAATAAAGGTTAGGAATGATAATTTTTAGAATGTACATTGATCACCCTTATTCTATGAGCACAGGACGTGTAATTCTACGGATATCAGGGAGCTGAGCTAGCAGGGGTGAGTGCATTTTTCCTTTTCTACGGATATTAGCTTTTGAAGCACTCCCCCATTGCATTTATTTAACATGATTAAATCACACACAATTATCGATGCATTTATTGGGGATATAAATCAAAATTTAATGTCACGAAGTGGGGTGTAGTGGGAAATAATGAGCAAATATATTGCATGTGTCATATTTCTATGAAAAGGACGAGTGGCTTTGTGTGAAGGACAAGTGGTGTCATCATTCATGATGATGGGACGTGAGTTATGCGATGAATTAAATATTTCCATATGAACCTAGTCCTATCAAATTTTTCCGCTGCCAAACTTACACCAACTCATTGCTAATTAAGAGTTTAGAAATAATTCAAACTTTCAATGTCATTGTTGTATGCAATTGCTTTGTTACGCCGTGGAAGCTTTCACCATTTTTATGAATTTTTATTCAACCTTGATTCAGCTATGGGGAAGAAAAAAAATCCAAGCTAGCTTCTTCAGAGCCACTACTACAAAATGCATCTATTTCTTAGGCATTTCATGATGCAAGGTGGTTAGATTTTATCAGAAAATTTGAGGGTTTTGAAGAGTATTTGGTTGATGAGTTCCTGATAAACTTTGAGGCAGCCTGTTCACAAATCGGGGGCAAAAGAATTGAGATAAGTAGTCAAATTATTGTTGACATTTCTGGCTTGCTAGATTTTGGTCTCAAAGTTGTGACCAATGCCCCACTCAAGGATTTAATACCACTGTTCCATGAAGAAGGCGAAGCTCGTCCAGAAGTGATTCTTACTTCCTTTGGTACCCATAAAGGAATTTAGCGGGTGAGTTTTCCTGGTATTTGGAAGGAGGTAGCCAAGTGGGTCAACAAATATTTTATCTGCGATGGATAGCTGTTTATACTTGTAAGATATTCATTAAAAAATTTGACTCATCTAAAGAGGGGCTGCACAAACCCCAAACCCAGGGTTAATTTACCAGAATATCTTGTTAATGCGGTCATCAAAATGGGAAAAATTTACAAAAATGGAGGTGGTAAGGTTACATTGAAGCACCCAGGACTTATCCAATTAATTTTTTCACATCAGGATTTCTATAGGCTGAAGCGGAAGATTGAAAGAATTAGTGCAGGGGAGAGTTCAAAACAAAAGGAAATCAAGAAGGAACCATCTCCCAATGTTCGGCCCAAGCTCGAGTTGACTCCTCACCCTTCAAGAGAAACTATGGATGAATCTTCTAGTAAGTATAACTTGTCCTTTGTGCCATAAGTTTCCAAAGGTAAAAATACCCTACCAGTCCATTTTGCTATGACGTTGTGACCAAGAAGGTCTTGTACCTTACAAAGGCCTGAAGTTTCCCAATCAAATTTTTTTCATGAGGATTATGTTCCTATTTTGGAGGAGAAATATGAGGTTGGTACTTCGTCCACCCCTGCTGAAGAATCGAAGGATGATGAATTCACAATAACTATTCCTCCAGCACAGTACCCTGACACTAATATACCATATATTCATGCCGCTCCAGAAACTGAGTCAACAACTCCAGACATGCCTATAACAACGGAAACATAGATCGGATCTTCAAAATTTGTTGTGATGGAAATTGGAGGTCAAGAACCACATGGAGATGACGTGTTGAGGCGTTACTAGGATGAAATTTCCTCTTTGAAAGAAAAATTGAAAGGTAAGCCAGAAACAAATTTGTCTTTGCAAATTGAGTTTACACAAAAGACTGTAGAGAAAGTTAGGGAAATTACTACTTTAAAGGTGGAAGTTAGCAGTCTCAAAAGGAAAAAGGATAGTGGTATGAAAGTATGGAATGATTTAACCCAATTATCTCTTCAGAATAAAGAATTGAAAAAGGAAAATAAAAAGATTAAAGAAGAGATTGAGACCATTACAAATGATAAGAAAAAGTTGGAATCTATTGTAGACTATGCTTTCCCTTTGGTCTGTAAGCTTCTTGTCTGTAGGAAACCTTCCTCCATCTATAGCATGCTTGTTCAAGAGCAATTTTATGCTTGGAAATTGATGATAATGTGCAGTAAATAACCTTAGGAAGCCCTGATGGTAAAATTTTCTTAGGAATTTATCAAGACTATACCCCTAATATCCAAAATCTATTGTGTGAATTTTACCTTCGCAATATGTTGGTCACCAATCTGCCTAATTTCCTCATTAATTTTTTTGTGGGTTATTTTCAGTTGAAGGCTTTTTAATCATTTCTTGGAAACCAAAATATATGGAATGACCAAACAGAGTTGTTTAATCAGACATCATGAACCATAGGTTTCTACATTAGTCCTACCCATCACAATGATGTGTCCATGAAGAATTTTTTTAGATCTCTTTATTATCAAGATCACATTGGAGAAAATACTTCAAAGGTTTTACAGAAGTGTGTGCAAGATTTTAAATTTTACAGTCAGAAACATTTTGGTGAGGCATTACAAGCTTGTGATAAATGATGGGATACATTGAATATATCATTGAAGAGAAGGGAAGTAATCTCACCCCAAAATCTCAGTTGGAGCATGAGGAGAGGAGATGCACTTATTGAACTTGTGTGCCAGTTGTCTGAGAAGAATTAAAAATGGTAAAGTGATGAGTGGATTGGAATACAAGTGAGACCACCTCTTCTTCTGAGCCCCATGACCACTTGGCAGAGTAATGTTTCCCAATCACATGATAGCTTCACAGCATGGGTAGAGGTTATTTCAAATTCTCGAGGATGTAAAGGGACAAGGAAATAGTATGCAGATCAATTTAAAGAATATGACATGGAACAACAATTTTGTTAGAGAGAAGGATAGAGATAATTTTGCATGGGGACATGCAAAAGGTAAAGTGTAGGGGAGATGATGAGTCCATTATTTAGCTTATCATATCATCTATGAGGTTATTTATTTGTTCATAAAACATGTTAATTAGTGCATGAGGATGCCTCATAAAGTTATATCTTAGTAAATTTAATGCATTTATCTTATTCTTGCACTAATCGCCTCTATGAGTAAATGTGGTGACATGTGCAGGATAATAGCTAGCATTTACTACCAATTCTAGAAGTTGTAATCAAGGAGGCTGAGTCTGTAGCCATCATTTCATCGTGGAGGAATTTTTCCACAAAAAGCCTACAAATGTGAATCTTGTTTTTGACATTATTGTAGGATTTCAATGAAACTTTAATAAGGGTGTTAGTGGATGAATTTGTTTCCTATAATTATGGCATGTTGTGTAACTAACTATGTCTATATAGACATCCTCTTGAGAACAATTTAGTAGTTGGTTGATTTAGCAGTTTACAGTATAGTGATCCACCATTAGTATTTACTTTGCAATGTTATGTTGAGCATGTCTCGGAACTTATTCAAATTAATATAGTTGGTGTCATTTTAAATATCATCTGGTGTTGAGGGTTCCTCCATCCCAAGGAAGCGTAAGGGCCCACTCGACCCAGGTGATTGGAGGATTTACATTTCATGCATGATCCTATTTTTCTAATAATTTCACATTTGAATGCTTATTTGAATGTAATTACTTATTTCCTTTCTTTATTATATTTCTTTACTATTATTTCAATTCAAAGTGTATTATTTCAATTTTGCTATTTCAATTCAGTATGTGTGTGTTATTTGAATTTTGTTATCTTAATTCAATGTGTGCATTTCAATTCTAGTAAAACATTTCCTTTAAACACATTTTACTACAGCAACGTTGTTTTAGTAGTTTAGCATTACATTTCTGTAGATTAGCAGAGACAAGGGGAAACACGCCAACTAAACTCCCCCAAAAGGAACCACCAAACAACTGATTTTTATAAAGCTTCATTGCATACAACCTTGGACACACAACCCTGGTTTTATAATGACACTAGCAAAATAATATGTTAGTTAAATTATTGGAGAATACAATGACCCATCATCAATCCTAATCCAAAACTAATCCCCCACACATCATACCTAACCATGACCCTTGATCCTCAATCCCCACCCTCTCCTAAAAAATAGCCAAATCCCTTACTCTTCTCTAAATCCATCAACCAAGCTATCTCATCATCCCCCACCCATCAAATTCAATCTTCTCACTTTGACTGTGAAGTCCCATAAACTATCCAACATCTTAATAAACAATTCTCAACTCTTACATCCTACCTCAGCCAATCCCCTCCTTTTCATCCAAAACAATCGTCCCACATTGATCCTAACATCCTAGAAATCATCCAACATCTCAATCAACAAATATTCAATCTTAAATATTCAATCAACCAATCGTCCCCTTCTAAACCATCATCTCCTAATCAATCCCATCCATAATTTCCTCTTCCTAAGATCCCTACCCCTCACCCCATTGACACCCTCCTTAAGGAACCCAAATCATCTCAATCTGCACCTCGACCTAAAAAACCTAAACCACTATCCCCACAAGCTAATTACATAGACTTTAACCACCTCACTAACTTTGAGCTAGACAATTAGGACCTCCTTTATGTCCTTACTAATCTAGCTACCAATTCTAAACCCACACAACCATCCCAAACCCCAACCTCTAAATTCCCTATCACCCATCATGACCCATATCTTCCTACCATCAAAACTCATACAAATAACCCACCACCATAAAAAAATCCCAACCCCTAAATCTAGTCATCATAAAACCTATCATCGAGTCCCATTCACATATCCACAACAATCCCAACAACTTCATCCAAAAATATTATTCCCCACATCTCATCTTATTCATCCATCCACATCATCTTCATCATCCCAATTTGATCCTAAGGATTTCATCCTAAATAGTCCCACATTCCCTAATCCACCATCAAATTCAACCTCTAAGCCTATTTTATCCCTTCCATCACCTACTCCCAATCCGATCAAAACTATATTTTCCAGCATGAATCCTAAGTCACCCTCATCCCTTTCTACCCCTAATCATAAACCATCTAATGTGGATCCTACACCACCCTCATCCTCTTCATCCACACCTAATCCTATCTTAACACCTTCATCACCTAAACCTAACAATATCCTATCATGTACTCCTATTTCATCATCACCATCCCCCAATCCTAAAACATCTAACGTGACTCCTAAGTAACAAAATCCTAAACCTAACACATATACTATCAATCCTCTCTACACCCCATCTCGTACCCAATCTCATTAGACTCTTACCCCACCTTCATCTACTTTATCCTCTAAATCAACCAACTCTAATGTGGTTTCTACACCACCTTCATCTCCCCAAACATCAACCACATCCAATATGACCCCCATATCACTCTCATCCCCTTCATCTAAATCTACCCATCCCTCTCATTTACATCTACTAATCCTAAACAGTCCAATCCTAAGCCAAAACCATCTACCTCAAAACCACATACTCCAACCAATCCATAATCAACCGAATCTACTTCGGCATCCAAGCCCAAATCATCCACTTCGGCCCCCAGGCCTAATCCATCCCATCCATCTTCTAAGCCACAACAATCTAATCAAACTCATAAATCCAACTCAATCAACACATCTAATTATCCACCCAATCCCACACCTTTACTTCATACTCCCCCAATACCATTTAACCTACACCACTTCACTCCTTCAGGAGAATCCTTGACCATAATATTCCATCATCTAAAAACCTTCAACATGATCATCCATCCCCTAAAAAAGTCACGCAATAAAAACCTTCTCAAATAATCTTAGTATCAGGAAAACTATTATTGTGACTTTCATCGCACCCATGGACATTCGACCAATCGTTGCATGCAATTTAGGTCTTATGTCTAAAACCTCGTTAACCAAAGGATTTTTATCCTTGTACCTCTTTATCCATCACCTTTCCATCCCAATTCTATCCCTAATCATTTTCCATCATCCAAACCCCACTTGAAATCTAAACATCGTCAACCATCTAAATCTCAACATACATCCAAACATCCCTCACCTCTCAAAAACCAAAACAAATCTCACCTCCCATACTTTGTTAAGTCCGACCTCTTAGCGGATGATAAAATTACAACCTCCCAGTCTCATGATGACCACATGGCATCATATGCCCCATCCACTTCATATCATATAGCCAAAAATATGTTCACTAATATGAAACATCAAGGCAAAGGCTTAGGCCTCCATGAACAAGGTATTCGTGAACCCATCTCCCTTCATCAAAATTTAGGACGTTTAGCCTTAGGGTATAAACATAACACTAACAACGTTCCTCCCACTACTACACAACCCATTTCTACCACTCCTCTTGTGGATCCTACCATTCCAACCACTCAACCCAATCATAAATCATTTAATCCCCTTACAAATACCAAACACCTAAAAATTGATTGAGCACATAATTCATCGCATGCGCATGGATGGTATTTCCTTCCCACCCATTCCCCTTCCATTCAATATAAAAATCACTTTACATCCAATCCATTCTAAAAATCACAGCCCTTAATATCCTATTCTAACTCATTCATTTGAACATTTGATCAACTTGCTCACACAAGTTGTAAGCCAATAGTACCTACTACAACCACGTGACCTTGTTACCTCCAACATTCTAGCACAATTGTCCTCTTAGATATACACAAACTTTAATACACTTAATGAACTTGTTATGTTTGTGGAGCCTATTTTCTTGTTAGAGTGTGGTACACCTTCTATGTGTTACACCCGGGTATTTTTATGACGATCCTAGTTGCCAATGATCGGGTTAGGGGGTTCGGGGGCGAAGCCCCCGAAGAAAATTTTCATGGGTGGTTTATTAACCCATGGGTAATGGGTAACCGTTATGGGCTGTTTTTAAGCCCATGGTTTTTTGGTACCCATTGTTTTGATACCCACGGTTTTTTGCCCATTTTTTTGATACCCACGGTTTTTTTCCCATGGTTTTGATACCCACTATTTTGTATCAAACTACTTAAGAAATTGTCTATTTATATGGTCTTATGCATATGATAGATATACAAGAAAATGTATTGCAGATGTGCTTTGAATTTGGGTGTGAGTTTTGTAGAGTTTGTTGAGCATAGCTCCAAACGGATCTGGGTATTGTATTGAGAGAGTGGAGGCTTGTAATAAAATCTGAGCAAGTGATTCTTGGTGGACGTAGCCCAAATTAGGTGAACCACGTTAAATCTTATCTCTCTGTGTTGTGTTATTTATTCTACACTTTTATTTGAGATCTGTAATATTTTCTACATATTAGTTTCTACTGTTGCAATTATGTAAGGGATTATTCCTCATATTTTATCTCTTATTACCTAACAATTGGTATCAGAGCCTGGTTTGTTTTGCTGAAGTGTTGAATCGCAGGGAAATTTTTTAGCTTGAGTGGGAGCTATGGCAGATGATGGAAGATCTAGGGTTGATAAATTTAATGGGCAGAATTTCAATCTTTGGAAGATGCAGATGGAAGATTACCTTTATCAGAAGGATCTTTATACTCCATTGTTTGAGAAGGTGAACAAACCCTCGATTATGACAGATGCTGAATGGGATTTGTTAGATCGGAAGGCACTTGGAATGATCCAGTTGTGTCTTGCATCTTTGGTATTATTTAATGTTTCAAAGGAAAAGACTACAAAAGAACTGATGGATGCATTAGGGAAGTTGTATGAAAAACCCTCTGGCTCTAATAAGATATTTTTGATGAAAAAGTTGTTTAATATGAAGATGTCTGAGAATGGTTCAGTAGCAGATCATTTAAATGATTTCAATACCGTTGTGAATATGCTAGCTTTGGTTACAATAAAATTTGATGAAGAAGTTAGGGCTTTATTAATTCTGTGCTCTTTACCTGAAAGTTGGAATAGCCTGGTAATAGCGGTAAGCAACTCGGTTCCAGCTAACTTGAAGTTGAAGTTTGAGGATGTTGTAGGGGTGATTCTAAGTGAGGAAATGCGAAGAAAAAGCTCTGGTGAATCTTCCACTTTAGGGAATGCTTTGACAGTGGAAACTAGAGGAAGACAGAAGAATAGAGGAAACCGTGGAAAATCAAAGGATCGGGCAAGGTCAAAATCCAAAAGCAAGATAGTTTGCTGGCACTGTGGAAAGTCTGGGCATGCAAAGAAGGATTGTTGGGAGATTAGGGATAAGAAGAAACAACAGGAAGAAAACAAGGAGGCAAATGTGGCATCGGGTAATGTATGTTAGGATGCTTTGATTCTTTCTTTGCATAATATTAATGAATCTTGGGTTTTAGATTCAGGGGCTTCTTTTCATGCTACTCCACATAGGCATTATTTTGTTGATTATGTTCAAGGGGATTTTGGGCATATTTTTCTTGGTGATGATGAGCCTTGTAGTATAGTTGGAAAAGGTTCTGTTCAGGTTAAGATGCAGAATGGGAATACATGGCTATTGAAGGATGTCAGACATGTGCCTACATTAAGGAGAAATTTGATATCGGTGGGGCGATTGGGAAGTGATGGTTGTACTGTGATATTTACAGCTGACTCTTGGAAGGTCACCAAGGGTGCTCTTGTGGTGGCAAGAGGTAAGAAGGTTGGAACCTTGTATTTAACCACTGATAGTACTAATGATTTTAATCTTGTGGCTTCAGATGCAGATACAACATTATGGCACTATAGGCTCGGTCATATGAGTCATAAGGGCATGGACATCATAAAGAAGAATTTGCCTGGATATATAGAAACAGGTTTGGATTTCTATGAGAACTGCATATATGGGAAACAGAAGCAAGTAAGGTTTCTCAAGGTTGGACCTACGAAGAAATAGAGTAAGTTAGAGCTGGTACATTCTAATGTGTGGGGGTTGGCTCAGGTATCATCTCTTGGGGGTTCAAGTTATTATGTTACTTTTATTGATGATGCAACAAGGAAAGTTTGGGTTTATTGTATTAGAAAAAAATCTGATGTATTTGATACTTTTGTTAAATGGAAAGCCTTGGTAGAGAATGAAACATGCCTTAAGTTAAAATGTCTTAGGTTAGATAATGGAGGGGAGTTTTACAGCAATGAATTTGATGATTATTGTTCTAAGAATGGGATCCGCAAGCAAAATACGGTTCTAGGAACCCCGCAACAGAATGGGGTGTCAGAAAGGATGAACAGAACAATAATGGAATGTGCTAGGAGCATGATGATACATACAGGACTGCCTCTTTTTTTTTGCAGAAGCGGTGAGCACAGCTGTGTACTTAATAAACAGAGGACCCTCAAGTGCCTTGGATGGAGGCATACCTGAGGAGGTTTGGTACGGTAAGAAACTCGATTACTCATTTCTTAGAGTCTTTGGATGTGAGGTGTTTGTTCATATTGACAAGGATGATAGGACCAAACTAGAGGCTAAATCAAAAAAATGCACTTTTATTGGTTATGGTGGTGATGAATTTGGATTTAAATGTTGGAGTATTAAAGAAAAGAAAATCATTTGGTCTAGGGATGTGGTCTTTAATGAGAAAGTCATGTATAAGCAACAGTTGCAGGAAAACAAGGAAGAATTCAAGAAAGAATATGCAGTGGTAGAGGATCTTCCAGATGGAAAAGTGACCCATGAATCAGTTCAGGAACCTACTCAACAGGAACCCCAAACTCCTACAGTGAGTAGGTCTTCTAGGGTAAGAAAAGAACCCAAACGTTTTTCTCCTTCTCTTTATTATTTATTACTGACTGATAGTGGAGAGCCAGAGAGATTTGATGAAGCAATGCAAGTATATGCTAGTAAGAAGTGGGAGCAAGCCATGGATGAGGAGCATAAGTCTCTCATGGAGAACCAGACTTGGGATTTGGTGAAGCTACCGGAAGGCAAAAGAGCATTGTAGAACAAGTGGGTACAGAGTTAAAGATGAAGAAGGAGGAAAGAAAAGATATAAGGCCCGGTTGGTGGTCAAGGGGTTTGCACAGAAACAAGGTATAGATTTTGATGAGATTTTCTCTCCTATAGTAAAAATGACTTCTATCAGAACTGTTCTTGGAATAGTGGCAGCAGAAGACTTGCACTTAGAACAGTTAGATGTAAAGACTGCATTTCTCCATGGTGATTTGGAGGAGGAGCTATATATGCAGCAGCCAGAAGGATATGAATTCAAAGGTAAAGAGGAGATGGTGCACAAACTAAAGAAGAGCTTGTATCGCCTGAAACAAGCTCCACGTCAATGGTATAAGAAGTTTGATAGCTTCATGATGGAGCAAGGTTATATTAGATGTCATTCTGACCATTTCATGTATACAAAGAAATTTGAGGATGGAAGTTATATTATCCTGTGTTTATATGTTGATGACATGTTGGTTGTAGGTAAAAACATGCAGGAAATAAAATTACTCAAGAAACAGCTAAGTGAATCCTTTGATATGAAGGATTTGGGGTCAGCTAGACAAATCCTTGGTATGAGGATAACTCGAGATAGGAAGGATGGAAGCTGACTTTATCTCAGGAAGAGTACATTAAGAAGGTATTGGATAGGTTTAACATGCAGGATGCTAAACCGGTTGGGACTCCTTTGGCAGGCCATTTTAATTTATCAAAGGAGTAGTGTCCCAAGACAGAGCAAGAAAGAAACCAGATGTCCAAGGTACCTTACTCATCAGCGGTTGGCAGTTTGATGTATGCTATGGTGTGCACTAGGCCTGATATTGCCCATGCAGTGGGAGCTGTGAGTAGATTTATGAGTGATCCAGGTAAAGAGCATTGGCAATTAGTAAAGTGGATCCTTCAGTATTTGAGAGGGACCATGGGGACAGTTTTGTGCTAGAGTGGATCAGACACCACTTTACGTGGTTATGTAGATTCAGACATGGCTGGAGATGTTGATAGTAGGAGGAGCACGACATGTTATATTTACACTATAGGTGGGACAACAGTGAGCTAGATTTCACGACTACAGAAGCTAGTGGCTTTATCAACCACAGAGGTTGAGTATGTTGCTACCACAGAGGCAAGCAAAGAGATGATTTGTTTACAACAATTGCTTGAGGAGTTGGGGCATAAGTAGAAGGAATGTAAACTGCATAGTGTTAGTCAGAGTGCTATACACCTAGCTAAGAACTTTGCTTTCCACTCCAGGATGAAGCATATACAGTTGAGATATCACTTCATCAGGACAGCTTTAGAGGAAGATAAGTTGAAGTTGGAGAAGATTCATACCAGTCAAAGTCCTGCAGACATGATGACCAAGGTGGCCACAAGGGATAAACTAAAGCTATGTTCAGCTTTGGTTGGCCTTCGTGGATGACAGCGAAGGGTTGAGAAGCTTTCTCAGTGAAAATCAATCTCCAAGTGGGAGATTTTTATGTTTGTGGATCCTATTTTCATGTTAGAGTGTGGTACACCTTCTATGTTTTACACTCGGGTATTTTTACGGCGGTCCTGCTTGCCGGTGAGTGGGTCAGGGGGGTTTCGGGGTGAAGCCCCCAGAGAAAATTTTCATGGGTGGTTTATTAACCCATGGGTAATGGGTAACCATTATGGGCTGTTTTTGGGCCCATGGTTTTTCGGTACCCATTGTTTTGATACCCACGGTTTTTTTTCCCATTGTTTTTATACCCACGATTTTTTTCCCATGGTTTTGATACCCACAGTTTTGTATCAAACTGCTTAAGCAATTGTCTATTTATATGGTCTTATGCATATGATAGATATACAAGAAAATTTATTGCAGATGTGCTTTGAATTCGGGTGTGAATTCTGTAGGGTTTGTTTAGCATAGCTCTAAACGGATCTGGGTATTGTATTGAGAGAGTGGAGGCTTGTAATAAAATATGAGCAAGTGATTCTTGGTGGACGTAGCCCAAATTGGGTAAACCACGTTAAATCTTGTCCCTCTGTGTTGTGTTATTTATTCTGCACTTTTATTTGAGATCTGTAATATTTTCTGTGTATTAGTTTCTACTGTTGCGATTCTGTAAGGTATTATTCCACATATTTTATCTCTTATTACCTAACAGAACTTGAGGTGAAGAACCTTGGGTGCATCTTTTTACACTCTAGCCAATGTCATCACCACACCCATTTCCATCCCCCATCAAGCCACTAGTGATTCTTAACCCCTTGAGAGTTTTCAAGAGAGTGGATGCTCTTTGTGCAAAAAAAATCCAAATATCAAAAAGTCAAAAGATCATATCATAATTCAAAATATCAAATACAATCCACCTCAAGAATTTCTCTAGGCATGTTTACAGCAACTCTACCGGGACTATGTACGCATGGATGGAAGTAGAGAAATGTTGTGACAAGAATCAGCTGTATCTATGTCGGGGCTATAGACGCCTGGCTGGCAGCGGAGCAATGCAAGGCTCAACCTTCCATTCACCCTCCATCCACCTATTTGACTTAATCACTCCCTATAAATTGGATAGTTTTTCTTCACATACTACCCATTAAGTATTCACTTCAAGCAGTAATTAACTATCACAATCACACACACTTCGATCTCGAAGAGACATAGGTCTTGCATGTTTCTAGGTATTGTTTAAACCTTTGTCACACTTTTTTTTCAGTCTGACTCTTGCCTTACAACATGTGTCATTAGGCTTATCTTTTGTTCATCACTTATATTATTCCATCCATCACATCCACACCCTTTTAGATCAAACATATGTGGGAAAACAATGACCCTTTCATTTTCATCCCATCCTTCTCATGTCCCTTTCGAACTGTCATCATCATGACTGGGGGAAATATTACTATCATCCGCTGGGGGCATCATTTATTTTAGATCCCCTCACTTCCCATCCTACCATACACCTAGGAGCAAATCAAACCCATTCATCCATCCACACATGCCACCCAACTTTACACTTGGGGGCACACCACATCTATCTCTCAATCCCTCTCCCCCTATACTTAGGGGCATATCTTATCATCTTCCATATCCCTCATCTTATCCTATACCACATCCATCATTCTATCTATCTATCTCCCATTCCAAATCCCATCTAATCCTAACTTATCAACCAATCCCTATCCTATCCAACATGTCTGATTTGCCTCAATCATTTCCTTTCATCCTACCAAACACACTTTGGGACTTATAGGATAAATTTACATCCATTCCCATCCCCCCTATGCATTATCCCATCCTAAACCCTTTCATCTTATTTATCCTATAACATCCAAAAATCAAAACAATCCAACATCTAAAAATCAAATCAATCAAAAATCTAAACATTCACAATCCAATATCTAAAAATCCAAACATCTAAAAATATAAACATCCACAATCCAATATCCAAAAATCTAAACATTCGCCAAAATCTAAAAATCAACACATCCAAAAATCAAAACAATCCAACATCTAACAATCAAAACAATCCAAAAAATATATGAAAATGCAATGTGTGTGTTTTTGCTTGTCTATGTTTTCTTGCTTGTCTACATTTACATTTTGGCTGATGATATGAGGCCTCTTTTCTTTCTTTTTATTGTTCATGGTCCAATGATATGAGGACTATATTTTTTTTACTATTTCAGTCGATGATACGAGGCCACTTTTTTTTGGTCCAATGATATGAGGACCATCATAATATTAATTTGTCCAATGATATGAGGATAAGGGCATTTAGAAATTCAGTCATCACGGTCTTTATACCATGGTGCATCTTACTCTATGCCACATTAATCACATTACTAATGATTATAACAATGGGCACTTTATGGTAGCACGCCCCCTTCTATCATCATCTTTCAACCTTATCATCATCCACGCCTAATCCTCATCATCATATAATTAACCATCTCACTACCTCATCCTCCTATCCAATCAATCCTTATCAATCAATCAATATCCCCATCCAAATTTTATCATCTCGCATCCAACATCCAAAATCCTCACCCCCTGGTTGGGGTATCTTTGATCCAAAAACCAATCCTCATTCTCGCATACAAACATCCTCAGTATTCTAATCCTTTAAATCAAATCAATCATCCTCAGATATAACATCCTCAAATCTAAATCCAAAATCTTCCATCCTACCCCCTTTATTGGGGCATCTCTAAATCCAACATCTTCAAATCTGACATCCTCTAATCCTAAATCCTAAATCTTCACCCTTTTCAGACATCGTTGACTGGGGCATTCTCAAATCTAAATCCAAAATCCAATATCTCACATTCCTCTAATCATCTCTCCTATTCTTATAATCTCATATTCCTCTAATCATAATCCTCTACATACTCAAATCTTCTTATCCTCTCATTCTCTCTCATCTACTCACTTAGGCCTCTCCTCTTTTTGAGTGGTTACCCAACTCGTTCCTCCCCATCTAACCCCTTGAGGGGGAATCATATCACCATCATAACATATTTTCTTATTTTTCTGTAAATTTTCATTTCTCCAAAATAACACTTCAAAGAGGGGGAAAATGTAGACATCTAAAATGTCGACATGCTTAATCATGATTAATCGGTCCTGCAAATATCCCAATATCATCCATATAATAATTAATCACAAGATTAATTATTATTATTAATTCATTTTATCTTATTTACCCCTTATCATTATTTATCATTCCATCATTAATCCTTTTAAATCATTATTTTATCCCATTTTATCATTAATCACTATTATTTCCTTATCATATCATGTTATCCCATCATAATCCCTTATTAACATTTTCTAGGAATTTAATATTCCTACATCTACCTACCCACCTACCCTACACATCCCTACACCTATCCTTTCCATGTAACTTCACCCCTAATCATCATTTATTAACCTAATCTACCTCTAATCCTAATTACATCCTCACCTCTAAATCTAGAGGATTCTATTTCTCGAAGCCTCTCTAACTTTCTCCTTCTATTGGATTTTTAATTCAATGGAAGCTTCTTCCCTCCATGAATTTTGAATTCAAATTCTATAATTCTCCATTCTAGATAGTTATAATCCTCACATTAATTCTTCACCCTTGATACCAATCTAACATGGCTTCATCTTAGCCATTGAATCCTCCACCCTTCAACTATAAATTTATCTCTCCTACTCCATGAGAGACAATCTCTAAAATCCATAAAAAATTAGCAAGCCATTCAACCCTTCCATTTTATCACTCAACCAATCCATAATTTATCTTTAATCCATCTACAATCAATCCATCATCATTTTTATCAAGCAATAATGAAATGCAAGCAAAGGGGAGGTGTTGCCCAAGTTTATCCACACAATTTTGAGGCAAACATCTACAATCCAACATCTTGAGCACATCAATAAATCAAAGGGATATCTAATTTGGTAAGTAAAAGGTATTGGATTCTATTCCCTTTCCATCCAGCTCAATCTGAGGTTTTGTTTGAGAATATTAGAGTAGGAGAACAAGTTTTGTTTGTTTTTCTCACATTTCACAAACTAGTCTTTTCTTGCATTACAATTTACATATGGTAAATGTGATGGACTAATTAAAGAAAAGTTAAAATGGAATTTTAAGTGTAAAAATATTTACAACCCAACTGTTATGTGCAACAAGGCAGAATAGCAAAGAGAATGGGAAATGGATAGTGATAACATGCGGATGAGGAGTGGAAAGAAATGAAGGCCTCAGGATCTTACAAGGGTTGCATTTCTCGGCATTGAATTGGATTCTTCTTAATGTTGTAGTTCCCAAAATATGACGGTAGATGATGTGATCTTTGTTAGGACCATGATAGTGTTCCTGAGTCATGACAGATTTTTTGCTTCGTAGTGAGGATCAGAAGAAGTCTGGATTTAAGAGCGTAGGATATGAGTGTAGATAGGAATGGAAATATGAGTAGGGATGAAGGGGATTTCCCCTAGCGTTTTGATTACGTTTGTAAGGCACTAGTGGACATAGGATCTAGCTTACCATGGCACCAGAAACTGGTTTTCACCATGGTACTTTCCCAAGGTGTCACTGAAGTGGTTTTCACCATTGGACAAATTATATTTTTTTATTTTTGTTTTATTTTATCTTTATTTTTTATTTTATTTTATTTTTATTTTTGAATTTTGAGTTGTGGGAACTTATACATATAATCGCTTGAGATGCATAATGTTCATGGGCTCATCCATATCATGTCCATCATGAGTAGCAATCTTATAAGCACCCAAGCCAAACTTGGCAATGATGACATAAGGTCCAAGCCAATTTGGTTCAAACTTGCCTTTCTTTTCATGAACGACATTAGTACTACATTGGTTTTCTTTGAGGACTAGGTCACTGACTTAAAACTTGTAGGTTTTGATGTGCTTGATGTAGTGTCTACGGAGGAACTTTTGATAAGCTTTGAGGTTTTCCAAGGCATGAAGGCATTTCTCATCTAGTAGATCATGTTCTTGTAGACGATGCATTTGATAGTATTTGTTGTCAATGAGGTGTTGGAGTGAAACGCAGAGAGAAGGGAGCTTGATCTCAACAGTCAGGATTGCTTCAATGCTAAAGACGAGAGAGTAAGGAGTGGAGCTAGTAGGGGTGCAGATGGATGTGTGATAGTCCCACAAGGTGGGATATATTTGTGTATGCCAATCTTGTCCTACTTAACGAACAATTTTGCTAAGGATGTGTTTTAGCATTTTATTGGATGCTTTAGGTTTGACATTACCTTGTGGGTAATATGGGGTGTAAAAATTGAGATTGATGTGGAAATGGTCACAAAGTTCATGGAATTATCTATGTTTAAAGGATTTTCCATTGTTTGTGATGAAAGCAGATGGAATACCATAGTGGCAAATGATGTGATTAAGGATGAACTTGGATATTTGTTTGTTGGTAACATAAGTAAGTGGGATGGATTCGATCCATTTAGTGAAGTATTTTGTGTAAGTAATGATATATTTGTGACCCTCGAATGAAGTGGGATTTAAGTTACCCATGAGATCGAGACCCCATGTAGAAAAGGGTCATGGAGTGGTAATGGGGTGCAAAGCTTGGGATGACGCATAGATGAGGTTGGCATGCTTTTGGCAGGGGACATATTTAAAGACATATGAACATGCATCTTTCTCCATGGTAGACTAGTAGTATCCAGTGCACAAAAGTTTATTAGCAAGTATCACACCACTAGTGTGAGCATCATAGATGTCAATGTGAACTTCTTAGATTATTGATTCGTCCTGTTGGGAATTAAGGCACCGTAATAAGGTCCCGTTAAATCTTCTATGATAAAGAGTTCCTCCAAGGATGGTGAATCGGGAGGCTCGTTGGATGAAGGACTTATGATGGTTGTGAGGAAGATTAGGTGGAAGGGTATGATCATGGAGATAGGTGTAGATGTCATGGTACCAAGGGAAGTTAGGACCAACAATCTCACATACCATCTCATATTTGGGGATGTCATGAGATAAAACCATAAGTTTTTCAACCAAGAACTAGGAATATGGGGCATTTGAAGGCATGTCCAATAGAGATCCAATGGTCACCATTGCATCTGTTGATTTATTTCTTACTCAAGGGACTTGCTCGAACTGAATGTGCTAGAATTAGAGCTTGAAACTACCCACCATTCGCTTGTAAGGAACCAATTTGTCATCTTTGGTCAAATATTAATCATTAACTTGTTTGATGATGAGTTGTGAGTCACCAAAGACATTGAGAGTTTTGATATTTCATTGGATGACCATTCTTAGTATAGCTGTGAGTGCATCATATTTATCTATATTATTGGTGTAAGGAAAGGCGAGTCGAAAGGCCTTCAAGATTAGATCTCCTTGAGGAGTAATAAACATAATGCCATCTCAGGAGCCATGATGTATAAAATATCCATCAAAGTATAATGTCCATGTGCCTAATTCTTCGATAGTGAATATAGATTCATCTGGAAACCATGTATTAAGTGGCGTGGAATTAGAAACTAGATATTTTTCCAATTGATTGGCTAGAACCTATCCGTTGATAGGTTTCTGATTAACATATTCAATTTCAAACTCACTCAAGAGCATGATCCATTTATCCATGTGTCTTGTTAAAGCCAATTTGGAGAGTATATATTTGAGCGGATCTACCTTGACTATGAGCTTGATTGTATTGTTGAGCATATAGTTCCACAACTTTTGGGAAGCAAAGACAATGACAAGACATGCCTTTTCTATAGGAGTGTAATTAATCTCATAGGTAATAAGTGTTCAACTTAGATAATAAATGGTATGTTCTTTTATGTGGTCATCATATTACACCAGGAGATCTCCCAGGGCGTGCTAAGTAGATGAAATATAAAGGAGGATGGGAATTCCTAGAGTAGGAGTCACTAATACTAGAGGATGTAGTAGATACTCCTTGAGTTTTTCCAAAGAGGCTTGAAATTCTTTGTTTCAATGGAAGACTATTCCCTTTTTAAGCAGATGATGAAATGGATCACACTTATCAGTGAGATGTGCTATGAATCTTCTGATGGCTTGGATTTTACCTTGTAGGTTTCTGAATTGCTTTAAATTTATAGGCAAAGGTATTTCAACCACATCTTTAACTTTATCTAGGTCAATTTCTATTCCATGTCATGAGACTATAAAACCAAGTAGCTTTCCCAATGTAACACCGAAAACACATTTCTTAGGATTGATTTGAACTTTGTATTCTCGGAGTCTTTCAAAGATGCGACGAAGAACCATGGGATGTTATTATCTAGTCTTGGATTTTCCCAGGATATCATCTACATAATCCTCAACAATTTCATGCATCATGTCATGAAAAATGGAAGTCATGGCACATTGATATGTAGCTCCATCATTTTTGAGACCAAAGGGCATAACCTAATAACAAAACGTGCCCCAAAGCATAGTAAAAGCAGTTTTGTGTTGATATTCTTCAGCTATTTTGATTTGATTATATCCAAAGAAACCGTCCATGAGGGAAAACATTTCATGTCCAACCGTAGAATCCATAATCATATCGATGTTTGGTAGTGGAAAATTATCTTTTCAAAAAGCTTTATTAATGTCATGGAAATCTGTACATATGTGTATGCCCCCAATATTTTTTCCTATTGGGACTATGTTAGAGATCCATTCAAAATAATCAATCGACCGAATGAATCTGATGTCGAATAGTTTCTAAATTTCTTCTTTGATCAGCAAGATGACCTTTGGATGTAGCTTGCACAGTTTCTGCAAGCTTCACATCTCTACTCACTACGAGATTATGAACCACTAGAGATGGATCAAGACTGGGCATATCCGCATAGGACCATGTGAATACATATGAGAATTCTTTTATGATTGTTGTAAAGGTGGATTGTTCTTCTACTGATAAAGATGCCCCTACTTTGAGGATCTTGGGGTATTCTTTAGTGCCAATGTCGGTGTCGATAGTTTCCTTAATTAATGATTTTGACTCGTCCTGTAACATTTCAGTGGCTGGAAGAAGTTGATCCATAACTAGATCATGTTCAAGATTTGAGGGATCTTGGAAGAATTCTACAAGAGAACCCTCCTCATCTAGGGGACAAGAGGAGTTAGGATGAGGGATATTTGATTAGGATTGAATAGGGGAGGTAGGATCATGTTCACCAAAATAGGAATCAACATTTAGACATATTTGGAAACCTTTCTTATGGTCACTGGCTGGTGCATTATCCCGAGTTCTCATAAACTCAAGAATTGCCTCATCATTTTGAAAGGTATCAAAAGAGATATGTTCATATTTTTGGTCCCATTGGATGAGTTAGGGGTAGGTGAGGGTGACATTAATGGTGAGGATAACGGTGTTGTGGAAGAGATTGGTGGCAGTGAGATATTCATGTTGGCTATAGACGAAACGTGTTTTAACGGTGTTTATGGCCTCCTCATCTATTTCTGGCATGTCACTTAGGTCATCATGGATACTCTCACCAAGTGGATGGTACCCTAGTTCGCAGTTGATTTAACAAAAATAAACTATTTAAGTCATCTTTGTTAAATTCCTAGATAGGCTACAACAATAGATATAATAGTAATATAGAAATGAAGTACATATCTGACCTAAGCAATAAGAAAAGTAAGTAAAACCCTAAGTGCAATGAAGAGTTAGAACACTTAGTTGGTTTCATGTAATAATCCTAATAGTGTGCGAAGGTGGAAGACTAGAAAATCAAATATGTGCTGGATGTTACTGCGACCAAGCCCAGAAAAAGGAAGGAGCATAGGAGGAGCAAGGTATCATGGTACGCATGGACTGGTTTTTTTGACACCTGGGTGCACTAGGATCCCTCTCTAGGGAATCAGGGTTTGTGCAAAAGATGCTCAGAAACTGGATCTTATAGGGTCACAAACTTGTCTAGAAACCCTTGCATTATCTTTATCTATAATGTCACACTATGATCATTGATGTTGCTCGATAACTCTACAATAAAGAATACCACCTATACAAAACCATCAAAAGCACATCAAATATTAAAATAAATAAAGATGTAAAATGAGGGGTCAGGACTATCCTCAATTATCAAACAAGTGATCTTATAACTAAAAAATGCACTAAATCTCAAACCCAATATAGTTCTGTGTGCATGTGTGGAAATTGTGCCCTAGGAGGCTCTTATGCATGTGATGCACTTGATAATGACCAAGTAACTAGATGTAAAATATTTAAACATATGTTTGCATGGAAAAATGAACATCCCCTCCTATGAAGTATGACGCATAATAAATAACCCTTGTCCCTTGGAGTGAAGCTATAGATGGATGTAATGGTGCATTGTTTAGATTTCTTTGGAAGATGTAACCTTACGTGGATATAATAGATGACTAAGAGATTGGTCGTTTAATTTTATCCCATAACATTGTATTTATATGCTTCCCTTGCTTGAATTTCATAATTGATCACTATAAGGCTAGACCCCTAAGAGATAAATGATGCACAACAATCTAGAAACAATCTTGAAAAGGAGCGAGTAAGATACGAATAGAAGTCTAGGGTTCTTAGAGGGCACGAGGGCACTGACATGGGTGGTTGTGTCTTGACTATGCGTTGGTGTCTAGAGAAAGAGAAAGTAAAGTATCGAGGGTTAAACATAGGAAATAGGGTCTATGCGAGGCCAAGAGGGAGAATAGAAAGGAATCTAAGTTTCCAAATATGGTGATCAATTAGTAATTTTCTCCGTTAGAAAACATATGAATACAATGCACGTGATTAGGACCTAGAAATGTAACCAAGTACGTGATTTAGTGTTTACTTTTTATGTTGGTGAGTGAAATATCATTAACATAAATTAGATAGATATGCATACCTCGATAACCATGTAGATAAATGTAGAAGAGTGTGTAGAGATAATAAAAAAGTGTGGATTGATAAAAAGTGAAGCGTAGAAGATAGAGAAGAGGAATTTAAAAGTGATGACTGATGAACCATAGGGTAAAAGTGTATGTGTATATGTCAAATTTTACCTGGTGTTGATGACGTGCTTCAGAGTTTTTATTGTTGTGTGTTGATGTTTAGTAACATTGCTTCCCATAAGGACGGACCTGTAAAAGAGAAGGACAAACAAGTAGTCAAATACATGTGTATAGAAAATTTTTAAATCCAAATCTATGAAATGCATGTAAAAAGTGTGAAAAATGGTGAAAAGTATGAAAAAGGAACAAGTGAACCTGCTCCGTGATGGGTGAAAGATATAGAAAGGATGTTGAAGATGTTGATGAAGATCATGCATTTTTCGGGTGATCACACGCCAGTTGCACTAAATGTCAATTTTTTGGTTGCATATCTATACGCCACGACATAAGTAGTGTAGGGAGACATGTATAGTGTTATTATCCAACCTTTGATTGCTTCCCAAAGTAAAAACACCCACTGCAGATGGTGTGTACAAATCCATGATATAATGTAAATGTCAAAGTGTCCTGAAGGAATTTTTTACCTATAAAACGATCATCTGTGAGAATTTTGAAAATTGTGCTGAACTGAATTTTGTTGTGTATCTGCCCCTTCATCTCAAGCGCCTATGGAAGGGATAGAAAGTGCCTAGGCACCCAATTCTAATTCTTGGGGTTAACATCTATGCTAAAGTAAGGACCCATGTTTGATTCTAAGCCATTGTCTAATACTGTAGACTGTGGTGTATCTTTAATGAACTCTAATGAATTGTGTCTGTGTACTACTGAATGGGGTGATTGATTCACCCAATAGATGTCACCCCCCTCATTTAGGTGTGCATGTGACATGTCATTAGGAGTATGCTAAACATAAACATGACCTCATGTTGAACTTGATACTAATATGTAGAAGGGAATGTGCTTGGTAGAAACTAATAGCACACGTAAACAATGGCTAGGAGACAAGTGTTAGTGTAAAAAAGCGTATGCATATTAGAAAAATAATGCAATCTAACAATCAAAGAGGATAATGCAGATTGAATAAATAGTGGTTTACAAACATGGGAAATCTACTCACAATGTCACATAAATAATTGAGGGCATGATGTCCAAAATCATAGAGTATGCACACAAGAAAAAGAATAGGGAAAATCCCACAAATAAATGGCATTACAATGACAAAGCAATGGACAAACAATAATAAGTAAACATCAAATAACCATTATGGAAAATAGGTTACTACAAATAAAAATGCATCACATAAAGCACTCATTAGCCATGTCGGAGAGATGGAAAGTATGTCAAAGAATGTATAATCCGATATAGTAGTGTGCTAGTATGAAATGAAAAATGAAAAAATAACACTTGTAGTATGTACGAAAGTGGATATCTCCCCAGGAGTCTACTTATGGGACTAGTATGAGGTACTGTGTCAAGCATCCATGAAACATGTAGTCGATCTATGTAAAGGTTCTGAGATCACAAGTAGAAAGTAAACTGAACACGCAAGTGTATATAGAAAGATAATGAAATACAAGAGATCATACTAGCATGAAGTGTACATGGAAGCATTAAAAATCAAGAGTAAATGTGGCCAAGATATGTAATATCCTGTGGATGACATAGTAATGAAATTTAGTGTGCAACGTGATAAGAGCAGTGTGCCCCCCGATGTATGTGAGTGTAAAAAGCAATGAATTGAGTTTCATTTATACAAGACCCCTCAACAATTAATAATGAACCATAGAATAAGAGTATATCATGTCCCCATATTGCTTGATAGTGTATGTGAGGAAGATAGAACATTAAGTGCATCATGTAGATAGCGAGTGATGTGAGGTTCTTATTGTATATACTCCTCAACATTCATTTATGAACCATGAGAAAATGAGTACATTATCAAGAAATGGTTCAAATGATGTGTTGTATGACGAGAAAGAGTCAAATGTTGGAATGCATGAAGCATAAAGTGTAGAATGATGTGATGTGTAAGATTTACCATGTGGCATTATAATAATTGAATCATGAAGCTAGAATGATTTATGATGTAGCATAGATCGTAGATCATATAATTTTTGAAGAAGATGCTAGAAAGTATCACTTGTGAAGCACAAAGCGTGAATCATAGAGTAATGTCATATGATGTGAAATCTAAAGAGAGCTAAATTGATTGATGTAGGAGGTGTAGAAAAAGATGATATAAATATTAATTATGAAGCGCATAGCATAGGTTGTATAATAGCATATCATTGTGTGCTAGAAATATTACAGAAGCCGCTAGAAGGATTGGTCATGAATGTGAAGTGTATAATGTAGGATGTTGTGATTGAGATGTGGTTCAATTCATATTTAGACCCTCAGCAGTCAAGTTTGAACCATGAGGCTAGAGTGCATCATCAAGTAGTGAGATGTACACTAGAAATGTTCCATTAGAAAGTGTAGAATTCTATAGTAGTATAGTGTGATGCACAAGAAGAATGTGCTAAAATGATGTAGAGTGAAAGTGTATAGTGTGTTATTTGATAATGCAACACTAAAAAAGATGTATGTTGAATGTGTCGAGTGTGAAGATGTGTAGAGTGCAGTGCAAGATGTGTAGAATGTGTAGAAAGTGTAATATGTGCATGGTGTGTAATAGTAGGTATGAGTAGAAGATGTAGAAAGTGCACGATGTGTATGATGTGGAGGAAGAAGAAGATGTCTTAAATGTGAAATGTACAATGTGTGAGGTTCATGTGTATATTTTTCCCTCAACAGTCAAGTTTGAACCTTATCACAAGAGTGTGTTATAAGGTAATGATGATACAATAGTGTATCAAGTTTTGTAAGATCGCTCGAAGATGTGAAATATGAAGCACATAGCGTAATAGTAGTAAATGATAGTCAATTGGTCAATGCTAGGAGGGGGGAAGAATAAGTGTGATTCCCCCCGAGTGTGTAAGAGATGGAGATATAATCGATAATACGCTAAGGGGATTGATGTAAGGAGCATTTTTCTTGACAAAAGTGATTGGATGCATTGAAGTGGAGGATTGAGTGAGGGACCTCGCACGTTGGTGGCTAAGTTGAAAGAGTCCAGTGTGGAAGACTCTGAGTGGCGGCCAGGTTGAACTAAGCTTTAGTAGAGTGGTTTCTTATCTTTGACTAGCATAACGTTGTAGATGACTTATTTGGGAGAAGTGGATGGATTTGCACCAATCTTGAGAGGAGGTGGCTTAGTTTGATTTGGTAATGTCTCAGGTAAATTGAGTGGAGGAGGAGTTGGTATCAATCCTTGAGAGGAGTTTGTTGAACTTTAGTAGATTGCATAGGTGAGTGCTTGAGTGGTCTAAAGAGGGAACATGAAAATTGATAGCATAATGTTCATTATACATAGACAAATCAGATTTACGAACCCATTTGAGATGTAACAAGTGGAGACAAGACCATGGAACAAAACATTTTGCAGTCGAATGAAATGAATCCTTTACACTCAAGATGCTTAATTATTTGTTATAAATGCATAGCAATCAGTGTCATTATGTCCATTGATTCAATGATAATTGTAATATGGAAGACCCTGATATTTTGTCAAGACGATTAAGGAGGATAGCCATGAGTAGATGGTAAAGAGATCAATTGATGACTAAGGATCTTAATAAGAATATCATTTTACTTAGCATTGTGATCTTGTGAGAGGCTCTAATAATGGTATGACTTGATGCTCACTGATATGAGCACATGTAGAAGACATAAAATGAGGATGAGATGTAGAAGGATAACAAACATGAGTCCTGAGAAACGTCTTTAAGCTATTGGATTTCATATTTAAGAGATATGATCGTGGATTCCATAGCCTGAAATTTACTAGTGAAATAAATAATGCAATGCTTGAATTGACTCCAACATGGGCTGATTGCATGGAGGATCACGAAGGCTAGAGTCTTCAGATAGACGATTGAAAATAGGACTTATTTCATGTGGTGGTGTATCTTTATGAAGATGCATGGTGCCTAAGTATTTTTGCATAACATGTTGGCAATTGGGATGCATTTTAAGTAAATCAGACAATTAAATTTGAGGAACTTTACGACCCATAATAGAATAAAAATGAGGATCCAAGAGTTGTTCAAATGAGACAGGTTCACCAAATGATTTGATCAAAAATAGAACTATTTAAAATGTCTACTTGTTAGATTCCTAGATAGGCTAAAACAATAGATATAATAGTTGTATAGATATGAAGTACATATATGACACTAAGTAATATAGCATAAAGTAAGTAAAGACCCTAAGTGCAATGAAGAGTTATATCACCTAGTCTGATTTCGTACATAATATCTCGGCAGGTGTGCACAAGGTGGAAGAACTAGACAAAATCAGAAGTGCATAGATGTCGCGAACCGAGCCCAGAAAAATGTAAAAGTGCAGAAGAAGCAGGGACCAGGGTTCACTAGACTGGTACTATGGCGCCTAGGTGCATTAAGAATCCCTCTCTAAGTGCTCAGGGTATGCGCATGATGCTCTGGAAACTGAATTTCACAGGGTTGTTGAGTTGTTTTAAAAACCTTATTGTCTGTCGCTATAACATCGCAAAATGATTGTCGATGTTGCTGATAACCTATAATAAAGAAGACCACCTATAAAACCCTCAAAATTGCACATCAAATCCCAAAAAAGAAAATAATGCAAAATGAGGGTTCAAACTATCCTCAGATTGTCAAACAAGTGATCTTACGACTGAGTGCTTGCACTACATCCCAGACCCAATGTAGATTTGTGTGTGTGTGTGCGGAATTGTGCCCTAGGAGGCTCTTGTGCGTGTTGCACTTGATAACGAGCAAGTAGCTAGATGTAAAATATATAAATAGATGTGTGCATGGAAAAATGAACTTCCCCTCATATGAAGTGTGATGCAGAATAACCAACCTTTGTCCTTTGGAGTGAAGCTAGATGGATGCAATGATTCTCTTTAGATGTCATTTAGATGCAACCTTAGGTGGTGATAGTAGATGCTTAGAGCTTGGTCCTTTAATTTGATCCCATAACATTGTATTTATATGCTTCCCTTGTTTGAATTTCGTAATTGATCACTAAAAGACTGACCCCTAAGAGATAAGGATGACCAATAGTTAGAAAGGACCCAAAAAGGAGAAAGTAAAATACAAAGAGGTCTTAGGGAGCCTAGAGGGGACGAGGGTGCCTGGGCGCTAGCGTCCTGGCTGGGCGTTGGTGTCTAGATCCAGAGAAATTGAAGTATCGAGGGTCAAACTGGGCAGTAGGGTCTATGAGGCCAAGAGGGAGAACAGAAAGGAACCTAAGAGGCCAAATATAGTGATCAATTAGTAATTTTCTCCCTTAGAAAACATATAAATAGCAATGCATGTGATTAGGACCTAGAAATGTACCCAAATGTGTCATTTTAGTGTCTATAATGACCATCAAGGTTGGGGATAGCGGTAGGAGGTTATGGGATGCCTTGTGCATGGAGAACTAGTCCTCGACTAGAGTATCCCATATGATTTAGCATGCATTTAGCAGTTGGATATTTGTTTTTTAAGTAGTAGGACGGTATAGATTCATGAATGAGACATGTGGTGTTAGATGGTTTAAGGTACTCATCAGTAAGATACCCAAAATGGATATAATTGGAAGATCCCAATGAATATTTATGCTTTTTGGTTTTACACATGTTGGCCCTGTCATGTTGTTTAGGTGATAGTGGTATTTGTTCAATACTAAAAGTTTGATATTTTCCACACCATGTGGATTTGAGCTTGAGAGGTAGTGTGGGTAAGATGGGAGTGGATATAGATGGAGTAGGTGAGAGAGGAAAAAATGATGATTGGGCATTACATGAGGTGGATGGAAGAATATCTAGTGATACCTATGAAGTGGAAGGTATTGATAAAGATGGATATTGCGAAGAGATGGTTTAAGTGATGGGACAATATGGTTCCTGATAGGCTTGCGCTTCAAGTTCTTAGAAATACTGGAATCGTTGGGGATCACCATGAATTGTGACCTCCATGCTGACATGCTTGAATTTAAGATATTGATGTAATGTAGATGGGATGATATGCATTTCGTGATTCCAAGGACTGCCAAACAACAAGTTGTATGGGAATTGAATGTCCATGACATGTATTAGGGTGGGCAGCGTGACAAGCCCCACATTAATAGGAAGATATAGAGTGCCCACATACTTTCTTTTAGTATTTTTGTATGCTTTGATAGTAATTATATCCTGTCTTAGATCCAATTCATTGTACCCTAATCGTTGGATGAGAGATAAGGTACAAAGCTCAACTCCAAATTCATTGTCCACTGGTACTCTTTTGACATGAGTGTGTTTGATATGTACCTCAATGTAGAGAGGAAGATAGTGAGCATGAATGTGTAGTGGCAAGTCTTGTTGGGTGAATATGAGTGGTAATGTTAGATGGGGATGAAGATGAGCAACAAGGGATTGGAATTGCGTGGGATCAATGTCATTTTGGACGCACGTTTCTTGAAGGTCCCGATAAAGAATATCTTTGTGCACGGAGCATGTTTTTAGAAGATCCATAATGGATATTTGTGCAAGGTCTTCTCAAATTGTTTGATGATGTTGTACTGAGATTGCATTGACAGATTAGAGGAATATGGAGTAGTTCCTTGGACCACTACATGGATTATTTGGGTGGTAACCACACACCGAGGGTTTTATGAAGGGCCTTTGACCTTGATAGTGGCTACTTGATGTGGGGAATGGTGGATATGGCCAATAATATATTCATACTGGAATGGTACGCGGTGTTAGTTGATGTGATTATAATGGTGGTTGGATGACTCGGGGTTTGTTCCAGACTTCTGTTGACTATGATTTGAAGTGCGATTCTAACCATGATTGGGAAGTGAATTTTGATAGATTTATAACTTTTGATTTTGGGAGGTAGAGGAAGCCTTGTCTTCGATTTCAATTTCACCTTAATCAATCAAATCTTGAATATAACTCTTTAGTTTCATACACCTCGTGGTAGCATGATCCTTGATTCTATAGAATTTGCAATATTCGTTTTCCTTAAACCAGGAGGGATTTGGTCTGGACTCATCAATTGGTTGAATATGGGGGAAAACAACCATATTAGTAGCAACTAATTTGTCAATAATGGCTTCAATATATTCACCAAGGGGGGTGTATGTCCTTCTTTTTGAATCTTGAGTGGATCGAGGCTGACCTTTTGGGACATATATAGTAGCAACTTTGTGGACATGTTGAACATGATTGGTCTTTCACTCCATCATCAACAACATTTTTATTCTTATTGAAATATTTTGGATTCTCTGATGTAGAGGGCTGGTTGGGTTGATTATATTCGCAGGAAAACAAATTAATGATGCCTTTAGCAATGAGGGCTTTCTCAATTTGCATTCCCTTCTCTATAATTTCATCGAAGGTATTAGCATAATGGACTTGTAGATGGAGTGCTAGATCTTGGTGGAGATTAGTGAAAAAGATGGTGACCAGTTGATTTTCTAGAATAGGCCATGGGATATGGCTATCTAGGGTTCACCATCGTTGCAAGAAGGATGAAAAGATTTCTCCATTTCTTTGTTTGATATTACATAGGTCAATCATGGTGACATCATGTTCTACATTATAGGAGAAGTGTTTTACAAACTTTTTAGACAAGTCGACGAATGTAGTGATAGATCCCTTAGGCAAGCAAAGGAACCATTTAAGTGTGGGACCGCCTAGACTTCTTGAGAAGAGTATTAATAGGTAGGAGTCATCATAAACTACTTCTTGACATTACATATATAACTCTTTAACATGCTCATGAGGGGCCCCTTCCCCTTGTATTTCTCAAACTTTGGTGGTTCGAAGTATGGAGGGAAAGGGACTCATAAGATGTCACAGTTAAACAGATAAGGGAAAAGTTCCTCAAACCTGTATTATCGTCCTTGTTTGTTGAGTTGCAACCCTTGAAGAGTTCCTTCATAAAATTCACTTCTTGCTCCAAGGTAGGTTCTGAAGGGCCAGTAGGTAGTAAATTACAAGTTGGTTGTTGGGAATGTTGAGAGACGTGGTCATTTGGTCATTGCAGATCAAGTTAGGAGGCTAGTTGGGCAATATGGTTGCTCATTTTCTATAATTGGGATAAGATGACTTCTTTAGATAGATGGGAGTTATTGGTGTTCTCTATGCTATCCCATCCATGTGGAACACGATGGTCATTTAGATTACAATGTTGTGGGGATGGTAGTCATTGTCCAATGCATTCATTTTCATCATGGAGGAGTCAATGAAGTTGGTCACATGTATAATCAAAAGGGAGTTTAACTCCCATATGATATAGTTGAAGTAAGAGAGCATTTTTGTTCTTGTCAATGAAATGATTGAGCATCTCTTGTCGTCTCCCTTTTGTGAAGTAAGTGCTAGAATTGTCATTGCTACTAGTATTGACCATCCTCTCTTTGTCTTCTCCTTGGGTACAATTTTCTTCTACATTAACATCATAATAGTTGTGATTAAATATGTCATGTCCTATTTCATGGTGGCTATTTTCATCATCATTTTCTAATTGGGATTAGGTATCTATTCTCCCAGTGCTATTAAACCCTAGTGGTATTAAGATGAGTGGATGGGATGAAGGTGTGTTAAATTGATGAGAGATGTGTAGATGAAGAAAGCATAAGATCTCTTATTTGACTGATGTATAATATTAATAATCAAACCTTGTTTTGGGATGAAAGAATTTGAGGAGGTATTAAGAACACAAAAGAAGGATTTGCCTCAACAACAGAAGGCCTTGGATTTTCCTTGATGTAAGGGCTTATAAGAATAGGATAAGTGATAAGGATGTTTTGTCCATATGCAAGGTATCATTTAGTAAGATTAGATTAGTTGTGTTAATAAAAAATTGTAGATGGGGTGTTTGGGTACAAAACCATATATGTAGATCTGGGTGAAGATGTAAGGATGAAGTAAGTGTTGTGATATGTGATACAATAGGTTTTAGGGTCTTATAGGCCTAGGAAAGTGTTGTGATGCCAATCAAAGATGTTAAATCACCAAGTAGAGGTTTTGTGATTATGACTGGATGTTTATTTTGGGTGTGATGTTATGGGATGGGTTACGTTTGTGAGTGGGGATATGTATGAGATGTTTGTGATATGGGGGATGTTTGTAAACATTGCTTGTGGTTTTTGAAAATTTTGGATTATAAGGGGGATTTATTATTTGTTTTTATTTATATTAATAGAAGGGTGTGAATGATGTAAAATAGATACTGGATGATGGAAATGTGGTCGAAGGTATATAGTTAAAGGTGTATGATGAATGATGTGTGGTCAAAAGTGTGAGGTGTAGTCAAATTGTGGTCAAAACAATGTGATAAAAAGGGGATGAATGGTGAACAATAAGTTGATGATGGATATAAATATGGTGAAAATGTATATGGTAAATGTTGTGTGGTAAAAATGTCGTGGTCAAAATAGATGGATGGTAGGTATATAGGTTGATTAGAGGGATTATTGTGATGTTTGTTCACTGGTTTTGAAAAAAAAATCAAGTAGTCACAAACATGCAATCACAACCTAGCTAGTCAAGTGGGATTGTAACTGAACTATAAATTTCAATACCACACACCGATAGTGGTGCCACAATTGGCTCTCCACCTATGTGTCAATGTGGGGTGGGCTAACAAGTTATATTGGGAAGTGTGGCCTCCTCACACTATAGTTTGATATGTGTCCAAAGGGCTACCTAGTATAGGATAGCAGACTCACTCGGGGCGTCCCTAATATACCATGTGGTATGTGGGGCCCAAGTCCATGTTGCAAGGATGTTTTCTGAGGCCTATGTATTGAGACGTGGAAGCCCCTCACTTCACACCGCTTTAAAACAAAAAATCCTTCAATAATGACAACTGTCCATGAATTTATATACCCCATCGTAACATGGGGTGTGTCTATGTGCATAGAGGTGAAGCCCACAATCACGAGACCCCTAGGAATATGACAAGTGTGTAGATGTTACTCCCATGTCACATTACCCCCTAAAAACAAAAAGGGAAGGAAGGATAACCACTTTTGATCATATATGGTGTTGCCTTCGGGATATAAACATGCAATAATGCAAAACACACAAAGGATGATATATGCAAAATAATAATTAAAAATTAACGACAAAATATTATATTATATAATGGGGTCTTCAAGAAGGGGATCTGCAAAACAAAGGATTAGTAGTTTGTTATTTATAACCCCAGTATTCTTGGATTGATCCTACTGCAAAACAAGGTGGGTTAGTAGTTTTTAATTAACTAACAAACTTGCAATCAAAAAAAATTAGTTTAAACGCAAGGTGAGTATTAAAGCGGGTAGAGTTTATCCTTGCTCCTGTAATATTTCTGTAAAAACAGAATGTGAAACGTTGTAAAACATCACCAAAACACCCAAAAATATAGTTAGCTTGATTAGTAAATAACATAAAATCTTAACCTAAAAAGGCGTTAATTGCCAGAACAAAGGCACTACTTCAGGTCAAAGGCACAAAAGTAGAGCAAAGGCGCCAATTAAACGCAAAGGCACTACTTTAGGGAGAAAATTTGCCAAAAGCAGGTTACAACAGTTAAAGCAGGAAAATGCGCTGAAGTATGAACAAAGGTGCTAAAGCACATAATAAGGGCTGAAAGAGTTGGCGAGAATCATATCAAAAACTGTGCACCACGATAAAGTTAAACTCTGAAGGAAACATAATAACTCCAACGTAATCACAAGGAAGAATCGATCAATCAACTGGAAGAACTTGCATAATAGAAACAAAGCTTGCACATGTAGAGGAAAGACAGCAGAGTGTCTTAGCATACTCATAAATGTCAGAAATGAAGGGAGTACATATAGGGTGTTGAGTAACCCTAGTGCATGACACACAAGCAAACCCTAGACATAACCCTAATCCTAACCCTAAACCTAACTCATGTGAGATGACCCTCCATATGTGAGTGGAGGACATATAGGATCCCACACACCAACACCCCCCCCCCCATTCATCAAAGCTGGGGTAGCGGCTATGATGAGTCAGACAGAAAAAGAAGACACTCCTAAACAACTAAGAAAGATGTGTCAATGGGGCCTGACAACTAAAGGCCTAATAAGGTGCCCATATACAAACAACATCTTCCTAGAAGAAGAAGAAGAAGAGAGACTATATAGCCCGAAGAAGATGAGCAGTTGCATAAGACCTCACCCCAAGAAGAGACCGCAAGTGAAGAAACTTCACCTTCAGTGAAGGGCTTGGTGAATATATCTACAATCTGATTAGCTGTCTAAATGTACTGAATGTCAATGATACCATCATGAATAAGCTCTCGTATGAAGTGCATATGGATCTCAATGTGCTTTGTCCGTTGATGTTGAACTAGATTTCTACAAATTGAGATAGTGCTCGTGTTATCACAATAGATAATGGTAGGCTGCCGAAAGTGGATGCAAACTCTATCAGAATACCCTGTAGCCAAATAGCTTATGTGGCTAACGTTAACTGCTCCTCTGTATTCTACCTATGTAGATGATATCAGAATTACATTCTACTTCTTGCTAGACCAACTAATAGGACCCGAACCAAGAGAGAAATTGTAGCCAGAGGTAGATTTCTGATGATCTAAGTCACCGGCCCAATCAGAATCTGTGAACCCAATCAAGTCAATATCCACCCCTCCATGATAGTGAATGCCATCAGTATAGGTGCCACAAACATAATGAAGGATCCATTTAGTTGCTTTCTAATGTAGCTCATGTGGATCCTGCATGAATCTGGACACGATCCCAACAGCATACGATAAATCCATGGTCAAGTGTGAGTCAAGTAAATCAAGCTCCCCACCAACTATCGATAAAGGGTACCATCAACCAAGGGAGTAGAGCAATCAGAAACCAACTTAACCCCAGAAAGAAAAGGAGTAGGAGAAGACTTGCAATCGAACATCTGAAAACGAGCAAGCAAGTCAAGAGCATACTTAGGTTGTGAAATCAAAATTCCTCGAGTCAGATTTGTGAAATATGGATCCCAAGAAAGTAATGAAGTAGACCTAAGTCAGTCATGGAAAACCTATTGGCCAATGTGGTCTTCACAAAATCAATGATAGAGGAAGAGCTGTCCTGTGATCAATAAGTCATCAACATAGAGAACAAGAATGAGTATGGAGTCATCTTGCTCATAGAATATAAACATTTGATCAGAGTGACACCTAGTAAACCCTGATGTAAGTAAAAAGAGTCCATCTTGGCATACCAAGCTCGAGGGAGCTTGTTTAAGGCCATAAAGAGACTTCTTTAACTTACAAATGAGGGAGGGATCATGGACATAACCCGGAGGTTGTTCCATGTAGATCTCTTCCTCTAGGTCACCATGAAGGAAGGCACTCTTAATGTCCATTTGATGGACTTTCCATCTGTTTGTTGCGGCTAATGGATAGGGTCAGTCGAATAGAAGTCATCTTCGCAACCGGAGCAAAGGTTTCAGTATAATCAACCCCAGCTATCTAGGAGAAACCCTTAGCTACTAATCATGCTTTAAACTTTTTGACATCTCCATCTACTCCATACTTTGTTCGGAACACCCACTTACACCGAAATGATTTTTCTTCCTTTCGGAAGAGGGGTGAGATCCCAAGTATCATTCTTCATGAGAGAGGAATACTCCTCATCCATGGAAGAATCCCACTCAGGAATACCAGAAGCCTCCCGGAAAGACTGTGGATCAGAGGCAGAGGTGAAGAAAGAGTGGGGTCCAATGAAATCTGAGTGAGTACGTCTCATATCCGAAGTATCTCCAACTAAATCTCTAGCACTTTACAAAGTTTTCCTAGCCCAAAGAGGACCATGAGGATCAGCCTCTGAGTCAGAAGATTCGTCACTTGAGTGAGAAGGGACATAGTCCTCATCATCACTACTGTCAGAATCAGAAGACTCAAGGGTCTGATGGTCAGGAGGATCAGGAAGAGGAATGCATGCTCAAAAACATCATCATCTGATGAGTCACAATCTGAATCAGCAAGCTGAAGAACCTCAATAGGTAGAGAAGTAGAAGTCGAAGAAGACTCATCGAACTTAACACTTCTCTCAATATAAAGCTCATGAGAAGTAGGATTCAACAATCGATATCCCTTCACGCCATCAGGATACCCTACAAAGATACAAGGTTTGGATTGTGGTTCCAATGCCTTGTGTTTCTTCTTGGGAATCTAAGCCATAGCCTTGGATCTGAAGACTTGAAAGTGACTCAACATCAGGCTTGCATCCAAACCAGGATTCAAAGGGTGTCATCCCTCTTACTACCTTGTGTGGAACATGGTTTTGAATGTAATTAACACAATTCACTACTTCAACCCAATACTGCGGAGGAAGAGACTTCGAGTGAATCATACAAGTGGCCATCTCTTTAAGAGTACGGTTCTTTCTTTCTGCTACTCCATTCTGCGAAGGGCTGTATGCAACTATATGCTGCAAGGAGATCCCTTTAGAAGTACAGAAATCCATGAACCTATTGTTTACATATTCACCTCCATTGTTGGTTCGAAGAACCTTGATAGACCATTCTACATTGTTTCTCAGCAAGAGCCTTAAAGTCCTGAAAATGTTCAAAGACTTCAAACTTAAGCTTAAGAAAATATACCCAAGTATATCGTGAATAGTCATCAATGAAGGTTAGCACATAAAGAGCTCTAGTAAACGAAGGAGACGGAAATGGACCAGAAATATCATTGTGAACAAGATCCAAAGGACGAGTAGCTCTCTAGGCTTTTCCTTTGTCAAAGTTCTTTTCAGGATGCTTTCCAAGGGTACAACCCTCACAAAGACCCTTAGAGAACTTGACACGGGGTAACCCATTGACCATTTTGTTTTGGCTCAATTGTTCAAGGTAGCGATAATTTAGATGTCTGAAATGCTCATGCCATAGCTTACTAACCTCATTTGCATGAGTGAGCAAAGAAGTGAGAGCGTAGAATCAAAAGTAAAGTGGGAAAAGGTATACAACCGTGAACAGTGATCCACCTTTCCCTCAGCCACTATAGTTTCATTGTTAAGCTCACGAATAATCACCGAGTTAGGACCAAATTCCACTCGCATTCCTTCACCAAGGTGAGTAATTTGGTAAACTGATAGGAGATTGGTAGAGAGATCAGGAACACTCAACACTTGGTTGAATGTTCCCCCATCCATCTCTACCGATCCACTACCGGAAACCAACATTGTCGTGTCATTACCCATCGTGATTTGGGACATACCACAAGGCTCGATGTTGGAGAACTCAACATGCAAAGAAGCCATGTGGTGCGAGGCACTAGAATCTATAATCCACATCAATGAAGGAGAAAATTTGGCTACAAGGGCCTTTCCTTTCTTCTTATCAGATTTAGAACCTTTTGCAGTGGAAGACTCGGCCTTCGGAGCATTTTGTTTGATAGACTCAGGAACACCTATTTGATTTTTCTCAAGTAATTGAGTAAGGTGATCATTTTTTTTCTCATACATAGATGCTCTTTATGACTAGGCTTCTTGCGATAGGAACAAAAATACTTGTCTTTCTGTGCTCTAGGCTCAGAAGTCAAAGCGTTCGCGTGTATTTTTTGTTTTGGTCTTGGTTTCCTTCTTAGGTTGATCCTTTTTTTCTTTCTTCTTTTCAGTCTTCTTTTCCTTACTAGTACTTGCTACAAGGGCATGTGACTTGGACTTGAGAGACCCCATTTGAATGAGTTTTTCCTGTTCTCGAATGAGTTGGGACGAAAAACAGGGTCAAAGGAGGGCATATTCCAAGTATCATCCAAAGCAACTTTTGTAGCGTAAAAAGTTGACACAAAGACAAAATATTCAAGACCTGACTTAGAGAGAATCGACAAGATCAGTTGAGAATATTTCTTCTCTACTTGACATTCCTTTAACAACAATCTAGTGTGGAAAAACTTCGAGAAGAATGCTTGTAGGTTTTCAAAGTCACTAGGATTTAACCCTAGTAGTTCGTTTTCCAACTCATGCGCTCTCATGTCATCTTGTTGTCCAAACATTTCATCCAACATTGTCCACGTAGATTTAGGTGTTTTAGACGCCTCAATGTGGAAGATCAAGTAAGGAGAAACATACATGCAAAGAAGACCTAAAGCTTCATCACTACAATTTAACCACTTAGATTTTATAGGGTCGTCGTCCGGTTCAATTTCAGTTCCCATGGTGATGCGGGATAACCCTTTACCCCTTAGTTTCATAATAATTTTTGATATCCATTTGAAGAAGTTGAACGGCATAAGCAAAGGAGTTTAAAGTGCATCCATAGTGAAGAGAGATAGAAGAAATGCAAAAAACAATCACAATGCAAAAAAAAATTACAACCACCGAGGACAATATAATAACCCCCCATGTTTTCGGCACTTTATAGTTTAGTACGTTGAATACAATCAGGTCCGAGCGTGCATCGTGAAACACTCTGTAACTCACCTTGCAATCAGTGTAATAATGCGCATGATAGGAGACCACAATCATGTTTCGTAGAGCACAGCAAAGTGACACTGTATACAAGCACAATAGCAAAAAACTAGGAAAGAGGCGAAATCAGATCCTGGTTGTGAGAAAAAGTGTCTCATGTCGCAAATGATACCCCTTTGCCACAAATTATGGCGGATGCGCTCACTAGTTACAAGCAATAATAAGGGTAATATACAATGTTTTAAACAAACTCAAGAGGAGACAATGATCTTAAGAATGTCACAAAAGCTCTCGGAAGGCAAATAGTTACTCAGAGTGTCACTACACACTTGAGTGCATGATTATTAAAAAAATCGACAATAATGCGTTAAAAAAATTACTGTTTAGAAACGTCCGATTTAGCTAATTTTAAAGCAATTTGGAATTTAATTTTTTTATAAATTAACGTTAATTTAAAAGATGATTTTATATATTTTACTAGTTGAAAATGATATTCGTAATTAATAAAACTAGATTTAATTAAATCCAATTAATTACAATTAATTAAGATCTAAGTAAAATGAAATCCTAATTAAATATTTAAATACATTCCTTTTTAAAAGAAATCAAATTTAAATTATTCCCACTATAATTTAAAGTTTTTGGTTAAAAAAAAATTAAAAAAGAAATCAATAAGATTTATTAAGATCTATTAAAAAAGAATTTTATCAAAAAAGTTTACGTGGGGTTGATAAAAGATTTAAAAAAGGATTTTGTTATTTTAAATAGAAAGTAATTTAAAAGATTTACCAAAAAAAATGTAACGTGTGTAGGTTTGAAAACCCGAGTTTGGAAAACCTGATGGGCTCAGTGAGGTTTGAAGGAGGAAGAAGCTAGGGGCAGGTTGAGCGGGGCAGAGCATGCGGGAATGGGCGGGCGAAGCGGAGGCCATGACAGGAACAGAGCCATAGAAGGGTAGAGCCATAGGAGAACACGACGGAGAAGAGGCCATGATAGGGAAAGAGCCCATAGAACTTAGGGCCATGAAGACACGGCATGTAGGCACGACAATAGAGGAAATCACGTCCAAAAACACATGCACAAAATGTGGGCAGAGCAATCTGGTTCAGCCAGAGCAAGAAAAAAAACATGACCTCGCAAGCTCGACTTGGTCAGGCAGGGAAACAATGCTTAAACATGAGCAAAAAACCTATAATTTGAACATGTACCTGTAAAATACCATGAAAACACAGAGAGCCAAAAAAATAGAGATCTGCAAAAAAAAAAATTCCAGTTTAGTAAAAAATTAAAAAATCAGAAAATAACCTCTATTTTTAGTTGATCTGCTAAATTTATCTACAACTAGCTAAATTTAGTTACAAAACCACTGATAGCTCAAGGAGATGCCTGCACATGTACGAAAAACGCATAAAAAACTCGAAAACTTTCCAAGAACAACTTGTTAGATACGTTAGCAAGGAAAAACCAGAATATAATGATCGAAAAACTTGTACGAGGAGTAAAAAAATGAAACCAAGAGTAATCACAACTCAAAGTAACGAGTGCACATTTACCCGATCTCAGCTCTGATACCATGAAAGAGTTGACGAATTGTATTGAAAACTGTGCACCATGATGAAGTTGCACTCTAGTTGAATCGTAATGGCTCCAACGTAATCAAAACAAAGAATCGATCAATCAAATGAAGAACTTGCATAACAGAACAAAGATTGCACATGTAAGAAAAGAAAGCAGAGTGTCTTAGCATACTCATAAATCAGAAATGAAAGGGTACATATAGGGTGCTGAGTAACCCTAGTGCATGACTCACAAGCAAACCTTAAACCTAACCCATGTGAGATGACCGTCCATATGTGAGGTGGAGAGCACATAGGATCCCACACACCAACATTTTATCTATCCTTTTTCACCTTCTCATTATTCCTCCTATTTTTTACATCCCCAGTTTTTTCCCTCTCATTCAAAATCACCAATTTCGGTTAAGAAGTAGAATTATATCATGACCCTATTGTACCGTTTTGGACCAACATGCTTTAATCCCAAACTCTCAATTTCATCAACTTCATTTGGACTAATATTCCCTCCTTTTCATCCTTTCATGATAAATAACCATCATAAGCCTATATAGCTACGTCAATCATACCTCATTTCAGATCTTGGCACTTTATGTTCTCCTCATGTTAAAAAAAAAGAACTAAAGGAACTTATTTCTCCCTAAATAGAAAGTTAAATAATGAAAAATTGTTAGGGAAACACCCTATATATGTATGAAGTCTCCTTCCAACTCTATAATTTTGCATCTTCTTTCTACGAGAGAGTAAATTGACCCTTCCCAAGTATTTGAGTAATTTTGAACCCAAGCAAGCCATTGTTAAAATACGGTTGGCAAGCTTTGATGACACTATGGTAGATAACACATGCTAGGATAAATATGTGAAATTTGATTCCTCTTCGGAGTAGTGGTCATGATGTTTGTAGTGCATTGGGTTCCCACAATGCACCTAAATTTGTTTGGCAGGAAATCCTTCTTACACTACAAGTGTTTGAGAGTTTGAGAAAAGTGTACAAGGCCATTCTAACGGTAAGCAAAGAAGACTGACACACAATGAAATCCATTTCTAAGCGGGACAAAAAATCAAGAAGTTATAGACCTATATTCCAAGTAGGTCCAAGACTGTACAGTAAGGTCATAACCGTACACAAGATCTTGACCTATTTCCATGGTTAGAATTTTAAGTACCATTTCAATAAAAAATTTTGACCAGAATTAGTTTTAAGTGACAGTTTCAATAAAAAATTATTTACAATCTCATATCAACCTATTATTCCATTTAAATCACTTAGACTCCTCCAAATCCAAAAAAAATCATCTATGTGAAATATTTCTTTTCTGTTTTGATAGTTGTTAGGTCATTAGTCATTTTGAAAAGTGTTATTCTGATTTGTGCAGTTAATGTTGAAAGGTAATTAAATCATAATATCCACCTACAACAATAATTAATCCCTTTTATGTATGTTAATTAGGAACATGGTAAATCTTAAAAAGGTTGAGATTAATCACTTAAAAATTAAAATTAGTTCCTCATACAAAGATAATCAATTTGTCAAAATCCTGTTAGATTAGCATCATCTATCCTTTTTTGTATGTGTTGAATAAGGGATTATTCCTTGTTGCTCTGCACTTTATTGCTGATAAAGATTTAATGGTGTGTTAGGCACTCTTTTTTTAAAAATATCTAATGAAAAATAAAAAAAAATTTTAGGTCTTGTAATTCCTTATTCAAGCGTTCACAAAAATCATAAAAATATCTAATGTAACTTAGAACATATATGCTCCCCTGGTGATGAGGAATATATACCAAATCAAATCATTACCGAATAAGATAGGATCTTTTGTTAAATTAGGTCAAGATTCCCTAAATACTAGATTTATAAGACAATAGTTCAGTGGATCTTTACAAATCCCTCTCACATTAGGTTAAGATCATTTCCAATCCATGTATCATGATCTAAATCATCTAATTTGAGGGTCTACAGTTTATATGCTTCATGTTGCAATCAAATAAAACATCAAATGATTTCTTGTTCTTTTGTTGTACCTTTATCTTATCAAAATTGGCGATATAAACTAACCTAATGTTGATTTTGTGCCCAAATCATAAGAAATTATTTGTTGATAACTCAACTTCCTCTAATGTTGGAATTCTTTTTGCTTCATGGATAATTCTTTTTTGATAACTTGATGAAAAGGATCCAACTTCCTCATTTATTATGGATGTTGGAATTCTTTTTGCTTCATGGATAATGTCTTTTTCTACCCTTCCTCTTGATGAAAAGGATCCAAAGAAGGTAGTTAAACTAAACATGGAGTAGTTTAATGGGTTTGTTATTAAAAAATGTGGTTTATTTAGAATTCTCATATTAGTGAACTTTTTTGGTTCAGTTTGTTAACACCTTTTCCAAAAGAAAAATGTAGAGCTTCTATCAAGCACAAAGCTTAAAATATGGATGTAGATATTTTGAAGATGGATGTAGAAGATGAATTTGATGATGGTACACAATGGATGCACATGATCTTATTTACAAAGTGGGAGAAGAGTGACTCTTATTCATGGTTAGATGTACCATCCCCATTTATCTTCCCTTGACTAAATGTTTCTAGTTAGTATAGAGGATGATAGTCTAAGGTGGAAGTAGAAGTTGAGGTTAATGCTTTCCTTCATAACATTGCCTATCATTTTCTTTTAAGTGTCATCTTTGTGCTCTTTTCCTTTCTTCGTTATATATCTTATTTTTTGTGTTGCTATAGTTTTTTGAATTTTTGTATGCCTACAACCTTTGGTTATTGTTTGTCTAGATAAAAAATATCTGCTAACTTTTTTTTGTGTTGCTATAGTTTTTTGAATTTATGCCCAACATTTGGTTAACTTGTTTGTCTAGATAAAAAATCTGCTAAATTTTTCTTGTTAAAGGGTTTGGGCACTTTCACAAACTCATCTTAATAAAAATCAAAATTAATAAATAGATAAATAATAACATTTTTGTCATGTTATATTCTAGTGAAAGGTGAGAACATTTCCACTGTAGTATTTTTGGATATTGGCTCCTATTTAAGTGTTCAAAATTGAGCCCATCACAACCTATTAAAAGGCTTCAAACTCGTAATAAAATAGTAGTGAAAATTTTCATGTTAAGAAAATCAAAATTACATACTCTTTGGCAATGTAGAAATGTAAGTTAGCATTACATTTTTTAAAGAAGGGCTATGTTTAAAAAATGCTAATAAACAACTGTTACTTCAATTTGTAAATCCCAATAAAATATGTTTAATCCTTAAACGAAATGTTTGGTAATGATGATACATAAAGAATTACAACTATAGTCTACAAGTTAGAAATCTTTCAATCTATAGTCATACAAGTTAGATGAAATCTTTCAAATCTAAGTCTCATAAATAAAATAAATTAGATTGCAAATTGTAATTTTACATAAGAAAAGAAAAGGAAGGACAAATGAATAGGAAGGCTTGAGGAGGCACATAGGTAAGGTAATAATGTTGGTTATCTTAAATCCACTTTAACCCATTTCTTCATCTCTCTATTTTTATTTATATAAATTATTGATTATGAAAATAAGAAAAGTGAACATATCTAAACATTAATTGGACAAATCATAGGATAGACCTTCTAAGTTAACTTCTTCCTCGTTTTCGAATTATTGCAATTTACAAATCATAAAACATACTTTCTAAGTTAGCTTCTTCCCTTCTTTGATTTTTCAGCCTAACTTTCTCCTTATATTAAGTAGAAAGACAATTTATTATCACATTTTTGAGAAATATAGCGTAAATTAATAATGTATATAACATAGTTACGAAATACGATGAAATTTGTAAGATTTTTCTTTTTTTTTTTTCTGTATTTTTCATTCCATTGTATTGAATTCTGTATTTTTTAGTAGTAAGATATGAAAAGGCAAGGTCTTTAAAAAATATGTTATTTTTATTTATGTTATACCATAAATATTAAAATTATGAACACATACATGATTTTATAGCCAACAGCTAAAAGAAGTTTCATTTTTCATTATTGTTTAGAAGGTTTTTAGTAGTCCCTCAAAGATTAGTGAGATCATATTTTTTCCCGTATTTATGTATTCTTTTGATCGACCGTCTTTTTTTCATATTTGAAGGTGATCGCTTAATACTCTCCATACAAAAGTCGCTACCTTAATATATAATAACTCCATTTAAAAATAAAATGTTGTTACACATGAGAGTACTTAAACATCTATGGTTGAAAATTTAAAAAAAATTATATTGGAAGAAGGGATAAAATTAAAAATTATATTGGACTAAGGGATAAAATTAAAAATTATATTGGACCAAGGGATAAAATTAGTCTTTTCAAAGTGAAGTGTTTGTTGGGTTTCAGATTTGCACTTGGAATGAAACCACAATCAGGGGACAAGCAAGTCCCTCCTCTTTAATGGGAGAGGTTCCCTTATTGAAAGCAGGGGCAACACCTATGTACAAATACACAATCTTTCATTCAATGGTGGTTTCCCGATATCTTGAAATCTATTTTATGCTTGAAAAGTTATCAATACATGAGGATAGAAGACTTGAAGAGAGGAGGGAGGCAGAAGAAGACAATACTTTCAGGGAAAAGAGATGGCAAAGAAAACCCTTATATTTATTGAGCAAATGAGATATAGAATAGAACCATTCACGTTTATAATGGGCACAATCCACAAACTCAAAGTTCTTGAGATTGTATAAACTAGAACACGAAGTTTCTAAGCATGCAAGGATTAAATGATTCATAGATCATAGCAAGAAGGAAAGAGAAAGTAGAGGAAAAAGGGGAAAACCTTTGTATTGATTTCTTCCAATTCAAAATTACAGTTTTAGAATATCAAAATTCCAACCCCGTACAATGGCTTTGAAAGCCCATGATATAACTCGCAAGAGACGGTTACAACTTCCTCGAGCAAGCAAGAAACAATTACAACTTATTCCAATCATCCATGCCCTTTCGAATTTTTGATTTGCAAAGAAACGTTAATGGAGAAAAAAACAAATTTTTAAATATACAGCCATTACATTATTTCGCCAGTTTAAAACATGGGCCATTTGATTTGCCTTTACAACTTCAAATTTGGGCCACCCACGTGGAAGAAATTGATTGGAGCGGGCCTGCGGACGCCTTTTACATTTTTTTTCCTTTGAAGTTGAGCCTGACTAACATGTGGGGAGCTTCGCCAGCCCTTTTATACTTAGCCGATTTGGGCCAATTTCCTGCTTGAATTATATTAACCCCTAGACACATGGAGGGCTAGCGCTCATTTGAGTTTCCGTTTGGAAACGCCTCCTGAAATTGCGCCGAGATGATGCGTGGCTCCTTCTGCCGGTCTTGGACTTTTCAATGGCCAACTATGTCTCTCCATTGACTTTAACCACGTGGTAAGATGGCGCTCATTTGAAGATTGGCCCTTTGATTTCACTTCCGAAATGGTGCCGTTAAGGCACGCGGAGACTTCCGCCAATCCACCCATACTTAGTCAATTTTAACGATCGGCTCTTTCTCTTTTTGGACCTAGGACACGTGGAGGACTGGCGCAGGTTTGAGAACCAGCCCCAACTTTGACTCTTGAGGCTGCGCCGATGAGGCATGTGGCGTCGTCCACTGAACCTTCCATACTTAGCTGATTTGAGCTTGTTTTATCTTCATTTTGAACCTGGGACACGTGGAAAGCCTGTGCTTATTTGAGGACTGTCCCTTGGGCCCTGCCCTTGAAGTTGCAACGTTTGGACGCGTCCCGACTGCGGGGAGAAAATAAAAAGAAGGGAAGAAACTTCACAATTACGCCTGACTTTCAAATTGTTCTCCATTAATGGGAAAACTGCAAACAATGCCAGGCTCAACGTGATCCAATACTCCAAAGTACAGACTCCAATTTTTTGAAACTTGACTTCAAAAGAGGGGAATTTTGAGGGCGACAACAGTGTCAATCAAAGTATTTGAAAATGGAAAGTTTGATTTGATAATGGAATATTCCACACTAAAGGGTTGAGAAATATCCCACAAATATTTTGTACGTAACTTTACAAATGATAAAGTGAAATGTCTTTTCAAAAAAATTCATTGGCCAAATTTAGAAATGAGTAACCAAATGAATTGGCATGGAGAAACCTATATTACTGCCTTGGGCAATATAACTAGGAATTGCACATGAGTTGCAAGTTACGCTGGTAAGGAAAACATTATTAAATTTGTTGGAGGTGTGATTTAATGAGAGTTCAAGTAAGTGGGGGCTCAAAGTTAAACCTAGGTTTAGGATAGTAATCTAGAATAGTAAATATGTAGGAATGTGGAAAAATATCTAAAATCCGATGACAACATATATTGGAGTCGCCGGAATTTGACACTTTCTAGCAGGGCATCTTCGAATGTGAATAAATGCAACATCTTCAATTTTTTAGGAAAAAACATATTTTTTTTGAATAAAAAATTTAAAAAAAACTATTTTTACTCGTGTTGATAAAGTACTCGTCTCCATGCTATCCAGGAATCTTTGGGCAAAATGCTTAGTTCCACATGCAATCATCTTGGCTGAGTTTGGCACGCACCCTCTCCGTATCTCAACTATATTCCATCTTGTGATGCTACTCCATAGACTAAGATGTATGACAGATACACCAATTGGGCAGAATAGATACCCCTTCAAGGCTCTCCAATCATCCATGAGGCTATGTGAATTGGGGATCCAAACCACTTGGTATGCACATTGTACAACTTTCCTCCAAAACATCAGATTGGATATTAATCGTCTTCCTCCTCTCACATTCTCTATTAATTCTCCGTACATGCCTAGAAGGGAAATTCATAGAGGAATTAGAGAGGAGATCTATAAAACTTACATAAATCAACGTGGATTGAACCATTAGAACCATTGCCAACAAAAATGCACCACTATTTGGAGCATTATCTCCAAATTGAAGATGAACGTGTCATTCCCCCCAAATACATCAGGTTCCCACTTGGTTTGAGATTCCCCTTGGGTCAACTACGAGTTTACTCTCATCAGCTTCGCATGGAGACAGAGCACTACATTCCTAGAGACCAACGCACTTGCACACTTTGCAACAATGAACTTGAATCAGAGGAACACTTTATATTTCGTTGTCCTGTGTACTATGAGATTTGTGGCAAGTACTATTGTCTCTTTCGAGAAACTCAAGGCTCATTACATGCCCTTATTCATTATGAATACCAGAGGTGTGTAGCTTTATTTATTAGGGAGATGACCCAACATAGATATGGCCTCCTCAAACATCATCATGGCAGCCTTGGGTCCCAAAATATTGGTGCATTCCTTCAGCCTTCTACATAACACCAGAGGCATAAACGGGCACATGACTTCACACAACAATCACGATCTACCAGGCGTAGAACCTCTTAAATATGACACGCAAACTTGTTGCATCCCGTGCCTTTCCTTTTGCTTCTTGTATTTTGTTTTGTATTTGTTTTTTTTTTCTTCGTGCATTGTCTTGTTCTCTTGGCAGAAACAATCCAAGACCTGAGGATCCACCTTCGCTCATTAGAGCTTTTCTGCAAAGAAGTAGGAATGCAGGTAAACATTGGAAAAACCAAAATTGTGATTTTTTCTATGAAGAAAACAAACCAGCAGCCCAAATTTCAGTTTGAAGGTGAGCCTTTGGAGATAGTGTCAGAGTACAAATATCTAGGCCTTGATTTCCATAGCAAGCTCAAGTGGGACATATGCATGATGAAACGAATACAAGGAGGTTGGAGAGCCCTCTTTGCGCTCCAAAACAGGTGTAGAAATGTTGAATTATGGGATTGGAAGACCACTAAGATCATATTTGGGTTGCTTGTCATTCCAGTGTTGTTATATGGTTACGAGGTATGGGCTAGTGGAATGAAAAATTGAAATTGGAGACAACTAGAGAGAATCCAAAAAAGGATTATAACACACCATTTTAGAATCAAGGCTATAGTTCCCTAAGAAATCATCATGGCTGAAACAGGTTCTTTCCCCCTGGAGGCAACTGCTATGACTAGACTCATAGGTTACCTGAAAAAAGTTGGAAACATGCAAGCAGACAGATGGCCTAAGGCTGCAACGGATGAAGAGTTACATAGACGAAAGAACACGTGGATGAAGCAGAACTACAAATGGATGAAAAAATGGGATATCAACCTCATTAAATGCCCACAGCTTAACAGAGACAAAAAATTATGTAAATGAAAAGTTTAGATTGATGATGTGGCAGAAGAAAATACGCAGGAAGCGTCAACATTACATTACTGAGTTTAACCCAACCTGTGACCACGGAGAAAAAGCTTATATAGGGGCCAAAATAAAATGGCGAGAGAAGATCCTCATGGCTCAGCGAAAGACAACTCTCACAATCTTAGGTGTGAAACATGGAGGTGGACAATACCCAAGGAGTAGTGGGAAGAGAGAACTTGTGTAATGTGCAATACAAGGACAATTGAGACGGAAACACACTTCATTCTCCAATGTCCTAAGTTCACGGGTATTCAATCCAAATATGCAAAAATCCTAACTAGCGGGTCCATGGTGGAACTATTTGAGGAAAACAGAATAAAGAGCTTGGGTGAAACGTTGTCACAGATCAGCCAACAGAGGAACAACCTCCTAAAAGAGGTAAAAAAACCCACTTTAGTCTAAGGTGGTTTGGTACTATCTTGTGGTCCCATAGCCCTGTTGGTTTCGTGGATGTAATTAAAATCTTTCATTTCAATTCAATTCAATTCAATTCAATTCTTTCCTCCTTTTGTAGTCCCTTTAACTTTTTTGGTTACTTATGGACATTAATTTTTAAATTAAATTAAATTAAAATCAACACGCCTTAAAAAAGCGAAGTAAATTCATTGAAGCTTCCTTGCCACTGTAAAAAATGGCGCAAGTGAGAAGAACGGAGATTAATGGTTTTTGCCAAATTACTTCGGCTGGTCGTCCAGTCAGAGTTGGAACGCTGTCGAATCTGCGGGGCTCTTTTAAATACCAGCTGCTTAACGAAGATGGATGCACTGGCTTTAGTTGCGGAGGAGAAGCATCTCGACAACATGATGCCGGACTACGACATAAATGGGGTTTTTGGTAATCCAGAACACCCGTCAAATAGTTTAAATTAAAAGAGATTGTTAAAATAAATATGACCCGAGTTGGTTATGCGGCGGTTAGTCCCTTCCCTCCATTTAAAAACCAGACGGAATTGCGGAGAGGAATTGATGTTGTGTGGGCAGGGCACCCGTAGTCTTCATCTTCCCCGTCCTCACAACATCTGCTCTGTTTTCCTCTCTTCAATTTAAAAATGGCATCCCAACAAGACATAAAAACCACTCTTCAAGATGCCCTGAGAGCCCTCTACCATCACCCCGACGCCCCTGTTCGCAGGGAAGCTAACAAATGGTTGCAGGAGTTCCAGAGAAACATAGAGGCTTGGCAGGTACTTTTTTTCCCCTACATTCGTCCTCTCATTATCTACAATTACACGGGAATTTTCATCAAGATATATATTTTTTGAAATTTCAGGTGTCCGACAGTCTCCTCCATGACCCAAACAGTACCTTAGAAACACTTATATTTTGTTCCCAGACTCTTAAGTCAAAGGTATAATTCTCTACTTTAACCACTACTTGACAGGATTTCTTCTTCAAGTTCACTATAAATGAAAGTTCCACAGTTATTTTCTTTCTTTGTAATTCAATGTTACATTGTTATTTTCTTTCTTTCTTGTTGTATTATCAGGTCCAGCGGGATTTTGAGGAACTCCCCCTGCAGAAGCATTTCTACCATTGCGTGAATCCTTGAAGGCAATTATAACCAACCAACTATTTAAACTCTTTAGCCATTATTATTTTCAAACTTTACCACATTTGCGAAAGCATATTAATAAATTTAGGCTTTTTTATTTCCCATCGAAATTGGTATATGGTATTTGTAATTCTTATTTTATTTATTGAAAAGATTTGTGAATTCTTCTAAAATGTTCCCGACCTTAGAAATTTCCCTGGCTATGAAATATGTGGTTACTTGAATAAGGTTTTCAACTTTGCATGGTTTTGATGAATTCTATGAAATTTAAACTGGTTTAGTCATCTGCATTCAATGTGCCAGTTACCATGCAAGATAACTTGTGTTATTGAGGCAAGTACCATCTACGGGAGTGTGGAAAGAGAGTATGAAGAGGAGGTGGAAGACATAGTAAGACTAATTAGCAAAGACACTGATTCAAATGAAACGAACTGTATTTGAATGTTATGTGGAGGTTTTCAATCCTTGTGCTCAATGCACATTCCTTGATCTAGAATGGTGTGTATGGTATTTTATGGCGGTCCTAAAAGAAAAGATGGAAGGAATGTAGGAAGCTCTTCACCTCTTTATACATCCCATCCCAGCGCTTCATGATAATTTTTGTTTCTTTGCAGAATTTGGTGAAAATGTTTTGCAAAGGCCCCAATAAAGTCAGAACACAGGTATAAGCAACAGCATGGGGCACAGAAACATCATATTTCTGGATTTCTGAAGGTTTTGTTTTTTAATTATTCATCATCTGTTTGTAGATTAGCATTGCAATGGCATCACTAGCAGTTCATGTCTCTGCACAAGATTGGGGTAGTGGTGGTCATTTGAACTGGGTGAGAGATGAGTTTGGCACTACACCAAAATTTATTCCTAGTTTTTTGGAGCTATTGACGGTCATGCCACAGGTGATTCTTTCTCACTATAACATAGCAAATTTTGAATTGAAAATTGAAGTACATTGCATCTCTTTTTCGCTTAATACTAGCCTTGGCTGAAACCTATACTACAATAAAATGCATACAAGATGGATTGCGTTGCATTGTACAGAGGATACTTCTCCAACTTTATGTGAAATCCAATTGTTCTCCAGTTTTTATGAACATGTAGACTTTTATTCTTAATGTGATTCAAAGCTTAAGCAATTGTTCCTCTTTTATGAACACAAAGACTTTTATTCCTAATGTATTTCAAGCTCAAATAATAGTAATATTAATATTGTTCCTCTTTTAAGATAACTTCTCAGGAGAAAATATGAAGTTATGAAAGCCAAAACAGCATTTAGCCAGCCATATATTGCTTCTTATTACTTCTGAGTTATCCTTATCACTCTGCTTACTTTTGTAGATATAGACTACATATCCCGTGTAGTCTTGATTGCATTTTTAGTTGTATACCCATAACTAGACATCCTGTCCACAACTTTATTTTTCTTTAACAATCTATACTAACGTCTAGAGACAAACCACATTTATGGCATCCTTCAATCATCCATCTTGGTAGTCCAATAGATGAACTTACCTGTAACGATTATGTGGCTCTTTATCGTTTTGTTAATCTGGTCTAAAAGGGCTTTTATGCACTTGCTGAAATTGTTAACCTGGTTTACTAGGACAATATGTCCTCACTTTAATCCTGCATACTGCAGGGTTCCTCTAAATGCACATTCTTAGTGTATCGCTGAAATTTATCTGTCATTTTTTAAATATTGTAAGTGTAACTATGGAAAATTATTCATTCATTTCAGAATTCTTTTTAAGAGACACGATGTCTTGATAGGTTTCTTCCAGAATCCGGACAATCATTTCCAGATTGATTAGCAAATCGAAAGTTCGTTTCAATTTTAAACTCTATTTATGTTGTTTTTCCCAGAAATTTTAATAGTCTCACTCTCCCACCTATCAGGTGCCTCCATCCCAGTAAATGTGTTCTCTTTTTCATTTTCCATGACTCCTGTTTTGAGCACATAGTAATATTTATACAAGCCCTAGAAGATTGAAGACAAACATACGTAAAGCAAGCAGTGGTGATTTTACTTTAGGTGACAGGAATAAAATCACTCATACAAATAATAGGGACTATACCTTAGGGTGGGATACTGCATCTCTGCTAGAACTTAGCTTTAATTACTTATATCAATTTGGCTTTTGGTGATTTTCCTTTTGGTAATGGGGACTGAAATCCTGCTTGCAAACAAAGTGCCTTGGGTTTACATTCTGCACTGATGTCAGCTTTAATTGCTTTTATCAATCTGGCCTTTGTCTTGGCCACTAATTTTCCCCAGAATTTATGCCATTTATGATACAATTTTGGAAGTGTATCTTCATTCCCAGCAGAGTATCTTAAGCAGTAGCTTACAAATTGCCAATAAAATTGTCTATTATAATTTATTCTCCATTCAAAATTTGTTTTCTCATATAGAATGCCTTCTTATTTTTGCTTCAGATTCCCTTTGGGTCCTTGTGAACTGTCCAGGTATAACAAATGGGAATAAATTAAATCTATTGAAGAGTTCCAGATGATGCCCCACCATTTCATAATGCTCCATTCATGTCAGGGTATGCCCCTATCAATGCTGCAATACTATTTTTTCCATGTTGTGGCATTCATTTGTTGTTTGGAGGATAGTCCCCCCTAAATAAGGCCAGTGGCCTATCAATCTACCTCTTTCAATCTATCCACTTAAAAAAGGCTAAAACCAGTTTCCCCCTTTAATTGATGCGTGCAGTTGCCAAAAGCTCTACTGGTTTACTGTTTCCTCTGGATCTTGAAGCAATGCTTAGAGGTCTACCAGGATATCCTTGTATTTAATTACCATTATCAGTCCTACTATAATTGTCTCTCAATCTATATTATTTGTGATAAAGCCATAGTCAGAAGCAAAGAAGTCTGATGATCCATTTTCATCTTTGGTGATGCCACCTTCAGCAGTACATGGTTTCCCTTTAGTTGCTCCACTTATTTTTAGTTTTTCCAAACCACAGGAGAATGGGACCATATATTTTTAGACTTAATAATTACCTTATAGTTTTAACCTCTTTATCGGGGATTAAAATTGTTCCTTGAAGGTTTCCAAGAGGTAGTGAAATTTGACGACATTAATCAGACGTTAATGTGACTTTCGAGGTGCTTGATCTGCATACCTCAGTGTGACAAAAGTTGATTAGTTGCATACATATGGGTGAATAGAAATAAAAAAATAACAATGGTTTTTGAGTGAGCTCTTTTTAATGGAAGCTTCTAGGACATTACAATACAATGCCCCTGAAGACAGATATCACTTGAAAAGAAAAATAGCAGAAAGCAGGTCTTGTTTTAACTAAATTGCCAGCTGGAATAAAGGAGACTTAAGTTGTTTTTCTGTATTATCCAAGTACAGTGTCTACAAAGAACTGCAAGTCAGTATAAACAGGCATATGATTGCTAAATTCTTGATGCAGCCAAAGTACATTTTTTAACAGTTTACCAAGTTCAGATGCACTTAATACTGGTTTTAGCATTTAATAAATTAGAAGAACACACTTTGCTGCTTGTGGATGAAATTGTTTTCAAAAGAAATTAACACATACTAAAACCGCACTTTGCTGCTTTTGGGTGAATTGTTTCTGTGAGAATTAAATGCCTACTGTCAATGCATGAAATCATTTTTTGATGGAAAATGTTATTTAAATTAAGAAGATGCTATCAAACCTTTCATTAAACTTAAGCTAGTATAATAAGAACTTGCAGAAAAATTGGTAATTAAAGAGCTTCTTTTGCATTTGTTTCACATGCAACATTAAATTGGAGACTCTCGAATCAGTTGTATGTCGAATTTTAGATATGCTACTTGTTTAACTGGTATTTTCTTGGCTCTTTTATCTGATTATATTTATGGGTTTAAGCTGGAATATCGAAGGGATATCTATTGTGCAGTAATGTCTTGCTATTCAGTGGAGCTTTATATGATCCCGGAGCTATATATTACATTTTATCTTCCAAATCAATAAACATCCCATTTAAAATCCAAATTAATGTGAGTTATATATCATCTCAGAGTTATATTGTACGATCTGTTTCAAATTGATATATTTGCTTTTCTAGTCACCACTGATCGTTTCAAATTGGCAACTTCTGTTTATATCATTTAGACATGGCTCTCACCTAGCTTACGAGCTCGACAACTAGTGTAATTGCTTGATTTGTATAGTATAGGTGCATGTTGGATATCCTTAAGTAGTCATGTACTGTTCACTAATGCCTATTGAATCAATATGGAGCTTTTTGAGGAGTAATGGAGTGCCGAGTAGTTTTAGTGTATGGGAGTGTCACTTTAATAACTATAGTTTTATTCATTTTTTTTGTTTTTCAGGAGGCATACAGCTATAAAATTGCAGCTCGTCCAGAACGGCGTCGGCAATTTCAGAAAGAACTTGTGGCATCAGTTGAAGTTGCTTTTAATTTGTTTAGTTCTTGCTGGGCTGTTGAAGAACTTCGTGAGCAGGTAGGCCTAATTTGATCTGCCACTCTGTGTCTTTTCTTGCTTTGGTGTAAAGGGTTCTGGATGTTATTTTAAGCTTTTTGTTGCTCACTAAAACATGAAGTCTGAGGAGATTGAGCAGTTAAATTTTATCTGTAGCATTTTAAGTTTGGATTGACTGCGTGGTAAATTGTATTCTAAGCACTATGCATCCAAGATCAAATTGTGTTTTTTGAGTCAGCAACACACATGCCGTTTCGACCATGTTGAAAACTTCACCACATTGTGATTTGTCTGAGTATGTAGTTTCCTTTGAATGGACGTTGTGATGTCAGAGTATTGGCTGATATCAAGTTCCCTTGGTATGGTCCGATGTATTGCATCATTTACATGCTATTGTTGCATAAAGTATTATTTTGAGCTTCTGAAATTATTCAACCACAGATACCTCATACCGTTATGACTCATGATTGACAGACTTGAACTACAAAGAACCTTTTTTGTGAACTCGCTAATGAATGAGATGATTGGAGTTTTTCAATAGCCAAAATATTGGGATGAGATGATTAGAGTTTTTCAATAACCAAAATGCTGGTACCTGAACTTTCTAATAAATGACATGATTGGAATTAGCCTTTCTACTCTAATATTCTGAATTTGATGCTTTCGACTGTTATGAGAAGTTGTGAGGTAGCAATATTATGTCAATTTGATATCTGTAGGAATCAGTTTTTTCTTTCTTTAAATTAGAAGCTGGCAGAAGCAAATGACATCAACATGCCCAAGAGCTGCAAGATTAGCTTTTATTGTCAAAAGATGTACCTGAGGTTCGTTAACTGTGATAAACCCAAATGAAGAGGCAAAGCTTAATTTTTTCTTGGTATGTATTTTTAAACTTGATTCAGAGACAGACCTGGTTTTTTTCAACTGTGGCAGATGTAAAACAAATGTGTTGTGCTAAGACTCAAGAGCACTGTTTCAACATATCTGATTCAAACTGAAACAGATGTTCGATGCTTAAAACATTGATTGAACATGTCAGATTAAATAAGCATGACATTCTAATTTTGAAAGCAAACATCAAAAATGTTTTACCTCACTTTGTATGAAAGTAAAAACATAAATAGTAATTGGAAGACTAAGGACCTTAATTATAGGCAATGTCAGTAAAAAATATTTTATGGAAGCATAAGGTAACATAAAAGAGAGGAATACTTGCCAGAAGGCTAAAGATGTTATTTATATGAACTGGTAACATGGATAATAATGATTTCGTGAGTGTTGGAAGCATTGACAATTGTTCCTTTACGGCATTGGCACAGCATTTTTGTTGATACTTAGATTTACCTTTAGCCTTAGGATTTGACTAGCAATGCCAATTCTTGCATTAATGTCTTCAACTCCCCTAGCTTATGTGGGGAGGGTTTTTCTTGAAACATCATCGGACATTTTGATTTCCAAAAATATCCTATAGCTGTTAGCGGTCCCATGTGCCATAACAGCTTGCAGTTTTGCTTGATCATTGAAATGACCCCAAATAGTGGGGCCCTGCAGTAGAGGAGTGCCTTAAGAATTAGATTAAATTAGTCTTTAAACTAATTCCTGAAGGACTTTGTTGCTAGGCATCACTAAAATACATGAGCAATGGTTTTTTCTTTGCTACATAGCATCAATGTAGAATTTGTGATATCAACATTTTGAAGCCTTGCTTTGATTGCCACCTTGTGGTGGAGCATCAACCATGCCAAAACCCTGCGCTTAAATGCAGCTCATAACCTCCAAATGTATTGGCACCACTGCTAATTCCATTAAACATCAGGATCTCTCACCCCTGCTTCTTGTTCAATCGTGAAGCAAGCACCAATGTGCGTTTCACAGATTCATAGAGGTCTTTCCTATAATAATTTAAAAAGTCTCTCCCATTGCACCATTTCCAATCTCTCTGAATTGGACCCCATTCCTGAAACTGCAATTTAAAAAGACAATTTTTTGGTATTTCTCTACAAAGGTCTAGATGAGCTATCTCACTAATCCTGTTAAAATTTTTAGGTGGGGTTTAGATCATACCAAGTGTGCCACATTTGCACTTCATGATTCCCCAAATTCGCCAACCAAAATAACTCGTTTTAGTTGGCATTTTGCTGCAAACCTTGGGATGAGACATGCATTTTTTGTGGGATGAAAGAGATCCTTTTGGTGGCTTCGTTTATATGTGCTTTTTGAAGAGATCAAGGTGGGTTGGAAATACCCTGGGCAAGAGCTCAAGGTGCAGCCTGCTAATGGGTAGTTTGAGCACTTATCCATCACCCTATCCAAAGCTTCTCAGCATGTTCAGGGTATTGGGGCATCCTTTTGAGCTATGTGGCATCGGTGGCAATGCAAAGGCATTCATGATTTTAGTTTGATTAAAGATTGTGGGAAGCTTGGCAATTAGTGTTTGACTCTGCATTAAAACTTTGAGGGGCTGTGTGATGCTTGGCTGCTAGGTATTAGAATCCCGTGGCACGTAACTTTCAGGACTTTTTTGAGAAATACAGTTTTTATTTTGGTCTTAAAACACCTACAGTAAATTTTACTCTAGATAGATAATGTTAGAAAAAATGCTTTTCTCTTTTAGCAAGCTCATTTTGCATGTTCTCCCATGTTGTAGGTGAATGATTTTCTATTTTCTGCTTTTGTTTTAATGCTCTTGAAGATGTGTTGAGTGCTTCCCTTGTCCATTCTAAGCTGGCTGTACTTGTATCGATCCATTGGCCTATTATGGTCATTTTTGGACATTAATATACTTTCTTTCATAGTTATCAAATCTGGCCAGTTCTACACAAAATCAGGCTGAATCCGGATTTTTCAGCTGTCTTGGATAAGTTAGGTCTAGGTCGGCCCTTTTGAATTCTTTTTATTTTCTAGTTTTTTGTTAAAAAAAAACCCAACTGCCTTGTATAATATTTAATATTAATTTGTTTAAAATTTTATATTATGTTATTAAATGTTTTCATTGTATTTGTCAGTTTTGCATATTTATAAAATTATGCTTGTGTATAATATACATATCGTGGACTGGAATTTTCTGAACGTTTTCAAGAATTTTGAATTTTTGGATTTTTTACATTCCTGAACAGATCTGGATTTCCAGACTTGGTAACTATGCTTTCTTCTCTTATACGATCAAATTTGACAGCCTTTATATGCTTCTATTTGTGTTGTAATTTTTGTGATGTCTGTAGTACAAGGAAATATTCTGAAACAAATGAATGACTTACCTGGCCTTATTGTATGAATGCTAAATGCTATATACTTTTCTCTTTTAGATAGCTCTTTTGGCATGTTCTCCCATTTTTGGGAAAATGATTTTCTATTTTCTACTTTTCTTTTAATCAATGTTCCACGTGGATGTGCCTCCCCCAAAATTTTGACGTTTCCGGGGACGGGGACGTCCTGGGGACTTCTGGGAATTGTCACCCTACCGTCCCACCATCGCAACCAGGAGTCAAGGGATGCATCCCTATAGTGGGGATGTTTCCTTCTTGGAGGGGATGTTTGGGAGACTTCAGGACATCCCCGAGACTTTATGGAAACTTGCTAAAGTCCCTCAACCGTCTTGGAGACTTGCAGCTGTCCCCTGATCCAAAAATGCCAAAAAGGTGTTTTTCAAAAGTAAAAAACGTACTTCTTTTGGGAGGTTTGTGCCCCCAAACATAACAATTTATGGGGTCCCACCCACACTTTAAGCAGTCAAAAAAACTATAAACGAACCTCATACCCTTACTCCAAATTACTATCAAAGCTTTAAGACATTGAGCAAGGCTGCAAGTGCAAGAGTGAAAGACCAAGCAAGGCTGCATTAGCAAGAGGGAGAGCAACAAGAGCTTGAAGAGCAAGTGCCATCAGTTCGAGTGATGAGGAGTTTGGCACAGACTTTGGGGATGATTTCCGATTAGAGGCATTGGGCCATTGCCCAATTGTATTTGAAATTAGGATGTAATCACCATCTTCAATATGAACTATGATCTAAATTTCATTATATTGATATTCAACATTTTCATTCTTCAATGAAATGTGTTTAGTATTTCTAAGTTTCATTTGCTATTCCTTATACATTTTTTTTATAATTATTTTTTCAAGTACTATATATATTTGCACTGCCATCCCCTCTCAGTCCACTCCCCTCCCCCATCCCCAAACCTAGGCCCTTGGTCCACCTGTCCCCTCTCCCCCCATTCGGAGACTTCTTGGAACTATGCTTTTAATGCTGTTGGAGATGTGTTGAGCGATCCTTTTGTTTATTTTAAGTTAGCTGTACTTTAACAGTCTTATTGACCTGTTATGGTCATTTTTGGACATTAATATAATTTATTTCTTTATATGATTGAACTTGATAAGCTCCAAATGTTTTGATTTTGTTTCTTGTAATTTTTGTGATGCCTACGGCATACAAGGTAATATATTGTAACAGATAAATGACATGCAATACAAAAAGGCTACTGTGGAGCTGATCTTATTGTATATGCTATAAACTTTGTGGTTTCCAGGTATTAGATGCTTTTTCATCTTGGCTGAGACTAAGCAATGGGTAAGTTTTACTTTCACCATGATTCTGTAAATTCAATTTACATGTTATTGGTCAATGTCTGCGATGGACTTTGGAAGGCAATGCTAATATGATATGTTATTTTGACAGAATTCCAGCTAGCGCACTTGCTTCTCATAATCTGGTGCAAGCATCCATTGCTGGGTTAGTTTCAGACAACCTTTTTGATGCAGCAGTAAATGGTATGGTGCAAAATCTTATTAGTTCTCACAACTTTTATGTCATTCATAGATGTTAATTCAGTCAATGTGCTGCTGTTCTTGGCAATGTATTGACTAGTATTTTCTTGCATTAAAATATTATTTAGATGTGATTGTGTCTGCTTAGTAAAAAATTGTGTGGATGATATTCATGCAGCTGTTTGTGAGTTGATACGCTACACAGTTTCAGAGAGTTTTGGTGGCATTCAGGTACAAATGCCGTTGATTCAGGTACTTGTGACTCATGTCATGGGACTGAGACCACGCTTTGCGGCTTCATTAAAGGTATATTTTTTCATTATTTTTTCTACTATTATGATTGAGCCTATTTCAGTGCTTCCTTACTCTGGAAGTTGTAAGACATAAGGATCTTATTCCCACCATGCTTTCAAAATTCATGCAGAGTGCCCAAGCAGAATCTGGATTGGATCAAACAAACATGGAGGTGGATTTCTCTTAAATATTCAATCCAATCTTTCAGCTGTAACTTTCTGGCTGTATACCATTAGCTTTATTGTTGTTGTCCATATATTTATCTGAAATGAATTTATTCAGGTGTTTTAATCCATCTAGTTTTCTGATGCTGTGAGGCTTCTTTGCAGGATGAAGAGACAGTGAAAGGCATGGCCCGCTTATTTGCAGAAATGGGTGATGCATACGCTGAGATGATTGCCACTGGTAGGCATAAGTCCAATTTGGGTTTGTTTGGTAGCATTGCGCTGTAAATGTTTATTCTGCAAGCTGATTGGATTTTATTTTGGTTTTCAGGATCTCAAGAGTCGATGATGATAGTAAATGCCATTTTAGAAGTTACGTCACACCCAGATTATGATATTGCTGCAATGACTTTCAACTTCTGGCATAGCCTCCAACTTATCTTGACAAGAAGGTAAATTTTGCAGCTGTGACTACAAATTTTGATAAATGTCCAATTAAGCGTATAGTAGAGACTAAAGTAGTCTTTAGTTCAGTGTTATGTTTGTTGCCATCTAGATTTTGTTTGGGCTCTAATTTAAAAACAATGTACAGGGAATATTATGTGTCATTTCAGAATGATGCAGCTATTGATGCTGAAAAGGAAAGGAGACTGACTATTTTCCGTCCAATATTTGAGTTATTAGTGTCACTGGCAAGTGAACTTATATTCTTACTGGATGGAGTTATGAGTTGATTAAGGAAGATATTAGTTATTTTGTCGGGGTTTTAAAATATCTGTTTAATATATTTTCATTAATGAGTGTTATCGCAATTAACTAGAAACCTATTTCCGTGCAGGTTTGCTTTCGAGTAACTTACCCTCAAAATTATAATCAGTGGTCAATGGAAAATCTCACAGATTTCAAACAAACTAGATATGGTAATATTTTTAATCTAGTGGATAAGACTGTTTGATATTCATTGCTTCTCTTCTCATGTGATCAAGATTCAGTCTTTGCCGCCACAGTTTTTTTGGTTTGGAGTTGCTTTTTGGCTGATAGAGGCATTATAGTATTGAGCATATTTTCTAATGGTTGCAGTCCAGTGTTTTCTTTCTAAAGAGAACTATAGATGCTACTCCCCTACCCCTTTATATAGGATAGGCAGTCTTCAACCTAGATGGATGGATACATTGACTGATGACTGATATCATGATCATGGTTAGTATATAATGGATATATCTGGATCGAGCAAATCCATCACCCACACAAGAGAACATCAATGTCAGGTCACCAGTGACAGTAGCTTGATCCATATATCAATCAATATATCTCCTCCCCATAGACATAAATAGACTTTTGTTGGTGCCCTGTAGTTTTGTTCTCTATAGTCTAGAGGGGAGGGTCAATAGGCAATAGGCCCTAATGTAGACTATGGAGGGCAGGGGGTGAGGAGGCCCATTTACATCTATAAATGACCTCGAACCTGGGTTTCGGGTCCAAGTTGGGCATCTGTGGTATGGAGAGACTGGGATAGAAAGCCTCTCATTCAATTTAATTAATATATTGACCGGAGAATGTTGGAAAAATCATGAACATCTTTTTTTTTTTGCAGGGGTCTGAATGATTATTCAGAAAAGAAAGGGAAGAAATGCAAAAAAAGGGAAAAAGAAACTTAAAATTCCTGAAATTTAAGCATGAAAACCTTTACCTAAATGCATTACAGTTTTTTATAAACAGCAGTTTTCTTTGCAACTTCAAGTTATTTTTTCTGCTTTTAAAAAATGCTGAAAAATTGCAGTGTGAGGGTTGAATGGGTTGAACACGATTGATTTGTGTTCTGTTCTTTTGCATCAACAATTTCTTTTCTTTTGTTGTTTATTTTTATTGTTCATTGTTTTTGACCAGTGTTACCTAAGACTCTGGGATGGCAAAATTTTTCTAATTTTTGGGGATGACATGGGGGACGACTAATTAATTTTTTTTATAAATATTTAAAATATAAAAATATAGTGACTAAACTATATAAATAGGCTGAAATAAAACCAGTTGAGACTTAAAATAAGATGAAATAAAACCATTTGAGATTTAAATAAGTTGAAATCATAAATATAATTAAATTATTTAATTATACATAATTTAATAAAACCATTTCAATTTGAGACTTAAAAATTAAATAAGCTGAACTAAATTATAAAACTATTGTGATTGATCAATTGACAATATCTGATATTCATATCATTAATCTCAAATTCAAATACACCAAGAATTGTCAATATTACAAAAAGAAGAGGACAAGTTTCAGCTCAAAATTCAGATTCAACATTTGAAACAACATCCATGAACCCCTCCTTGCTGGAACTATCATCCTTGTTTTCAGTGGAGAGCCCAATCAATCCCGTTGCATAGTATTGTCCTCTTCTACCTGCCTCGGCTCCTCGAGATCTACATCCCACTGTTAATGCTGGGGTTTACTTGTACTCAGTTGTGTTGCTATTTATAAGACGCAAAGCACTGTGTATAGCTACAAACTTCTCTGCTCTCTTAGAGGTAAACCAATTCCTTTGAACAAAGTGGATCCAACCATATGTAGACCAATTCCTCTCAGAGGTAGAGGAACTAGAAACTTGGTAAAGAAGATGAATTGTAAGTGTTCGTAGCAGTTTTTGACGCCCATATAGTCGCCACCAACTCACAGGCTTGTCCTATGCCAATGTTACCCTGTCCATATTTGCTGAAGTTTTGTACCCATCAAGTTCAGTGAAGTCGAGCCACTCCAACCTGATTTGTGAAGCCTCCTCTGGACTACATTTTTTTAAAGGCCTTCATAAGGCCCTCCTTCACCTCATCGTCATCCAAAGGGATAACTCTACCTAGCCTCTTCATATACCATTTGGATTCATTGCATATGCAACCATATGAAGTGGTGTGTTCAACTTCTCCCATCTATGTTGAATGACGGATTGAATATGTTCGTAACTTCATGGTATAACTCTAGAGTGGGGTCCCTCAACCAAATAGCTGCCTTCATTTTTGCCCAAGCATGCTGTCAATGCACTCATATATCTCACCAAGATTGATGTTGTTAGAATCTCTGTATTTGATGATGCTAAAAATTGGAGTTATAATTGATGTGATGTATTTCACATCAACCCAAAATGTCTTCCTCACCACCACTTCCTTCCCTCTCATCCCTTGCTTTGTCTTGGACTCATGCCACCTAGTCCAATCTTGTGTCACAATGATAACTTGTAGGGACTCTTACAACTCAAGCATCCTTTCCAACAAAATAAAATAGGATGCAAAGCGAGTGTCAACTGCTTTGAGGAATCCCTTTTCTGAAAAGCTTTGAAAGAGTGCAAACAATGTGTGGTGATTACATGGGAACTATTGCATGTCCCTGGCCTCATTCACTATCTTGTTAACCCACCGAATCTTCCCCATGTCTTTCAGTGTAATGTTCATGTCATGTACGCAACATGAGATCCAATATATGATTGTACGTATGATCCATTAGCTTGCTTGCTGCTCTACGCACATAAGCTACATTTGTGATGACCTATACAACATTTGAAGGTCCAACCTCCTCAATGTCATCTTTTAAAATCTGAAATTGAAACTTTGCATCTTTCCGCTTTCCAGAACAATCAATTGCTCTCAAGAAATACTATCCATTTTTGCAAGAGACAATGTTATTAATGAGTTGGCGGTGTCTAATATCCATCCACCCATTCATGATAATGTTGCATCCATGTGACCTTCATCTCCTCCATCAACAGATTAACCTTGGAATAGTTTCTATCCAAGATTGTTGTCCTATGTTTGGTGTCTTTGGGAGGGACATAATTTGTATTTGTTTTTGCTACCTTGGCCAATGCCTCCAATCGCATAAAAATAATTCTCAATAACATCATGCGCTTCTTCCCTTGCTTTTGAATCAAACATGTCTATAACTAGATTGGGGGCTGCCCCTATGACCTTTCTCTTCCCTTTTCTTTTCACTTATGTCATTCCAAAGCTAGAACTTGCCAAAGTATTTCTGCCAGTCCTAAGAGAGCTCAAATGAGTGTTAGCCTTAGTGCTAGTACCATGAACTTTGGGAATGTCATTCGTGGTATTTCCATTATAAAGTCTCACCATCTCTGTTCTCTATCAAGTGAAAGAGCCTTACAAACACCAACCCCACTTCTTGTAAGGTGCAACAAGAATGCATTGGTCATAGTGATGCTGCAATGCCAAGCCTCTGAACATATGTTGCACTTCCATAGTCTACTCCCCCCCTTTAGACTTGGGGTTCTCAAGTACCTTGAGCAAAATTGTTGCAATGGGTTTCTTCTTATCAAATGGTCCCATGACAAATATGGATAACATTTGCGAGGGGTAATTGGTAGCATTATTAGTTGAACTATCAATCGCCGTTGTCACTACATTTTGTCTCACTTCTTCGCCTCCCTCAATTATGTCATCACCAACACTTCTACCTATCTCAACCCTCTCCTCTGATTCATAACCATACTTAGAAGAAGAACTCATGGAAGAAGAAGAAGAAGATACTTTAACGTCCACGAGGCTACCAAAGACAACCTCTGTGGCAACAAATCATGTTAAAGATCTTTCTGGCATTCAAATCTCCTTTTTGCTGAGTTTGACAATCAACTCCCCTGTTTTTTCAACCATATTTTCGCTGAAAAATATTTTGAAAGGATGCAATAGACACCGTGTTAGCAAACTTGGCCCTAATTTTGTTATAAGCATTACATTCCAACATGAAATGTTTCTCTGACTCCACTGTGCCAAATGTGCAAGAAACACAGATTCTCTCTTCCCATGTCTCTTTAGGTCTTTTCCATCTTCCTGTTTCACATCGAAGACGATGTGAATTAGTTCTTAGTTGAGCTATGAAGATCTTGCTTTCCACCGGATATTAGCCCCTATAAAAGCCTTTTGTTGATGATCACATGTAGAGTTAAATTCTTCCAAATAATACCTCTTCTTTCTCCCTAACAACTTTCCCCACATAACTTGGTGGAATTTATCTATAACAAAAGTTTTTCTCTTGGTTGTTATTAGGACATGTCTCCTAGTAAATGTTCCATTTTTTAAGCCATTTGTTGTTTTGATTCATATATGACTTCTTTCTTTACTCCAAAAACTCATAGAGGACAACCTTAGGCCATTTGCTACCATCCATTTGTTCGACTTCCTTTTTAAATATATTATGAGACGAACCATAGCAATATCTTCTAGAGGTATAACCCTTGTTTCAGCTACAAGAATCTCATATGGGACCGAAATCTTTAATTTGAACTTGTTAGTAATCATGTTTTTTTGAATCCGCTGAAATTGTTTCCACCTTGAGTTTGAAATGTTGCTAGCCCAAACCTCACATCCATAAAACACCACTAGAGTTACTAAAAGCCCAAAGAAAAGTCTGCATAGTTTTCCAATCCCATAGTTCTGCCTCTCTGCATTTGTTTTGGAAAGCATAAAAAGCTTTCCACCCCCCCTTAAATTCTCTTTTTGCTACAAATCTCCCAACTGAGCTTGTTATTAAAGTCGAACCCAAGATATTTATATTCTGCTACTTCTTAAATGTTTCCATTGAAAACACAAAATCATATTGAATTCTTTTCTTTTCTATTGGAGATGATTCGTAAACTGCCCAATTTGAGCAATAAACAGATCACTATGCTCGTGAAAAATGAATGAAATACATGAGTTCCTTTTAACCAAATATAATGTGCATAAATATTCACAACTATACTGCAAATTGAGGAAAAAGAATGCAAAAGAGACAAGAATTTATCCTGGAGAAACCCAAGGTGGGAAAAACTCCAGTGGGTAAGCAAATCGCTTCCCTCTCACTATGTAAATCTCCAAAATACAAAGTACTGCCAATAATTGGCCTTCAAGAAGGATTTAACACTCCCTAATTATATTTTCCTGCTCACAATCGTCAACAATGAAGAACTCACTCTCAATGAACAAAACAAGAAAGAAAATACAACTTCTCCTCTTTGCTCACATTTTGTTCTCACCCAAAATCACTTGCTAGAATGATTAGTTGCACTCATATTTATAGTTATTCTGCCCCAAGGATAAAAAAGAAGGTAAAAACGAATCAATTGAGAAGCCCAAACATTTGCAATTGTTTGGCTTCTCCATTTCGGCATTAAAGGGACAAAAAATCGCGACAGTTTCATCAGCTAGAAAACAGCTGAAAAACAACAATTCTGCGGTAGTTAAACAACTAATAAACAGAACTTAACCGGAAATGGTCTCTTTTGTCATTTGAAGGTTTCCCGGATCACCCCCAACCTGACTATATCATCTTGTGAATGCATAATAAGGTGAAAATATGTAGAGCAAGTATAATATATAAAGATTACATAGAATTGGGCTTTTCCTGATCCATTTTTTGGATCACACCCTCCCCAATTAAAGGCTTTTAAGTCCCTAAAAGCTTCAAGGACTAATGAGGTGAGGAAACATCTTCCCCACATCCTCTCTGGAATACCACTTCTGCACCTGGAGGTGTATTTGTTGGATTGTTCCAATGAACATATCATCTTTGTGGACTTCCAGTCCCACTTTTCCATCGTTTTTGTATGGTAATCTGAAAACAACATCAACTGCACTCCTCGGCAAATAACCATAACATGTCTCAAAACCCCTGACAAGGTCAGCAACTGTTATCTGCATGTTCAGCCAAAAATCATACCTCTATAAGTGCTCAACAATCTCTGTAACACCAGAGCGACCAGCCACCCCTGAAGTGCGTGCTTTCTCAGACAAAGACTGTAATTGTTGTTTCTTTTCGTAGGCATCATGTATGGATTGCCTGTGGAATCCCAAGTCTAGAAGCAGACCTGTTGGGTTTCAGAATGGAACATGGGTTGAAACCACAGTCAGGGGACAACAAGTCCCTCCTCTTTAATGGGAGAGGTTCCCTTATTGAAAGCAGGGAAAACAAATGTACAAATATACAACTCTCAATGTTTAAGACCCTGATATCCTGGAACGTTTTCATACTTAAAAGATTATCAATCAGAAGGAATGGAAGAATATAGAGATGGGAGAAGGAAGAAAACAACAATGCTTTTTGGGAAATATAGATAGCAGAGTATCTCCCTACTCACATTGAACCAAGAAAATATAGAAAATGATCAATTACTTAACCACCGGTGCAAATTTGTAGACACAAAGTTCTAAAGATTCACACAGACCAGAACACAATTTCTATTGAATGTAAAACAAATGATCCATTGAATCGAGCAAGGAGAGAGAAAGATATAACAGAAGAAAATAAGAAAGAAAGAACTTCTGTATTGAATTACTTCAGAATTTACAACCTTCCCAGAAAACCAGAATCCCCTTTTTCTCATGGCCAAAGCCATGTATTTATAACAATTTGTATACATCCATACTTTGTCCCCAAGAAAAGAATATCTGAAAGGAATAATGTTTGTTGTGCAGATCCACTTTTGGAAAGTGACATGAAACAAACGTAGTCATGAAAACCTGAGGTTCAAAAAGGCAAATATTTCGTCAGTTCGAGCATGATTATTTTAGCAGGGGCCATCTCATGATTTTCTCCTTCACGTGGTCCTGCCATTTCCACCTTTTAACCACTTTCGTAGCACTCAAGTGCTTATTGATAAGTTTTATCCCTTTTTTATCGCGTATGCCCGATAAAATCCACTTTCTGATGATTAAACTTTACATCCCTTCAAACTTATCAATTCGGCTTCAAAAACCAACCAGAAATGCATCTCATGGAGAAACGACAAGAGATACGGAGAAAAGAATGAAGAACGAGCCATTTTTTGCATTTTGCAGAGCTTTGGTTCGTTAATGGCGTTAAAAAAACCAAATGAGTACATTCGGCTATCTTTTCCTCTTTTTACCTTCAAATTTGGACCCTACACGTGGCAAGATCCAAGCAACGACGGTCACTTGGGGAAGAAATATGCATTTCCTGACATCTGGGAGAAAAAGCGTGATTTCTCATTTTGCTCCGCCCCTCCGCAGCTCCGCCAAAGGCCGGACACGTGGCGCCATCTGAGTGGCTGAGGAAATGCGGTTCAAATCTGCCATTTAAACTCTTTTTTAACGAAAGGCTCGAATTCTCAAAAACCTCCGCGGGTCTGCTGTTCTGATTTCATTCTTCAACACGTGGCATCACCTGACTGGTTGCGGGGGTGTGTTTCGCTTTTATACTTTATCTATTTGGAAAGGGGAAAAATTTCAATCTTTCCCCCGAAAGTCCATGTCCCCTGCCATTGATTTTTCAACGTAGGCCACGTGTGCCCTTCCTGACTGACTGTGGGCCTTAACTTAGAAATTTTCCCCTTCGTATGAGTGGGGCTCCAATTTCCACGAAATTAGATTTGGGGAAATTTGAGAGGACAACAGCTGGCTCCTTCTGGGGATGATTTGGCAGAGGAAAGAGGCAAAATCAAGAACCTTAGAGAATTCTGGGTAATCAAATCAAATCAGTGTCTTATCCATGGGCAATGGAGTCAAAAAGAAGCAATACCAACATAGAAGAGAACACAGAAAGGAAACCAACCAAAACAAAAACAAGGAAAGCAAAACGCTATACATAATGTACAAAGGGGGTCCTAATCACTTTGGACTTGAAATTACACAACTCCAGAGACAGGCTGAGAAAAATAGGTACCTTTGTGGAACAACCAAGTGAAATTATGAGGTACCCATGAATTGCGAATGAGCAATTGGGCATACCAAAACATCATGTGGACACTATGTGGTTTGAAAAGAAAAAATGAGGCAAGAAAACTGTCTAGATAATGATATCCAAGACCAAAAACATTCAGTCCTTGTGAAGAGTTGAATGTCTACCGAAAGCTCTTCTCTTGTGAAGGAGTAATGCCATTTTTAAGCTTTAAAAATGCCTGACTGCCTCCACACTGATCCCTGCACACCACTGAATTATGACAACTGGATTCATGACAAAATCCAATTCTTATAACACCAACTTCTTGCTTCAGCGAATTACCAATCACATCTGTTTGGCAATCATCATGGAATATACCTTGAGACCCATATGTTCGCACAAAATCTTTCTTGTAATAATCCTCAAAAGGAAATGGGAAAGAGACACTAAATGATTTATCATTATCATTTCCTTCGGCCTGCACATTTTCTGATTTATCCTCATGATGAGCAATTTCTACCGTGCCCATTAGAAACATCTCTGCTGCCTTTGCAAACTCAACAACTTTGTTTTCCACTTCTAGGAGATCTTGGCTCTTGGGTGCGAGTTTCACTACTGATTTGTCTTCATGATACGAAGGGAATTTGAAAGCTGATAGACTAGGCAAAAAATGAAATCAATCACATCATCTTCTTCTTCTTGTTTGCATCCCAAAGGGTGAGTTAAACCAGGACTGTCATAATTGTGAAGAAAAATTTCCAGGTGTGGCTCATCAACTTCTATTTGTTTTAAAGGGTTGCAAAAAGATGTATGTGTGCTCATCTCATTTATAAACATAGCAAGTGGACCATTGCTCCAACTAACTCCATTTTCTTTAGGTAGAGGCACTTGTTTGTCATTGAGGTAATTTAAAACAGCAAGAGAATGGTCAGCAGAGATCTCCATCTCAGTATATTGGAATTCCTCAAACACAGGAGAAGGAGAAAACCCATTCACTCTGTTGTGATGCACCTCCTCTTTTACCAGCATGAAGTTATTTCCTTCAAAACAACAAGAACATCCAATCCTAGAACATGACATATCTTCCATAAACTCCATTTCAGGCTGAAACAAAGCCTCAAGTTGTTTATCTTCCACATAATTGGAAGAAAGACCAAATTGGCATGCATCATGAGGGGCATTAAGAAGACATTCATTGGTGAGATTAGGATAATGCTGAGGAATGAATACCTGAAGGTGTGAAGAATCACTATGAGCAGTTTTAAGAACTTGAATGTTCTCTTTTTTGTTGCAAGGTATCCCAAATCCATTGGATGAGTTTCCTCCCATTGGCTGTCTCACCTTGTGACATAACCATGTAATTACCACGCCCAATATCTGCATACAATATTTGTGCTTTTGGATCATCTATTTTTTGCACAATATCTTCAGTTTGTTTCTTCAGGCAGTAGCTTCTTCATTTTCCCATTCACTGGAATAAGAGCATGTGACCAATCCATCATGATTTCCCCTCCAACATTTTTGCAAAAATTCCTACTCAGCAGCATGTCGTAGGAAGAGGGAATATCAACTACCAAGATGGTGGCTAAAACTCTCTTCTCTGGCAAAGCAACAAAGACTACTTGTGCATCCTTGATCCTTCCAACCAATGGCACTTCTCTACTTTCCATTGAGTAACATGAGCCAAAAGCACGGGTAAGGGATAAGCCTAGGGCATGAGCTACCTTAGCAGGCATCACATTGTCTGAAGCACCAGAATCAATAACACAATTGCTGAGTTTGTGGCCAGCTATGAGGAGGGTGACATAAAATGGTTCGATCTTCCCATTAGATGAAGTGACTGCTGCCACAAGGCTGGGTTGAGATGAAGGAGATGGAGTGGGCAAGAGACCTTTGGAACTAGGGGATGAAGGCTTGGATTTGGAGTTCACAAAGTCTACCATCTTAGCAAAGGCCTTGGGATGGGTTTGGTAGAATTCAGCCTCTGAGATCTGTATCTTAGTTTTCTTGAGATGGTCAATAATGTCAAAAGAACCAAAGGTAGATGGAGCATCATTGATAGGAGTAGATGAAACTTTTGACTTATCAACTCTATCATTTGAAGGGAAAGAAGCTTTAGGAGCAGAAACAGAGGAGGAAGGAACAACAAAACTTACCTTGGGTGTGGAAGAAGTTGGAATAGGAGCTCCTCTCCTTGCAATCACTGGAATGACCGTAAGAGGTTCCTTAGATCTTTTAGTAGGCTGCACCACTTTCTCCTTCTTGTTGGCTTGCTCGCAAGTCATGACAGCATATGATTCATTGTTCATCTCTGTAACTCTTTCTTCATAATCATCCTCTTCATCTAAACCTTCAGTGGTGAGAAAATGGGCATGAGATCCATTCAACTCTTCTAGTTCTTCATCAGCGTCCTCTTCATGTTCTTCACAGATTACATCCTCTTCCTTGTCATCAGGCTCCAACACTTCACATGTTGCATTGACTGGAACTTTAACAGGTGGACCTTCAATTGCCAGTCTGGTCTGAGTAGAGGGCAACTGATTTCTGGGCTGAAAGTTCTTCTTAGGAACATCCTGATAAGGAGCATGCTGGGCGAACTGCTTCTTGAGAGAAATAAGATCATTAGCAAGTTTCTGTACGAACTGATCTGCACTAGCCTGAGGAGAAGATGTGGAAAAAGGGGATGCTTTGGATTTGGATGGATCTCTCCTTAGCTTGCCAGACATGATTAGATCATCTTCAACACTAACAACAAATCTCTGATCAACATCCAAGGTGGCAAGATTGGCCCTCCTAAGTGCATAGCTCACTTCAGGCAGTTGGGCATTAAGGAAGAAACATCTTTGAATCTGATCCACATGGCCTGTGTTTAATGGGATCTTGTTAACCAGCCTGTTGAATTTGGCCACAAATTCCCTCATGGGCTCATGTGACTCTTTCTTGATTTGAGAAATCTGGGCCAAGAGGGCATGCACATCCTCAACATGTTTGAAACGCTGCTCAAACTGGGTTGTCATGGTGTCCCAATTAGTGATGGATCCAGTAGGGAGATGATAAAACCAATCAGCAACATTATCTTGTAATGTCTCCACAAAAAGTTCTAACAGAGATATCCTCATGTTCAACCCCGAGAACACCACAAGCAACAATGAAGGCCGCAATATGTTCATCTGGATGAACCTTCCCATCACCTCTGAATTTAGGGAAATTCTTTCTATTGCCTCTAGGCAATTCATGTAATGGCTGGGGAAGAGCAAGAGGCCCAACCCTTTGGCTCCAAGGCAGAGGAGCTGCCATCCTTGGAAAGATTGTTTGGAGAGGAACTGAAACACCAACGAGAATCGAAGCATGCAAATTAGGACTGATTTGATCTTTAGGGATGTCACTCCTAGAAGTTCTGTCTCTAGCAGGAGTGCTTGCAGACCTTGTTCCTCTTCTTTTTCTTGTTAATGAAGGGAGAGAGACCTTGATGATCCAAAAGTTGGAAATGAGGGTCTTCTTCCCCAAGGGTTCTTCTACCCCGAGTGTATCTCGGAGTTGCCAGATCAAAGATGATCAAGAAGTTGTTATTAAAACTTGGAATCCATTTGCAATGAATTCCCTAGCGGAGTTGCCAAAAACTATCAGGTTTCAGAATGGAACATGGGTTGAAACCACAGTCAGGGGACAACAAGTCCCTCCTCTTTAATGGGAGAGGTTCCCTTATTGAAAGTAGAGAAAAACAAATGCACAGATATACAACTCTAAATGTTTGGACCCTGATATCCTGAAACATTTTCATACTAAAAAGATTATCAATAAGAAGGAATGGAAGAATATAGAGATGGGAGAAGGAAGAAAACAACAATGCTTTTGGGAAATATAGATAGTAGAGTATATCCCTACTCACATTGAACTAAGAAAATATAGAAAATGATCAATTACTTCACCACCGGCGTAAATCTGTAGACACAAAGTTCTAAAGATTCACACAGACTAGAACACAGTTTCTATTGAATGCAAAACAAATGATCAATTGAATCGAGCAAGGAGAGAGAAAGATATAATAGAAGAAAATAAGAAAGAAAAAACTTCTGTATTGAATTACTTCAGAATTTATAACCTTCCCAGAAAACCAGAATCCCCTTTTCCCGTGGCCAAAGCCATATATTTATAACAATTTGTATACATCCATATTTTGTCCCCAAGAAAAGAATATCCGAAAGGAATAATGTTTGTTGCAGATCCGCTTTTGGAAAGTGACATGAAACAAACGTATTCATGAAAACCGGAGGTTCAAAAAGGCGAATATTTCGTCAGTTCGAGCATGATTACTTTAGCAGGGGCCATCTCATGATTTTCTCCTTCATGTGGTCTTGCCATTTCCACCTTTTAACCACTTTCATAGCACTCAAGTGCTTATTGATAAGTTTTATCCCTTTTTTATCGCGTATGCCCGATAAAATTCACTTTCTGATGATTAAACTTTACATCCCTTCAAACTTATCAATTCGGCTTCAAAACCAACCAGAAATGCATCTCATGGAGAAACGATAAGAGATACGGAGAAAAGAATGAATAACGAGCCATTTTTTACGTTTTGCAGAGCTCTGGTTTGTTAATGGCGTTAAAAAAAACCAAATGAGTACATTCGGCTATCTTTTCCTCTTTTTACCTTCAAATTTGGATCCTACACGTGGCAAGATCCAAATGATGACGGCCCTGGTGAAGAAATATGCATTTCCTGACATCTGGTAGAAAAAACGCGATTTCTCATTTTGCTCCGCCCCTCTGCAGCTCCGCCAAAGGCCGGACACGTGGCGTCGTCTAAGTGGCTGAGGAAATGCGGTTCAAATCTGCCATTTAAACTATTTTTTAACAAAAGGCTCGAATTCTTAAAAACCTCTGCGGGTCCGCTATTCTGATTTCATTCTTCGACACGTGGCATCACCTGACTGGTTGCGGGGGTGTGTTTTGCTTTTATACTTTATCTATTTGGAAAGGGGAAAAATTTCAATTTTTCCCCCGAAAGTCCATGTCCCCGCCATTGACTTTTCAACGTAGGCCACGTGTCCCTTCCTGACTGACTGCGGGCTTAACTTAGAAATTTTCCCCTTCGTATGAGCGGGGCTGCAATTTCCACGAAATTAGATTTGGGGAAAATTGAGAGGACAACAGGACCATCGGGTATAATCTGCACCATATTCTCAATTGGCCTATCCGAGGCCAGCCCCATAGGCTCTTCCCTGAACTGCTGCATAAACTCTCCCATTTGCTTTTGCTCTTTGTTAGTAACTATGCTTTGAGTGGTCTTATATATAACTTCCTCAACTTGTCTATCCATTAGGAGTAAAGAAAATCTCCCACTAGGATTCAGTGTTTGGGCTTCAATGGCACTTACCAACGAAATCTTCGAGTCTCTTGCAAAGGCTGAAATGACGTAGCTTTTACTATCCTTCACCAAACGGAATTGGTTGGCTCTTCTCATGAAGATGGCATCCTTGCCATACAAATATGGGCTGCCAAAAACTACACCACACACATCAAGGGGAACATCCACAGTAACTTCATCAATAAATTTTTTGTCAATACCAAAATTGATCTTGCACTACTTAGCCTTGATGTCTACACCTTTCTTTACCCAACCCAAAGAATATAGACTTGGGTGATTGTAAGTTTCCAACATCAACCTATTAACTAGCTCTTTACTAACCAAATTAGCTTGCGAACAAGTATCAAAAAGAGCATCAACTTTGGTCTTCTTTAATTGAATTTTTATATGAAAGAGCTTAGTAAGTTCATTCTCTTGAGCATTACTACTATTACCCAAACATACCTCACTGCGGACGGAGGCACAACACATAGTCTCATCCACCTCTTCGCTGCAAAACACTTCCTCTCCCTGGAGGGCAGCCATGCCCTTCTTATTTTTCTTTTTTTTGAAGGGATGTAATTCTAGGTGGAGCTTCCAACATTTTTCATCGGAATGAGTGTCAACATCACAATGCCCACAGTGAATCTTAGTATCCTTTTTGGAAATAGAAGTAGCATTTTGCTTACCTTTCCCATTTCCTTTGTCCTTCTGCTTGGTGCCATCTTCCTTGTCTGAAGCATAGTTTGAGTACTTGCATTTGGCAAATACTCGGCAGACCCCAAAAAAAAACTCGGTAAAAACTTGGCAATATTCGGCCAATACTCGAGAATACTTGGCAACTTAAAAAATACTCAATTTTTTTTTAAAAAACATAAATTTTAAGCAACACAGCTACAAAATGTATCAAATGAGCCCATAAATTGTTGGAGAAGTGTTTTCTATTAGATTTGAATACAAATACAATACAAAATCACATCATCATGCGAATACAACAATCGACTGATAAGTAATATGAATTTATGATGATTGACATTGAAAAATATCATCATAAATTTCATATCTATGCAAGTTACAATATACAGTAAATTACATTTTCTTCTTCCCTAATTTAGAGAAATATTGGGGAGAGGGTCTAGTGCCTCTACTAGTCCCCACACTCAGTTGCATCTCCACGCTCCTCCTAGAAGGCTGCGAATCTGGCTCGATCCTGGAACTAGATGGTGGTGCTGGTGGCTCCTCTGCTGCATGTTGGAGATCACCTCCAAAGATGACATCCAATCCAATATCTCCTCGGAGTCCTGCTAGTGCTTCTCCCTCCATAGCCTCCCTCTCAAAAGAAGCAATCTCGTCCGCTGTGAACACAGGGTTTTCCTCTTCTTGCCCAGTCCACTCACTGTATGGATCTATCTCATCCAAATCAATGAACTCCTCTGATGTGGCCTCAACTTTTTTTGTGCGAAACCGGAGATTGTATTGCACAAAAACCAAGTCGTAGAGCCTTTTTTGAGTCAACTTGTTGTGCTTCTTCGTGTGAATGGCCTCAAGCAAACTCCAGTTGCATTCACATCCAGAAGCGCTACAAGGTTGAGATAGAATTCTGAAGGCTAGCTTTTGAAGATTTGGGGTATTCCCTCCCCAATCCTCCCACCAAGAACCTACGAACAAAATAATCAAAAATTTATAATTAATTAATAAAATCAAATCTATAACTAATAAGTAACTTGGTAAACATTCTAATTTTTATTACATGGTGACTGTGTGGATCTCCCTTGAATAGCTAGCACCGAAGAAAAGAGTCTCCCCTAGCATGTTTGTAACTCTGCAGCTCTAAAATGACGAGGTCCCTCGTCTCAACATCCGGTATCATCCTCTCAATACATGTTGAAAGGCCCTCCATAACCTCTCCGTTCACATCTGTGAAGCTGTTGGAGTAGAAATACTTGGGGTTGAGGTAGTACCACCCGCTGCATGAATAGGTTGGTGGAGTTGATTGTTCCACCTCTGATCAATAATCTCCCACAAGGGACCATATCTGACGATATCCCCCCTGTAATAGTTTTGGATAGACTCTTTGGCCCTATCCATGGCCTCATATATAAACTCCATGGGGTTTTGCTCCCCATCAACCAAACGCAATATTCTCACCAACACTCTGACACCTATACACAAATTAAAATGTAAGATTGCAAACTTACAATACATATTAGAAATGAAATAAAAAAGTGAAAAGTAGAACAATATATTTATAATTTAACAAATTAAAATAAAGGAATGAAATATAAATCGAAGTTTGAAATTACCTTGATGATCTCTATAGCTCTCTTTGCAAAGATATCATCAAAAACTATCTTTGCAACCCTCTCTCCATCAGCTTTCTTTGAATATTGTGAGTCTAGCCATGTTTGACTCACAAACATTTGTTTCAAAGATGTCAACAAACTAGAAATATTTTGCAACATCAAAAAGTTAGTTGTAAACCTTGTAACATCGGATCGAACAAGCTCTTTCCCCCTTTGTGTGTTCTCTCATCAAGCTCAGAACACAAGGGTGATTGTATATGTACTTCATTATGGATCTTGCATCTTTTACAATCGGCCTCACCCAATCAATTTTGCCTAGGTCCTCCAAAAGAAGGTCAAGGCAATGAGTTGCACAAGGAGTCCAAAAGAGTGATGGATGTCTCCCCTGCAGTAGTCTCCCAGCCGCCACATATGCTACCGCATTGTCTGTGACAACTTGAAGAACATTCTGTACACCAACCTCTAATACATCTGTCTCTAACATAACACTCAAATTCTTTTCCTTTTATTTATGTTAGAGGCATCAATAGACTTTAAAAACACCATCTCACAGTTTGAAGCTGCTAAAAAATTAACAAGGGTGTTCCTTCCATCCGTCCACCCCATCTGAAAGAATGGTGCATCCAAATTTTTTCCATTTTTTCTTGTGCTCTTCTAGCATGGTAGTGGCATCTGCAATTGCACCCTCAATTAATTTCCCACTCAAATCTTTTGGAGAGGGTGCCTTGTACTTTTTCCCTGCAATTGTCAATGCTGTCACCAAGTACTCCCAGTATGGGCTCTTTGCCACATTAAACGACAGGTTATTGTAGTACCAAAAATTTGCACAAGCTTTATCCACTTTCTCGTGCATATCTTTGTTCCAGACTGTACCTTCCAATGAAGGTTGTGCTCCAGATGTGTTCCTTGCCACAAAAAACTCGGTATGCCTTTGCTCGAACTCGATGAAGATGCGCCTCTTCCGGCTCTTCCGCTTCGTATGCGTGGACCACGAGTAGAGCCCGTAATTGTTGCCGCATCATTGTCAAAATCCTTTGCCATTGTAGCCCCAAGTCTAATAGCTTGTGCTATGGCTGCCTTTAGCCTTGCCTTCTCTAGTTTCTTCTCCTCTAACTCTGCCAGCTCTGCTCTCATCTCTCGCTTTGCCTCTTCCGACACGTTGGGGCAAATCGTAACATCTCGGCAAACAATACTTGAAAGGTGATATTTCAAACGATTGATGCCTTCATTCATTTTTCTGTTACAGAAATTACAAAAAACTTCGCTCTCATTAGCTCCACGTACACCATACTTCCATGCTTTGGAATGGGCATTCGGAGGAACGGTCCCTGCTAGTGATGTTGACTCAGATGCTGAACTTGATGCTGAGCCTGATGCCATTGTTAAACTTTAATCTGCAACACAATGCACATTTAAAAAATTAGAAAACGTAAACTTAATTTAATTTTAAAAACAAAACGTGCCTGAATAACAAATTTGCGTAAATAAAACAAATACATTACAAGCATTCAATTTTACATTACATGTATTTAGAATTACAAAACGAATCGATTACAATACACATACATAAAATTTAACTAGTTTACAATGAATTTGCTTTAAAAAAAAATATATACATACCTCTAGCTGTAAATGAGTATAAAAAAATTACAAGCATTCAATTTTACATTACATGTATTTAGAATTACAAAACGAATCAATTACAATACACATACATAAAATTTAACTAATTTACAATGAATTTGCGTTAAAAAAAAATACATACCTCTAGCTGCAAATGAGTATAAAAAAATTACAAGCATTCGATTTTACATTACATGTATTTAGAATCACAATTTGAATCTATAAAACCTAAATAATATACACAAAATTTGAAAAAATTTCAAAGAATTAAAAAAAAACCTACCTCCAAATGCAAATCTCTAAATTCTCTCTTCGAATTCGCTCCAAAATCCACTCAACACAAGCAATGCAAGCTCAAGTGGTTGTGTGAGTGACAATGAGGGAGTAGAGGGCTTTTTAAAGAGCCAAAACCATGTAAAAAAAAGCGGTTTTTGCGTGTGAAAACCATGTTCTGTGTGTAAAAGTAGCGTGGGCGAGTTAAATGCACGAACTCGCCGAGTTAACTTTGCGAGTATTCTCCAAAACTTGGCGAGTTTTTTTTACCTATTCTAGCGAGTTTTTTGGCGGTTTATCCGTTTTACATTTTTTTTTGCGAGTTTTTTAATGACTCGGCGAGTTTTTGGCGAGTATTCCATCTATGGTCTGAAGCATACCGAGAGGTAGATGAACTCTTCTTATTGTCCATCTCTAAATAGTGAGCTTGCGTACAAGCCTCATCCACATCCGCTGGGTTGGCCAAAAGGACGGGTCTCCTTAAGTGGCTATGGAGTCCTCCAATGTATTTCATCAACAGGTCCCGGTCTGCCACATCCTTTCCCATTTGAATAACTTTCTTCCGGAACTCACTAGTATACTCTTGCGCAGTCTGGCCTTGTTTCTGCCTGAGATACTACCAATACATGGACCTCTCCTCCTCATAACAAATAGGATAAAACTACTTTTGGATTAGCTTCTTAAAGACATCCCATTTAGTAATTGGAGGAAGCTTCTTAACAACCAAGGTATGAACATAACTCTCAAACCAAGTTAAAACATGTTTGGTTAATTTTAACCGAGCAAAGGAAATTTTCTAACTTTCATTAATGTGATGCAAACTGAAATATACCTCTGATTGAGCTAGCCAATGGTCTAGCTTCTCAGCGTTCACGTCTCCATCATAAGGCTCAATCTCTATCTTGGCCTCTGCTTTGAACGGAGGAGGTACGGGAATGGCATGGGATGGTTCTTCTTCACGAACCTCTTCTTCATGGTCTTCCGGGGTCTCCTTCAAAACACCAAGCTTCTCCATGAGTAGTCCCATGATGGACTCCAATTTCCCCAAGGGTGCTGAAATGCTGCCCACATCTTTGGACATATTTGCCACATTCTCCTCCAGCTTGTAGAAACGTTCTTCACCGTTATCATCTGCATCACCTCTTCGAGCCATCTTACGAATTCCTTGCTTCCAATTTCTTGTAGAAATCTCTGCTTCAAAGGGAATCAGGTTACCTTCACCGTTTTCTTTTCCCTTTTGGGTGAGGGACATCTAACTGCAATCTCAACACAAGTTAACCATACAAAAACTGAAATCTAACGACCTCTGATACCAATCTGATCTGTAAATTGCCCAATTTGAGCAATAAACAGATCACTATGCTCGTGAAAAATGAATGAAATACGTGACTTCCTTTTAACCAATATAATGTGCATAAATATTCACAACTATACTGCAAATTGAGGAAAAGAATGCAAAAGAGGCAAAAATTTATCTTGGAGAAACCCAAGGTGGGAAAAACTCCAGTGGGTAAGCAAATCGCTTCCCTCTCACTATGTAAATCTCTAAAATACAAAGTATTGCCAATACTTGGCCTTCAAGAAGGATTTAACACTCCTAATTGTATTTTCCTACTCACAATCCTCAACAATGAAGAACTCACTCTCAATGAACAAAACAAGAAAGAAATACAACTTCTCCTCTTTGCTCAAACTTGTTCTCACCCAAAATCACTTGCTAGAATGATTAGTTGCACTCATATTTATAGTAGTTATTCTGCCCTAAGGATAAAAAGAAGGTGAAACGAAGCAATTGAGAAGCCCAAACATTTGCAATTGTTTCGGCTTCCCCATTTTGACGTTAAAGGGACAGAAAATCGCGACAGTTAAACAACTAATAAACAAAACTTAACTATAAATGGTCTCTTTTGTCATTCGAAGGTGTTCGGATCACCCCCAACTTGACTATATCATCTTGTGAATGCATAATAAGCTGAGAATATGTAGAGCAAGTATAATATATAGAGATTACATAGAATTGGGCTTTTCCTGATCCATTTTTTGGATCAGGAGAAGATCATAATCTTGGTCTTATCGGTGTTGACTTGCATCCCCACTTCTTTGCAAAAATGCTCAAGCACACACAAATGTTTTTGAAGGCCTTGAGTGGACCTAGCAATCAAGATAAGATCATTAGCATAAAGGAGGAGTTTTACAACATACTCTCCTAGGCGAACATCATCTTCACTTTGCATATTTAACCATTCTTCAAGTTTGTCGATATATAGGCCAAATAAAGTAGGTGATAATGGGCATCCTTGTTTAACCCCAATATCACTTCTAAAACTTTCTAAGATACCATTTTGAGTTCTAATTCTAACTCGTACCTTTTCATATAGTCTATGAACAACTGCTATGTGATGCACTGGAATACCAAGCTCCTCCATTCTATCCCATAACTTGTTCCTAGGAACTGTGTCAAAAGCCTTCTTGAATTCAACAAAAAGCAATGAGCTTCCTCTTAATCATTCCCAACTTTTTCAATAATGTGCCTCAAAGTGATACTGTGATCTTTTGTTGAGTACTTAGGTCTGAACCTCGCTTCCCCTTTTTCTCTCTTACCTTTTTCTTGTACCCACTTGCTAATTCTACATTCCACTATGCTACCAAACAACTTTGCAAACAACGGGTTGATCATGATGCTTCTATAATTAGAAGGATTGTTAACATCTCCACTCTTAAAAAGAGGTATCGCAAGACTAGTAGTCCAATCTCCAGGAAAACTTTGCTGAATGATGTTGTTGAATGTCGGCAATGTGAGGAGTAAGAAATTCTTTCCCCCATTTTAAATAATCTACCTGAAACTCATCTAAGTCTTTTGCTTTTCCAAGCCCCAATTTCATAATACCCTCTTCAAATTCTTGCACAATAAAAAGTTTTGTTGTCGTGTTGACTAAAGGAGGGCCTTCAACTTCAGGATCCTACTCATAAAGTTGTTTTGCAAACTCAAACCATTGATTGGCTGTGATATTGTTGTCATCTGTATGTTTTTTCTTTGATTGAAGCTCCTTCCAAAATGCTTTTGGATTATGTTTCCCTAGGTGTATAAGCTCTTCCCTCCTTATGGTCATGAATTCATATTTTTTTCTCTTTATGATCTGTTTGTACAACTTTGTGTTTAACTTCTCTTTGCCTATTTCTTTGGTAGCTCTCTTTACTGCTTTACACTCATCAAACCATCTATTTACCGGGAAACAATTTGTTTGCTTCTTTTTATTTTTTGTTCTTTTACAACTTGTAAGGGCCTTCTTAATTATGTTTGTTAAGTTATAGCTTTTAAGGCCTTGTGATCTTACTTTCCCCTCTTGCATTAAGCGACTCAATGCCACTTTGAAGATATCACAATTTTCTTGTGTTACCAGAATCTTTCCTTATCTCGGAAGATGTCGAGATTGTTTGTTCCTTGTGGTCTAATTCTTGCTTGACCAATCTACCACTATGGAGATTAGATTATGATCCGACTTTAGGTCCTTGATAGAATCATCAATCTCTACTTCTTTTATGATGTCGATTAAACTTTGCGAGGAAATTGCATAATTAACAACACCTGCGCCATTGTAAATTTTACAGGTAAATTTTCCAGATTTATGCCATCTTTCCATCCCATTGCAAATAATCAGATCAAACATGCCACAAAGAGTTAATAATTCTTCGCCAAAATGATGAATGTCCCTATTGTCTTTCGACCATCTCGCCCACTGTTGATTATCTTCTTCCATGAGCCATAACGGATTATGGTTCTCCTTACTACTCCACGTGTTTGCTTGCTCATTTGCAGTCCTCGCATTGAAGTCACGTAAAAGAACTTCCCCTTGTGAAAACTTTGAAATATCTTTCTTTAGGCCTGCATAAGGATCTTTCCCATTTAGACCACCTTTTTTGTATGTTTTTGAGACCAGAGGTGCAAAATAGCAAGTTGCTATTCTAATGTTACTCCCGTTTTCTGATATTCTGAACCAAATGAACTGCTTGTTTGTATCCTCTCTTACCTGCCGAATCTTTTTGCCCTCCACTTCTCTAACTAAAACCATTATACAAAACCTTTCCCATTACTAGTTGCCTCATTCCAGACTACAAACTTCCTATAACCTTCAAAAGGAGTCTTGCAACCCTTATGCTCATGAGTTTCCATGAGACAAATTACGTCTCTCCCTTTTGCTACAGGCCCTAATCTAGGCCCCCTTCTCCAAGGGTAACCTCTACAATTGTTGGGAGGGCCCTAATTCCTATTTATTTTGGTGTTGAGAGCTCAATGCATGGTTCTCACAACTTTGCATCCACGATTGGCCTAACGAATTTCTCGTTGACATCACTTTCGTTGTTCTCCTGTTGTCATCCATTTGCGAAGAATAATGTGACATTATCTTGCTAATAACGGCTTTTCTCCCATGCACCCCCCCAATGCAAAAATGAAGGGAATGTCTTGGGGATGTTCCTTGAGTTTACGGAATGCACTTGGGACATTTCAGGTGCTTCGAGACTTTGGGGACACGACATCCCCGACACGGCCAGGGGACGTCCTGGGGTTCTCAAAGTCCCTAAAGTCCCAAAAAATTTAAAAAAATAAATTAAAAAAGATTAAAAATATAAAAGATTATTACTTTGAAAAGAGGAAAATGAAAATCAATATGTTATGCAATGATACTAGGAGTAAATCCTTTTCCCATGCAAAGTTACCTTCCCAAGAAATGGACTTCTGCCGTTTTATGTAGGTTCCAAAAAAAGATGTTCTAACAAGAGGTTGCTGCTATTTCACATTTTAAGTCTTTCTTATACGTAACAATAACATCTATAAATTCACATGCATATTTTTTAAGGACTTCTTTAGCTTCAAAATTTTGTTGTGCAAGTCTTTTTACCTCTTTTTATATGATAATGGAGGCTTTACTAGTATATTTGGATGTTCTAGAGGCCAACAGTGTATTTAAGTTTTTAGCGTTTTTTCAGTTTCCTTAGCTGGTTTTTATCTATGGATGGCTATTCATGTAGTTTGCATGGCCTCTACTGTTCCAAAAAGCTATTTTTTTAATTTGAAGATATAATCATATAAATGGTATGATAAAGTGATCTTGCATGCCCTTCGGTAACATTGCTGGTTATGGTGCTGAAATTTTAATCTTGTATATGTATTTCAGGGTTAGGGGATTGTATGTTTTTGATATTTATATATTATTTTAATAGATGTCTCCCCCACCCACCCCCCCGGCGCCGTCCCAGGGTCTTAGGTAACTATGGCCTCAAGGGGCATTTGTTCGTACAATTGTGCTTTATTTCCTAGAGTTCATGCTATGTGGTATTTGAGGTGATTGATGCCCACACTCATCTTAAACCCACAATAATTGCATATGGAGTCGTTCTCTAGGCCATCCATACAATGCTTCCATGCATGGTCATTAGACTTCTCAGGTCTACGTGTAGGAAAACCGGATGCTATTCTTGAAGTTGAAAATTAATCCCTGTAAAAAAACATTAAAAAAATTAAGATAATGGCTGCTGGCTGCTAATGTTATTGAAATTTGATGCAAAAAGTATTCATTTCAGTTACTCAATGCAATGCATATTCATTTCAGTTCCTTTAAATGCAAAAAGCTTTTGTCTATCATAAAGGCAACCATTCAAGTGGATTTATTTGCAAGTCTCTATTGAAATGATTGCAAGTAATTTTGAGATTATTTTACATCTCTCTCCATACTACATGATTAGAACAAGAAAGATATCTTGGAATAGGTAAAACTTAAAACCGTAAAACATACTTCTATACTATTTAAAAAGTTTTCTACCCAGCATAGTCTAAGATTGTAAAGTCTATATCTTCCATGATCCTGCCTTCTTCTCCACCAGCGTCATGATGAATGTGCTTCCCAATGACCAATTCATGTAGGATATTCATGTAGTTCTGAATTTTTCAGACATTGTCTGGTCCTAAAATTCTATGAGCAAGCTCTCCCAACTTGCTGGCCATGTCATTTGGATACTTGGGACTCCCGAGTCCTAAGTATTCAATGCCATGGTAGCATAAACTTGGAGTCTTCCTTTGTGAATTGAGGTTTCTCTTTGAAGCCCCTTATTTATCTCCTATTTTCTTCAGAACTTAGCAAACAATTATAATCCATTGAGTGCCTTCCAAGTTCAACAAATAAAATTCCAAATTTATTTGGAAAATAGAGGAAATATGAAAATCCATCCTCGTTACCTATTGAGAAAATGGTAGCTGCAGATTAGAAAGATTTAGAACCAAGCTAAAATATAGCAAGTAAAATGCATTCGAAAGAGTTTAATAAACGTCGATAAATTTATTTGACTACAATCCACTCAAAATATAACAAGAATAAGCTGTGCACACTCGTATTGTGTCACAGAAATGATCAGACACTCAAAATATAACAAGAATAAGTTATGTACACCCATACAGTGTCAAAGAAATTTATCCAAATTTATTAAATCCTTTGGTATACAATTTTTGATAGCCACAAGCCACGAGGCATGGCTGTTAGTCTAATACCTAAATCACGAGATGGAGTTGTTGAGACTCAAAAGGTTAAAGCGATAAATTGCGAGTAGTAGAAGTTGAGACTGAAAAGCCCTAAATCGTGAGCAGTTGAACTCGAAATTGAAAAGCCCTAAATCGCAAGCAGTGGAGGAGTGAGTCATGAGCAGAGCGGAAAGTTTGAAATGAATCAATGATGAATCACAAGCAGGAAAAATGATGTTTTTAAAAAAAATTAATCTTAAATCTTTATAACATTGAGCTACCCGAGTCAACCCCCCAAAATCATCCTTTTTGGCAAGTAACTGCAGTTTGTTACTTGTGGTTTTTGGGGGTCGACCCGTACTGTGATTATGAAGGTTTCTTTGTTTTAGTCTCTGCAAATGCATACTCGCGATAAACTGCCGGTTTACCATGGTTTTTAATACCATGATTTTGTTGATGCTAGGAAAATTCTTTAACCTTCTGGTAGAGGAAATCTTTCCATTCTTACAGAATCTTATCTAAGTTAGTTTGGTTACATCTGGTATATTTAATCTTGCTAGGGTCCTGCTTGGAGTGATCTTAATTTTTCTTGGTCCTACCTAGAATTTTTCCTGGATCAGAATGTCTTTCGTAATCTTGGCCTAGCGGCTTGCTTTCGTTTTTTCTTGACATTTCTAGGGGTCCACTTGGCTTCTACTTAAGGGGCTTCATGTAGTCCACCAGTTTGGGGCCATCCATGGTCTGCCTGCCAAGTGCCAACAGTCGTGCCTTGAGACGACCTGGTCCCCTTCAGTAATATAATTTCCAGTAATAAGCCCTTGTTTGTCATACAACAGTCTTACTTCAGCCTTCTCATGTTTTCAGATTTCCCACAGTTCCCTTGCAGATTTGTCGTGGTTTTCCTGGGTTCAGTCTATAACATCTACTTAGATCCACCTAGGGTCCAATTGGGGTCCATTGAGACTGCATTGTTTTGAATGAGTCAGGGCCTCCCACTTATTAGTAGCATTTGACAATAAGTTGTGCCTTGAATCAGTCAGTGTTATATTTGCTTGAACTTTATATCTTGTTTGTTGCTTTCCTTATCTCAAAGATACTGTTCAAAGAATTTCAAATTTCTTTGGCAGACTCTACACTACTTAACATGTAAGTGTGAGTTTTATTGTTCAGTAAGACCATAGCATCCCATTTCTTGTGCACATTGTTGAAATGATTCCAAGTTTCTTTGGCAGACTCTGCATGATTGACACGGCAGGATAGCTGCAAGAGCTCAAAAAGAACACGCACTGTAATATGAACAATTCACATAAACTGTTCGTTTTAACACAATGGCAGCCATTCAGTGAATTTGTGTTTAACCCATGGGTCATCATATATAAATTTTTGTTTGGATACTATTCCGGTTTTGTATGTGACTAGATGATTTGATGTGCATGACTACATATATTATTGTAGAGTTTAATTTTGTTGAACATCTTTATTCCACACAAAGGAGTGCGTTTTCTTGATTTTTTCTTTAATAAATTAATAATCACTATATCTAATTTGTATGACACCATTCTGAATTAAATTTTCTTAATTTTATTTTATTTTAGTTATTTTGTCACTAAGACAATTTGGATTATGTTATCAGCTGTCGGAGACATGCTGATGGATGCAGCTTCAGTCTTGGGAGGCCAAAACATACTCAATATTCTGTCAAATAACTTTTTCCAAGTAAAAGCTTCTCTTTTTTATCATGGTTTAGGTTATAGGATTTGCTTTGACAGACATCTGAATGTTTACAAAAAGACCATTTCTGAGTTCCATTAATCTTGTAGTTATATAATTTATTTTTCCAATACAAAGTCAAAGGCACTATTGAAATTGGAGGTATCATGTGCTTTAGCTGTTTCAATTACTTTGTATTCTATAAATTCTCTCAATGATTGGTGTCTCTGGAACTAACTAGCTCATATAGAATATTGACAAAAGTATCTTTTACAATCTTTCTGATATACTTTGAAGCAGGCTGCAAGAAATATTGGAAATGATGCATCTTGGGATTGGCGACCTTTAGAAGCTTCATTATATTGTATTCGAGCAATATCAAGAGTGGTTCCTACATCAGAGGGACTTGTAATGCCACAGGTAAGATATGCTACGTCCAGGAATTATTTATTTGAGTTTCTATAAAATTTCAAAGTAATATTTGTCCTAAATGGCTTGAAAACAATCAGATTCCAATCAATTTTGTGTTTATAACTTCATATACTAAGTATTTGAGCTCTTATATTTCTAAACTGTTAAAATGGAAGAGATGTAAGTTGAACTATAAAAACTAAATGCTTATTTTAATTGTTCTTATGATCAAATTGTGTTCTAATGTCATTTCAGAACTGCCATTTAATGAGAGAAACTATTGCAATCAATGAAACATTATCTCCCTAAATCTGATGGTTACCAAAACCACAAGAGCTTTAGGTTTAATCTACTTGGAAACTGATAGTTATTGTATGACACACACACCTTTACTGAATGTTGCATGGAACTAGTGTTTTCTATTAACCTGAGAACGTAACATAGGTTTCATATTCATGTGTCATGATTGTTTAGATTATGGACTTGCTACCAAAATTACCGCTTCAGTCTCAGCTTCTTCACACAGGTAAATTTGGCGGTTATTAACGCCACAAGCATCGGTATGATAGATATGCATGCTTATCTTCTGCAAGTTTCTTATATAGTTATTAATATTATTGTTCAACAATACTATATATTGCTTTTTAGAGCTTTTTGTTGAGGTACTTCTGTCAAGACTGACTGGTTATACATCTCTGGTTGAATTTCTTTGTTTCATTTACATGACTCTGCAATTGGATGCAGAATGTTTGACCATTGCAGGATATTCAAAATGGTTGGGAACTGCACCTAGTGCACCATCATTTTTGCCTTCTGTTATAGAAGTATTGATTAGAGGCATGACCACAACACAAGATGTTTCAACTGCAGCTTCAATGGCATTGCGAAATGTTTGCGATGGTATTTCACTGAATCTATTTCTAGAATCTTTATTTTCCTGGCCAGCATGTGGAATATTATCAGGTATATTGTGTCACCCGGAAACTACAAATTAAAATCCTAATGTTTAAGTGTGCCATGCTTTGGTGCTGTTTCATATACTCGGGCTTTGTGCCAATGTGCCTAGTCTTCCATGATGGGATGTTTTTCCCTTTTTGAATGAGTTGATACTGAAATTGTGTAATGGCTGAAATATAGTCATAGGCTCACCTAAGATTTGAGATCCTCATTTCACGAGCTCCAAAACATGCAAAATAAATAAGAATGTTTTTATGCCTATAAAATCCCATTTTATCACTATTATAAGAAGAAACAAGAACTTTTCTTACATTTAGATAGGTGGACAATACATATATTCTTATTGTTTCTCGTCTACCCCACGTTTGGTTATATCATATGTCTGGAGTTCCAATCTTATCTTGTATCAGGCATTGCACTCCCTTCCAATTCATTGTTGTAGCATGCTGTCTGCAACCACGTGACTTTCTATAGGCAGAATAAATGTTATGAACAATTATGGTGGTTGAGGATGTTGGTTTTAGGACATCAGTGAATATTGTCTCTGGTTTTGGCTTGAATCCCTAACAAAGCATGGTAACATGATAGCGTGCAGGGACAAGTTAGCTGGCTCCCTAGAAGGTCTTTTTACTATTTATCACAAATCAGTGAGTGGGCAAAGTGATTACAAGCTGTCCAATGATAATGCCTTGCAGCTTATTGAAGCCTTAAGGTAAAGTTCTCATAAAGCCAGGATAGTAGTAATCCCAACCAAAAGGACTTTTTAGTGTACAGAACTTATTTATGTTGAGCATATTTGGTTTCCAATTTATCTTATCTAAGTAGTGTACTACTTTATCTTTGTAGTAAGGTTATAACTTCTCTTCCAGCAGAGCATGTGAAGAGAGCACTGGAATCATTATGCATACCTGCAGTTTCTGCCTTGCAGGTAGATTGGCATTTTATTTGAGATTTTTGTTTAGAGAAATATTTCTAGAATATTTACAATCATAACAGTGCTCTTTCCTGATTGCTGTAGCAAGTTATAACACGACAAGCACAATCATCTCAACAATTGAGTGCAAATCAGTACACTGTTCCCATTGATCGCATTGCAAACATTTTCAGGTATGTTGCAATGTGTTTTCATTATATTTTGTTAATCCGGACCTGATTTTGATCAGCCCCATGGATGCCAAAATACGTTTCTTTTACTAAGAGTCTGGTAGGCCATATTTGTATGTTTGATTTTACAGATTTGTGAAATACCCTGAAGCTGTCACTGATGCTTTTCAAAAAATGTGGCCCATATTCAAAGCACTTTTTATCCAGTAAGTGTCAAATGGAGTGAATTTAAGAGTATGTGAATGTTTATTTTAGATTTTTGAACTATTATTGTAATTGTGAATTGAGATAAATGGGTTTGCAGACGAGCTTGGGATATGACAACCATGGAGCGTCTTTGCAGGGCATGCAAGTATGCGGTGAGTAGAATATGGGAGTGGGTATAGAAATAAAATATTGCTTAATACTTTCTTGGAGATAAATCTACAACAAGAGTATATTGGAGATTGTTTTATTGGAACATTTCTTCTTGCAGGTGAGAACATGCGGAAAATCTATGGCAGTTATCATGGGTGATATGTTGCAGGAGGTTCAGATGCAGTATAAAGCACATCGCCAGTCTTGCTTTCTTTATCTTGCAAGTGAAGTAATTAAGGTAATTTGAAGATTTATTTGTTTATGCAAAAGCTCATTTTTCTCTTTGAATCTATCTGTGAAAGTTCACATGTCTCTGAATCTGATAAAACCAAATCTATCAATGCACAGGTCTTTGGCAGCGATCCTTCATGTGCAAATTATCTAGGAGGTTTGATTACAGAACTTTTTCAGCACACCATAGACCTCCTCAAGACAATTCAGGTTGGCTGCTTGTTTTGCTTGCATTTGCATATACAAATCATAATATTAGTGCAGGCATGTATACTAATTTCTAATATCTGGTATTTGATGAATTTTGGTGCCAGGAATTTACGTCAAGGCCAGACATTGCAGATGATTGTTTTCTTCTGGCATCAAGATGCATTAGATACTGCCCACATTTACTAATATTCTCAAGCATTTTTGCTTCACTGGTTGACTGTGCAATGGCTGGCATCACAATACAACACAGGTTAATAATTAAATCCTGAATCTTGCAAACTTTCTATGTATTTCTCAGGAATTGTTGGTGAGCCTTCATGCTGGAATTTCTTTGTATATGCATTTCTAAACATAGATACTATGCCTTCATGGATGGGATGACATATCATGCACTGGCTGTTAAAGAATATAATGCACAATATTATGACATATCATGCACTGGTTGTTAATGAATATAATGCACAGTATTATGACATATCATGCACTGGTTTTTAATGAATATATTACATGGCATCTCATCGCTTGTAAAAGCGAAAATCATCATCGTGAACACTGATTTTTATGTTGTGTCTTGTTTTACAGGGAAGCATGCCAATCCGTTTTGACTTTTTTAACAGATATCCTTGATGTGGGAATGTCCCCTACTGGAAATCAGTACCGCTCAGTTATTGATAATGTTATGTTGGCTCGCGGTGCAAATCTCACTAGAATTCTTGTAGCTTGCTTGGTTGGAGCTCTTCCGGAGTCTAGACTTGAAGAGGTAGGAAAATTAATGTCATTTGTTATTGGTAAAGAATATCGATCATTGAAAACTAATTAATAAAACATGGCAGGTGATATATGTGCTTTTGTCATTTACACGGATGTATGGAGGTCAAGTCATGAACTGGTCACAAGAGGCAATTAATTTGATACCAACAACAGCAATAACAAATGAAGAAAGATCAACGTTTTTGCAGTCATTATCATCTACAGCCTCTGGTCAGAATAATCCTGGTTTTACATACTCCCTTGAAGATTTATCAGATGTTTGCCGTCGCAACAAATCCATTCAAGATCAAGTACAAGGAGCATTGCAGCCTTTGAGACTCTCTCTCTCTTGATTCAACTACAAGGAACATTGCAGCCTCCTAGACTCTCTCTCTCTCTATTATTATTGTAAGGATGCAAATGACGTTGCATTTTTGTGGAAAGGGAACACCACTAGGGAGCATGGGCTTTTCAAAGCTCCCTTTGCTGCCCTGCCCTGCTCTGGTACTCTCTTCAATCATTGTGTACAGCAACGAGTTGAGAAATATTTTGGAAATTCTGCCAGAGACTGCTAAGTCTACAATTATTTTAACTTATACAATCTTACCAGTAATTGAAGTGCACGAAGTGCCAATAATATATCTCATTTTCAAGCATTGTGAACTCTGCAGCAATGAAATAATGTACTTCGAAAATTCCTTTCAAATTTATAGTCTGTTGTTGTTCCTCTTCCATTTACCCTTCTGTGTCATGTTTTTAAACAGTACAAGTTAATAAAATATTATGTGCAAAACAAAATATATTCTAGCACAAATATTTTAAACACATTGGTATTACCCCTGAGGTGATCTTGGAATTGTCATATAATTTTGCGGCTTGCCTACTGTTCCAAGAATTTACGTTGTTTGGTGACAGATAACCTCAAGGGCTCCAAACTTCACTGTATCTCCTAGATATCACGAATTTTTAATCCTGAAAAACTGCCCTATGATGGTCAAATAGACGTCAGATTTAATGTTGCCATTAATTTTTTTAATCTATGGACATGCAGCCTCCACCATCACTATCACCCCCAGCTGCCATTGTAGCATGCCTAAGAGTGTAAAGATGGAGTTCTCACACCACCAAATGTTGTGGTTAGGTGACTGATAGCAACACAACCTGTAAGATGGAGTGTTACATATATTAAACTAGGTAATGAGTATGGGTACACAGATGGAAGCCGGTATGTCGGTACGACGATTTTTTTGGAGAGATTGGGTACGGCCATACAAAAAATATATAAAATAATAAAAATATATAGTTAAATAAACAAATTAACCATATAATATGCAGAGTAAACAAAATAAGCTAAATAACCACAAGACATTATGATAATTCAATGCCAAATGGCATGATATTAATTGGTTGAACATAGATTGAGTACATTGTGTGCAAACAGATCAAGACAAATCAGCATATTCATTATTTTCATAAGCATAATATTCTGCAATGTATTCAACGACATGTTCTTCAGTGTATTCAATGAGAGACTCATTAGAATAATCATGTGGTTCATTAGAAGTATAACAAATCATGTAACTCATTAGAACCAGAAAGAGTAGTAATGACGCTCTTGCTAGCTTGACCATGCAAAGTACCCTCTACCTCATCTACCAATGAAAGGTGGCAGATGGATGCTTCCAAGTTTGGAGTCTATGGGTCTACATCCCAATACTTTGTTTCTCATTGCTTGTACCCATCCAACTTGTGTGTTAAAAGAGGTATATTGGAATGCACAAAGACTAAATCCTATGTCTTTTTTGTTCCCAACTTGTTGCAGTTAATTGAGTGGACAAAGGAATAGGTATCTTAGTTCTGCTCAGTGGAAAAAGAACTCACAACCTATTGAGGCAAGCCACAAAGTCAATGTAAATTTTGAAATTATAAACTGTAAAAGTAAAAACTAATTTAAAACAGAGCATATAAAGGAATTGAAAGAAGAGTAATTTTTTTTACAAAATTAAAATCTTACTTGGCAAAAAATTCTTATTTAAAGTGTTTGGAGGTGGGGGTATGCTTGCCCATGGAGGTATCGCTATGAATATATGTATATTTTGTACATGTCATGAAGAGCTAGAATGAACAGATCCCTTCCAAATTTGAAATCCACAACTCCTTTTTAATTGCATCATGTACTTCTGGATTAGGGAGGAGTCTAGTCAATGCTGCCTTGTAAACCTCATTAACCTCCATATCCCTATATGGCGCGACCCTTCGAGGCAAATAACAGATCTTCACACTACAATAATTTGGACTCAAAGAAAAAGAAAGAAGATGCAACGTGGTGGCCATTTTGTTCCACCTATCAATCAGATGTGATTGCACTACCTTGAAGTTCTCTATAAGATCTTTTTCTCTGACATTTATGATGGACTTAATCGACTCAATCATTGAGTTGATTCCATCATAAATATCAACGAAACATGAATGATCCATATCTACAAATCTTAGCATACTCACGATGGGTTCACTAAATTTGAGTAAGTACTCCACACAATCCTACCACCCGTCATAGATGATTAACATTTTCACCTTTGTAGCACTCTTAGTGTTTGCATCCTCCGTGTATTCCAATTGACGTTGATAACCATGTGGCCCAATGACTCTTTCACCTTCACGTGACGTCTCAAGACGAGCAACACGTGACACAAATCGAGTCTCAAAAAACTTAACAAGAAAATTAAAACAAATAAAATTACAAATGAGTAAGATGCGCAAAAATAAAAATTCTACAAATTGCATACTTATAATATTAATTAAAAAGTTTAATGTTCAATTGAAAATTTTCAAGATAATTACTTTCAACAACTTCGAGAAGCTCCTAAATATGGCTTGGGATATGGGGTGGTCATTGATGAACATTTGGATCTCACTTGTCTCATAGATTTGTTTAACCTAAAGCAATTTTGGTGTTCAATTTTTGGAACTTCAAGATGAGGGAATGAACGACACAAGGTGTAGAAAATATGTGCACATACCTTTCCTAAACCAACATTTTCGTGGCTCTTTAATTTTTTGTGTTGTCCATTATAATGTGGACTATGTGATAAGACCTCACTATCTCAATAGACTCTATCAGGATGTTTCCAATAAATTGGGCCTCCTTCACTTACACCTCACAATCAACATCCCTAAAAACCATCACCTTTAGGAAACACTGCAACCACATTGATAAAAAACATGTGTTGTATCTTTCCATCCATAAGAAACAATGGACACCCTTCTTTGGATCCACGAGCTTTCGATGGGCTGCAATAAATCTTTCACATGTTTTTTCTTTGGCCAATAAGGTGGTACACATCCTTTCGATATGAGGATCTAACAACATGAAAAAAGATGCCATGTGCATAAGTAAAACATGCAATTTGTTAGTTGGCTATGCCTCTACTTTCATTTGTGAATGTCGTTTCCAATGGGCCTACGTCTTTTGTTCTCTTGCGACTAAGAGGTGAATCATCTACCTTTGTAGCGATAGCAAATGACAAAAACGAGTGTGACTGGGTCACAATATTGGCATGTTGAGGCATAGGTGGCTTGCTAACTCTTTTCCAAATGATGCTTCAATCTTAGGGCAACTGCCACATCCACATCTTCTTGCTCTTTGATGTATGCAAGAGTTTTTGCACGTGATAACCCTTTTCCATCCGCCTCTCCACAAACTCTGATTTTATGGATGACAACCCCACATAAATGAAATTTAATCCATCTATATGAGCTATGAAATTAGAGTTTGCACTCTAAGCAAAGCCAAACATATTCCCCTCCGTTTGACAATTATTCAATTGGCGCGACATACTTCCAAAGGGGTGAACATGGATCATATTTCATGGTTATACCTTGACCCACAAAACTAGAGCTTGCAACCATTCTAACAATCCATGTAGCTCCATGGGCACAAATTTTGAAAAAAGAAATTACACATTATAAATGGAATATAATTTAATTATTTGATTAGTGTTGACAACTAAAGGTTGAAAAAATGTCTAAAATAAAATTAAAAAACAATGTAAAATGTTACACTGACATAAAGTTGAAAAAATTATGAACTACAAATTAGCTTTTAAAAATAAAAAAATAAACTCCATCTACTTACCTCGAATTACTTAGCCTATTTGTTGCAAGCTCCTTAATCTACTTGGCACTTGGATTAGTCCTTAGCAATTGAAAATCTAAATATAAGAGAGTAAATCTGCAAGGAAAAATACGTATACAATGTAAGGTAAATTGTTGATGTTTAAAAAGAGTTTGGGGGTGTACTTTAGGGTTAGGGTTTATTTTTTAGGTTTGAAAAGTTGTTTTTAACTTTATTTTGACAAAAAAATAAATTAAAAAAGTTTTTTTGGGAGGGAAATGTGCTAAGTATGAGAATCAATTTTCTTGTCGACATACTCGGGTACTGATTCCTGTCCTTGTCATCTTTTCTCATACCAAGACATATACACATCCATGGTACATCTTGCACTCGAACCCATACCCTACTTGGCTACCTAGATATTAAATAATTATTGAAATCATATGGAAAAGAAGATGGCTTGGATGATGTAAGTTTGATGCATTCTTTATTTAAAGCATAACTACATTAGTTTAGGGGAAGCAATTGGGTTTTTGGGATGACAAGTTCTTCTTTTTCAGATTTTGGAGACCATTGTTAAAATAATATCTAAAAATTAATTTTTAATTTTTTTAGCTTTATTCAATAAAATCTAGGGGTTTAACATTTTCAATGTTTTAAGATAATTTTGGGATTATGGTTAAATGTTTTTGCTAGGAAAACATTTTCAATGTGAAAGTGTGCATTGGTTGGATTTTTTGAAACAACTTTCACATCAAAGACATTAAAGGCAATGAAAACAAAGTTGTTAAACACCCTTAAGTGGATGAAGGAGATTTTTCTATGTGAAAAAAGTGATTTGTGAGTGTATGGAGACCAAAGAAGTGTGGAGTATTATAATTAACATTAGAGAAAGGAAAAATGAAAATCAAAGTTCTATTTTTCTAGGAAAAGAAGAAATTACTTGTATAAGCTATGATACTACAATGTAGCAAATTTATTTAAAAATTGGGAATGTTCCTTCCAAGTCCCAAGGTTCTCAAAGCATTTGGGATTATGGACTTGGTATGAGAGTGATCGCACATGGTTCAAATTGTCTTTTCATAATCGTAGTAACTATTTTGTTGGTTCAGTTATGGAAGTAATGCATAAGAAATATGAGAAGATATTGTCATGTTGTCTTAGTGGTAAAATTGATCACAATTGAAGTAGAGATAAAAATGATTTGTGTATCATTGTCAAGTAGTTAAGTGTTGTTTTGATTTAATCAGATAACATGATTGTTCATAATGATATTTGCAGAGTGTTTAGTTTATAATATATACTTGCATATGTAAATAGAAACACCTCAATTGGTGTACTTATAATTCGTTCAAAGATTTTTCGAAAGGATCTACACTAAATCTAGTTAGGCCCATATTTGGCTTGGAATTTGTTTTGTTTTGTTTTGTTTTTCTTATAAAAATCTTTATATTGTCAATTAGAATTGTACATTATATTCCCTTATTTTATATTTAATGTTAAATATATTGATATTTTATTATATTATTATTAATTTTGTATATTTATAAACATATACTCGATATCTTATAATTTTTTCAATAATTCTAAAATTTCTAATTTATTGACCCTCCAGATTCAGATTTTCACACTTGGCAACTATGATAATAATATTATAGCCGGATTTTTAATAATACCTTAAAAGTCAAATACAATTAATACATGAATAATAGTGAGGAAGAGGAAGGAAGACTTCCAGTTTAACCAATACCTTATTATTATAAACTAGAGATTTGGGAAATAAGTATCCAAATGTGGTCTTATACAGGGGCTTCCTATATTTTCTCATTGAATATTGTTGGGAAAATTTAGAAAAATCTTAAAACAAATATTATTCATAATATCATGTGAACAATAAGTCCCAAAGACAAAAACTTAATCACATGATCCCTATAATAAAACCAATCTTCTAATGAAAATAGAACCATTTTGTTTAAAATGCACCTCCAAAAACTGCATAAGAAAAGTTTATTATGAACCTCACAAAGACTTTAAGTTGAACCTATTTAATTTTTCTTAATTAATTTTTAATGTTGTTGCCAATGACTCCTGCCCTACTTAGGTCTCTCCCCTTCCAAAACAAACACGCATTCGCTCCAAGAACCCCATGTACCGCAACTCGGTCTCGAAACCACCACCTAAAAAGGTTATTCGCAGTAGCAGGAAAGGCAAGGAAATTGTGAGCACTGGCCAGATGGACAAAACAATATTGGTGGAAGATAGCCCTCCCACTGTTTTTCCTGCCATGGAAGAAGGTTCTAGTTTGGAAAAGAAATTCAACATGCAAGTTGATAATGTAAAAACCCTTGAGGACAATGTAGACTTTCTGCTTAAGTCTAATGTTAAGGAACAAGCTTCAAACCCCAACACCGACCTCAAAGAGGAAATTGTCACTTTGGAATCTAAGCTTAAAGCCCTGGAGGATAACCACAACAACTACATGGCTATGCACAATGCTATTCTGGATCTCATGCAAATCCACATTCGCCAAATTTGTGACTCCAGTGGCATTCTGAACTTTGGATGGAAGAATGGCAAGATTATAAGAAAGTTCAAAGCTACAAATTGGGACCCCACTATTGCCATAGCCCTAAAAATCTATTAGGCTTTTAGGGTTGCTTTAAAAGTTTTTAACAAATTTGTTGGTTAGTGCCGTTGTCTCCTTGTTCTCGGTACAACTATTTTGGTGTTGTTTTCTAGTTGCAGTTTTGTTGTTGTTGGTTGGATGTTGGGCTCTATGTAGGCATATGGCCACTGCCTTTGTTATTTCCTGTCTTTTCTCTTTTGGTTGGGGTGTGGACCCCACATATCAAAAAACCACACTGTTGTACTTTGCTTATCTTGGCTATTGAGCCTCTGGTTGTAATCTTGGGTAAGGTCCCTCCAAAACCTTTTACCAATAATAATAAAAATTCTTCTTAATTACTTTTTAAAAAATTTTCTTTGAAATACAAAATTTAGGAAGATAATATATTATTCTAAGTTAGGTTATTAGATAAAATTCTAGTTACACCTTAAAAGGGTTTTCAAATTTATATGTTTTTGAAAATTTATTTGTTTGTCGATGGTATTACTATTGCACTCTAAATATCAATTTTTGTCTCAAAACGTTTCTAACAATATTCATATTAGAAAGAGGGAAAAAAGGAAAAAACTACAAACAATATTCATATCTCACACCATTACTTTATTAGAACAAATTGATATATTAACACTTTAATAAAATATGGTTATAATAAGAAGATGGCTGGAAAAATTACAACTTGAAAAAAATTGGAAGAACACACGACCACCAAGAGCAGCTTCACAAGTGACAAACACAAAAAAACAAGCCAGAGGAACCCACAAAACCAGAATAACGTAAAAAAGGTAATACAAAACAATCCATATTACATATAACTTGACCATGGAAAGTTAAGCACATGTTGTAGCAACACTAGGGGGGGTGGTGGATTTCCGTTGAGGGGATAACCCCCCAACCATTAACCTCCTCTCCAGGTGGATCATCAGTGGTCCACATTAGATGGTTTTGCACATTATCTTATTTACAGAGAGGAACCATGATACCCCAACTTGGGGGTTGAGAGCCAACTGCAGTGACCCTGACTTGAGTCAGAGGTTTCCAACATGATGAATGAAAATTACCTTTCCCTGAGGAGGTGGCAGAACCTAACCAAATCGTTGAGAGGACGGAGCGAAAAATTAACCATGAATCGGGGAAGTGACAACTATGTGAGTAACTTTGTATGCGCCTTACAACAAGAAGAGGTAGAATCAATCTTAGAAAATTCGAAGGCACCCAATTCATGGTGCATGGTGTACTACTTCAGTGTCGAGCGAAAGTTGCAAATAGCAAAATTCTAGTGTCTCTTTTTGTGTTTAGGATTGGATTTGAAAATGTACAAAATAAATTAAAACCACTTTGTCATTAATGGAAAATTGTCATGACATATCTTCATTTTGAAATATAGAAGCATTTCTAGCTTTCCACAGCAAAAATAATATTAGAGCTCTAAAAATTCTAGAGTGAAGCAATGTAAGTAGGCCAATTGGAGAAGTTTCCAAAAAGGCCAATTTTCTAGGTGAACGGTTTATGATGAAAATTCTGAAACACAAAATGAATCCAACACTAGGAAGATTGTGCACGCGGCCATGACTAGAACAAATGTTTAAATGTATTGGGTCGAGAACACACATGAAACTTAGGGTTTGAGACACCAATGTGTTTGAGTCTATCTCTTAAAGGAATTTCTTGGTATATAAAACACCACAAAAGTGGCATATTTTAGGCTCAAGTTTAGAATTCCAAACCCTATCTAGGTGAAAGACTCATCAATTGGTATAACAACCATGAATTGCAGTGTTTGAAGGTTGTGTCAATGTTCCATCTCCATTCACGCCATCACACAACCGATGGATGAACACTGAGTTTGTGAAGCATGATATGTGGAATAAGATCCTAAATTTTAAGCATAAAAGGGAGATCATAATTGGGTAACTTGAATTTATGTTTGAGCTCTTGATAAGGAATCCATGTCTTGAAAGAGACCGAATCCCGAACCGTAGAAACCCCTTTTCGAAACAATCTTAGATATTTGATGCCCAACATATCAAGAAGGGGGATATCGTTTCCTGTCATAATAGGCGACCACCATATGTTGTGGTCATTAAAGGCTAACCCAAATCTGAAACCATTACTAACCCATTCAAGAAATGGCTTGATAAGCTCAAAGGATTTCCAAATACTATTAACAATAAATGAGCCTTCAACCTTGATAAGAGTCAGAGTGATGATTAAGGTATGTAGCCCAATATTTTTCCAAACATTTCCTTCCATAAGGCATGCTGGAAGAAATGCAGTGTTTGAGAAATATTTTCCAAGCCTCCTTCCCTTCGATGGCTTTAACCACCCATTTGACACAAAGACAATGATTTGTCTGTACACACCGATTATACCCATACCACCCTTTTCTCAAGGAAAACACCATAAGTCCCATGCCACTTTATGGAAGCCTTTGACTTGCTTGGAATTGGATCAAACAATTTTTTTGAGAAGTGTTATCATGCAAATGTGCAACAAGAAAATTGACAATTTTCAAGCACGCCAACGATACCCCTGTGACAAAATTTTCAAGTTTTACCCTTCTGAGGCACCCCAAATCTACCTAGTCAGTCCAATGACCTCCCAGATGATGTTAACTTAGTCCCCTAGGTGATTTAGGAAAATCAATTCAACCCCCCTAGGCGATTTTAGGAAAACTACTATTTTGGGCAATTTTGGGAAGGGCTACCACTGACCTTCTCAAGACCAATGCAACCCCATGGAGTGGAACGGAGGATCCAAATCTGACATGGAGATGAAGTGAAGGTCTAAAAAAATCATGGAATTGATTTTGGAAGATTTAGGAAAGATTGGGAGGAGTTGGGGCAGTTTGATCAAAAATAGGGTTCCTAGGCCTAGGCAATGCACATGCCCAAAAAAGCTATTGAACTTTGGGAAGTGATTATGTGAGCTCCGGATGGAGTTACAGGAAAAAATAAATATCTTTGGAAAGGTAATTCCAAGACATAAAATATGGTGAAATCATATTTTTCACAACACCTTGGAGAAATAGGTCTGCATGCAGTTTTTCTCATTCACAAATAAGCGACCAGATCAACAATATGATTTTTTTAGCGCCTAAATGGAGGAATAAATATCTAAGATCCCCAAAATTGGATTAAGAATGCCATTTTAATTCAAGTTCATATAAAATTTCACCAAAAAATTCCATTAGGAGCTTAAGATATCGCCATTTCCAGTTGCCCTCAAGGTGAGTTCTCGTAGTTAGACAAATTTGGGAGAGGACACGTGTTAGCTCCAGGATCCTGGTGCAATTTTGTGTCCCTTTCCTCCCTCAAGCTAAGGGAAAATAAAATGTGCCCATCCCTAATAGGCCCTTTGGTCACACATGGAACCTCTCAAATTGTCAGTTCAACCCCCAGGTGTTTGCCAGAGCTCATTCCCTCAATTGTCTAGATTGTGGCAAGTGGCGGCTTCTGGCGCGATGTGCAAATTGATGTCCCTTATGTCCCTTTGGAAAAGGGACATACGGGACATGGAAATTAGTCCAGCCCCAAGAAGCCTTCAGGTCATCCATGTGACCCCCTCTAGTGTAATTTCTCAGCCCCTAGGAGCTAGTGGAGCCAAATGCTTAACCGTCAAATTTTTGCCAAGCGTCGTAGCGAGGCGTGTCATGAAAATTGATGTCCCTTTCTTCACTTAATTCTTAAGGGACATCCGAGACAAAATAATGTGATCAACTTCCAGCCCCCAGGTGCTTTTTTCCAGCTTTTTGGCCTAAACACTCCACCGTTGGATCTCTGCCAAGTGTCGCAATGGGGTGTGTCATGAAAATTGATGTCCCTTTCACCCCTTAATGCTTAAGGAACATTAGGGACATAAAAATTCACCCCACACCTGATGATATTTTTTGAATTGTTTTAAAGCTGAGACTTAGCTTTATTTTCCCGCTTCTTACTCTCCATAGTTCATACCCTGTCATTGCTTTGCTCTTACCTACACATAGTTCACCATTGCTGCTCCAAACCAACTTTGCCAAAACAACAAAACCCTAAAATCCATGAGAGAAAATAGGTTTAAGAGGAAATCTTGATAAAAAATGCCGAAGGATTGAAGAACAAAAGAAAGAAGCGAAGAAATTCTTCAGAAAACCTCGTTGCCGTAGAAAAAATATTTGAACATATCTTGCAAACCGGTGTACGAATCATAGAACAATTTATTGTTGTGTTCTTATTTCTCAAAGGCCATAAAAATATCATCTTAAAATCCTCCTTTTGCAGCATGAATCACTCGTAGCGAAGAAATATCCCTCTCGGCTCAATGAAGACAAAAATTTGATTTCCCATCAAACTAGCAGTCCGTTTGAAGAGAAATTTCACCGGTGGAATAAGAAACAAAAACCCACAACAAAAATGTGATTTCTGTCATGAATGGAGAAGAAAACCAGACCTACAACTTTCAAGCTCCGTTAATGGCTACCGTTTCCAGAGCTGCCGCTAGGTCAAAAATTTGAATTTTTAAAATCTCCCAAACTAGTGATCGGGTAAGTTTAAAATTTTAGAGGGGCGATATTGGGAAAAAATCCATATCAGAAAAAAAATTTCCGCCCACATTTTATAGCCTCAGTTCTCTGCTGACTTCTTTACTCTTAGTTTTGATTTGATAGGGATTTTGACATATTTTGGACATTATGTAATGTTATTTGATCTTCATGGACATATATGGTGATTTGGGCATGTAGCACCAATTTAGCTTTGATTAGTATGTTGGCACATTTTAATAGATGTTGTGGATACTAACATATTGCTATGGTATTTGGGCCTAATTGATATATGATGGATACTTAGTTTAGTCACACACACCTTGATGATTTAGATTATTCGATTATTAATGAGAACACATGATAACATGAATATATGTCATTTATATGTATTACAATGGCTAACACATGGTGAAATTGTGAAATTGTGCATGTCTCTCATTTACAATTCCATGTTGATGTTGTGATAGCATAGATTGCATGTTTAGACTTGATCGTTTACTGAGTAGTTGATTTACACTTGTATTGGGTAGATGCGTTTAATGTGTGCATTGAGTGTGCAGGTTACAGGGCATAGGAGAACATGGGTTTCAGGGCGGCTACACAAATTGTGCACAAGCAGCCCATGGGGCTAAGTCCTAACCATGTTAGTTGTATGAGGCATTATTGGTTGCTTGTATTATTTGGGCACCATGAGTGACCCTTATTTGTAATGTTGTATTTCATGTAAAATTAATTGTGTTTAGGTTGTTTAATTTTGTTAAGTAAACTAGGTTGGGTGACTTAATGGTCCCCACTTGCATTAAGTATGTATTTTTGTAAGTGTGTGTTAATTAAAGAGGATTGGGGTCACATGAGCACCCTTGAGTGGGACCCACATCCTCTACATATGTGTCCAAATGTGCCAAACCCGAAATTGGGCTATTTTTGGCATTTTAAGTGACCCCTTTTTGTTTTGGGAGTTCACTTAGCATGAAAATAAGCCCTTGGACCCTACCTATTAGGTAGGGGGCTTAATTCCAAGGCATGGAGGAAGTTTCCCTCCCATTTAGCCTCTCTTTTGTCACCATCCATGTAAGATGGGTTGGAATATGTGTGTTGTGAAAATTTGCATAAGCTTATCTCATTTTCTTTTTGGGTAATTTGGGAGAGGGATGTTTAAATGTGAGTTTATCTTTTCTCTATTTTGTTTTGGGAATCTTGACTTGGAGGGAAGAGAGGGGTGACACATGTCACCCTTTCATTTGTGAGGAAATTTATTTTTTTTCTTCAAATACTCCCTCATGGGGGAGAAAGAGGACTTTTTTTTTTGGCTTTTTCTTTGTGCTTGGAGACTTTTGGAGTTAGGAGTTTTTCTTGGACAAGGAATTGGGAAAATCTTAGAGATTTGGAGAGCTTGTGGAGGTAGGCTCTTTGATCTTATTTTGTGTTATTTGACATGTTAGATCTTATATTTTCTTATGGTTGAAATTTGTGTCTTGTTGCATGTGTTGTATATTGCTTGGGTATGTTATTTGTTATTTTCTCCATCCATCATATGACTTGATGGATTTGGGAGTTTTATTGGGGAAGAGGGAGGGATTTTCCCTCTTAAACCTCATGGCTTGATGGGCAAGCCATGTTGGTTCTTTTTATCCCCTCATATGGTTTGAGGTGGGCAAGGTGGTTCATATGGTTTGAACCCCCTTACCCATCCTTGGAGAGGAAACCCAATGGGTTTGAAAATCCTCCCAAGGAGGATTTTAGGCGAATGGGAGGAGAAATAAGGAGGGATGTTTGTTTTGGAGGGATAAGGAGGTTTTTGAAGAATCTTGTAAGTGTGCATCCTATGGTTGGACCACACTCTTTGACATTATTGGATGTCTCATCTACTCTTCCCCTTTGTTGAGGATGAATATGGTTTTCTCCTCTTTTTATTTGGTTGGTAAATGTTGTGTTTCTTTAGTGTATGAGTTAGTCTTGTATGTGATATGCTTGTGTGTATTTATCCTTATTCTTGTGCACATTTGTGGAAGCTAGCTCTCTCTCCCATGGGCTTGGGGGAGGCTAGCATGTCTTCCAACCTTTGGAAAGACATGTAATGATGCCTATAGGTTGGGTGGTAAAACAAGCCTTTCTCTATGTGTTGGAATTCTTATGAAGAACACAAAATTTGGAGCTCAAGTTTGGAAGATGGTTGGAGTTTCCTTGATATCTTGGCACTCATGTTGTTCCCAATTTTTTTGGGAAAGTTATACTTATTGTAATCTTATGAGATATGAATTTGTTGAAGTTTCTATGTCCTTGTAAGTTCCCATTTTGTGATTGGGATTGCTTTGTAAACTAGTGTTACATTAGTATGTGTAATCTTCCTTCAATCTTGGAATGAAGCCTTGTAATGTGGTTCCTTTGTGTATCTTAAGTATTTTGGAAATATGTTGTATTTGTAAGCTTAAGCTTCATGGGGAATGAAACTCTTGTATGGTAAATAGTTGATAAGAGTCTTGTTGTATTGAGAAGTTATGCTCTTCATATTTGAAAAAAAGAAATATAAAGATTGTAGCTTAAAATCTGGAATGGAGCAAAATAGTATTCTTTGATGTTGAAATGGAAGCATTCTTTCATGAAGTAGTTCTTCCTTTGCCAAAGATTTAGTTGTAATATAGGGATCTCTCCTTGAATAGAATGTTTGATACTTCTTATGAGCATCTCTTTCTCCAATAGAACATGTAAAATGAAAATTTGAGATTCTTGGATGAAAGTGCATCTCTTTCTTGTTAATATTGGAAAAGAATAATACTTAACTATTGTATTTGAAAAAGAAGTTTTGATTGCAAATAAAGCCCTTTGTTGTTGAAAAATGATATTACTATTCTTTTACACTAATTGTTAGTAAATGCAAATTATTATGAGATGAGAGATATAAGGAAACCAGATTTAAATTGCTCCTATTCTTTGTAGAAAAGTGATTATTACTTGTACAAATTTTAGAAATTTGTTTACCATTGGTGAATAAAATTTTTCTCATAAGGAAAATAGTCCATTTTTAAAATATTAATATAGTATAAAAAATAATAACTTATTATTTTACTTGTGATATTATATAATATATTTAAAATATAATGTATATATATATATATATATATATAATAAATATAAACAAATTTATAAATTACAAAAAAGTAATAATACTTCGGATAGTGGAAATGTTGTATGTTTATATTTTTAAAAACAAAAAAAGTTGTGGAGGGGTCGAGCCCCCCCAAACCCATTGCAAATTATCGGTGGTGTGGCCATAGGCCACACACAATGAACTGTGGTGTGGCCACCCCACCACTACCCGCCTCCAAACCCCAATCCCCACACCCACTGCACAATCCCCACAACCCCAACCTCCCCAACCGGATCCCAAACTCCCCTTCCAACTCCCTGCCATAACCCTAAACCTCCCCTCCATTACCACCTTCGCCACCACTCCAAACCCGTGGCCAAACAATAGAGTCCGCCACCCTACACCACATAAAACCTTTGCGGATTTCTTATTCAGAGTCCTATTTTAATTCGGATTACTTTATTGTATATATAATATATATATATATATATATATATATATATATATATAGGCAGATTTGCTTTCATTAGAAAAAAAAGAAAATGGGTATAATATATACCCAACCAGAGAAGATTTCTGGTAAAAGAAATATACAAAAATAATAATAATGATATTATCTTGAGCAACCCCAAGAATCCAAACCTCCATGGCTCCTACTCAACCTGCACAAAGAAGAAACAAAATGAAACAAATGGAAGAGAAAAGAAAGGAAAAGAAAACCATAAGGATGGATTAGGGAAACTCTAGGGTAAATTTTAAATCAAGGGCCAAGATTAGTTTGATCCTAAGGTTCACATTAAATCCTACACAACTTTTAAGTTATGGAATTTTGTGGGAGTTGGGTAAACAATTAATAAGAGGGTGTGGGGGCCAAATTAATTAAAAAGGGTATGTAGACTTTCTAATATGACCCTAGCAATTATTTGGTAGAGTAACCATGATGAGAAATAAACAATTAAAGTTGGAATTGGACACGTAGTTAATTAATTGGGTAAATCAGGTTGGTATAAAATAATTAATAACGGAAATCAGATAAGTATAGTATTTGTTTAATTAAAAAAAAAATTTACCCAAATTTTTAACTACCACTAGGTGTGGTTTCCTATGTCTCGAGGCGGGGAACTACATGAAAGAGGTGGTGAACACAAATGACGTATTGCAGGTGAAAATCATCGAAATGGTCATCTCGACACAAAAATGACACTTACTAAAATAGTAAGCGGCTCCACAGGGCCCTACTATAAATGGCCAGCTGGTCCAGAAGGTGAGCGGAATGCAATGTGAAGAAGGAATTCAAGCTACCATAATCATTTGAGGTCTGGAAAAGCTAATTTGTGCACTTTCCAAAAATAGTAAGTTGTTTGTGTGCACTTACTAAAAATAATAGGTTATTCCAGAGGGCGGATTTCACAGAGGGAACACATTGGGAGTTGAACATTCAGGTTGACATCACCAGTTGGAGACCAGAGAGGGAAAATTCTTGGCACTTGCTAAAAATAGTTTCCTTTTCCAAATATAGCAGGTGTCAAGGAAAAATGAAGTTTAAATTCGTAGGGGGGAAAAACAATATAGTCTCTATCATTGGACTATGCAAGAGTAGGTGAGAGTGAGGTCACTTACATGGATCTCAATAATGTCTTTCGACACTCATCTCATACTTCAATTAATATATATGTTACACCAAGATCATGTCCAAATCATCTAAGCAATGTGGCAATGTTGCAAGGAGTCAGGGCATGATTTGTCCCGAAGCTTCAGTATCTTCAGAGGGTATCTCTAGGAGCAACACCCGTAGTTTTCAGAGGTTACATTCAATAATGTTTCTAAACACTTAGTTCAAGGTGTCCACAGGTCGTCAAAAGGTAGTTTCTTATCTGCAACATGAGCAAATCAATCACAACAAGGAATTCGAGGGAGTGGGGATCTTCCCATCAAAACAGGACAAAGAACAATTCGATGTTGAGTGTAATTTATTAGGAGTTTTTCAGGAGGCAACGGATTCAGAGATTCAGAGTTTCATCTCCTTGAAAGAATCGGCGGACTTCATCAGGAGCGACATCCTTTCCTTTCCTCCTCTCTCTTCAATGTTCTAATTTAGCATTGGCGTTTGCACTTTTTGACATGTCTTTAAGTGACTTTAGAAATACGATGTAAAATTTAAGTCGCTTTGTTTTTATAAAAGGGACTTAATATTTGAGTAGGAATATGAATGGTCTAAAGCCAAAAATGAGGCATATGAAAGGTCTTCAAGGATATGAGGAGTCAGGTATTTTTTTATAAATTGTAAAGAGCTCCTCATTCCAAGGGATTCTAATTATGAGATTCTTCTAATTGGTTGTATTCTTGTAATTTCATGAGAGAGATTTTGCTTACTTATGAGTGAAAAGAGTTATCCATTTTTCCTTTCAAATTTCATCATTTCTCCACTATGTACAACTTTTGTTTGAGCAATCAATATAAGAAGGAGTTTCTAGCTTTCTTTGACCAAGGGATTTCTTGATACTTTGTGATCATAAATTATATTTGGTCTTGTTGTTACTTGCAGAGTTGTTTCCTCTTAATTTTAATGCATGTGATGAAACTTCTAACTAGTGTTTGTAAGCATATGATTTTCTACTTGTAGCATTAGTTTCCCTCTACTTCATATTCTCACTCCCTTTCCCACTCTCTTGACAAAGTATTCTCTAGCAAGAAATTGCTAGCTTTACTGTAGGGTCAGTGGAGTGCCCCTGTTGGATCCCCGACCGTAAGGCCACCCGGAAAATCCACCTTTACTCGCGCATGCATACACGAAAGATGCATCGGTTAAGTAGAGGGCCTTAGATTCCTAGAGTGTTGGCAAGAAACCCACAAATTTGTCCCCCGACAAATTTTCTCACCAAAAAGAAGTTTGGCCAACTTATTAAATGAAGCTTTGGAAGGGAGCTAACAAGAAGAGCAATAAACATTCATGGTTGTAAGAATTTTAGTGCAAATATGGAATTCACTAGTTAGAGAAGTTTAGAAATCCAAAAGGAATTATTTTTCTCAACCTTTTCAAGCACATATTTCCATAAATCAGAAGAGCTGTTGTTAACAGTGAATGAAATCCCCAATAATTTAAATTTCTCTTTGTTGGTAATCCACTTTTGAGGAAAATTCTTTAAGCAATCTGGCATGGGCCAAAAAGTCTATCTACAACCCAAATTTTTAGACCATTGAAGGTTGGAACCCAAATCTTTGTAAAAAATGTCAATTCAGAGTATGGTTTCATTTATATTTTACTCATTTTTTGCCATTGTAAGAAAGGAATCATTAGCAAAGTGACCATTAATAAGTTAGGTCGATCAGAATGGGAGATAAATTCCTCTAATGTGACCCTATTCAGATTTCCAAGCAAGGAAATAACCAAGATATTTTTCGTGAGCACAAACAATTTGGGAGCAAGAGGATAGTCTTGTCGAATGGAACAAAAAATGCCAAAAGAATAATATTTGTGGCCATTGTTATTAAGGCAAACCAAGGCATCAAAGAAGAGAGTTTACACACCCATGATGAAGAAATCACCTAATACTAAAGCTTTTAGCAAATCAAGAATAAAATACCACTCAATGTGATCATATGCTTTCTCAAAGTCCAATTTGAGAAAAATGGTTTACTACCGAGAGGTAGAGCCTATTTTATGCCTTCCCAAATAACAATGAGATTATGCAAAATGTAATGACCTTTGATAAATACCATCTACTTTGGTACGAAAAGAGTTGGAATATGGTGGTTGATGTAAAGAGCCAAAACTTTGGTGATGATTTTGTTGGAAATGTTCAACAACGTGATCCTAGAAATGAGATTAGGGTTACTAGCCTTAGGTATGAATTTTATGTTTCCTTTGTTAATAATAACTCAAAGGAAATTGTTAATTAAAGCTTCTCTGTAAACCTACAGAAGATCAAGTCCCACAAAATGCCAAGTAGATTTATAGAATTCACAAGGGAATCCATCAATTTTGCGTGATATATCATTATCCATGAATTGCACGGCCTCATGAAGCTCCTCAAGCAAGAGAAAGGCATTACATTGAATTTTTGTAGAAGGCAGAAGCTTGTAGGGAATACCATCAAGGAATTGTTGAAGAACAACATTTATTCCTCTAACATTTCTTGGGATTGATAGATCAACTTATAATGCTCCATGAATGTCAATGTGATTTTAAGAAAATTAGTGAGCCTATTTTGGGCAACCTAAAAGAATTTAATTTATTCATAGGATTTCTTATCTCGAAGGGATTTGAAAAATTCTTTGGAAGATCTGTCTCCCGCCTTGAGCCATTGGAGCATTATACGGATTTGAGAACCTCTCGCAGCATAACTTTTTCAATAATTCTAGATTTTCTGATTTATTAACCCTCTGGATCCGGATTTCTACCCTTAGCAACTATGATAATAATATCATCAAGAATATCATAGTTGGTTGTTTGACACTTTTGGAGGGTTTTATTTTTTGATAATAACTTACAATTCAAATACAACTAATATAAGAATAATAAAGAGAAAGAGGAATGAAGAGTTTTGTCTAACCAATACTTCGTATTAAGAAGGCTAAGGTTCCATAGAGGGATTTCATATATTTTCTCGCTAAAGAGAAATTTTAGAAATCATATACAAATAAGTGATCCAATTTTTTAAATCTCAATACAAATATTATTCATGATTTTATGTGAATAATAAGTCCCTAAATTAGACAAAAATGTAATCCCTAATCCCTATATTAAAATCAATATTCCAATAAAAATGGGAGTCGAAGCCCATTCCATGAAATTTTATCTTTAGTTTAAAATGTACGTGCAAAAACTGCTTGATGAATTGCCATAAAAATATATATATTATGAACTTCATAAATTTTTAAACTTGAACCAATTTGATTCTTCTTATTTTTTTAAAAAAAAATGTATTTGAAATACAAAATTTAAGAAGATAATATTTCATTCTCAACCAGGTCAGTTTATTAGATAAACTTCTATGTACAATTTAGAAGGGTTTTCAAATTTATCTTTTTAGAAAATTATTATATTTGTATGTGTTGGCAGAATTTTTTTTTAAACAAACGACATTAGTTTAGGGGACCAAAGTCCCTCCTCTTGATGAGGAGGTTCCCTCATTGAAAATCAAAACTATTAATTACAAAAATATGTATATTGTTTATAGCGTTTTGTCTGAATTTGTTGAATTCTTAGATTCCAAATGCTGGTTTTACACAAAAGGAAAGAAAGAGGAAGATAACGTCAGAGGAGACGATAAATTTTTGAAAATGAATAGTGATAGCAATTTTGAATGAGAAAAACTACAGATCTCAAATCACTGGTGCAAATATGAATTTAAACAACATTTCACTGAACAAAAATACATTCACAAATCACACCACAAATGATATGATCATAATACAAACCGATGCAAAGTTGAAAATATGTTGAGGAAGGAATGGACACAAAGTTTCATTAATATCTTTGTTAGGAAATGTACAATAGATAAATAGAAGAAGGAAGGAAAGGAAATAGAAAATTTTCTTCGAAAAATATTTTATTTATGGAATTCCAATTTGCAAATCCAAAAGTTCAACCCTTCATAACGAAAAAGTCCCCTATTTATATCTTTTGCATGTAACTAACATGGTGATTAAATTTTAAATAATCATGACTTAAGTGATTTTATATTTGAGTCACCTAAGTTTCACAAAAAATTCATTTCCCAACATGAAATTAGAACTTTCACTTAAGTGATGCAAAAGATACTTTTGCCAACATAAAAATAAAAATAAAAATACACTTAAGTGACAGGGAAACATAAATGAGAGGATCTATGGATAAGCTTTGGCTATTGAAGAAACTCCTTGAGTGATCTACTTTGGAGCCTTGACATTTAGCACATGTGATCAAAATTACATGACAACATCCTCGACTTCATGCTCACATGAGATAATAATATTTTCTAGAACATTGATCCATGCATCGGTTGCCTCCAAGACGACATGCCCATACACGTTTGGGAGTTCTTTGGTTGCATCATAAACAATATACAAAAATTTGGCCATCAATTTCATATAATCAACACTAATATGTTGAGGATGAAAGGGCTGATCTTTGATGTTTTTTGTGAATTGTTCCTTGAGCTCTTTAGTTGGCCTCATCTTGTAGTTGCTGTCATCAAGTGGTTGGAAACCTATGCCATGTAAGTAAATAATTTTTTAGATTTCAGCATATCATTCATCTGTAAATATGGAGAAAAATCATCAACTACCTCCTTGAGTGTTTTGATTCTCTATTCAATCATTCACATCCACTTTCTTAAAATGTTATCTTCTACATGTAGAAAGATTCCTTTGGAGAAAATCACATTCTTCTAAAAAATGGCCAAGGATCGAACATCAAGATTTAGATTCTCCTAAAGAGAAATTCCAATATCAATTGCTTTCAAAGTGTCACTGATTTTCAAAGTCATAGTTTCAATATACTCATATATCTTGTCGCCTTCATGAATGAACTTACAACCATTCATCAAAACGTTTTCTACCCATGAGTATGCGATTCTTGCTTATTTATTGAATCAGTGAACTTCTTCCACAACTATTTGATCAAACCTACTAATGGGAGAGACTGCTTGAGTTGAAGAAGTTGGTGGAGCATCTGGGTCCAAAAATGTTCATGTGTATGATGAAAGAAAATGCACCTGTTCCTCAAGTTTTTCTTGAGTTTGCTTTCCCTTTTTTACCCTTTCAATAAGCCTTGCAATTGATTCCTTGAGGTTATGCACATCCCATTTATGAGTAGACTCTGCCACTGGGATTCTACTAAGATCATAATCAACAATGGTCATTTCTAACTCATCTTTCTGAATACGGTATCATGTAACTTCTACAAACTGTGTTCCTGAAGCGTCAGATACTAGCCTTGAAGAGGGTTTGGCTTTCTTTATAGTTCTACTTAGCTCCAAGGGTTTTGCAACTATATCATAGTTCAAAGTGATGGATTTGGCAGTTGTCTATTTCTTATCTTTAATCAATAACCAGACCCGGGAGAAAGACGGATGGGGAGAAGAAGAGTGGGGTGAGAAGGTTTGCAATGACACATGAGAAGGATAAGGAGAAGAACTAAAGGGTAGAGGAAGATTAATGATAGGTGAAGGTGAACGGAAAAGCGGAGGATTCCTATGGAGAGAAACTGTGGGAAGAGAAAAGGATTGGCGGATGTCTTCTTTTGAGACAATTGAAGTATCCTTCATGGGGAAGAGACAATTTCATCTAGCTTTGTGGAAATTGTAGAATTCCTTCAAATTGGAAATTTTGAAACATGAGAAGTGCGTGATTTCTCTAAGGGAATGACCTTGTGAGGAGTTCCCATTGTTGCAATTCTGATTTCATTAGCATGTGACCTTGATGTATTAATATAAACTTTGGTGGGGGAAGTTCCTTCACCAGTCCTAGAGTCAATCCCTTTACTACATGAAGTGAATTCTACTACCTTGCTAAGAAACCATTTCTTATACCTCTTCATCACTGCAGATGTGCGATTAATGATACCAATTGTCTTTCTAATTGACCAATCAATAGGCCTTAGTCTTTGATCTTGTACATTTTTTATTGTGGATTGATCAAATCACTACCATCATCTACCAACCCCTTAGTTACCCATTCCAACCTAGATTCATTCATTTTCTCAATGTTAATTCTCATATAACCCTTTTGACGTACTTCGAGATAATCAAAGTAATTATCTCCAAAATCTCCAATTTCAGGTTGATGGGTTGCAGTGCAGTGGAACCTCATGCTGGGAATCTTATAGGGATGACCTTCAAAGCTACCAACTCTGATGTACGTGAAGGTTTGAAACTGAATGAAGTAACTTCTGAACTTCATCACTAGCTTCACACCATCTTGTAAGATTCTCATTGTACTATTGCCTTCCATTATTATGACTGTAAACGTGGTGACAGCAGCATTAGCCCATTTGAAATGAGTCAAACTACCTTTGCGAGTAATTTACAGGTGAAAGTCATAAATTTCTATCTTTCACCTAAATATCCTTATGAAGTTAAACCTGACCACACCCTAATTGCTGCAATGGAATAGACTAGGTATGAATTCATATGAAACTCATTCGTGGCTACGATATTCAACAAAGCATTGTGTATATTATCACTGATGATTTGACACCAGTCAATATGTTGTGATCCATCACATATCACGGTCATGAACTGAGCCATACATGGATTGAACTATTTTGCAGTGGGATCACCCATTAGTCTTCTCAAGGGAACAATCATGTTTAAAAGTTCCTCATGAAATTATTCCGTCACAACGTTCTTGGGAATATTTGACGGACCTTTTTCATGCACCTTTAACCAGGAATTGGCGAGCATGTTTTGAAGCTTGGAATCACAGTTATTCCATTCAACTTTATCATCCTCCTTAGTGAGAACTATATCATGTTTCCTCCTCCGGATTCAGAATGTGATTCCCATATTAATTGAAACCAGTTGGGATCCTAATGTGCAATCAGATGTATTGGTCTCACGGCTAATGAGATCATAATTGTTTGAATAGGACAAGACTAGATCAACACATTGAATTGACAGTGGAAAACCTGCATCCCATATAAACCACTGTGGAAGACACTATCTTCCATCTCAGTTCGGTTGTTCTCTGCCATACTCACTCAGAGGTCATCAGAGTCCATGAAATTAACATTGTTGTGTAAATCAAAGACCAAAACAGACATAAGTTCATATTCATAATATTTGTAATTCATGGTGCAAACGAAGTGGATACAAGTGATAAACATGTGTTTTAGAAGGAAAATGGAACGACGGAAGCACTGAAATACATTGTTTTGATGGTTTATGTAGCCAAAGCCTTTCAAAACCCTGAGGAGGTGGGAAAAATAAATTAGGAGACCATATGAAACAAAAATAATATCAATGTGAAGACGCATGAGAGGAGAATGTGTATAAAACGTTTTAGGAAAATTTGATGGGAGGAGCATGAGGTATGAGAAAAAATCCTTCTTAGGGAATGTAGGGTTGTTTAGGGAAAATTGGTTATTGTATAGAGATCAAAAATAAGATGTTCGAGCAAAATGATCATCCACTTTTCAAGTTATATTTCTAATTTTCCTTTGGGAGCATAGATGGAATACTTGAAGTTATTTTAGGAACCACTTGAAGGCATGTTGAAAAGAAAAACCTACTAGTGCGCATGTGAAGGTGAGTGTGGGAACAAAGAACTTCCCAAAAGTGCACTTGGAAGTGTTTTTGGGAACTCTCTCCAATCCAAAGTGCATATACAACACTTTATAAGAACCTCTTTCTCCCAAAAGCGCGCTTGGGACGTGACTTACACATTAAAATAATAATAATGCATACTTGTGATGGCATTTGGGGGCAATTTAAAGAAAAAGTGCATATGTGAAGAGTTTCAGGAACTACTTAAGTGCAAAAGGTGCATGGGAGACATGTTTCAAGAATCAATTAAGCCAAAAAGCAAATTTGGGAGGTGAGAATGGAACAAATAGGTGCAAAAGTGCATTTGCCACTCATATTGGGAACCACTTAAGTGAAAAGCACATTTTGGAATCACATTGGGTACTAAAATAACACTAAAGTGCATTCTATGGTGCATTTGGGAACCAAGTGAAAGCCAAAAGTGCACTAGAAGGTGCTTGTGGGAACCAAATGGTGCAAAATTGCATATGGTAGGTGTGTTAGGAACTAAAATATTAATAAAATACATAGTCAATACTATTTAAGATCCTAAAAGTTCCAAATCGCATCTTGGAGGTGTTCTAGGAACAAAAGTGGTGTATGATAGGGCTTAGGAGTGTTTAAGAACCAATTTCGATGCAAAGGTGGCCTCTAAAATTACTTAAGCATTCATGCAAAGATTAAAACACTTGTATCAAGTCATCTTAACTGAAATGGCTTGAAATATGAAACTACACAAGGAAAGGAAAAACTTGCAAGTTACAAATTGAGATAAGTATTTTACAAAAGGTATAACACGAAGCGGAAAATGTCAAAGTGAACTCTTTCCAAAATGGTAGCAAAATTTTGATATGACAATAGTTGGCTCATACGAGGATAATGTTTTTGGTTGACACCAACTCATTCAAAGTGACAAACAAGAATTGAAGAACCACATAATCTATGGTTTACACATCCATTGGGAATATAAAGTCATTATAATTTTTTTGACCAGAACAACATGGAAATATAAAGAAAGAAGAGAACGAAAGAAAAAAAAGAAGCAAAGGAAACACAAGACAAGACAATAATAAAAACCTAGCTCACCTATGTACAATGCGGGGGACAACCCGCTTCATTGTTGATAATAGCTTCAAATACTACCCATTGTAGGGAAATGGAGGTGAATCCTATTGAGATATGTAAGATAGTAAGTGTTATCTTTGTAGAAATGGTGGGTTTTGAATGGTCCAAGCCAAAGTGAGTCAAATTTACCATGGCTACTTCTAGGCTCTCTTCTCTTGTCCCACAATATGACCAAGTCTCCAATATGAAAATCATGATGTCTTTCCTTATTATCAAATGTATTATTCACCATTTGTTGATGAAATGTGATACAATCAACCACAACAACACATTCCTCTTCAAGATTTTACAAGTACATAATTCTCTTCTCTAGAGAATTTCTAAATTGTTCATCTTTAATTACCTTAGCTAGCTGAAGAGCAGACAATTCCAACGTGATGGGAAGATAAAAAAATAATTTCATACAATAGTTGAAAGGGTGACATACTAATTTCCATCTTTGGAGTAATACGGTCAGCCCATAGGGCATCATACAACTTCTCATGGTAGTTTCTTTGGTTATCATCAACTATTTTTCGGACAATGATAACTATATTCTTGTTTGATAGTTTTGCCTAAACATTACCTTGTGGATAGTAGTATGAACAATGTGATAGGAAATTCCATAACCATAGAATATTACCACTAATTCGTGTGAAGAAAAATTATGAGCATTATTATAGTGACAATCTTGTGCGGAACTCCAAAATAAACTAGAATATTTTCCTTTATAAAATTACAAATAACTTCAGAATTTGTTTATCAAATGTTACCCAATTTGAAAATAATATGTTGCTATAAGCACATGAGTGTGGCTGAAACTTGAGTGAGGATTCAATGTGCCTATATAATCTAACCCCCACTAGTAGAAGGGTTCTTCGATAATCATTGGCTTGAGGATTAATATTACAAGTTTGGGCCTTCCAACAAATTCTTGACAAGCCTCACATTTAGAAAACCACTTGACTACATCCTTGAAAATTGTGGGCCAATGAGAACCTCCTCTCATAATTTTATACACTATCACAAGAGAAGAGAAATGTCCTCTGTAAGCGTGATTGTGGTATGCTCTAAGTAGCTTCTTTTTTCTACTCCCTCTCAACACAATCCAAAAAATGGCCATGAAATCCTCTCGTGAAGAGAGAATTATTACATAATACAAATATTGATGCTTTGGGTTTAATATCTCTTTTCTCTTTGGCAGTGAGGTGGTTTGGGAATTCAACATAAGAAAAGAAATGTGTGATGTTTGAATACCACTCATCATTGGTGTCAAAAAATAAAACCAAAGGCATTTCTTGTGAATTATTATCAACCTTCTCCTCAATAAATTTGTTTTAAACAATTAATTGACATAAACCCTATCCTCGAACAAGCTTGGTTGGCTTGATGTCAATTTTGTACTCCTGCACTTTAGCAATCTAGCTTCCCCTCTTGGTACCAAGTTCCTGTCGAGTTAGGATTTACTTCATAATGTGATTGGGCACTAGAACCATTGAGTGTGAATTTATGATATCAAACCTAAATTTCTTGACTACCTTCGCGATTGTAAAAGCATGCTTTTCAATTTGAGAATACTTCATTTCACGCTATTTCAAACTATAACTCATGAAATTGATTGGAGTTTCAGATCCTTCTTCATTTTTCTAAAGGAGGATAGAGGAAAAGGTGTGTTTAGAAGTGTAACAATAGATGATGAAATCTTTATCAAAGTTTGGAAAAACCAACATAGGAGAATGAGCTATGGTGGGGTTGATATAATCAAATGAATTTTTCCCCTCTACATCCAATGAAAGGCTTGCTTCCATTTCATCATATTGGAAATATTCCAAGTTAGCTCAACAAAATTTGGAACAAACCTCCTAATAAAATTTATTCTACCAAAGAAAGAATGCACCCACTATTTGCTAGTATGAAGTGATTCTTTCTGAATAGCTTGAACCCTTCCAGGATCGATCTTAATTCCATATTTTGAAACAATGTGTCCAAGAAACTTTCTCTTTGTTACTTCAAACATAGATTTATTAGGATTGAGAGATATACTATGCTCCCTGTATCTTTGTAACACAAGCTTCAACTATTGAAAGTGATCTTCCCTTTTCTTTGAGAAAACTGTCAAGTCATCAAGATAGATGACAATGCATCTATTTATAAAGTCATAGAATTCCGAATCCATTGTTCTTTGAAAGATTGCACTTGCATTGATCAAAATGGAAGGCATCCTTCTATAAGTGAAATTCCCCCAAGGAGTGGTGAAAGAAGTTTTATGTTGATCTTGAGTTGAGACTTTAATTTGGTTGTAACCAGAAAAGTCATCTAAAATAGATAACATCTTTAATTTGGTGACAGTTTGTAGAATTTGGTCCATGATGGGAAAAATATAATTACCCTTTAGGAAAAATTGGTTCAAATTATGGAAGTCAACATACATTATTATTTCACCAATCTTATTCTAGACCGGTACAATGTTGGCAACCCGCATGAAATGATGAATTGGGAAGATAATTCTTGCATTTATCATTTTCTTGATTTCCGCGTAGATGGTCCCAAGTTTTTTGGGTTGTAATTTCTTTGTTTTTTCTTAAAATATTGTACTTGTAGATTCAAAGGGATGTAATGCTTCATATCTTATGGTTTGAAAGACTTTAAATACTCATAATATTGACGCAGAACATCTACATGGTTATTTAAAAGAGAAACAATCCTTCTTTTATCCTTAAGGAGCAACACTTTCCAATATTAACCAACCTTGGATTTTTAGTAGATTCAATATTCAATTTTTTATAACCGACTGATTAATGTGTTTCATTTGATAATTTACTTTTGAAAAAATTGTCATGTTTGTTAATTTTTTTGTCTAAACTTACCAATCCGTTAGGGATCTTATTCCCTTTTAGCTTAATACAACCCTCTTGATCATTCTTGCACTCGATTCCTTCCTTGACATTAAATGAGAGAGAATCTTTGTATCCTTATTTACTTCCTTCATAATATAATTGATTGAACTTATATTTTTATTTGAGAAAGGAAATATGCTCATTATTATTAAAAATGTGCCAATTTTATGAATTGTCAAGAACACTAACCCGAAAGATCATTTCAATAGTAAAATTTTCTTGATCAAAGTATGGACGAGGTATAAGGAGAGACACATATACTTCTAAGGTATATTCTCTCATATTCTTCTCCCTTAATATAATAGGGATTAAAAATGCTTCAAAGGATTCAACGGAGCCCCATACCTTGTTTTTGTAGTTCTTTAACCTCTTTACCTGAAACACGATTTTGAATTGCTTAAATAGAATCTTCACATCACCTTGAGCTTTAATATTCCTGACTCGTATCTATTTAGATGCTACAAGGACAAGAAAAAATGCTTCATACTTAGTTATATTGTTGGTATCTGCAAGCTGCGACTTATAACAAAAATGATGAATTTCCCCTTGAGGTGAAATTGTAGTCACAAAATCATGCACTTACTACTATTATTATACCACCAAGTATGTTGTTTTATATATGGATCTTGTGTAAGAAAAGTATTCACTAATGACCCATTTCATAGTCCAGTTGTCTGTCTTATTGGTCTTTACCACTGTTTGTCTTGTAAAACTATCACTCATTTGCACAGTTCCCGTTAGGTTTAAGGAATTCCTATCATTCAGTATTCATGTAGTTGTTGTCACTAGTATTTGACCAGGGTGCCTAGAGAGGGATTAGGGTGCATGGCGCACCCTGGTCATGATTCTATGTGTCCTAGTCCACATCACACTTGATTTTTTTTTTGTCATTTAAGGTCGGTATTTTTGGTTTTCCCTCTCATCTCCTTAGGTACTAGTTGGCATGTTGAGTCATTCGTGTCAAAATTTGAACAAGAGATCCCTATGTAAACACAATATATGAACTACCTTATGGGAGGACTATTATTATCAAGGGCTATCTATCTACATAGATAAAGGGACTTCATTTAGGAATTATTCTGCATCAAAGACTGCATAGGAAAGGGGTGTATTCATTCTAGTCCATCCACCATTTTGCATTTTATCTAGCTATTGCCCGATATCTTTGCGTCATTAGCGTTAGGGAAACCTAGGTACATTATTGCACACACAAGCACACAAAACTACATTGGGTCTGAGATGTAGTGCAATGCTCAGTCATAATTCCATCCATTTGGTAGCTGAGGACAATCTGACCCATTCATTTGCATCTTTATTTTCTAGGATTTGATGCTTTGTGTGGGGTTTTACAGGTGATTCTTCATTGCAGGTTTATGGTGACATCAACGAACCAAGTGTGACACTCACCCGACCAAAGGCAAAGTGCTGCGAAGACCTAATGACCATATCAAGATCATATTCTGAGCTGTTTCATGGACCAGGGACACTCAGATTTCAAACCAGGGTGCCCATAGGCACCCCCTATCCCCCCTCTAGGCATCCCAGTCTGGCCAAATCTGTCTCTGCTGCAAACTTTTTGAAGATCGTTGCGATACTCTATCCCGTAATTCCATCACTCTGTTCAGTCCCAGATCACTACGAGGTAAGTCCAATTCAGGTAAACACCTAATCCTTTCTATTTTATTTCATTTAAAATATCAAATAAATTACTTAGCATTCATATTTCATTTATGTGTCATTTATCTATAGCTATACATTTCTGATTTTAATAAAATAACTTAGATTTAATTGAATCATTTTGGTGAACCCATAGCTTAGAAATTTTTTCTCTAGGATCTAATAAAAACCTTAATGGATAAGGACAACTCTTCTTCTTCTCGGGCTAATTCATGCCGCATGTTAGTATCAATCCTATCTATGATGAGGCAGCTATAGCTGAGCTTACAACTCTATATTGTGATGTTTACCTATGCCAGATGATATTCAACAACAACTCTTAGCTAACAAATGCAACACACATACTAGCTTTAAAAATTATTCCTTTAGCATCATTTTGGATTCGGATAGCTTTTATGATTGTCTAACCTTGTTATACAATTACCCATGATCCTCCTTTTGAAATTTCCAAGGAAATTCTAGATGAATATCTTATTGATTTCATGTTTGGTCTTGATGATAGTACACATATGCATATTGATTCTCCTCCTAGTCTGACCACTACTATGGCTACAATCTCATGATTCCCCTATTTTTGATAATAATTCTCATGATCTATTTCATACTTGTTCACATACTCATTCACACTATGTTAATGATCCAATTGATGATGCAATCAATGAAATTTTTATCTTTGATTCCCTCTCTGATTTTGACGAAACAATTGATAGTCATGATTCTACTACTTTACATACCGTTGAGTTTTGAATCTCTGTCCTCCATTGTCATCTTCTTCTGAGGTTGTATCTACCTACTAGGCATGGCTCCCTCTCTATCTATTAGTTCATCTCATCCTATCACTCCATCTCCATCTATTATTTTTTCTCCTCCTATCGTTGCATCTCCATCTGACACATCGCATCTCCTAGGGACGTTTCTGATGCTAGTCCCTAACCACTTCTATGGATGTTTTTATGTCATTCTTCACCTTTTTCTCCTTCGACAACCTAAAATTATTATGCCTTTAGCATTGAATTCTCCTACATCTCCTCTCAATATCCCTATGATTACTCACAATGGAAAATTACAACCACTTAACACATTATTTCCATCCTCTACTGTTCATTTCACCAATATATCTTGTCTCTCATACATACTATGGGTCATTTATAGTCTCAGGTTCAATCACTCACATTAGAAAGAAAGGCTTAATTATAATTCCATTGATAAAAAATTCATTATGTGTGCATGTGTTGTTTTTAAACTAATGCTAATATAAGTAAAGACTAACACCTAATAGCCTTAATTAGAAAAAATTAAACAAACTACTAAGCACCATCATGATAAGAATTAAACAAGGGTTAGATGCTAACATTCATCAATATACAAAAATTTGAAACTAACAATGTTAAGCATCTAAATCCTCTATTCTCTAACAACAAAATAAATGAATGGACCTAATTAGGCTCCATGGCAATAAAAAAATGGTTGTTTTTGGTGTTCCAAGAACCTAGGAATGAGGGCTAGTCAAAGTTGGGCTACAAGACCCTTTTGACACCTCCCATATGACCTAAGCACTTAGGAAAGAGGCTTAACTCTTCAAGATGATGAACCCTCAAGAAAACTAAAAGGCAAGCTCTTAGTCTATTTTGCTATATGCTTTGCATTTGCTTTCTCAAGAAGTTTAGGTGTAGGTATAAAGGTAGAAGGAGGGCTCCTTATATAGCCCAATGGATAAAGGAAATACTTCATCCCTTTGCATGTGGGATAAAGGTAAAACATGATTAGGAATGGATAAGGTTGCTTTATAAAAGGTAACCTTACTTTAGAAGGGTTTAATTTATACTTAGCAAGTCATGGGAGTTGGGGGGTGTTTTAATTAATCAAAGGTGATTAACTAATAGGTAGATGTAAGCTTATAGAAGCTAATTAGAGGAATATTAGTACAATTTAGGCTATTAGAAGGGGATTAAATCAATTAAATATTGATTTATTGGTTAAATGAAAGGGAAAGCTAATTAATTAATAATAATTAATTAGTCTAGATAGAAGGGGTGATTAATTAACGGAAGGTCGTTAATTAGGATGTTAGTTGGATAGGTGACTTAATTAATTAGTGTAGTGTAATTAATTAATGACGATGTGAGGGAAAATGAGTGTTATTGACGATATGTCATCAATTTTCCAGAAGAGTGATAATTAGTGTAATTTAAGTATTTAAATTACTTGGGCGTAATTATGGGTGTCTACATTTGCCCCTCTTTGGGGTGGCGTAAGTGATGCCACTTCAAAGATAGTAAACAAAAGAAAATTTGAAGGGATAGAAGAAAAATTAGTAGGAGGGAGAGATGCACGCCTCGAGTGTCGAGAGGGTGATGAAGGAAGACGATCGACGATTAAAAAAGGTGAGAGATAGATAGAAGAATGGGAAGGGGCAGGATGCCCCGGTAAGATGGAATATTAGGGGTGAGAGGAAAGTGATGCAGAAGAAATATGGAGGAAGGGAGAGAAGAGCTTAGCCTCTAGCCACTGTGTATTGGAACAATTTCTTGTCATCATATTGCCATAAGAGCTATGTCATCGATCCTTATGAAAAATATAAGCATATGACAAAGGTAGAATGACATGAAAATTCAGACTACAAATAATTGTCCATTGCTGAAAATACCAACTCCACGCAACATACAACAATGCAATGCAATACGAGAAGGAACCAAGCTCATTTAATAGGGAAAACCAAGTACAAAATGTACATATCTAACCCAACAACGGTCAAGATAGTTGTACAAATGTTTTGTTATCAAGCTGAAAGAGATCCACATGTTCGTGATTGGCGATAAGGGTTAAAAATGATGCCCCAAGCAAGGATACATGCAAGGGGAAATGACAATGGAAATGAGGTCCAAGTAGAAAGCGTTGTGTGCAATGAAACAACACCATTGCAACAAATGTGCCTAGAGTACAGATGAAGCAAGCAACTAGCTTTGGGAATGGTTGCGAATCTGGCGATATGCAAGTCATATTAATTGGGGAAGATGTGAAACAAACCAGTAGGATATGGAGAAAATACCATGCACAAGACACAAGTTTCAACCGTAATAAGCAAGTTACCATTTTTGTAGGTTTTTTACTTTTTAGGATTTTAGTGAAAATTTTTACCCTTTGTTTTTTTGGATTTTAAATGACGAGACTATATATATTGTTTTTGTTTTTTGTAATTTCCAAAATGTGGTGGACAGTAGAAGAAAATAGAAGAAAATACAATGAAGGGCCTAAGCGAAACAGAAAAGTGCCCTATAGTGGAAGAAAGAAGGAACAAGTGACAAATAATGTCCTTGTTTAGTGGAAAAAATTAATAAAATAATTATTTCCTGACAAATAATTATTTGCGAGAGTGTGAATAAGAAGAAAAAATACCCATAAGCAATAAAATTGCCCTAGGGGAAGAAAGGGGTAGATCTGGAAAGAAAAAAGGTGCTCCAATAGTGAAAAATAAGATAAAAATAATTATTTAATACAAAATAATTATTCCACTTGAGTGAACCAAAGGAGAAAATGGCGGTCAAATTTTTTGTCAAGTTTCTTCCAGAGGCCCTCAGTTGGTAGTAAAAATAACTTGATATACCCCACTTGGGGGGGGGGGGTAAATTGCACCGTGACCATACTCAATTGTTACTGACCATCCTACATGGATTTTTTACCATGAGGGCTAACTGACAACGATGAGGCGCGTGATAGAGTGAAAGAAGTGCGAAGGAAGTAAAAGTGATGCATACAAAAGTAATGATGTGTACCAGCGGCAGGCAGATGGAAGGAACACCTGCGTGAGTATCTAAACATATCTTGTCAAGAGGTTTTCAATCATGCCTACAATCGATAATGTAGTGGCAGTAAGGAAGAGAGCCGCATCGAGGATGCCAGGTGACTTAGCGTCAATTTTGGGAAACAAGTCTAAGGCTGCGCGTGACACACGTGTATGAATTGCTGCAGGCAGGAACTGTGACATGCCCATAGCAGATGCAGCTCACGAGGGAAACATGGGATACCGAATAGACATACACCAGGAAAAGGAAAATCACTTTTTCTAAAAAGTAACTTAAGTGCACTTCCTTTCTATTTTGTAAAAGAACTTTTCTTAAACATAAGAAAAAATGTCTTCTTCTAGACTTGGAATGTACACACACATCATGTATGAATGCGATAAGGTCATCTATTTTGGCGCTAGTGCCATATGTGAGGCTCTCTTTTCTATTATAAGGGTGCGCATTTTTTTCTCCTTCTATAGGATACTGCATTATTCCATTCTCATCTAAGGGATTTTTCCTACATTCTCTCTCTCAAACTCAGCTAGATGTATGTCCCATTTTTGTAGAGGACAAACAGGGCTGTCGTGTACCTATGTGCATACATGGAAATTGAAAATTTCCAAGCACGATAACTATACCCTTGTGCTGAATTTTTTCATGTTTCAATATTTTTCCATAAGTTGTGTATGTTTTCATGTGTCTGTCTAATTGAACTAGAAAATTCTCTGTGTTGTAATTAGTGAAATTTGGGTTCATCTCAGGTAATTTAGGAATTCCTCCTATTCATTCCCCCTAGGTATATTTTAGGGAGTTCTTAAAAGATGTTATCTTCTGGCAGTATTGGGAAGGGCTATTGTATGGCCTTCCCAGGACTGGATTCAACCCCCCTAGAGTGGAACAGAAGGGAAAAAACTCAACATTAGAGATGAATTGAAGACCTTATAACATAACAAGGAAATCATATTGGAAGAGTTTAGGGAAGTTTTGCTTAAGACTTGGAGTAGTCAAAGTAAAAAATAGGGTTCACAAGCCTAGGCAGTACACATGCCTAAAACAACTGTTGGGCTTCAGAAGAAGATTTTGGGAGCTCTGGATGGAGTTAAGAGAAAAAAATATATATCCAAAAATAGGATTCCAAGGCCTACATGATGGTAAAATAATATTTTTCACAAAACCTTGGCGCATATGATTGACAGGCAGTTTTTCTCAGGCAAAAGTGGAGTACCAGATCAAAAATCCAATTTTTTAGGTATCATATGGTTGAATCAAGACATGAAACCCATATAATTGGATTTAAAATTCCATTTACAGTCAGGATCATATAAAATTTCACCAATAAATTCCACCGGGAGCTCAAGTTATCATCGTTCCAAGTTACCCTCTCAAAGGCAGTTCAGGACTTAGTCATTTTTTTCGGGAGGACACGTGTCAGCACTAAGATCCTGGCAGGGATTTCATGTCCCCAACATCCCTGAGGTCAGGTACACCAACCCTTGGAAAATTTTTCCCATCCCCCATGTGACCTCTGGGACCCTCATATGACCTCCAGACTTGACAGTTCATCCCCCAGGTGCATTTTTGGAGCATCCATTCCTTGCTGTTGGATCGGGCGCCACATGTCAGCTCCAGGACCACCGTGGAAGCTGATGTCCAACTTATGCACTTGAGGTGGGGGACATCAAACCTTGAAAAATTCACCCAGCCCCTATAGGGAGTCTTCTGGACACCCACGTGACCTTAACTTAGCCCCTAAGTGTTTATTTGGAGCGTGCATTCCCTTGTCGTTGGATCGGGCGCCACGTGTCATGCTCTTGACCATCGTGGAATTTGATGTACTGTATGCACCTGAGGTGGGGGACATCAATTCCTTGAAAAAATACACCCAACCCCCATAGGGAGTCATTTGGACACCCATGTGACCTCCTTTCTAGCTCCCAGTGCTTTAAATAGACTTTTTCCTCCACTCATTCCCTGCCGTTGGATCTAGTGCACATGTGTCACCGTTTTGCTGATTGTGGAAATTGATGTCCCTCATGTGCATAAGGTCAGAGAAATCAAGCATGGAAAAATGCACCCAAGCCCTACCATGTGCATGTTTTGAAGAATTTTAAAATCACTTTCCAAGTGTCGCTTTTTCCCTCTTCTAACCTAACAATTAAGATTTGAACTTCATACCTTGCATACCATTGCCATGGATTGCAAAACCATTCTTCCATCACTCTACCATTATTTCTCCAAACCATGATCAGACCATGGTCAACATAAAATACATAAACATTTAATCAATTTTCCCATATGAATGTACAGGTCTTAGAAGGAATTCTCATCAAGCTAAGAAGGAGAATTTCACTTCCGACTCACACGAAGGAAAAAGGAGAAAACTCCATAAACCATGAAATGAGGAGTTGAAGAAATCTCCCAAAAGATGCATGAAACAACAAGATATATTTTTATATTCATTCCTCTACCCAAGGACATCAATAACTACACCTTACAAATTTCCTCCATTAATGTGCAGCCAGATCATCCACAAGTGAAGAAATCAGCGAGCTACTTCTAGCTCAACGAAGAATCGAAGTGGGATTTCACACGTCAAATTGGTTGGGCAATGATCAAAGTAAAAATTGCACGTGAAGCACTCAGTTTTTGTGAAAACCCATATCAAATATATAATTTTATTTGCAAATGGAGGAGAAAAATAGACCTACAATTTTGAGGTCAATTAATGGCTGCCGAAATAGGCAGAAGCACTGTTCAAGTTCTGAAAAATTAATGGGCTTTAAAATCTCACTGGACTATTACAGGGGGATGGGGCCAAAATTTTTGAGGGAACTGATATTTGGAAAAAAGCCCATATTAAAAAACTTGTGTTCCACATCAATATGACTCCCAGAATGAAAATTTCTAAAAATAGCAGGTTGTACTACATATGAACTACTATTTCAGGAAAGTCATCGATAAAAGAACCTGCGAAGAAGACCTAAAGACATTGGAGGTGCACTACAATTGAGAATCCACCAGAATGAACTTTTTTTGCACTTACTAAAAATAGTAAGTGCCTACCCTGTGTAGCACATGTCACTAAAAATAGAAATTTGATCCAGAAGGATATGAGGAACGCAGTAGGGAGAAAGGGGAATCATAGGCACAACACTCAACAAAGGTCATCGAGGAGTTACTTGCATTTCTCACACTTACTAAAAATAGTAAGTTACACTCAAAGAGTAGTTTTTGCACAATGGAATGTACAAGGATAATCATTCAGGGGGACATCATTTTTCGGGATCATCTTAGTCATTTTTTCAGAGGGCATTCAAGATCCACATTAGTTCATTCAAATTAGTGAGCGTTCGTGAGATAATTTGAAGGAGTTTCACAATGTGCAAGGAGTTTGAAGATTCAAGTTTCACTGTATTTGGAGCTTTCCATCAACAAGGGTCAACATGGACTTCATCAGGAATGACATCTCCTCTTCTTCTTCTCCCTCTCTTTCTCTCTCCTCTTCGCCCCAACGATTTCTCTCACTTTCAATGATTCTAATTTCACTTGGGGTTTGCACTTTTTAATATGAAGTCACTTAAGTGACTTTAGAAACATAATGTAAATTAAGTCACCTTGCTATTATAAAAGGGACTTAAATATTTAAAGTGGAATATGAACAATCTTAAGTCATATTAAGGTATTCGAAAGGTCATGAGGAAGATGAGGAGTCATATTCTATTCTATAAATTGTAAAGCCATTCCCATTTCAAAGGGTTGGCAATTGATCTTGTAAGCTCAAGAGTGCATTGTACCTAGAGAAAGCAAAGGAGATAGCCATAAATTCTTCTACTTTCCTCCACTCTCAAATTTCTTCCATTACCATATTATGTACAACTTCTGTTTAAGCAATCAATACAAGAAGAAGGATTTTATAGCCTTCTTTGACTAAGGGGTTTATTGAGACTTTTTTTATCGTTAAATTCTCATTTGGTCTTGTTGCATATTTGTAGAGTTGTTTCTTCTCGATAAATGCATGTGTTGAAGTTTCTAACTAGTGTGTGTGCAGGAATCTGATTTTCTACCTACAACATTAGTTCTCCTACCTATTTTCTCACTCCCCTTTCCTAACTCTTCAGAAAAAATTCCTCTCTTGTAGGTATCTGCAAGCTTTGCCGCAGGGTCAGTGGAGTGTCCTTGTTGGATCCTCAGTCAAAAGGCCACCACAGAAATCCACACTTTTCTCGTGCATGCATATATGGTAGTTGCACCGGTTAAGTAGAGGGACTTAGATTCCCAGAGCATTGGCAAGAAATCCACAAGTTTTTCCACCTGACAAATTTTCTCGCCAACATTTTTTGGCACCCACTATGGGGCAGATTTAGCAGCATCTGCACCCAAATACTACCGCAAGGTCTAAAAATTCAAAAAAAATGAAATATTGAAAAAAAAAAAAAGAGAATTCATGAAAATCCATTGCTGAAAGGCTACAGTTCCTGCTGATTTCTATTCACGTGTCTTTTCATATTCCCACTTCAAGAGTTTCCAAAAAATGGCTGAAGGAAGATACACCAGGTTGAGCAGGTCGAGAGGTGTTGTTGATTCCAATTTTGAAGCTTTGTAAAATCAGCAAGAATGAATTAGAGATAATCCATACTTCTTCTCTCAATCCTCCTCTCCATCTGGCACTTTCATGAAGTTCACCTGGCAATCCTATCGAAACTCTTTTTTATACTCTCCCTTCAAATTCTCCCATTTTTGCAACCACCATTGAGTCATTGAGTTCCCATAGAAGAAGAAGAATTTGACAGAAGCAAGAGCTGAAGAGTAGAAGCATGAAACGACAATGAAAGATGAAGAAGAAATACCTGGACCCATTGTTCCATGGGGAAGGAATACAGGCCCGCTTTCTCTTGAACCACCTCTCACTGATCTACCAACGGGTTCCTGCAAGAACTTTCCAAAGTTCAAAGGTGACAAAACACAACATCCTGAAGAACACATCACTTGCTTTCACGACATCATGTGGAATTCTTGGTGTCCAACATGAAGACGTTGCTGTGAGATTATTCATGGAGTCCCTCCAAGAAAAAGCAGTAGAATGGTTCTACCTCCTACCTTCCCGATCCATCACTGGTTGGGATGACATCAAGGTTTCCTTCGAGGAAAGATTTAAATCAACTGAAGACTTTCAAGACCTCTTAATGTAGTTGGCTCAAATGAGGAAAGGAGAAAATGAAACTATGAGAGACTTCGTGGCTCATTTCAAATGGTTTCTTCGTAGGATACCTGAAGAGGATTCACCATCTCAAAACAATGTCAAGATATTCTTCATCAATGCTCAATCATCAGAGGTAGGGTTTTTTCTATGAAGAGTCCAACCAAGGAACATTTGTAGAAGCACAAAGGATTTCCATTGAACTTGGATGATGATCTCATCCTCTCTGGAAAGATCAAGAATCCATCAAAGGGAAAATACCCAACATCCTGAGAGATGAGAGAACCAATCCATCATTGCAAAATTTGGTGAATGAGATAGCATCTTTGAAGAGGGAAATATTTGAACTAGTTTCTTCCCAAAGAAGCAATCATAAATCAGATTGCGAGGAGTACCCCAAAGGCTCACCTTGGAGGCCCCACCCGTGAACATAAATTTATAGATTTCAAGAAGATGAAGAAGATATTTGAATAAGAAAGTGAAGGTGGTGGTTTCCTAGAAAGTGATGAGTTTGAGAATGATACACAAATCAGATTCTATGAGTATTTTGGAGGTTATGAAGAAGATGAAGAAGATGCACCCAGTTTCTCATGTGCAGTATTCACTCATTCTCAGTCCTGAGAAAGGAACATCTCCCTCCACTGCTTTAAAGAAAGTAAATATTTGTCGTAAGTGGTTCAGTAATGTTAAAATGTCAAAGTTAGGGTAAGTAGAGAAGTAGGGTCTACATGATTAGGAATTAGAAATATTATATTAGTAATAAGGACAAGGAGTGATGTCATAAATATTTTGTGTATTTTATTTGTAAAAAGTCTAAAAATGGTGGAACCCATGTGAAATGATAAGGTTTATCTTATCTTAAAAGATAAGCTTACATGTAAAGATAAGAGTTAAGGTATGGAATATGATTCGTCAGAGTAGATTTCTTATCCTATCTTAGAGATAAGGTGGATAAGCCTGAAAGTTCTATAAATAAAGAGGCCACCCCCCTCATTTAGCATAGAAGGAAGTAGTGAGAAATATTGTATGAGTAAGTGTGTAAAGGAAGCCATCATTTAGAAGGTGTGTTAAAGAAGCCATTAAGAGGTGTAATTGTGAAGTTTCTCCCATAGTTATTGTTGGAAGGCAAGTGAAGTTAGTAACACTTGAAGTACCTCATGGGTGAGATTGTAACAATTTCATGTTGATATTATAATTTACACTTATATTTCAGATTTGTCATCATTCCTTCGTATCATAGTCTATGGTATTCTTGTGTTATGTTTGTTGTTGTGTTTCCAGATTACATCCACCAAACTAAAAGTTGTGCATTAGTAAATAATCATAGCACGAGGAGTTCCCGGTGGAGAATTATCATAGTGCCGGATTGGTGATGACATTTTGGTTCCGTTGCCGGGACCATTCCTCGTTGGTGGATTTTCTGGAGAGATATTCCCACTTAGTCAGAAATCATTTGGAGGGTAACCTTGTTTTTACTGTGCATAGTAGTTACCATGGTAAAGTCACTTTTTACCATGAATAGTATTTACCATAGTAACTTTACTTTTTACCATGAATAGTATTTACCACAGTAACTTCACTTTTTACCATGAATAGTGTTTACCACAGTAAAGTTAGTTTTTACCGCAGTAAGTCAAGTTTTACCATAGTTTACCGTGGTCATTCCTATTTTACTGTAGAAAGGTGTAAAGTCACTTTCTATTATAGTGATTCCAATTATTTGTGCACATAAGTCTTGTTGATTGTACTTGTGGGTTGGTATTTCACTGTGGTTACTTTTGAAAATGGGGAAGATTCCTATTTTTTCAGCCCAATCTAATGAAGATGCTTCCTCTTTCATTCAAGAGTTTAAATGATCTTGTATTTGTAATGGCCTCATAAGAAGGGAACAATGGACTGAATTTTTTCCTACCTTTTTGGATGGTTCAACCCTTAGGTGGTTTGAAACACTAGGTGATAATGTGAAAAACTCATGGGATTTATTAACTGAAAGTTTTCTTGAAGAATTTGGTGAACAACAGAAATATGCAGATCTCATGATCGATATCACAAAGCTATCCCAAGGAGAGAAGGAGAAGATAAGGGATTATCATGCTCGTGTTCTAGAGCTAAGGAGGAAGCTCGATGCCCAGATCCGGAAGGAAGGATTAGCGGATGGGTTGATGAATGGCATGGATAATCTCCTCTGTAAGCACTTCATTCTTGGGATGAAGCCAGAGATCAGACAACGAGTGAAGTATGACCACCCAGTGACCCTCAAACAAGCAAAGGAGATTGCAAGAAGGCAAGAAGAAAGCATGGAAGAAGAGCCCAAAGAAATTGTTGCTAAGGTAGAGCCTACACCAACACCTTTGGTCCAGAATCCACAACCACTCTCGGTGAGCACAAATATTTCTCCTAGTACATCTACTGAGTATGAAGATCTGCTCAGGAAGATGGGCCAGTTAACTATTAATCTTCTTCAAGGAAAAGAATTTAGTTCTCAGGGAGGAGATAGAGGTCCAAAAAGAAATATTTCTGAAGTTGTATGTTATGGTTGTCATAAAAAGGGTCATTATAAGTATAATTGTCCAGATAGAGCTTCTACATCTGGTACAAGAGATAATGATAAAGGAAAAGCACCTGTGAATTCTTTTGATGTAGTAGATAGGAGCATAAATAATGAAGCAGATGTGTTTGTAACAAAAAGAAAGAAAGAAAAAGATAACCAAGATGGAAATGATCCTAAGAAGATGAAAGGAGAAACTAGTAAGAAACATAGGAGAAGAAAGTTGGGTGTGCAGGATTTTCTATTTCACAGGGACAAGGACCATACTCCATCTTAGAAGATCTGTCCAAAAGGCCTGCAAATATTACATATGGTCAACTTTTGGCTATGTCTTCTGAGAAGAGGCGGGAGCTGCGAAGTGGACTCAATGCTCGACGAAGGAAGGAGGTTGAGGTCCCTGTTTTGGAGGCAGAGGCGGATCCCTACGCTCCACAAGCTGAGGTATTATGTAATGGTATTTCAATTCATGATGTCTTAGTTGATGGAGGTGCTGCAGTTAATGTAATGACCGAGTCTGTAATGAATATGTTGGGTTTAAAAATTGATTGCCCCTCAACACTTATGTTAAGGTCATTAAATAAGGGAAAAACTAAACCAGAAGGTGTTGTTTCAAATGTGGCAATATCTGTTATGGGTGTTGTATGTGTGGTAGACTTTCAGGTGATGAAAAATGGTACTGTTGCGTACCCAATGTTGTTGGGAAGGCCATGGCTAAGGAGAGTTCATGCAAGAAACTACTGGAATGAAGGCTTCATGACACTTGGACGTGGTAGAGAGAGGGTGAAGATAAACGTGATCCCTCGGCATCATAAGGTAGAACCTGTGGATTCAAGTGATGAAACTGATGATTGGACATCCTCTGATTACTCTAGTACCAGTGAAGTGGACACAGAAGATGAAGAAAGTGAGGTTGATGTTTCAGTCATGGATATCCTTCCAGTCACACTGACTCATGAACCCATAAAATTATCTGAAGAAGAAATTGATGATCGTCTCCAACAAATAAAGATTGGTGATGCTGTGATGGAGAGTGAGAAGGAATCCTACCTCCAGCTCTTTCGAAGGTACATACACCTATTCACTTTTGATTACAAGGAACTCCATCAAGTAAGTTGGGTAGAACATTCTATTGAGCTGGTAGATGGTGCTAAGCCCATAAAGCAAATGCCATATAGAATGAATCCTAATTTTTCCAAGACTGTAAAAGAAGAAATAGATAAGTTGCTTGATGCAGGATTCATATTTGCTGTGGAGAATTCAGAATGGGTTTCTCCCATTGTGATCTCAATAAAAAATAATGGGAAGCTACGCATTTGTGTTGATTATAGGAAGCTCAACAAGGCAACAAAGAAGGATCATTACCCTCTTCCATTCTCAGATCAGATCTTGGACGAAGTAGCTGGCCAGGAGTGCTATAGTTTTGCTGATGGATATAGCGGATACAACCAAGTTCGTATAGCAGAGAAAGATCAGCTGAAGACCACGTTCACCACTCCTTGGGGAATGTTTTCTTATAGAGTTATGCCTTTTGGGTTGTGTAATGCTCCAGCAACGTTCCAACGTTTGATGAATAGGGTGTTTGAACCCTACATTGGAAACTTCATCAGAGTATTTCTGGATGATTTTTACATCTATGGGAGCAAGATGGACCACCTGCACCAGATGGAGACAACATTTCAAAGGTTAGATGAAGCACAAGCCTCACTAAACCCTACAAAGTGTGTCTTTGGATGTTCTAAAGGTGTTTTGTTAGGGCATGTTGTATCCAGAGATGGTATTGGTACTGATCCTGATAAAGTTTCAAAAATCAAAGAGTTACCATTTCCTATGAATAGAAGTAAGTTGAGATCATTTTTAGGCCATGTGGGTTACTATAGAAGGTTCATCAAGAATTTCTCAAAGATTGCACAGCCACTAACCCAGTTCTTGAAGAAGGATGTTACTTATGAACCAGGAAAGAAGGCGCATGAAGCTTTTGAACAACTGAAGGAAGCTTTGGTGTCTTCACCTGTTTTAAAGAATCCAGATTGGAGCAAGCCATTCATTGTGTATACTGATGCTTCAGATGCAGCACTAGGAAGTACTCTGAGCCAAAATGATGAAAATGGGAATGATCATCCAGTTTACTTTGGGAGCAGACAAATGAGCAGTGCTGAGGTAAATTATACTGTAACTGAAAAAGAGGCTCTAGCTATCATTTTTGCTGTAAAGAAGTTTAGAAATTACTTGCTAGGGTAGAAATTTATAGTTGTAACAGATCATCAGGCTCTAAAATATATTGTAAATAAGCCTAACCCATCAGGGAGGATAGCAAGATGGATAATTTTTCTACAAGAATTTGAATTTGATATTATAGATAGGCCAGGAAAGAAGCATGTCAATGCAGATGCACTCTCTCGAGCCTATGATGGTTTAGGTTCATCTTGTGATGATGATGATTTCCCAGATGCAACATTGTTATCCCTTGACACAATCCCTAGTGAATACATAGATATTTGGAATTATCTGAATGAATTCAAGTTTCCTGATGGTGCCAATGCAAAGACTAAGAGGAAGATTACTCAAGCCAGTCGTCCATATTCTATTCTGCATGGAGTATTATTTCGAATAGGACCTGATGGACAGTACAAGAGGGCAGTTGGACGTGATCAAGGGAAGGAGCTAATAGAAGAATTCCACAATGGTACATGTGGAGGACACTTCTCTGGACAACTTACAGCAAGAAGGATCTTGGATGCAGGTTATCACTGGCCCACTCTTTTTAGAGATTGTTATAATTATTGTAAGACATGTGATATTTGTCAAACACATGGTAACCGTAAGACTTCATCAGCTCCATTATGCCCTATTCTTCCACTTGGTCCCTTTGAAAAGTGGGGAATAGATATTGTAGGTCCACTTCCAACTACCCCATGCCAAAATAAGTATATTGTAGTTGCCACAGATTATTTAACCAAGTGGGTTGAAGCTAGGCCATTGAAAACAACTTCCATGGATGAAGTGGCAAGGTTCATATATGAACGCATTGTCACCAGATTTGGTTGTCCATTAGAAATTGTAACAGATCAAGGAAGCCACTTCATTAATGAGGTGGTAGAAGCCCTAGTCAACAAGTTTTCTATTAAGCACAGGAAGGCAACAACATACAAGCCAAGCACAAATGGACAGGTGGAACGAACAAATTTTGTGTTGTGTCAAATTCTAGCAAAAGATGCAGCCTTGCAGGTACATAAGTGGGATAAAAGGATTCATGCAGCATTGTGGGCATATAGGGCAACATCAAAGTCAGCAACAGGATACTCCCCATTTCAGTTGGCTTATGGCATTGATCCAGTTCTTCCTATTGAGTTTGATATTCCCACTGTGAGAGTTATGAAAAATGAAAGGATGGATGAAAGTGATTCAGTAAAAGAAAGGTTGGTACATCTTCATTTGCTAGAGGAAATGAGGGAAATAGCAAAGGATACAAGCTATAAGAAGAAAATGAAGCAGAAGGAATACTTTGATCAAAAGATCCGTTGGTCTCCATTTCATGTGAATGACTTGGTTCTAGTATATGATTCCAGATACAAAAAAAGAAGGCAGAGAAAATTTCTTCCCAAATGGATGGGGCCCTACAAAATAACAGCTGTGCATGAAAATGGTACATATCGACTGGAGGAATTGGATGGCACTCCCATTACGAAATGGGTCAACCACGACAAGTTAAAGATTTTCCAAGCACCAGAATAGTCTACTCCAAGGACGGAGTAGAAGCTAGGAAGGGGGAAGATGTCGACACTAAAATTTTCCTCCATAATTTCTATTTCATTAATGTATGTATTAGGAATAGGATGTTGTTAAGTATAATTAGTAGTAGCATCTGATAGAAGATAACGGCGCTGCCGGTACGATGCCGCCAATAATGTATAGTATGGTAACAGTCAAAGTACAATAGGAATGTTGTGGTAAAAAGTAAATATTTGTCGTAAGTGGTTCGGTAATGTTAAAATGTCAAAGTTAGGGTAAGTAGAGAAGTAGGGTCTACATGATTAGGAATTAGAAATATTATATTGGTAATAAGGACAAGGAGTGATGTCATAAATATTTTGTGTATTTTATTTGTAAAAAGTCTAAAAAGGTGGAACCCATGTGAAATGATAAGGTTTATCTTATCTTAAAAGATAAGCTTACATGTAAAGATAAGAGTTAAGGTATGGAATATGATTCGTCAGAGTAGATTTCTTATCCTATCTTAGAGATAAGGTGGATAAGCCTGAAAGTTCTATAAATAAAGAGGCCACCCCCCTCATTTAGCATAGAAGGAAGTAGTGAGAAATATTGTATGAGTAAGTGTGTAAAGGAAGCCATCATTTAGAAGGTGTGTTAAAGAAGCCATTAAGAGGTGTAATTGTGAAGTTTCTCCCATAGTTATTGTTGGAAGGCAAGTGAAGTTAGTAACACTTGAAGTACCTCATGGGTGAGATTGTAACAATTTCATGTTGATATTATAATTTACACTTATATTTCAGATTTGTCATCATTCCTTCGTATCATAGTCTATGGTATTCTTGTGTTATGTTTGTTGTTGTGTTTCCAGATTACATCCACCAAACTAAAAGCTGTGCATTAGTAAATAATCATAGCACGAGGAGTTCTCGGTGGAATCAAATCTTTCTCCCAAACCTATCTAGATTCTGAAATCAGTCCCTTCACCCCCCTTGCTCCGCATCTACTCCCTTTGAATTCATAGAATATGCAAACAAGGCCAAAGTGCAAATTACTGAAACTAAATATTTGTGGACTCATCCTAAACAATTTGAGAGGTTTGTCGATATGTCAGGAGTGGTATTCTAACACCCAATGACTATAATATCTAGTTCCAAATGCATGTTACCAAACTCACCTACACCTCCCTCACAGAACATGCTTTCTCTGAGTGCATCAAAGACTGATAAAGTTGAACCTTTCTATATCTCCCTTCTTGTTGGAGAATATGTACTGAACAATTGCATAATAGATTCTGGTGCCTCAGACAACATGATGCCTTTGAAGGTCACCAAGGTCTCAAAATTACCATGACTCCACCTAGTGGCTCTTGTTACTCTTTAGAATAAAAAAAGGTCTCACTTGTAGGGAAGGTCAAAGATGCATAGGTGGCTCTCGCCAGATTTCCAGACAAGAAAGTTTCAGTGATGATTTTGGTAGTAGACGTCCCAACCTCATTCGAGAATGTTGCTGAGTAGAAATTTCTACCGAGACTTGGGAGGGAAAATTTAGATGAATTAGTCTTCTACAACCATACCAGTGAAGGGAGACATGGAGAAATTACTTCCCGAGAAGAAGATGAGGTACACGGTACAAATGAAAGCCTAGAAGCTAACATTTTGTACCAGATAGCAGGTGAAATCACTTGATGGACAACTGAGGAGGAAGAGGATATTCCCATATTGATAGGTCCAACATTTCCTTCTCTAGAGAGATTTGGATTTTGAAGAAGCATTGAGGAGATTCAAGTTACAAGAGGGAAGCTCCTGAATTTCCAGATGACATGCAAACCATGAGAAGAGGAATGGTTCTTAACATGATTTTAAAAGAAAAATCAGCTTATGTGTTTATCTGTGATGAATAAATTATTCTCTTTCCCATTCAAATATGAAGACTGATTGATCATGTCAGGCCATCTATAAGAGACCAAGCTAGTTTGTAATGAACCCATCGAACAGGTGGGGAAAGCCATTCCTGTACAAGAAATGCTAAGAGCTACATGGAAGAAATAGAAGATCTTGAGACAATCTCGAACTTTTAATGCAAGTCATGAATCTGGAAGACAAGCGTAAAGCTGATTTCTGGAAGCCTTAACCAGTGTGAAGGATGGCCATGTTGAAATAAATCATAGATGAAAATATACGATGCCCTCTCGAGCCAATGGTTAATGGATACAATGATGAAATTGAGGTATTTTCTTTCCCATTTCAAGAGGAAGAATATTACCATGATGAACAAACTAAAGAAATAGGTTTCGAGGCCTTTGAAGATGAAGCTATTTTTGATGAAGGATTGGTAGAGCACAATGATTCCCAAGATGATGAGGTAATTCCTCTAGATAGTTTCCTTGAGATGCAAAACTTCAAAAACTAGCATATAAAGATGAGCTATAGGAAATGACGAAGCAAACTCTATGTAGCGTCAGAAGTTACAAAAGACCCCAAGCTTATTATTGATATCTTCACTTGTGTCATGGATATACAAGACAAGTATGAGTTTTCCTCCGATCCTCCCAAAAAATCAATACTCAAACGTATCATAGTGGAGTAGAGATAAGTTAGGATGAATCATAATGTTTCTCATGGAGAAGATGTCAATGAGCATAGACCTAGGAAAGAAAGTAATTCAGAACATTCAAGGAATTGGAACAAAAATCAGCTCTGGGGAAATGATGAGTACACTTGATGGAGAATCAACTATATGGATAAACATGGAAGGAAACTGGCACTATGAAACTTAATTTTAAATGAACATGTTGGAAGGCAACTGGAATTTCCAAGAAAGGACCTGGGAATCAAGAAGCTCACATGGAATCACTCCTACCAAGTACATAGACAATTGTGAAAGCACCTGGCTTTCATAAGCAGCTGAGGAAGGGAGGCTACTTTCTGGAACCTGTCAACGGCTTCGCAGAACATCATCATTCGGTGTTTCCTCTTCAAGGGTAACTTTTGAGAAATGAAAAGTACTTCAGTGAAAGTGGGTTATCACCCACATTATACCATAGGTGATTATTAGGTGTGCTTTCCCTTTCTATTGTGTGTTTCCCTTCCTGTTGTGTGTCGTGTGTTTCCTTTCCATACTTTTTGTGTATGTGTGTGTTTCCTTCTTCTAATTCTCTCTTGTTGTAAGTTGTACATGACTCTGTAAGGCCCAATGGATAAGGAACTGGTCAATATGTTATGAGTTATAGATTCTGGATTTCCATGTCATGTATTCTCAGATATGCTCAGTCCATGCCATATGTCCCAAGCTAGAGCCAACTATTTTCGTGCAAATGTGCAACATCTAAATTGGAAGTTTCCAAGCACGAAAACTATACCCCCTATGTGCCAAAATTTTCATGTTTTATCATTTTTAGGCACCCCAGGTCAAATACATCAGTCTAAACGACCTCCATAATAATGTTATATCATCCCCCTAGTTGATTTAGGAACTTCTCATTCATTCCCCCTAGGTGATCTTAAGAAGTTATGAAAAGATGCTATCTTTTGGAAATATTGGGAAGGGCCAACGCTGGCCTTCCCAGGACTGGATCAACCCCCTGGAGTGGAATGAGAGGGAAAAATTCAACATGGAGGTGAATTAAAGAACCTTATAACATCATGGAAAGGATTTTTGAAGGTTTAGGGAAGTTTTGAAATACTTGGAGCAGTCTGAGTAAAAAGCAGGGTTCATAAGCCTAGGTAGTACATAGGCCTAAAACAACTGTTGGGCTTCAGAAGAAAATTCTGAGAGCTCCAGATGGAGTTAGAAGTAAAAAAAAATATATGGAAAGAGGATTCCAATACCTACATGATGGTGAAATAATATTTTTCACAACACCTTGGTGCATATGATTTGTAGGCAGTTTTTATCAGGCACAAGTGGAGTCTCAAATAAAAAATCTGATTTTTCAGGTATCCAATGGATGAATAAAGAAATTATAACACCACCATTATTGGATTAAAAATGACATTTCAATCAGGATCATATAAAATTTCACTATTGTTGTCCACTCAAAATTCCCCGCTCTGTCAAAAGTAAAAATTTCAAAATTTTGAGTTTAAATGTCTTTTCTGTCGAGCTGGTGGTGTGGAAAAAGTCTTGAAGTCGAAAAAATCTAAGTTCTGGGTCATTCTGTAAGTATTTCGGGCCTGTCGGACATTTTTGTCCCAACTGTCCCAAGTGCAAACGGGTCTTCTGTTCTCCGATCGGCCGAAACCTCCGAATTTGTCCCATTTTCGGGCCCGTCGGAAGTTTTTGTCCCAAGTGTCCCGAAGTTATTGTGCGAGTTGTTCCATTTTCGGCCGAAACACCCGAACGCGTACTTCGCACTTTCTTGTCCCAAATGTCCCAAGTTCAAAAAGTGCTGCTCTGTTCCATTTTCGCCCGAACCGGCCGAGTCGCGTACTCCAGAACTTTTTGTCCCAAATTCCCAAGTTCAAACGTGCACTTTGTTCCATTTTCGGCCGAACCGCGTACCCGAACTTTTTGTCCCAAATGTCCCAAGTTCCAAACGTGCCTTTTGTTCCATTTTCGGCCGAAACCCCGAACCGCGTACTTTCATGTCCCAAATGTCCCAAAGTTAAAAAAGTGCAAGCACGCTGTCCCATTTTCGGCCGAAACTCCCGAACCGCGTCCTTCGCTCTTTTCGTCCCAAATGTCCCAAAATGCATTTGTGCGTCCTCTCCCTGTTTCGCCCGAATCGGCCGAGCCGCGTGTTTCGCGCATTCGCGTCTCACTTGTCCCAAGCGAACCAACGGTCATCCATACTTAGTTTTTCCCGCTCTACCCGAATATGCTGTTTTTCAAAATATGAATTCAAATGCGCATTGATTATCCTTCTCTCTCCTCAACGGCTATATAACGGGAAAAACCTCCTTTGCAATTCTTACATTGTTTCGAACCCTTGCAATTTGAAAACCCGCGCATGTCCCCTCCCTCTGAAACTCCTTTCCGAGCCTGGTTTGCAGCTCTGTTATTATCAATATGAAGATCAAGATCCTGGAGGAGGCTTGGGAGAACTAAAGAAGCAGTTACGAAGGACGAAACTTTCAAGACGTCGGTTACATCAGTTTCCAAAGATATTCATTGTCATCCTCAAGATGAAAATTCTGGCGTGTCCCTCGTGGCAAGGACATGGCTGAGACGTGGAAGAAACTCAAGCAGCGGTTTCCAAAGACAGTGGGTCCCTCTCAGAACTGGCCACCTGTCTCCTTCCCCTTCCTTCTCTCTTCTTCCATTCCTTTCGTATTCCATGTAATTAGTTAAGAAATTGCGTTTGGCATTCCTTAACTATTCTCTAGTTAAAAGAAACGGTTACGAAGAGTAACCGAATTGTAAGCTATATAATGGCCTTCTTTGCGCCATTTTGAAAAGGAGGAAGAACTTGGCATATTTTCTGCAAGTGTAAATAGATTATAGAGAAATCAATACAGAAGGACTTTCCTTTCTTTGTCTATCTGATCTCTGTCTGTTCTAAGCTTTCATTTGTTTTCTTTGTGAAGATCATTTATCTCAAATTCGTTAGTCTCACTGATTGCATACTCTTCAACTTTGCAAGCACGGTGATCTTGTATAACCAAGAAGGAACTTTGTGTCCTTGATTAATAAATCTGTGTTACGTTAAGAAACTTTGTGTTCTGGCAGATGTTATTTACAGAACTTTGTGTCTTTAAATTCCATCTTACTTGTTCTATACGAATGATCTTGTTTTCAATTCACGGTGACTTCGCATACATAAAGAATTACTCTGATATCTATAATTCTGCATGTTTGCCTTTCTGCTCTTTTCTATGCTCTCATTTCCTCAGTCCTTTTGTAATTGATGACCTTCATAGAAAACACTTTCGTGGTATCCAAGTTTAACCAACAAATCATGTCCTGTACATTTGTAAATAGGTTTGTTTCTGAATAAGGGAACCTCTCCCATTAAAGAGGAGGGACTTCTTGTCCCCTGACTGTTGCTCTCTTAAAAGTCCTATTTGACGACCAACAGTTTTTGGCGACTCCGCTGGGGAAAATCACATTCCAGTTCTGTAATTTTTGATCATCTTTTGATCTGGCGACTCCGCGTTTTACTCGAGGGAGAAGGACCCTTGGTATTGAAGACTCTCAGTTTCAGCTTTTGGAGCAGCAGGGTTTTCCTTTCCCTTCAACAAGAAATAGAAGGACTCGTTCGACGAGCACTCCACCTGTTCAAGAAAGAAGTCCTGCGGGTGGTATTCCTTCAGAGCCTGCTAGTCCCAATCTACGAGCTTTGATCCTCGCTGGTGTTAAAGTTCCTCTCCAAGCCGTTTTTCCAAGAATGGCGGCACAATTGCCATGGGGTCAGCGTGTCGGGCCCCTGGCCCTTACTCAGCCTCTACATGAGTTACCCAGAGGTAACCGGAAGAACTTCCCAAAATTCAAAGGTGATGGCAAGGTACATCCTGATGAACATATTGCAGCCTTCATAGTTGCATGTGGAGTTTTGGGAGTCGAACATGAAGACGTCTCCGTAAGGCTGTTCGTTGAGACGTTACAAGACAATGCTGCTGATTGGTTCTTTCACCTTCCGGCTGGTGCTATAACCGACTGGGACACCATGAGAACCCAGTTCGAGAATCGTTTCAAGCCGGCAGAAGATGTGCATGCTTTGCTTGCCCAAATTTCTCAGATAAAGAAAGATTCGCAAGAACCCATGAGAGAGTTTGTGGCTCGATTCAACAGGTTGATAAATAAAATTCCAGCAAACACTCGACCTGTTGATCAAATTCAAAAATGTTTCTTTCTGAATGCCCAATCACCTAAAGTTAGTTATGCACTAAGAAGGGCTAATCTCGGAACGTTAGCTCTGGACCAAGAACTGGCTGTTAGTGTCGAGGATGACTTGATCATGTCAGGGAAGTTGAGAAGAGACACTTCCAAATCTAAGTCTGCTGCTTCTTCCTCTTCCACCCCTGGACCTAACACTGACCCATTAGTTCAGAAGCTTGCGAATGATCTTCTTGCTATAAAGAAACAACTGGCTCAGCACGCTCCTTATGCAGACGTTCCGAGGAGAAATTTCCAGCCCAGGAATCGTTTGCCTACTTCTCAAACAAGATTAGCACTTGAAGGACCTCCTGTTAGAGTCCCTGTCAATGCGACCTGCGAGGTGGAAGAACCAGATGATGATGAAGATAACGAAGCTTGCGAAGAGTTTGCGAGAGAATTTGATGATGAGGCAGAGGAACTTGAGGGATCTCGAGTGAATTTCTTTACCACTGAGGGCATTGATGATTATGATGAAGTGGTAGCAGACATGAACAGCGAATCTTTTGCTGTCATGACTCGAGAACAGACAAAGCAGAGGGAGAAGGTGACCCAGCCACCTAAGAAATCCAAGGAGCAGTCGGCAACTATCCCTGTAATTGCAAGAAGAGGATCTCCTATCCCTACTTCGTCTACACAGAAGGTGAGTCCTATCAATCCAGTTACCAAAGTTGCTTCTTCTTTTTCTCCTAAAGTTGATAAGCCTAGAATTCCAAATGATGATGGCCCGTCCACTTCTGGATCCTTTGATATTGTTGATCACCTGAAAAAGACCAAGGTACAAATCTCAGAAGCTGAGTACTATCAAACCCATCCCAAAGCCTTTGCCAAAATGATCCACTTTGTTAATTCCAACTCTAAGACCACTTCTAAAGGCCTTTTACCTACTCCTCCTTCTGCACCACAGCCAAGTCTGGTAGCTGCTGTCACCTCCCCTGGTGACAAAATTAAACCATTTTATGTAACACTTCTCATAGCTGGCCATAGGCTCAGTAATTGTGTCATAGATTCTGGAGCCTCAGATAATGTGATGCCTGCTAAAGTAGCTCATGCTTTAGGCTTGACCCTCACTCGTACTTATGGATCCTGCTACTCCATGGAGAGTAAAGAAGTGCCTCTGGTTGGAAGGATTAAAGATGCACAAGTGGCTTTTGCTGCCTTGCCTGAAAAGAAAGTGTTGGCTACCATCCTAGTAGCAGATATCCCTCCTTCATACGGGATGTTGCTAAGTAGGAACTTCTGCAAAGATGTGGGTGGGGAAATCCAGATGGACTGGTCGCATGCACTCGTGCCTGTCAATGGACAAATGAAGAAGTTGTTGCCTGAAAAGCAGTCTGAGTATATTGTGCAGAAAACAGATGATCCTAGAGCACAAATACTCTATGAGGATATGGGTCATGGCAATTACATGATTATGTCCCCTGATGAAATCCAACTTCCCAAAATGTCACCTAAAGATCCTAATGGTATTTGGATTTTAGAATTTGATGGAAGTTGTTCCTCAGCTGGTTCTGGAGCTGGTGTTCTGCTGGTGTCACCAGAAGGTGTCCTTCATCCTTTTTCATTTAAGTTGCAGTTCGAGAATACTAATAACACAGCAGAATACGAGGCTCTCATTCTCGGATTGCAGGTGGCCAAAGAACAAGGTATAAAGAATCTTCTGGCTCGTGGTGACGCAGAGTTGATTGTAAAGCAGGTCAGAAACCTTTTTCAAGTAAAAAATGGAAGGTTAAGGCATTACCGGAATCAGGTTTGGGATTCTATTGAGTTCCTTGATGCTTTCTCTATTGAAGCAGTACCTAGGGAAAAGAACAGCAGGGCTGATTCGTTGGCTGTCTCAGGGTCACTACTGATTCCTCATCCTGACTTTTCTCAGGATAAATTCACCATTGAGATGGTCCATCGGCCTAGTGTACCTGACAATGCCAATAACTGGCAGGTTTTCAATAATGATCAGCATTTGCTTTCCTTCCTGGAACTCAAGGGTAATTTTGAACAACTGTATTTTGAGGGAAGTGACAACCTGCCTCGTGAAAGTGTGTCCTTTGACCAAGCTGTCACCCAAGGAGAAGAAACAGATCAGGAAGGGTGCATTAAGCTCAAAGGAAACAAGATTCCTAAAGGGTTGGTGAGTTTGGAGGAACTATTTGATAAGCATGACAGGTATGTGAAATCTAGAGCTTCTTCTGGGCCTCAGCAATCAGCTGAGTATGATAAGATTGATATTGGGAGTTCTACTGACCCTAAGCTCGTGAACATTGGAAAATGTTGCACAGCAGATGAGAGGAGAAAAGCAATTGATCTTCTAAAAAGGTATAAAGATGTTCTCGCTTACTCTTATGAAGATTTGAAAGCTTTCAAACCAAAAGATATGCAGCACTCTATTCCCCTCAAGCCTGGAATTAAGCCTTTCAAGCAGAAACAGAGACAATACAACCCCAAAGTAGCTGACACCATCTTTCAGGAGATACAGAAGTTGTTGAAAGCTAAAATTATCTTTCCTATTCACCATTCAACATGGATTGCAAATATTGTGCCTGTCAGAAAGAAGAATGGTGAGATCCGCATCTGTGTTGATTTCAGGAACCTGAATCAGGCTTCTCTGAAAGATAATTATCCTTTGCCCATGATGGATCAAATATTGCAAGCAGTAACAGGCTCTGAAATGTTATCTATGCTTGATGGATTTTCTGGATACAATCAGGTAGAGGTTGATACTGTAGATCAACATAAAACAGCTTTCACTACTCCTTGGGGCACCTTTGCTTACAAGAGAATGCCTTTTGGGCTTATTAATGCTGGTGCCACTTTCCAGAGAGCTATGGATCTGGCTTTTGGAAGCTTAAAAGGGAAGTGTATTGTCATCTACCTTGATGACCTGACAGTGTTTTCCAAGACAAGAGCGGATCATTTTGATCACCTAGAGACAGTTCTGCTGAGATGCAGAGAGCATGGGATCTCTCTGAACCCTAAAAAATCTGTCTTTTGTGTCACAGAGGGAAAACTATTAGGGCACATTGTCTCCAAGGATGGTATTAAGATTGATCCTGAACGAGTTCAAGCCATCCAGCAAATTCCTCTCCCAACCAGTAAAAAGGGCGTGCACTCCTTCTTCGGTAAGATCAATTTTTTAAGAAGATTCATCCCTGATTTTGCAGAATTAACTTTGAATATTTCTCAGATGATGAAAGGGAAACAAACATTTGGTTGGTCTTCTGAAGGAAAGGAATCCTTTGAAGGTATCAAGAGAGCTATCGCTAAAACTCCAGTTTTAGCCTGTCCTGATTTCAGCAAAGATTTCATCATCTATTGCTATGCTACAGATAATACCTTGGCTGCTGTCTTAACTCAAGAAGACTCTGATGAGCATGAGCTACCAATTGCGTTCATGAGCTATATTCTGAAGGATCATGAGTTGAAATACACCATGATGGAGAAACATGCTTTTGCAGTGGTCAAAGCTGTCAAGCAATTTCGCTTTTACATCCTCAACTCTCACTCCATGGTGCTGGTTCCAGATACCACTGTTAAGTCAATTCTCACACAACAAGAATTTGGATCCAAGAGAGGGAATTGGGTTGCTAAGGTCCAAGAGTATGACATTGACATTAAGCCGACCAAGCTGGTTCGTGGAAAAGGTCTTTGTGAGCTCATTGCTGAAGGAGCTAAACATGAGTTGCTGGAGAAAAGTTGACCTTCCTACTGTTCTGTTCCTTAGTTCAGTTGACGAATGGTATGCTGACATCACCCATTTTCTCACCTATGGGGAATGCCCCTCTCATTTAACTGCCAAAGAAAAGAGGACTGTTAAATTGAGGTCAGCACAATATGTATTATGGGAAAATGCTTTGTTTAAACGTGGCTTGGATGGGAGATTTCTAAAGTGTGTGGACAAAGAACAGCAGAGAAAGTTGCTCTCAGCTTTTCATGATCAGGCATGTGGAGGGCACTATTCATCAACGGTTACAGCTCATAAGATACTCCGGGGAGGATACTACTGGCCTTCTTTGTTCAGAGATGCATCCAAGTGGGTGGATAAATGTGAGGCCTGTCAGACCTTTGTGGGAAGACCTAAATTGGCTTCTTTGCCTCTCAAGCCAGTTGTGATTGAGGAGCCATTTCAACAGTGGGGTTTGGACTTCATTGGTACACTCAATCCTGCTTCTAGTGCTGGTCACACTCATGTACTTACTGCCACTGACTACTTCACCAAATGGGTGGAAGCTATTCCGGTCAAGAGCACTACTTCTGAAGTGGTATGCAGCTTCATCAAAGAGAACATCTTGGTAAGGTATGGTGTGCCTAACAAGATTGTAACAGATAATGCCTCGAATTTCTCTTCAGCTGAGATAATGGACTTCTGCTATGGGTATGGTATTTCTTTGGCTCACTCTTCAGATTACTACCCTCAAGGAAATGGGCAGGCAGAATCTACTAACAAAAATCTGGTGACTATCATAAGGAAGTTAGTCAATGAGTCTCAGCGAAACTGGCACAAGAAGCTCTATGATGCTCTTTGGGCAGACAGGATCACACCAAAGAGAGCTATTGGAATGTCTCCTTTTCAAGTGGTATATGGAGTAGAAGCTCAATTGCCAGTGACAGTGGAACTGCCGGCCTTGCATCTAATGAAGGCCATCGAGGATACTAGTTTCAGAGATGCCCTGGACAAGAGAATTATGTACCTGCACAAGCTGAATGAAGACAGATTGGTGGTTGCTGATAGGATATCTGTTCACCAGCAGAAGGTAAAGGTCCTGTTTGACAAGAAAGCTAGGTTCAGAGATTTCCAAGTTGGAGACATCGTGCTGTTATGGGACAAAAGACATGAACCTCGTGGCAGCCATGGAAAGTTTGATTCCCTGTGGCTCGGACCTTTCAAGATCAGACACTTTGCTGGTGAGAATTCCTTTTATCTTGATTACATGGATGGTTCTTCTCTCCCACTTCCTTATAGTGGGCAGTATCTCAAGTTGTTCAAGTCCTAGGTGATTAGGGAGTCCCTTGTATATTCTGTACAGTGTTTTTGCTTCTCTGCTTTTGGTGTGTTTCCCTTCTGTTGTTTTGGTGTGTTGCCCTCTGTGTTGGTCTGTTTTTGACTCTGTTGCCCAATGGATAAGGCACTGGTCTGCTTCACCGAGTTTGTCTAAGTTCTTGCCTTGTCTCATTCCTTGAATTTATGCCAAGTCATCCCCAGAAGGAGCCAGCTGTTGTCCACTCAAAATTCCCCGCTCTGTCAAAAGTAAAAATTTCAAAATTTTGAGTTTAAATGTCTTTTCTGTCGAGCTGGTGGTGTGAAAAAAGTCTTGAAGTCGAAAAAATCTAAGTTCTGGGTCATTCTGTAAGTATTTCGGGCCTGTCGGACATTTTTGTCCCAACTGTCCCAAGTGCAAACGGGTCTTCTGTTCTCCGATCGGCCGAAACCTCCGAATTTGTCCCATTTTCGGGCCCGTCGGAAGTTTTTGTCCCAAGTGTCCCGAACTTATTGTGCGAGTTGTTCCATTTTCGGCCGATTCGCCCGATTTTGTCCCAACTGTCCCAAGTTCCAAATTGCTCTCTGTCCCATTTTCGGCCGAAACCCCCGAGTCGCGTACTTCAGAACTTTTTGTCCCATTTTCAAAAGTGCGCCCTGTTCCAATTTCGGCCGGCCAAACCGCGTACTCCGAAACTTTTTGTCCCAAATGTCCCAAGTCCAAACGGGCCTTTTGTTCCATTTTCGGCCGATTCGCCCGAACCGCGTACTTCAGAACTTTCATGTCCCAAATGTCCCAAAGTTAAAAAAGTGCAAGTTGTCCCATTTTCGGCCGAAACTCCCGAGTCGCGCACTTCGCTCTTTTCCGTCCCAATTGTCCCAAAATGCATTTGTGCGTCCTCTCCCTGTTTCGCCCGAATCGGCCGAGCCGCGTGTTTCACGCATTCGCGTCTCACTTGTCCCAAGCGAACCAACGGTCATCCATACTTAGTTTTTCCCGCTCTACCCGAATATGCTGTTTTTCAAAATATGAATTCAAATGCGCATTGATTATCCTTCTCTCTCCTCAACGGCTATATAACGGGCAAAACCTCCTTTGCAATTCTTACATTGTTTCGAACCCTTGCAATTTGAAAACCCGCGCATGTCCCCTCCCTCTGAAACTCCTTTCCGAGCCTGGTTTGCAGCTCTGTTATTATCAATATGAAGATCAAGATCCTGGAGGAGGCTTGGGAGAACTAAAGAAGCAGTTACGAAGGACGAAACTTTCAAGACGTCGGTTACATCAGTTTCCAAAGATATTCATTGTCATTCTCAAGATAAAAATTCTGGCGTGTCCCTCGTGGCAAGGACATGGCTGAGACGTGGAAGAAACTCAAGCAGCGGTTTCCAAAGACAGTGGGTCCCTCTCAGAACTGGCCACCTGTCTCCTTCCCCTTCCTTCTCTCTTCTCGCCATTCCTTTCGTATTCCATGTAATTAGTTAAGAAATTGCGTTTGGCATTCCTTAACTATTCTCTAGTTAAAAGAAACGGTTACGAGGAGTAACCGAATTGTAAGCTATATAATGGCCTTCTTTGCGCCATTTTGAAGAGGAGGAAGAACTTGGCATATTTTCTGCAAGTGTAAATAGATTATAGAGAAATCAATACAGAAGGACTTTCCTTTCTTTGTCTATCTGATCTCTGTCTGTTCTAAGCTTTCATTTGTTTTCTTTGTGAAGATCATTTATCTCAAATTCGTTAGTCTCATCGATTGCATACTCTTCAACTTTGCAAGCACGGTGATCTTGTATAACCAAGAAGGAACTTTGTGTCCTTGATTAATGAATCTGTGTTACGTTAAGAAACTTTGCGTTCTGGCAGATGTTATTTACAGAACTTTGTGTCTTTAAATTCCATCTTACTTGTTCTATACGAATGATCTTGTTTTCAATTCACGGTGACTTCGCATACATAAAGAATTACTCTGATATCTATAATTCTGCATGTTTGCCTTTCTGCTCTTTTCTATGCTCTCATTTCCTCAGTCCTTTTGTAATTGATGACCTTCATAGAAAACACTTTCGTGGTATCCAAGTTTAACCAACAAATCATGTCCTGTACATTTGTAAATAGGTTTGTTTCTGAATAAGGGAACCTCTCCCATTAAAGAGGAGGGACTTCTTGTCCCCTGACTGTTGCTCTTCTTAAAAGTCCTATTTGAAAACCAGGTTATCTTTGTTCTAAGTTACCCTCTCAAACACAGTTCAAGACTTAGTCATTTTTTCGAGAGGACACATGTCAGCACCAGGAGGCTGGTGGGATTTCATGTCCCCAATGTCCCTAAGGTCAGGTACATCAGCCCTTGGAAAATTCACCCAGCCCCCATGTGACCTCTAAGGCCCTCATATAACCTTCAGACTTGATAGTTTAGCCCCCAGGTGCATTCTTGGAGCATTCATCCCCTGCTGTTGGATCGGGGCACCATGTGTCAGCTCCAGGACCACCGTGGAAACTAGTGTCCCCTTATGCACTTGAGGTGGGGGACATCAGACCTTGAAAAATGCACCCATCCCCCATAGGGAGTCTTTTGGACACTCATGTGACCGCAGTTTAGCCCCCAAGTGCTTATTTGGAGCATGCATTCCTTGCCGTTGGATTGGGCGCCATGTGTCATGCTCTTGACCACCGTGGAATTTGATGTCCCTTATGCACCAAAGGTGGGGGACATAAGATCTTGAAAAATTCACCCATCCCCTATAGGGAGTCATTTGGACACCCATGTGACCTCCTTTCAGCTCCCAGTGCTTTAAATAAGCTTTTTCCTCCTTCATTCCCTGCCATTGGATCTAGTGCCACGTGTCGCCGTCTTGCTCATTGTGGAAATTGATGTCCCTCACATCCCTAAGGTCAGGGACATAAAGCATGGGAAAATTCACCCAAGCCCTACATGTGCATATGTTTTTGAAATTTTTCCAAGTGCCCCCGCTTTTTCCCGCTTCTAACTTCTAACAGTTATATGTGCACTTCATTCCTCCATACTTCCTCTGCAACATTATTCCATCACTATGCCATTGTAAATGCTCAGACCTGCTCAACCCAAGAACTAAAACACATTCCCCACAGCAATGTGTAGGTCTCAGAAGGAATCCTCATCAAACACAGAAGGAGAAGCACATAGCACAAAAGGAGAAAACGAAGAAAACTCCATACCCATGAAATGAGGAGTTGAAGAAATCTCCCAAACAGATGCATGAAACAAAAAGATATATTTTTCTGCTCATTCCTCTACCCAAGGCCATCAATAAGACACCTTCAAAATCCCTCCATATGTGACAGAGCATCCAAAACGAAGAAATCTCCTTTCTGGTTCAACGAAGAAAGAAGTGGGATTTACCGTCAAACTGACTGCGGATCGAAGTAAGATTGCACATGAAGCACCAGAAGAGAAAACCCACATGAAAAATACAAATTTATTTGCAAACGGAGGAGAAAACCAGACCTGCAATTTTGAGGTCCATTAATGGCTGCCGTACTAGAAGCACTGCTAGGTCTGAAAAATTAAAAATTAAAAATCTCCTAGATTATTAAGCGGGCGGGCCTGAAATTTCAAAGGGATGATATTGGGAAAAAACCCATATCAAAAATCTTTGTTCTTCGTCAATCCGAATCCCAAAGGCTAACTTTCTAAAAATAGCAGGTCTACTACATAGGAACTGCTATTTTGGGAAAGTCATCGATAGAAGAACCTGCGAAGAAGATGAAGACATTGGAGGTGCACTACAGCTGAGAATCCACCAGAACAGACATTTTTGGCACTTACTAAAAATAGTAAGTGTGCCCTCGAGCACCTGCTAAAAATAGAAATTTGATCCAAAGGAGTGAGGAATGTAGGGAGAAAGGGGAATCAAGGTCACAACACTCAACAAAGGATCGAGAGAGTTGCTTTTTTTACACTTACTAAAAATAGTAAGTTACACTCAAAGAGAAGTTTTAGCACAATGAGATGTACAAGGATAATCTTTCAGGGGGACATCATTGTTCAGGAACATCCTAGTTATTTTTCACATGGCATTCAAGATCCACCTTAGTTCATTCAACTTAGTGCACATTCGTTAGATAATTTGTAGGAGTTTCACAGTGTGTAAGGAGTTCGAAGATTCAGAGTTTCACTGCATTTGGAGCTTTCCATCAACAAGGATCAACGGACTTCATCGGGAACGACATCTCCTCTTCTTCTTCTCCCTCTCTTTCTCTCTCCTCTTCCCCTAACTTTCTCTCACTTTCCAATATTCTAATTTCGCGTTGGGGTTTGCAATTTTACTATGACTTAAGCGAATTTAGAAACATAATGTAAATTAATTCGCCTTGCTATTATAAAAGGGACTTAAATATTTGAAGTGGAAAATGAACAATCTTAAGTCATATTAAGGTATTTGAAAGGTCATGAGGAAGATGAAGAGTTATATTCTATTCTATAAATTGTAAAGCCATTCCCATTTCAAAGGGTTGGCAATTGTTCTTGTAGACTCAAGAGTGCATTGTACCTAGAGAAAGCAAAGGAGATAGCCATTTTCTTCTACTCTCTTCCCCTCTCAAATTTCTTCCATTCCCACATTATGTACAACTTTGATTCAAGCAATCAATACAAGAGAAGTTTCTAGCTTCCTTTGACTAAGGTGTTTCTTGATACTTGGTGACCGGTGAATTCTATTTGGTCTTGTTGCTATTCATAGAGTTGTTTCTTCCATGTTGTTGAAATACATGTGTGTGCAGGAATATGATTTTCTACTTGTAGCATTAGTTCTCCTACCTCTTTTCTCACTCCCCTTTCCCATTATACAGATGAAGACTTCCCTAATAAGAGATTGCTAGCTTTGCCGCCGGGTCAGTGTAGTGCCCCTATTGGATCCCCGGTCGAAAGACCACCACATAAATCCACACTTTCTCATGCATGCACATATGACACTTGTACTGGTTAAGTATAGGGACGTAGATTCCCAGAGCGTTAGGAAGAAATCCACAAGTTTGTCCACCTGACAAATTTTCTCGCCAATAGACAAAAAAATGCCAAAAATGACACTTAGAATAAAATTTTAGTTTTTTTGGGTTAACCCTAAAATGATAGATACATTGACTTTTAGAAGAAATGTTAGTAACTGACGAGTGGATTGACATTTTACAGAGATGACTGCCAGTGTTGCAGACGCATGAGTGTCACACCCAGATAGATGAGGTCGAGGGGAGCATGCATCGGCAAGACTGGCGAGCCGTGTCTATACTTCTCAAGGCGGTGGGGCTAGGCCCCGTGTCTCGGATGCCATATTATGACCCTGGACCATGGTTTAATATGACTGCGCTAGTTGAGCGATGGCATAGCGAGAGCCAGTGTTTTAGATTTCCTACTAGGGAGATGACTGTGACCCTAGAGGACGTATGATGGATTCTCCGCGTGCTGATTATGGGTACTTTGATTTAGTAAAACTCTGATGTAGGGTTGATTAGAGCAGCTTGCAGTGATCTTTTTGACATAGATGACATACCATTTGACGGTATGACCATTGCTTTACATGAGTGCATTTCTGACCCGACACTGCATCGGGGGCCTCTTTACGTCATGACACTTATCAATGGTTTTTTTCTCACTAATAAGACATGGACATCCTTCCTGAGAGGGTTACTACCCTTAATACATGGCATTTTCAGTGGGGAGCGATATTGTTGGGGTAGTGCATACTGGCCCACTTATACTGGGATCTGTATTTGATTACTTACCACGGTCAGAAGACTGTGGGGCCCACTTCATTGTTACTGATTTGGTTATGGGACCACATTGTGATCAGATGCCCTGTGGGCACTTTGCGTGTTTGAGACCCAAAGGAGCCATCTTACATGGCATGGGTACCAGTAGGTGGCAAACATGTACGAGGCCACCTTGGCAGCCTATATAGATACAGGTGGGAGTTCGATGAGCTACTAGAGATAGACCTCATATGGAGACCCTATAGACACATCCAGTGGCCAGAGGATGCCATAGAGCTCAGTGTGTGCTCAGTAGAGAACTTTATCCTTGGCAGTCACAGCTACATCATAGAGTTGTATAGAGTTGATAAGAGCCAGTGGTAGCTTGGCATAGTACAGGGGGTTTCACATCCCAATATATGGTATGCTCAAAGAGATTCAGAGAGGCATACTATGGGGCCTCACATACCAGTGGCCTAAGCCAGGGCAAGTTTTTCACAGGTGGTCCCACAGGTATGGGACCCTAGCACGACAAGTTAGGGACCCAGGTACCACAATGGATTATTCAACTTGGTACGCCACTGTCTTACCTCGGCATCTCACTATCCCATAGGAGGCCTGGTCAGCAGGTGTTCGTTCACCTATAGAGATTTGACATGGTTCAAGAGTGGAGAGAGAGGGTAGCAGGTCCTTATCCAGAGGATCCCTTTGATGGGATACCTCATGATGAGCAGGGTACCACTTAGGTATAGGGACCAAGGCCATAGGGTCAAGGATAGGTACCTGTATAGATTCCCAGAGCTATGGTTCTTGAGCAGGGCCAGTCATCTAGAGCACCCCAGGGATTAGCCTCAGTGTGGCACAGACAGCCACTTGCAACAGTAGTTACAATAGGCCCTAGTTGAGAAAGATCAGGCTAGGATAGAGAGAGATGAGGCCTGAGGCTGGTGTGTGACAGTGACAGCTAAGTGAGATCAGGCTCAGACCCAGATTGTGACTTTATTATTAGAGAGAGATTAGGCTCAGTCCCAGGCTGGTCCAAGAGGTGACATTGTTGTGCTCTTCCAGTAGATTTGACAGATGGCCTCTCAGATGGCCCAAGTGACATGCTTACACTAGCAGACATAGGCCCAACTACAGCCTGTGATATTAGAGTGAGACAGGCTTAGGGAAGAGCATGTAGTGGGCCAGGCTAAGCTGGCCCAAGCTACAACAGAGATAGCATCCTACCGATGCATGGAGGGTACAATGGTGAATTCCTGAAATCATAGAGATTTGGCAACAACAGAGGGTAGAGCCTCATATTACAGGTCTTTATACTTTGTGGCAGTGCCTCCTGAGTGACAAGCACCATCCTATAGTCAACAGTTCAACAGAGGGACTAGATCAAAGAGGCCTCAGGCCTCATTGGAGCAGCCATGACCAGAGAGAGCCGACAATGCTCATGCCATGCGACCTCTGTGGTATAGGCTAGCTACTCCTTCAAAGGGCTCGAGTCAGCCTTGATGTTTTGTATATCCACGTACGTCTCTTTATGAAGGCTATGAGTAGATTGTGCTCCATGTATATCAGTTTGTATTTGTATAGCAGTTTTGACACATGCCTCTGATGAAGGATTTTATTCTATTATAGATGTATCACTTTTGTACACCTTAGATGAAGGCATTTTTGAGATAGAGCAGTTTTGAAACATGCCGCTGATGAAGGCTTTTATTCCTTTACTACATGTACCATTCTTTTGTATGCCTCAGATGAAGGCTTTTTTGATGTGCTGTTGTGATGTATATCCATTTTTGATACAGATATACCACACATGTATGATTTGGACATTTGTGACATGACATATGTGTATATGAGATGGACATTTGTTTATTATTTCTCATGGATAGATAAAGGTGCTTATGATGTTAGATGATTTGATTTGACGTGTATATGTATCATTATCTTGTTGATGTATCACATGTGTTTTGATTTCTAGATGATGTGATCTTGTAGAATATATCAAATGTGTTTTGTTTATGAGATGCACCATATTTAGTGGATAGGATGATATGATGATAAGGGTGTGGGGGGGATATATTTTGATATTTGCAATCCCTCTTGCCCCCATTTGATGATACAATATGTGATGATTAACTTAGCATTCATGTATGATGTATACTTAGCTTTTTCTTGATATATGATGTATAAATGATGTTAGATGTGATGATACCGATGGTAATGTAATAACAAAACATTGCACATGTAATAAACATATCCAAATGCTAACAATGAACACAATGAATTAACATAATAATGCACCAAGATTCATTATCATGCAAAAACACACCTCAATATGCACAAGAAAGGATAAATCTAATCTAAAAAAGAAAAGATGAATTCTAAAAAAGTACGTCCAAGCAACAAATAACCCAAAAGAAAAAATATGAAGCAACTATTGTTTTGGTTTGTGAAACAAGAAAACAAGGAAACAAGACAATGCAAGTAATTTTCTATTGTAAGCAAATATTTTTGCAAGATTTGTTTTCACGCAACAATTTTCCATTGTTTTGGTTTTTGCGAAATAATTTTCTATTGTTTTTTATTTTTGAAACAATTTTCTATTATTTTTGGTTGTTTTCCAACGGTTTTCTAGAGTTATGCACAGGTAACCAAGAAAGCGTGGATGCCCCCAGCGTTAGATGGGGAATATACAAGGGCAAAGGCCACACATGTATGAACAAGAAGGTGAAGTCATTGAATTACCCCCAGTGTAAGATGGGGAATAGAAAAATACCATGCCCCTCAAAAATGAATAAAAGAAGATAAAGCCGGATCAAGGCTTGACAGGATTAGTTTCACAGGGAATCTCAAAGGCAGAACTAGGGCTAGGCCAAGTAAAAGTACCCTCCAGATGCAATATGCTTGTGAACAATGAATCCTCCCAAGGTGTTGGAAACCAATTTTCACCCAAGGACCTATCCAAAGTGCCACAATTACATGGTTTTCACTTGTGGATGACCTGTTTTCTCTTTTTCTTTTTCTTTTTTGATTTTTTAGTATTTTTGATCATTTTACCATGTTTTTTGCTTTTTTTTTTGATTTTGTGCCATGTTTAAGCATAGAACCACTTAAGATGTATGGCATTCATGGGCTCACGGAGCTCATCACCATTGGGGTGAGCAAGTTTATATGCCCCTATGTCATACTTGGCCACAATAACGTAGGGTCCCAACCAATGTGGTTCGAACTTTCCTTTCTTTTCTCATTCCACTCTTGTGTTGAACTATTCTCCTTCATGACTAAATCACCAACCTCAAACTGACGAGGTATGATTCTCTTGTTGTAGTTTCTAGAGACTCTGTTCTGATACACTTTGAGGTGATTAAGAGCACGAATGCACTTCTCATCTAGGAGCTCTAATTCAGCTAGTCTTGTGACCCGGTAATCCTCATCTTTATCCAAATAGTCCCTAAGAGAGATTATCAGGGAAGGAAGTTCAATTTCTAGTGGGATGATGGATTCTGTCCCAAATACTAGAGAATATGGAGTCACACCTGTAGGAGTGCGAATGGAGGTTCTGTAAGCCCAAAGAGCTGGGTGGATTTGCAAGTGCCAATTATGACCTTGTTTGCTGACCATCTTCTCCATTATTCTCACCAAAGTCTTGTTTGTGGCTTCGGCCTGTCCATTACCTTGGGGGTAATATGGTGTAAACCATTTTAACCTGATTTGGAACCGCTAACAAAGACCTTTCACCAGTCTTATTCTTGAATGACTTCCCATTATCTGTAACAATGGCCGCGGGAATGCCATATCGACAAATGATATGATTCATGATAAATTTGGAAATCTGAGCTCCTGTTACATAGGTTAAGGGGATATCCTCCACCCACTTTGTAAAGTATTCAGTAGTCGTGATGATGTGGGTATGACCATCAGATGAGGTAGGAGTAAGTTTCCCTATCAAGTCAAGTCCCCACTTAGAAAATGGCCATGGGGTAGTGATAGGTTGCAATGGTTGCGATGGAGCATGGATGAAGTTTCCATACTTCTAGAAAAGTACACACTTCCTGACATAATTGCAATAATCAGTTTCCATGGTAGGCCAATAGTAGCCTACTCTTAACAATTTCTTGGCCAAAACCATTCCATTAGTATGTGCTCCACACACCCCTTCATGTACTTCTTTGATCACTTGGATCGACTCTGTCATATCAAGACAACGTAACAGATTCCCATTGTAGCCACGAAAATAAAGCGTACCTCCTAAAAGGGTGTAACGGGATATTTGGATGAATTAGGATTTGTTTTTTGGAATGGGAGATATCGGGAGGGAATGTGTTGTCCTTGAGATAGGTAAAGATGGGCTCGTACCATGGGGAATTGGGACCAACAACATCACAAGCTAGACAAGATTCTAGCATGTCATACATGCAGGCTGGCATAAGTTTTCTACAAAGAATGACATGTCATTATTCCCTGGTGGAATATGAAGCATAGAACCCACTGTCGCCATAGCATCTGCCAATCTGTTCTGCGCTCTTGGAATTTGTTCAAATGTAATGCACACAAAGTACTCCTTTAGAGTTTCGACCAAATTTTTGTAAGGTATGAGCTTGTCATCCTTAACCTTGTATTCATCATTAACTTGTTTGATAATTAACTGAGAATCACCCACAACCTTGACATGATGAATGTTCCACTTGATAGCAAGCTTCATCCTTGTGATAAGTGCCTCATATTCTACAATATTGTTTGTGTAAGGAAAACCCAGGAAAAAATCCTGTGGTATAGGGTCACTAGAAGGAGTAATGAGGACTACCCCGCACTTGAACCATGAAAAGTAAAGGATCCGTCAAAATGTATCTGCCATACGATAGATTCTTCAATGTAGAGCAATGAGGCATCTGACAAATCCAGATTTAAAGGTTCAGTGCCTTGCAAAGGTGCTTCTGCTAGTTGGTCAACGAGTACTTGTCCTTTAACCAACTTTTGATGTACAAATTCTATGTCAAACTCACTTAGTAGAATGATCCAATTAGCCATTCTACCTGTGAGGGCTGGTTTAGATAACAAGTACTTGAGTGGGTCAACTTTGGATATCAGCTTGGTTTTGGTATTCAATAGATAATGGTGAAGTTTTTGAAAAGTAAAAACAATAGCCAAGCAAGATTTTTCAATTTGGGGATAATTGAGTTCATAAGCGATGAGAGTGTGACTGAGATAATACACTACTTTTTCTTTGTGACCCAGTCATATTGGGCAAGTAGCGCACCAATAGAAAATTTTGTAGCAGAGATATAAAGCAAGAGTGGCTCCCCAGGAGTTGGAGGCATGAGGATAGGCAGATTGGCCAAGTATTGTTTAAGCAAAGCAAAGGCTTGCTGTTGCTCTGGTCCCCAGATGAAGGCGACATCCTTTTTAAGCAAGTGGGTGAATGAGTGGCATTTATCTGCAAGCTGGGAGATGAAGCGGCAAATAGCCTAGATTTTCCCGTGTAAGCTGCACAGTTGCTTAATGTTCTTAGGTGGAGGCATTTCAGTAATAACAGACACTTTAGTAGGGTCTACCTCAATTCCTCTTCTTGATACAATGAATCCTAATAGTTTTCCTGATAACACGCCAAATACACATTTCTTTGGGTTCAGCCTGACCTTATACTCTCGTAGGCACTCAAAGATACGCCACAAAATGACAGGGTGATCTTCTCTTGTCTTAGACTTTCTGAGGATGTCATCCACATAGTCCTCCATGATATCATGAATCATATCATGAAAAATTACTGTCATTTCCCGCTGATAAGTAGCTCCTGCATTTTTGAGACCAAATGGCATCACCTGATAACAGAAGGTACCCCAAGGAGTCGTGAAATCCATTTTCTGCTGATCTTCTTCAGCTATCTTGATTTGGTTGTATCCTAAAAAGTCCATCCATGAGAGATAACATCTCATATCCCACTGTTGAATCCACAATCATGTCAATATTTGGCAGTGGAAAATCATCCTTAGGGAAAGTCTTATTAATGTCTCTAAAATCCATGTAGATTTTGATCTCGATAGGATTTTTCTGGACAGGGACGATGTTAGATATCCATTCAGAATAATCAATAGGCCGGATGAATCCTACCACAAGCAATATTTCTAGTTCCTCTTTAACCAGTAGGGCTACCCTTGGGTGCATCTTTCTGAGCTTCTGTTTAATAGGCTTAGCATCTGCATGCACAACTAGGTTGTGCACACTAAAGTTGGGTCTAAGCCTGACATGTCTTTGTAGGACCATGTAAACACGTCTATAAACTCTCGCATAGCAGCATAGTGAATGTCTTCTATTCTCTAGCTGAGAGTGAAGCTCCCAATTTTACTATCTTCGGGTCCTCTTCTGTACCAATATTGACATCGATGGTTTCCTCAACTAGTAATTTTGACAAGTCCTCCATACGCGTAGGATCAGGAGGAAGGTTGAGATCTTCGTCCAAGGATGTCTCCATGATATTTTCATCCTTGGCATGGTCACTTTTATTGTCCATTGATTTTTGCACCTGTTTGTCGGCTAGTGCCTCAAAGAGGTTTTCACTATGCGACTTGGACTTTGATTTTTTCCGAGGCTTTATGTTGGAACTTTTTCCCTCACTTTTTCTTAAGTTTTTCTGACCACGAAGCTCAGCCTCCTCACCGAAGTAGGCGCATGTATCCAAGTCAATAAAGAAACCCTTCTTGTGGTCTTCAATGGGAATTATATCCCTTATGCCCATGAACTCTGTGATAGCTTCATCATTCTTGAATAAATCTAGTGACATGTGACATTGTTGGTCCCATTCAACAAGGGAAGGGTAAACAAGGTCAAGGGTTGGTTCCATAGGGGTTATGGTTAGGACAAACGTTGTTCATGAATAGGTTTGTGGAGGCAAGATCCTCATATTGGCTACAATGGGAATCCATATCACTGTCTAGATAGTCAGAGCTATCCTCACATTCAGAACAAGTAGCATCTTGATCATTGGGGTGTGCTCCATAAGGGTGAATCCCAATGCTGTATCTTTCTATTTTAAAATGTGGAATAGGCACTGGTTCTCTCTGTCCTTGTTCATTTCTTCCACATCCTAGGCCCTTGTAGCCCATGGAGTACATCATTTTACTGGATTTCTCATATTCAAGGGTTTGATAATAGGTTGGCTGAGTATCCTCTGGGACCCAAGTTGTAGGTGGATCTAACAATTTTTCTTTAGACTAACAAGCCTCCAGGTAAGAATGACCCAATAGTGTGTTCATTTCTAGGTCTTCTGAAGTGGTAGTTGGGTCGACCTCTAGTCTTGGGTGACAATGAGAGGTCTGAAACCAAGAGGGCTTGCTACACATTATATTCTCCGCAGCCATATTCAAGGATTTTCATCTCCCATGAATCAAAAGGAGAGGTTGATGTTGACGCACCATGGATGCAAGAACTGAGAGAATCTGAATCTATCTGAAGATTCCATGGCCTCAGATTGGAGAGGAACAACTATATCGAGTGGAGGGACATGCATATGTGCCCTTACGTGTAAAGCTATTGAGATCTCTGCAGTGAGCGAAGGGCTCTGAATCTCCTTGTATTGTAATGGTGTGTCCCTCATGCTTCAATTTAATGCACTGATGAAACATCGATGGCACATGGCCTGCATGGCATGAATCCATGGGCGGCCTAGAAGCATGTTATACGGAAGTTCCAAGTTCAGGACATGAAACTTTGTTTGATGGAAAGTGGGACCCACCTCCATGGGCAATGTGATTGTGCCCGCTGACTCCCTTTCCACGTTGTTGTAAGCGGTGATAGTGATGATATTTGACTCAAGATCTACCTCAATATGTCCTAGTTGTTTAACCAACTTTAGTGTGTAGATGTTCAACCCTGATCCGTTGTCCACAAGCACCCATTTGATCTTCCTGTGGGTAACAACTACCTCAATGTACAAAGGAAGATTATGTGTTGGATTTTCAGTAGGGATCTCCCTATGGTTGAAGGCAATATGTTCATTTGGTATGATGTTGGCTACTGCGGCTTGAAGGTGTGTAGGATCGACCTCTAATGGCACTCCCAACCCCTGAAGAGTTTGGTAAAGAATGTCTTTGTGTACATTGGATATCTTAAGAAGATCTAAGATCAAAATCTTAGTAGATGTCTTCTCAAGTTTCTCTAAGAGGTTGTATTTACCAGTTTGTGGGGTTGATGGAGAAGGTTCTAGAATCACGAGGCGGGCATGCCTTGTTACCATGTGGCGCAATCCTTTCCTTTGATTCAGATGGTGTTGACATGGTCAGTAGGAGAGTGAATACATCCAATAAGTGAATCATAATGATTGTTGTCTTTTTTGGTGTATAAGTAATTCACTGCTTTATAACCTTGGGATGACTCTCCCCGATCTGGCTTTGAATTTTCTGATTTATCATGATTGGGGAATGGCTCTTTATATATCCCCATTTTCTTGTTGGGTGTCTGATTTTTTCCTGGGTTGTCCACCTCTATCTCCCCATTGTCAATGAGGTCTTGGATATAATGATGAAGGCACAGACATTTGTTCTGTCTTATGTCCTTTGACACGATGCATTTCACAATATTCATGCTCCTTGTACCATGAAGGTTTTGGAGCATTGTCATCAAATGGTTGTGTCAAAGGATATGTCATCATGTGAGCCACATCCAATTGTTTTAGTATAACTAACAAAGGTTCATTAAGAGAGGTGAACATTCTTCATTTTGGTGGTGGTTGAATTGGTCCTTTGGTCAGTTTAAAAGGTTGACCGGTTTGGACCATTTGTACATGTTTGGAATCCGTGATCCCGTCTCCCACCACATTTTTGTTTTTGTTAAAAACCTTCAGCTTCTCCGTGGGTTTAACATTTTGATTATCTCTAGATTGGGACTTGAGAGTTCCTTTTGCAATGAGAGATTTCTCTATTTGAACCCCCTTTTTGATGACCTCCTCAAAAGTGTGAACACAATGCATTTGGAGGTGGAAAGCTATATCCAGATTGAGGTTGGGTACAAAAATACTAACCAGTTATTTTTCAAGGAAAGCGCAAGGGAAGTGGCTAGCTATCCCTCTCCACTTTGGAGGAAGCTAGTGAAAAGTATCATTAGGTCATTGTTTGGCACCACATAAATCTACCATGGTGACATCACTCTCTATGTTATACGAGAAGTGACACACAAATCTTTCTGCCAATTCTGGCCAAGTGAAAATTGATCCCTGAGGTAAATGTGTAAACCACTCCAATGCTTGACCTCCTAGACTCTTGGGAAAAAGTCTTATGAGATAATTGTCACTATAGGACACCTCTTGACATGCCATATAGAAATATTTGACATGATCCCGTGGATCTCCTTTCCCTTTATATTTTTCAAATTTTGGCATATCAAATTTCTTAGGAAAGGGTTGAAGGGTCATAGTCTTGTCAAAAGGATAGGGGCATAATTCTTCATATTGATACTTTCTAACGCTCCCTATATTTCTCTCTTGAAGGCTTGCGAGTGTTACTTTCATAGACTATACCTCTTGTGTGAGCAATTTTTCTCTAGTGGGAGAAGTGGGGAGATATACTCGACGATACCCCGTATCATCTTCTTCTTGATTTTCTCTATGGAATTCATTGATCTTAACCTTAGGCCTTGACTTTTGAACATTTTTGCTTGCTTCCTTCTGTACATGAGAGGTTAGCAAAGCTAATTGTTAGCTTAGGCTACTAATCTATTGTTGAATTGTGGTTTCTTCTTCTAAAGGTTCCTCCTCTTCCTCATTTTGTGGAGGTTCTTCACCATGCTCATGTCCCATCGTGTTTTTACGTGGCAACTTTGATAAAGGGTATTCTATGTCCCACTATCTTATTATTTCCTGTGTTGGAGGTAGAGGCATGTCCATGCGTCAAAATATCCTCCATGTTGATAAGGGGTCGTTCTTCCTCATTAGCGTTATTCACAGGTGGGATTGTTTCACTTTTCAGTGGGCATTTTGGCCCCTAATTCTACAACCCATGCTAGCACTCTATCCTTATTTCTAAAAAGAAACTCATCTAATAGAGTGGGGTCAAAGTCAAATTCTATGTGTGGGGATTCCAATTCATTACCACTATGATCAACCATATCTTCTATCTCTTTTTCTGCAGAAAAATAGAGGCCCTAGATCATGTCCAATGAAAGGGTTTGACCCTTGTCTATTTGAGGCTTCCCAAGCTTGCGCTTGTTGTTCCTCATATGTTTGTTTCTTGAGTCCTAGTCATGTTTTGGGAGCCATGATTTGTGACAGTTTCACTAGGGTAAGTTGTAAATGTGTTCAAAACTTTGTGACCACACCTAAGTGAAATGTAAGATAAATTGTCAAGAATATGAATGAATAACAATGTGAGAATACCAATGTGGTAGAGTGATAAATCACTAGTGACACAAATGTTTGGTATCTAAGCCTATCAAATGAAGTACTTCCTAGACTATGTCTCAAAAATTAGTTTAGTGTCAAGGATAATTAACAAGATGTTCTCACTTATGCCAAGTTCAAGAGAATGAACAAGACGTAAGTAAATACAAAAATTTAATGTGACCTCCTAACAAGATATACTAAAAGTGAGTTCAAATTTGATTAAGACCTATATCCCAAAAAGTGCCAGTTACAATTCATGAGTGACACAACAATATCACCAAGATATGTTAACCAAACTTTGTGAGAAAGTAAGGTATTGATATCAAGATGCTATTGATATAACACACACAAGTGGTAACACGTAGCACTCTTCAAAATTGCAAGGTAATAATAGAATCAAACCAAAAGCTCAAAGTATAGCTAGGAATAGTTAAAGTGTGTGCAATGTAACCTTACAATATAGATATTTAGGTTGAGTTTACAAGAAACAAGACGTAAATATCAAAATTGTATTGATACGATACAAACAGAGTAACCCTTCTAAGGAAGTTCAAGATGATGAACCACACCTAACTACAATGACGATCTTGACGTGGGTATCAAGATCACAATGGCCACCAATGATATGAATACGTCTCCGCACACTTTATATGTTTAACTTACCCAGCCACAAACATGGATGGGCGTAAATGGACAAAAAAGTGGTAGAAACAATCGATTGGTAACACAGAGGTAGTCACCCTTCTTCTGATCAACAAAGTGTCAAAAGAATGTGAAGGAAGTAAATCAAAATGGGGATGAAAAATGCTGGCCTCACTTTGGCAGAGTTTCACCTCACCTTAAGGCAAGTGGAAAACTAAGCGAAAGTAACGCGTCACACATTTCACGATAAAAAAGATGGCTCACAACTCAACACTATTTTAGAATGGTCAAAGTGGGCTCCTAGCCAAAGTATATTTTCCTAGGTGGTTCTCTCATGTCCTAGGTGTTACAAAAATTATCCACGAGCAGGACAATTTACCCAAATAGTCCTGACTATCTTGGGAGTATCTCAACTTTTCCCCCTTCAAGCATAGTGGGTAGTAAATGCATCCATTATGTACTTAAAAGGGTCGCATAGGGACAACTTGTAACGCTATCTCACAAAGGAATCACTAGTCAGGTAGGTAGTGTGGAGCACTTCCCATTTCATCCACAAGGTTCCCTCTTGTGTGGACTACTTTGGGGTTCCTGGAACCACCCCCATTGTTGTAGCTTAAGGCGTTATGCCAAAGGGGTTATGTTCCAGTTGAGCGGAGAGGGACGTACCCTTTTTTGAAACCTACAATACAATGTTTTGAATATGTTGTTCTTTTTATCTTGTTTAATTAGGTGTGGTTTGCTCGAAACACCTTTTGGCAACTTGTATAACAACTGTATTAGTAGTTTTTGACTTCGTTTTGATTCCTCCTTTCTTTGACAAGTGAGGTGTTTTGGTCCTGTATGACGATTTTTAGTAGTTTTCCATCAAAAGAGTAAACACCATTTTTGATTCTCTAGATCGTCCAAGGACACAAGAGAAGAGCATACGTGATGTTTCCAAAATCTGAAAAGATATCAAATGGAAAAACACTTTAATTCAAACACACCAAGTTAACCAATTCCAATTCAAATATTCCTAACAACCTCAAAGCATCAAAAAGGACCTAAGAATCATTTCTGATTCCCAAGATCACCCCAAGGGATGCGAGGGAAGAGCATACATGATCTTATTCCTATGAGTAAACATGCAAAGTTTATCTAATCAAGTAAAAGCATGTAAAAACAATCCTACAAAAATGAGTATGTGATTAGATAAAACCTGCAAGAATGTTAGCACCTCAACACAAAAATTTCAAGAAAACAAAAGACACCTGCGCCCACTATTTTGGTGTCTAATGCATGGGTTAGGGTGGATATATGCCACTCTGTTTTTTCTGATTTATAGTGCACCTGCAAGCCACCTAGAGGCGTGTGTGCAAGGCAAAATGATGTGTGTGCCACTTTGTGTATTTCAGGCTTACCATGTACCTGTGCCACCCGAGAGGCGTGTGCACCACCAAAAGAACGCATATGCACTACCTTTGATAAAAATAGGCATAAAATCACAAAAAATTAGCACTACCAGAAAAGCATGTAACGCCACTGGAAAATCATGTGCTGCCACCACTTTGTAAAATAGTCTCAAATTCTTGCATAGAACGCTTGCTACCACCAGAAATGTGTCTGTGCACACTAAAAAACATGTGTGCTTGGGTTAGGGTGTATGCACTAATCTGACAGGTTTTGAATTGCAGTGAAGGTATAGTACAAAATGTGCCTACAACAGGTTAGTGCATCTACACCTAGTTAGGGTATGTGTGCACAGGGTTAGTGCAAATGCAACCAGGATCGATAAACAGAGAATTAGGTTCTGATAGTATGCCTATGCCACCCGAGAGGTGCATGCACCACCAAAAATGTGCCTGCACTCCTGAAAGTGTGCCTGTCACCACCCCTGCAACCAAAAATATGGCAAAAAACACAAGAAAGCTCACAATACTTCAAATTTTGAACAAGTTAGTTTAAAAATGACAACAACCCATTAAAATGATGGCTATGAACAAGAACTTACACATATAAAATTAGTAAAAATTCCAAGAAAATGGACATTAATTACTACATGTGCATATCAAAAGTTAGCCAAAACAATGAAATTTAAACTAAAATGCTAAGGGACTAGGTCCCACCGGGTGTGCCAAATGTGTGCATGTGGTGTTTTAAAACTAATGCTAATATAAGTAAAGACTAACACCTAAATAGCCTTAATTAGCAAAAATTAAACAAACTACTAAGCACCATCATGATAAGAATTAAACAAGGGTTAGATGCTAACATTCATCAATATACAAAACTTTGAAACTAACAATGTTAAGCATCTAAATCCTCTATTCTCTAACAACAAAATAAATGAATGGACCTAATTAGGCTCCATGGCAATAAAAAATGGTTGTCTTTGGTATTCCAAGAACCTAGGAATGAGGGCTAGTCAAAGTTGGGCTACAAGACCCTTTTGACACCTCCCATATGACCTAAGCACTTAGGAAAGAGGCTTAACTCTTCAAGATGATGAACCCTCAAGAAAACAAAAGGCAAGCTCTTAGTCTATTTTGCTATATGCTTTGCATTTGCTTTCTCAAGAAGTTTAGGTGTAGGTATAAAGGTAGAAGGAGGGCTCCTTATATAGCCCAATGGATAAAAAAACACTTCATCCCTTTACATGTGGGATAAAGGTAAAACATGATTAGGAATGGATAAGATTGCTTTATAAAAGGTAACCTTACTTTAGAAGGGTTTAATTTATACTTAGCAAGTCATGGGAGTTGGGGGGTGTCTTAATTAATCAAAGGTGATTAACTAATAGGTAGATGTAAGCTTATAGAAGCTAATTAGAGGAATATTAATACAATTTAGGCTATTAGAAGGGGATTAAAAATTAAACATTGATTTATTGGTAAAATGAAAGGGAAAGATGATTAATTAATAATACTTAATTACTCTAGATAGAAGGGGTGATTAATTAATGGAATCTCATTAATCAGGATGTTAGTTGGATAGGTGACTTAATTAATTAGCGTAGTGTAATTAATTAATGACGATGTGAGGGAAAATGAGTGTTATTGATGATATGTCGTCAATTTTCTAGAAGAGAGATAATTAACACAATTTAAGTATTTAAATTGCTAGGGCGTAATTATGGGTGTCTACACATTACATGATAAACTTATTCCTAAGAAGATTCATAACTCAACATTTCCTAAGGTTTTTATCATGCCTACCTTTTCATGTTTCGATGGTACTACAAACCCCTAATTACATCTCAAACATTATCGTATGGCTATGGCTTTATATTATAATGATTTGATTATTATTAAATCCTTTAATATAGCCTTACTGATGATGCTTTACAATGGTATACTCACCTAATATTTGGATCTATTAACACTTATCATGAGATGGAAGAATATTTTCTCCATTGTCTTTATCATAAAAATGACTCTAGAGTTACCTATGATCATCTACCTACTTTACATCAGGGAAAAATAGAAACTATCATGGATTACATCTTATGATTCAATGCTTGTATGCACCAATTAGTTTTTCAACCTATTGATTTAGAGAATCAATTTATCTTCTATCATGGTTTGATTCCAACTTTAAAACAAAGATCATAATATGAAACATGTGAATCATTCACACTTTATACTATAAATTCATTGATCTAGAACAAGACCTTATTGATACACATGTTATAGATCCTCTACATATTGTTAATACTACTACATCATCTAGTTATTCTCCATTACCATTAGTTGAAACTAATGATGTCCATATCCTCTCAAATAGAAAGTGCTTAGTCTACTACATCACATATGATAGTATTTCTTCTCCTACTTTGTGGCTAGGATCCACCTCAATACTTGCTACACCTGTTTCACATGAGCCATTACATTTCTCTCATCACGCTCGACCACATGATTTGTTTGGATGCTTTGTCAATGAAAATCTTAAATTCACTTACCTTCTAACCAACATCTGTATGTTACAACATCATTTACAACCAGTCAACGTGATCAACCATATTGTAAGTATTATTGTACAATGACCATAGGGATAATGATTGCTTCAAAACTGTCATAAACCTATTGCAACAGTCCTAGAGGATAAGGGAATCATTTCCTTTGGCTCTCACTCATTTTTACAGTCCATATTTGAGTAGCTGCGCCCTCAAACCACAAGTTACTACTGTGGAGTTATCTCCTTCTTCTAGTGCTAAGGTCATTTTCATCACATCACCACAAGTCATCACTCATTCGATCTCAATTGTGTCCATCCATTGTTGCACCATCTACCCAACATCATCTATCTCATCCATTGTCATCCATTGAGTCATACTATTACTAATATTGGCTTCTCACAACCCATGACATATGGGCACCTCTACTGCCACTACACATGACATTCAGTTTGGTTCATGATGTAGCCTATAATTTGCAAGATAACACCCTAGTCACACTGACACATCACTCAGCCTAGACTTAGCGCTCATCCGTAAGCACACAAAGGTACCATGTCCCTCTTTAGGGTTGTTGTAGTAGGATGATAACATGATGAAGTAGAAACATGTAGATTCCATACTAATCCATCATTCTACAATGCAAGCTACCCACAGATCTATGAAAGAACAAGATTAAATAGTAATCATGATTGAATTAATAACATGTACTACTCAATTACACAGAATGAAACTTAGATTCAGCCAATATATTCCATTTGTTAATAAATATAGAAGCTCCTTACAGTACTGTCAATCTATACTCAATGGGGCATATGGATCTGATACAAACAGTTCAGAATCATACATGCATACCTCTCTCTGTGCTACATCCATTTTCATCTATCACCACAGGTCTACTCTATGCACCTAACATCATATATATAGGGTGGGGACTTTCCCTTCACCACTTAACTACATCTAGAAATAGGTTGCATGCTATTGATTAGCCACACGCCGTTTACAATTATAGCCACACATGACAAGTGTGTTATCTATAGTCCTCTTGCAGTTCAATTGAAGTGTCGATTCTATTCTTAGCTTGCCTCCATGCATAGTACGCTTTGATACTTCTATCAAAGATAGACAATGCATGGCGCGCACGTCTCTACATCATTGATGTGTTCCACATGCCATCTTCCAAAAATAGATCCTATGCTCAAAATCGGCTAAGTCTTGAAATCAAACTTGCCTTCTGCTATGCGGGTCCTTCCTATCCCCTTCCGCACCTCTTGATCTTGACCTTCTATCCCGTGCAGACTTCTTGTGTGATCTTTGATCAAGTATTCCTCATGATCAACATTACCGGGGACACTAATCTCATTGTCATCCCGACAATGGGCATCTCCAAAATATTGAAGGAAAGAATAAGAATAAAAGAATGTAGACAAATAAAGAATTCATATGAAATGTTAAGGAACCTCCTCAATGCATCAGTTTGTAGCATCAACTCTGGATACTCTTCTTTTATTTCGGCCTCCAAAATCTACCATTCAACAAGTGCTTGTTCTACTTTTTCTGGGATGTCCACAACAATGGATTCCAACTCATCCCACATAATTTCTCATTTAAATTTTACAGAACCAACACAACACTGGACATTGATGTCATTCTTCCTTGAAAAAGTTCCATCTTCTGCGCAATAAGATTTCTAAGCTCTTCTAATCAAGTCTTATGCAGCTCTTGTGTTGCTGCCAGGGCATCGTGCTTCCTTTTAAACATTGAAAACCTTTATGCGTGGCCCAATGTCATCATCTTTCATTACTATCTAGACCTCATTATTCTCTTCCAAGGTCTTAATGTTGATGAGCACCTCTGGAGCTGTGCATATATTCAAAGCCTTGGTTTGCTTTCTTCAACACCTCTTGTAATGCTTGCAACAACCCTTCATAGGATGTGATGTTTCTCATCATATGCTTTCTCTACATTCATGACCTCTTTGATCATTCCTTGGCACTTGCATGCAGAGTTTCATCTTTGCAGCACCAGGTCCACCAACTTTCCCACATAGTGTATCACTGAAGGAAATGTCTGTGGTACCTTGGGTCATCCAAGTGTGGCCTTTATCAATTACATGTGTCCCCAATTTCCTCTGCGATGCTTATGAATACTTCATTCTTCTTCTGGGACAAGCCCCTCTCATGTGTTATGCACCCGCTATCTCCACATCCTTTGTCTTCAACTCTGTCGATAGCATCGCTTTGATTGTGGCAATGTTTATCCATGTTTCTTCTAGCCACCTCTGCAGAAACTTTCACCAATGCATTACTAACCTTCTTGTCTAACATGATAGTAGTATTTACTGTCATGTGTCTAGCTTAAGGTGCCTTCTTCAGTCACCTCAAAACACATGACTCTTCACATACATCAAAGTCAGGCTCATCCATGTGGGTGTGCATTGACCAGGATAGTTGCTTTGATGTTCGCACAATCGCCATATCCTCATCCATGTTAACTCCCATCCAAATAAATCCTTCTGTGCTATCATGCTCTGGAAGCGGGCACAGAAAATATTTCCTATGTCCTCTACATACCCCATGGCTAGTGGAATGTGCTCTCCACTCACCCTTCTAGACCTCTGTTGCTTAGGAACTCTAGCCTCCAAATTTGGGACTTATGTCTCCATGTCCTAAATATATGCTCTGCATAGTTGTCTCCTCTAGTCTTTCTCTGGCTTCTTCCTTGGTCCTTTGATGCCTCACCCTATTCTTCTATGTGCTCTGAAGGTGTAGGAGATCTAGGCCATGATTTCCTCTGATTCTTCTACCTCCTCATTAACTTCAGTTTCACCTTCTCTGTGTGGTCCTTCCTTCTGTGGGGAGAGTCTGAGGTGATTTGTGCATAGCAGGTTGGAGTAGCACCTTGGGTCCTTGTTCTCCTGAATACCATTTTAAACCTATGTTCCCCTTGTACTGCATTCAAGTCCTATATCATCCCATTTTTGGCCCCAGGTGGTGTAACAAGCGCTCAACTTTACTATAAGTTATAGGGTGTCTCCTACCCCTATGTTCCAAACCGTCACTATCTTCGTGCTCTGTCCTCCTCATCCTACACTTTTCTATTTGTGGGCTTAGGTGCAATGGGATATTCTCCATTGTATGCTTTCCTTTTAGTGGTGCTGGAAGTACAAACTCATCTTCCACATATTTATTATTCTCCATTTTTGGCTTCATGCTGGAGATACACCAATGCATGCCCCCACATCTTCTACAACTCCTCCTTATTGGTTTGATGAAAACCTTTGATGATTCTCTCTGTATAAGTGTTTCTACCAAGATATACATACTTCTTCCTCAATGTATGGTATGATGCATTCTAACTTGTCTGCATTGAAGATCAGTCTGCGCGTATCTATAAATCCTGATGAAAAATTCTTGAAAATACCTTACAGTAATATGTGCCTAAGGTTTACTTGCACCAAGGGCTCCAAGCTCCATCCTTCATTGGAAAATGTGTGATGTAGAAATTCTGGTATAAAACAAGCTAAACTTGATTTCCTACCACTGTTGATAGGTCCTTTGGTATGTGATACTCTTCCTCAAATGCCATGCGAAGCCTGTCATACCACTTCTCCACCCTTTAAAAAATTTACAATTCGTCATGGTCCCACTTGCATAGGTACTTACTACAATCTTTCAGCTAGGGAATTTTTCTCCATGGGGTATTCGCCATATTTTCTCGCTATGTAGCCCTGTTGTCATGAGAATGTGCAACAGGGAAATTGACAATTTCCGAGCACGACAACTATACCCCTATGCCAAAATTTTCATGTTTTATCATTCCTAAGAAACCCCGGACTCTGTTCAGTCAGTCCAAATGAATTCCCAACCAATGTCATGATATTATCCTAGGTGATTTAGGAAATTCCATTCATTCCCCCTAGGTGATTTTAGGAGTTCATTGAAAATGTTATCTTTTGGCAGTATAGGGAAGGGCTATCGTTGGCCTTCCCGGGATTGGATCAACCCCCTGGAGCAGAGCAGAAGGGCCAAATTAAACATGGAGGTGAATGGAAGACCTTATAACATCATGGAAATGATTTTGGAAGGCTTTGGGAAGTTCTGAAAGACTTGGAGCAGTCTGAGTGAAAACAGGGTTCACAAGCCTAGGCAGTACACAGGCCTAAAACAACTGTTGAGCTTCAAACGAAGATTCCGGGAGCTCCGGATGGAGTTGGAAGTAAAAAAAAACATATTCAGAAAGAGGATTCCAATACCTACATGATGGTGAAATAATATTTTTCACAACACCTTGGCGCATATGATTGGAAGATAGTTTTTCTCAGGTACAAGTGGAGTCCCAGATCAAAAATCTGATTTTTCAGGGATCATATGATCGAATCAAGACATGAGACCCACATAATTGGATTCAAAATCCATTTCCAGTCAGGATCATATAAATTTTCACCAATAAATTCCACCAGAAGCTCAAGTTATCTGCATTCCAAGTTACCCTCTCAAAGGCAGTTCAGGACTTAGTCATTTTTTCGAGAGGACACGTGTCAGCACCAGGAGCCTGGTGGGATTTCATGTCCCCCACGTCCCTGAGGTCAAGGTACATCACCCCTTGGAAAATTTTCCCAGCCCTCATGTGACCCTTGGGACCCTCATATGACCTCCAGACCTGGCAGTTCAGCCCTCAAGTGCTTATTTGGAGCATGCATTCCCTGCCGTCGGATCGGTCGCCACGTGTCAGCTCCAGGACCACCGTGGAATTTGATGTACCTTATGCACCTGAGGTGGGGGACATCAGACCTTGAAAAATGTTCCCATCCCCTATGGGGAGTCATTTGGACACCCACATGACCGCCGTTCAGCCCCCAAGTGCAGTTTTGGAGCATCCATTCCCTGCTGTTGGATCGGGTGCCACGTGTCACCTCCAGGACCACCGTGGAAACTGATGTACCTTATGTACCTGAGGTGGGGGACATCAGAACATGGAAAAATGTGCCCATCCCCTAGGAGGAGTCTTTTGGACACCCACGTGACCTCCTTTCAGCTCCCAGTGCTTCAAATCAGCTTTTTCCTCCTTCATTCCCTGTCGTTGGATCTAGTGCCACGTGTCACCGTCTTGCTCATTGTGGAAATTGATGTCCCTCACATCCCTGAGGTCAGGGACATAAAGCATGGAAAAATGTGCCCAAGCCCTACCTATGCACATCTTTTTGAAAAATTTCCAAGTGTTGCTTTTCCCGCTTCTAACTTCTAACAGTTTTATTTGCACTCCTTTCCTCCATTCTTCCTCTGCAACATTCTACCATCACTCCGCCATTGCAAATGCTCAGACCAGATCAACAAAGGAACTGAAATACCTTTCCCATGGTGATGCACAGGTCTCAAAAGGAATCCTCATCAAGCTAAGGAGAAACGAAGAACAACAAAGAAGAGAACAACAAAATCCCCATAGCTAAAAAATGGAAATCTAAACAAAGCTTGCAAACCAGTGCACGAATCAATGAACCATTTATTTCTGTTCATTCCTCTATCCAAGACCATCAAGAAGACACCTTCAAACTCCCCCCATGTGTGACAAAGCATCCACAATGAAGAAATCTCCTTTCCGGCTCAACGAAGAAAGAAGTGGGATTTCCCGTCAAACCGGTTGCCGGATCGAAGTAAGATTGCACGTGAAGCACCAGAAGAAAAAACCCACATCAAAAATAAAATTTTATTTGCAAATGGAGGAGAAAACCAGACCTGCAATTTTGAGGTCCATTAATGGCTGCCGTACCCAGAAGCACTGCCAGGTCCAAAAATTAAAACTTTAAAATCTCCTGGATTATTAAGCGGGCGGGCCCGAAATTTCAAAGGGATGATATTGGGAAAAAACCCATATCAAAAAACTTCATTCCACGTCAATCCAACTCCCAGAGGCCAACTTTCTAAAAATAGCAGGTCTACTACATAGGAACTGCTATTTCGGGAAAGTCATTAACAGAAGAACCTGCGAAGGAGATGAAGATATCAGAGGTGCACTACAGCTGAGAATCCACCAGAATGGACATTTTTGGCACTTACTAAAAATAGTAAGTGGGCCCTCGAGCACCTGCTAAAAATAGAAATTTGATCCAAAGGAGTGAGGAATGCAGGGAGAAAGGGGAATCAAGGTCACAACACTCAGCAAAGGATCGAGAGAGTTGCCTTTTTCACACTTACTAAAAATAGTAAGTTACACTCAAAGAGAAGTTTTGGCACAATGGGATGTACAAGGATAATCATTCAGGGGGACATCATTGTTCAGGAGCATCCTAGTCATTTTTTCACAGGGCATTCAAGATCCACCTTAGTTCATTCAACTTAGCGAGTGTTCATGAGATAATTTGGAGGAATTTCACAGTGTGCAAGGAGTTCGAAGATTCAGAGTTTCACTACATTTGGAGCTTTCCATCAACGAGGATCAACAGACTTCATCAGGAATGACATCTCCTCTTCTTCTTCTCCCCCTCTTTCTCTCTCCTCTTCCCCCAACTTTCTCTCACTTTCCAATATTCTAATTTCACGTTGGGGTTTGCACTTTTAATATGACTTAAGAGACTTTAGAAACATAATGTAAATTAAGTCGCCTTGCTATTATAAAAGGGACTTAAATATTTGAAGTGGAATATGAACAGTCTTAAGTCATATTAAGGTATTCAAAAGGTCATGAGGAAGATGAAGAGTCATATTCTATTCTATAAATTGTAAAGCCATTCCCATTTCAAAGGGTTGGCGATTGATCTTGTAGACTCAAGAGTGCATTCTACCTTGAGAGAAAGCAAAGGAGATAGCCATTTTCTTCTACTCTCTTCCCCTCTCAAATTTCTTCCATTCCTACACTATGTACAACTTTTGTTCAAGCATCAATACAAGAAGAAGGAGTTTCTAGCTTTCTTTGACCAAGGGATTTCATGACACTTTGTTCTCATCAAATTCTATTTGGTCTTGTTGTCATTTACAGGGTTGTTTCTTCTCATAAATGCATGTGATGAAGTTTCTAACTAGTGTGTGTGTAGGAATCTGATTTTCTACCTGCAGCATTAGTTCTCCTACCTCCATTCTCACTCCCTTTCCCACTTCCAGACAAAGTCATCTCTTGCAGGTATATGCAAGCATTTTCCGCAGGGTCAGTGGAGTGCCCCTGTTGGATCCCCGGTCGAAAGGCCACCACAGAAATCCACCTTTTCATGTGCATGCACATACGGTAGCTGCACCGGTTAAGTAGAGGGACTTAGATTCCTAGAGCGTTGGCAAGAAATCCACAAGTTTTTCCACCTGACAAATTTTCTCACCAACAGTTTTTGGCGCCCACCAGTGGGGCAGATTTAGCAGCATCTGCACCCAAAATACGACCGCAAGGTCCCAAAAATTCAAAAAAAAATCAAATATTGAAAAAATCGTAAAAGAGAGTTCAAGAAAGTCCATTTCCGAAAGATACACTGCTGATTTCTACACGTGACTTTTCACATTCCACAGTGGCCTTTCGTATTCTGACTGCAAAAGCTTCCAAAAGCTAGCTGAAGGAAGATACACCAGGTTGAGAAGGTCGAGAGGTGTTGCTGATTTCAATTTTGAAGCTTCACAAAATCTGCAAGAACGAATTAGAGATAATCCATATTTCTTCTCTCAAGCCTCCTCTTCATCTGGCTCTTCAAGAAGTTCACCTGGTAATCCTATCCAAAATCCTTCAAATTCTGCAATTTTTTTAACCACCATTGAACATCGAGTTCACAAAAGAAGAAGAATTTGAAGAAGGATCTTCTGAAGCAAGATCTGAAATAGAAGAAGAAGAAACAATGGCGGACGAAGAAGAAAGACCTCAACCCATTGTTCCATGGGGAAGGAATACAGGCCCGCTTGCTCTTGAACCCCCTCTTCATGATCTACCAACGGGTTCCTGCAAGAACTTTCCAAAGTTCAAAGGTGACAACACACAACATCTGAAGAACACATCGCTGCTTTCATGACATCATGTGGAATTCTTGGTGTCCAACATGAAGACGTTGCTGTAAGATTGTTCATGGAGTCCCTCCAAGAAAAAGCAGCAGAATGGTTTTACCTCCTGCCTTCCCGATCCATCACGGGTTGGAATGACATCAAGGATGCATTCAAAGAGAGATTTAAATCAACTGAAGATTGTCAAGACCTCTTGGTGCAGTTGGCTCAAATAAATAAAGGAGAAAATGAAACCATGAGAGACTTCATGGCTCATTTTGAATGGTTGTGTGTAGGATACCTGAAGAGGATTCACCATCTGAAAACAATATCAAAATATTCTTCATAAACGCTCAATCACCAGAGGTAGGATTTCTCCTACGAAGAGTTCAACCAAGGAACATTGTAGAAGCACAAAGGAGGGCCATTGAATTGGATGACGATCTCATCCTCTCTGGAAAGATCAAGAATCCATCAAAGGGCAAGGCCCAACATCCTGAAGATGAGAGAACTAATCCATTGCTGTAAAAGTTGGCGAATGAGATGGCCTCTTTGAAGAGGGAATTATTTGAACGAGTTTCTTCTCAGAGAAGCAACAGAAATCAGATTGTAGGAGCACCCCAAAGACTTGCCTTGGAGGCCCCACCCGTGAATGTAAATTGTCAGATTTCAAGAAAGTGAAGAAGAGCTTGAACAAGAAGGTGGCAATTTCCAAGAAAGTGATGAGTTTGAGAATGATACACAAATCAGGTTTTGTGAGTATTCTGGAGGTTATGAAGAAGATGAAGAAGATGCACCAAGTTTCTCATGCGTGGTATTCACTCGTTCTCAGTCTGAGAAAAGAGCATCTCCCTCCACTGCTGCAAAAGAAAAGAAGGTTGATGATCCTCCTATGGTGACTCCAAAAAATAAAATAATCAGTCAAGGATCCCCACTTCCATCTTCCATGAATTCTACATTGTTGGAGCTTGACCCTGTAGCAAGTAAGAAGGCTCCCTCAATCCCAAGTAAGTCTTCTAATGTCTCTTTCAAGTCTAAATCTAAATCTACTCCTACAAAATCTAATTCCTTGAAAGCTCCTGGTGTGCCTTTCAAAATACCCTCCATTCCTCAAACATCAAATCCTGCTCCTAAGCCTATCCAGACTCCAAAATCAGTCCCTTCACCCCCCTTATCCGCATCTGCTCCTTTTGACTTCATAGAATATGCAAACAAGGCCAAAGTGTAGATTACTGAAACTGAATATTTGTGGACTCATCCTGAACAATTTGAGAGGTTTGTCCAATACATCAGAAATGGTAGTCTAACACCCAATGATGTAGCTCATCATTCCAAAGGCATGCTACCAAACTCACCTACACCTCCCTCACAGAACATGTTTTCTCTGAGTGCATCAAAGACTGATAAAGTTGAACCTTTCTACGTCTCCCTTCTTGTTGGAGAATATGTACTGAACAATTACATAATAGATTTTGGTGCCTCAGACAACGTGATGCCTTTGAAGGTCACCAAGGCTCTTAAACTTACAATGACTCCACCTAGTGGCTCTTGTTACTCTTTGGAATCAAAAAAGGTCTCACTTGTAGGGAAGGTTAAAGATGCACAGGTGGCTCTTTCCAGATTTCCAGACAAGAAAGTTTCAGCGATGATTTTGGTAGTAGACGTCCCAGCCTCATTCAGAATGTTGCTGAGTAGAAATTTCTGCCAAGAATTGGGAGGGAAAATTTAGATGAATTGGTCTTTTGCAACCATACCAGTGAAGGGAGACATGGAGAAATTACTTCCCGAGAAGAAGATGAGGTACACTGTGCAAAAGTCTGGAAGCCCAGAAGCTAACATTTTGTACCAAAATACCAGGTGGATGAATCACTTGGTGACAACCGAGGAGGAAGAAGATATTCCCATCTTGATAGGTCTAGACATGCCTTCCCGGAGAGATTTGGATTTTGAAGAAGCATTGAGGAGATTCGAGTTATAAGAGGGCAGCCCCGAATCGCCAGATGTTGCAGACCACGAGGAAGAGGAAATGGTTCTCGGTGATTTTCAAAAAGAAAAAACAGCTTATATGCTTATCTGTGATGAAAAAAATTCTCATTCCCATTTGAAGATGAGGACTCCCTTGATCATGTCACCTAGGAAGAGACCAAGCCAGTCTACAATGAGCCCTTGAGCAAAGGTTTGAAAGAAATGTCTATACAAGGACTGCTAAGAGCCGCGGAAGAAACAAAGGACCCTGAGATCAGTCTGGAACTTTTAATGCAAGCCATGAATATGGAAGATAAACATGAAGCTGATTTGGAAGCCTTAACTAATGTGAAGGTCAGCCATATCGAGATAAGGCAAGATGAGAAATATGATGTCCCTCTCAAGCCAATGGTTGGTGGATACAATGATGAAATTGAAGTATTTTCTTTCCCATTTGAAGATGAAGACTCTTTCTATGATGAAGAAATTGAAGCAAGGAGTTTGAAGACCTCTAAAGATGAAGCTCCTTTTGATGAAGGATCAGTAGAGTGCAGCGATTCTCAAGATGATGAGGTAATCCCTCCAGATAGTTTCTTTGAGTTGCAAGATAAAGATTCTTCAAAGGTGTACAAAGAGGGACTACAGGAAATGATGAAGCATTACTCCGTGCAAGAAATCTTGGATGCAGTAGAAGTGGCGGAAGACCCTGAGCTGATTCTTGATCTCTTCACTCGTGCCATGGGCATACAAGACAAGTATGAGGCCGCATCCAATCTTTCAGTCAGTACTCAAGCACCTCACAGTGAAGTAAAGGAAATGGATAAGTCTGAGGTTTCTCATGGAAGAGATGTCAATGAGCATAGACCTGGGAAAGAAATTAACTCAGAAGGTTCAAGGAATTGGAATGAAAATCAGCATTGGGGCAGCGATGAGATGCTCGATGGAGAATCAGCTATATGGATAAACATGGAAGGAAACTGGCACGATGAAACCAATTTCAAAGAGCATGAAGACAATGGAGTTTCCAAGAAAGGACCTGAGCATCAAGAAGATCACATGGACTCACTCCTACCAAGTACACAGACAATTGTGAAAGAACCTAGCTTTCATAAGCAGCTGAGGAGGGGAGGATACTTTCTAGAACCCGTCAACGGCTTCGCAGAACATCATCATTCAGTGTTGCCTCTTCAGGGGTAACTTTTGTGAAATAAAAAGTACTTCAGTGAAAGTGGGTTGTCCCTCGCTTTGTACCATAGGTGATTGATAGGTGTTTTTCCCTTTCCATTGTGTGTGTTTCCCTTCCTGTTGTGTGTCATGTGTTTCCTTTCGGTCATTTTGTGTGTGGGTGTTTCCTTCTTCTAATCTTCCTTTCTTGAAGTTGTGCATGACTCTGCAGGGCCCAATGGATAAGGCACTGGTCAACAAATTATATGGTCTAAAATTGAGATTCTGGATTCCCATGTCATGTCTTCACTGTGCTCAGTCCATGTCATGTCCCCAAGCTAGAGCCAGTTGTTGTCGTGAGAATGTGCAACAGGGAAATTGATAATTTCCAAGCACGACAACTATACCCCTATGCCAAAATTTTCATGTTTTATCATTCCTAAGAAACCCCAGACCTGTTCAGTCAGTCCAAATGAATTCCCAACCAATGTCATGATATTATCCTAGGTGATTTAGGAAATTCCATTCATTCCCCCTAGGTGATTTTAGGAGTTCATTGAAAATGTTATCTTTTGGCAGTATAGGGAAGGGCTATCGTTGGCCTTCCTGGGATTAGGATCAACCCCCTGGAGCAGAGCAGAAGGGAAAAATTCAACACAGAGGTGAATGGAAGACCTTATAACATCATGGAAATTATTTTGGAAGGCTTTGGGAAGTTCTGAAAGACTTGGAGCAGTCTGAGTGAAAACAGGGTTCACAAGCCTAGGCAGTACACAGGCCTAAAACAACTGTTGAGCTTCAAACGAAGATTTTGGGAGCTTCGGATGGAGTTGGAAGTAAAAAAAAACATATTTGAGAAATAGGATTCCAAGACCTACATGATGGTGAAATAATATTTTTCACAACACCTTGGCGCATATGATTGGAAGATAGTTTTTCTCAGGTACAAGTGGAGTCCCAGATCAAAAATCTGATTTTTCAGGGATCATATGATCGAATCAAGACATGAGACCCACATCATTGGATTCAAAATTCCATTTCTAGTCAGGATCATATAAATTTTCACCAAGAAATTCCACCGGAAGCTCAAGTTATCTGCATTCCAAGTTACCCTCTCAAAGGCAGTTCAGGACTTAGTCATTTTTTCGAGAGGACACGTGTCAGCACCAGGAGCCTGGCGGGATTTCATGTCCCCCACATCCCTGAGGTCAGGTACATCACCCCTTGGAAAATTCTCCCAGCCCTCATGTGACCCTTGGGACCCTCATATGACCTCCAGACCTGGCAGTTCAGCCCTCAAGTGCTTATTTGGAGCATGCATTCCCTGTCGTCGGATCGGTCACCACGTGTCAGCTCCAGGACCACCGTGGAATTTGATGTACCTTATGCACCTGAGGTGGGGGACATCATACCTTGAAAAATGCACCCAAACCCTATGGGGAGTCATTTGGACACCCACATGACCGCCATTCAGCCCCCAAGTGCAGTTTTGGAGCATCCATTCCCTGCCGTTGGATCGGGCGCCACGTGTCACCTCCAGGACCACCGTGGAAACTGATGTACCTTATGTACCTGAGGTGGGGGACATAAGACATGGAAAAATGCACCCATCCCCTAGGAGGAGTCTTTTGGACACCCACGTGACCTCCTTTCAGCTCCCAGTGCTTCAAATCAAGCTTTTTCCTCCTTCATTCCCTGCCGTTGGATCTAGTGCCACGTGTCACCGTCTTGCTCATTGTGGAAATTGATGTCCCTCACATCCCTGAGGTTAGGGACATCAAGCATGGAAAAATTCACCCAAGCCCTACCTGTTGCACATCTTTTTGAAAAATTTCCAAGTGTTGCTTTTCCTGCTTCTAGCTTCTAACAGTTTTATTTGCACTCCTTTCCTCCATTCTTCCTCTGCAACATTCTACCATCACTCCGCCATTGAAAATGCTCAGAACCAGATCAAAAAAGGAACTGAAATACCTTTCCCATGGTGATGCATAGGTCTCAAAAGGAATCCTCATCAAGCTAAGGAGAAACGAAGAACAACAAAGAAGAGAACAACAAAATCCCCATAGCTAAAAAATGGAAATCTAAACAAAGCTTGCAAACCAGTGCACGAATCAATGAACCATTTATTTCTATTCATTCCTCTATCCAAGACCATCAAGAATACACCTTCAAACTCCCCCCATGTGTGACAAAGCATCCACAATGAAGAAATCTCCTTTCCGGCTCAACGAAGAAAGAAGTGGGATTTCCCGTCAAACCGGTTGCCGGATCGAAGTAAGATTGCACGTGAAGCACCAGAAGAAAAAACCCACATCAAAAATATAATTTTATTTGCAAAAATGGAGGAGAAAACCAGACCTGCAATTTTGAGGTCCATTAATGGCTGCCGTACCTAGAAGCACTGCCAGGTCCAAAAATTAAAACTTTAAAATCTCCTAGATTATTAAGCGGGCGGGCCCGAAATTTCAAAGGGATGATATTGGGAAAAAACCCATATCAAAAAACTTCATTCCATGTCAATCTGACTCCCAGAGGCCAACTTTCTAAAAATAGTAGGTCTACTACATAGGAACTGCTATTTCGGGAAAGTCATTAACAGAAGAACCTGCGAAGGAGATGAAGATATCAGAGGTGCACTACAGCTGAGAATCCACCAGAATGGACATTTTTGGCACTTACTAAAAATAGTAAGTGGGCCCTCGAGCACCTGCTAAAAATAGAAATTTGATCCAAAGGAGTGAGGAACGCAGGGAGAAAGGGGAATCAAGGTCACAACACTCAGCAAAGGATCGAGAGAGTTGCCTTTTTCACACTTACTAAAAATAGTAAGTTACACTCAAAGAGAAGTTTTGGCACAATGGGATGTACAAGGATAATCATTCAGGGGGACATCATTGTTCGGGAGCATCCTAGTCATTTTTTCACAGGGCATTCAAGATCCACCTTAGTTCATTCAACTTAGCGAGCGTTCGTGAGATAATTTGGAGGAATTTCACAGTGTGCAAGGAGTTTGAAGATTCAAAGTTTCACTGCATTTGGAGCTTTCCATCAACGAGGATCAACAGAATTCATCAGGAATGACATCTCCTCTTCTTCTTCTTCCCCTCTTTCTCTCTCCTCTTCCCCCCAACTTTCTCTCACTTTCCAATATTCTAATTTCACGTTGGGGTTTGCACTTTTAATATGACTTAAGAGACTTTAGAAACATAATGTAAATTAAGTCGCCTTGCTATTATAAAAGGGACTTAAATATTTGAAGTGGAATATGAACAGTCTTAAGTCATATTAAGGTATTCAAAAGGTCATGAGGAAGATGAAGAGTCATATTCTATTCTATAAATTGTAAAGCCATTCCCATTTCAAAGGGTTGGCGATTGATCTTGTAGACTCAAGAGTGCATTCTACCTTGAGAGAAAGCAAAGGAGATAGCCATTTTCTTCTACTCTCTTCCCCTCTCAAATTTCTTCCATTCCTACACTATGTACAACTTTTGTTCAAGCATCAATACAAGAAGAAGGAGTTTCTAGCTTTCTTTGACCAAGGGATTTCATGACACTTTGTTCTCATCAAATTCTATTTGGTCTTGTTGTCATTTACAGGGTTGTTTCTTCTCATAAATGCATGTGTTGAAGTTTCTAACTAGTGTGTGTGCAGGAATCTGATTTTCTACCTGCAGCATTAGTTCTCCTACCTCCATTCTCACTCCCTTTCCCACTTCCAGACAAAGTCATCTCTTGCAGGTATATGCAAGCATTTTCCGCAGGGTCAGTGGAGTGCCCCTTGTTGGATCCCCGGTCGAAAGGCCACCACAGAAATTCACCTTTTCATGTGCATGCACATATGGCAGTTACACCGGTTAAGTAGAGGGACTTAGATTCCTAGAGCATTGGCAAGAAATCCACAAGTTTTTACACCTGAAAAAATTTCTCACCAACAGGCCCATATGGTGCTCCAATCTCCATGAAGACCAGTGATAGGAGAAAAACCGCAAAGCTGATCTTTCCCCCTGTGCATGCTTCTTCAACTATTTTCTCTGCAATATAGCCTAGTAATGTTATAGATCATCCCTTCCAACATATTTCGTGCCACATGTAACCATATATTGTTTACTTGTGACCACCACTCCTGATCATTTAATTTAATAATCAGGTGTGCTGCAGCTTGTACAATTGGACAATTTTTCAATTTATCTATGTCCATTCCGCGTGGACCCTTTAGGTATCCCAACTCCTATTTGGTCTGTAAAAATTACAACTTTATCTGCAAGATCACCTCTTATGTCTTCTCCTGTGGGCCTTTAGACTTGTAACTGATGAAACCAACGCCGATGAAATTCTAACTCTGCATCCTACAAAGTAGAAGGAGTCTTCATGTACCCTACTCATGAGCCACTAGTACAAGGGCTCATACTTCCCGAAATATGGCAGCTCATATAATTGATATACCCCAATTCTCTTCAAAAAAATTTCACCCGCATCATCATATACCGACATTGTCATCTTCCATACATTTGTTTGTTCTCGCCATGAGCAAGGAATCGAGCCTCTTCTTGTTCTCTGACGTCCTGTGATTATATTCACTCACTTTGTTTTTTCCAATGGGTGAATCCCACTCTTGGTCGACAATGACTCCTTCTGGGTATTGCATCTCTGAGAAATGACTTTCGGGTGCCATCTCCTCTTCCTCAATGACTACCTTCTTCTTTCCTTTTACTGCTACTGCAGATGCCTTCTTTGGTGCCATTTCTACCTTTAAAATGTCTCTTCTTCGCCCCTGCAACTCTGCGAATCAAACCCTAGCTCGATTCAATTATGCCCTAAGTGGAAAATTCGTAACCTACCCCTTTCCTATCTCTCTACTTCACTCAAACCCTTCACCACTGAGGATGCAAGCTTCTTATAGCACATATCTAGTTGTCACTCTTGGTTTCACACCCTTTGCACCTTAACTTTATCACTCGACTCTTCGCACTTGGCTCTTCTTTCAAGTACTCTTAGTTGCAACGGTAAAAATAAATCCGCATCCCATCCTTATATAATTATTTCAAATTTTTATGCATTTATTACTCCTCACCTACCAAATATCCCTTCATTCATTGACCAAATTCGTTCATTTACCACGCGGTACATATTCGCACCCAACTATAACATTCTAGCATGCCTTCCTACCCACTGGTCACAGACTTCTCTTTAGTGCACACTCTTGTGCCCAAGTACTTCATCACTGTACCTTCTCTTGGTAGCTATCATGGTCTTCGCTTACCTTGTGTTATACTGTTCCTTCATCCATTTTCATCCTTGGTCACCTTTTGAGAAGCAATATTCTTTTGACTTAAAGCACACCATAGTAGCTTATTCCTTTCATCTTTCAATTCCCTCATTCTTTTTCTGTCTTTCTCTTGGATCACTACAACCACCCCACACTAAAAATATGTGTAGTCCTCTGCACATAAAAATTCTTCATATAATAATTAGTTTCATGCACGCAAGTGTCCTTATTACACAAATAAAAACTAAATTGACAAAGCATAGCGATAATGAAGGAAATACATTAAGGAAATACATAATTGAAAACCTAAACTAAATGGGAATACTGTCTTATTACAAACACAAAGAAGACTTATTTATAGTAGGGCTTCAGCCTACTCCTGTTAAAGTAACCGGGTAGCCATGTTCCATCAAGTGCTTCTAACTAGCATGCACCTAATTCAAGTATAGAAGTGATAACATATGGCCCCAACCAATGTACTTTGAGTTTTCCTGGATGGCGTAAGAAATTTGAGTCATAAAGAAGGACCATTTTTCCAATCTCAAATTTCTTATCTCTTATGTTTCTGTCATGCCATGCCTTCTACATGGCATTTTCTTGCTTTTGACTCCACCGTGCTATGGCTTGGCACTCATCCAATTGAGTCATCGTTTCAATACGTTTTTCTAAATCTTGTTCATCAGCTAGACCTCTAGCACATGCAATGCGCAAAGAAGGTAACATAAATTTGATATGAAGAATAGCTTCCGCACTAAATACCAATTAAAACGGTGTGGCCTTGTTCAATCTCTTGTAAGTTGTTCTATATGCCCAAAGAATAGCCAACACTTTGTCATCCCAATCCTTTCTTCCGACATCACAAATTTTTGTCAAAGTCTATCCCAAAATTTTGTTGAAGGCCTCATCACTTCCATTTGCCTAAGGATGATAAGGTGTAGTTTTATGGTGTGCAACCATAAACTCATCTAATAGGATCCTGATTGTCTCATTCAAAAGTGTGTACCTCTATCACTTGTCAAGCTTAAGGGAAATCCATATCATGTATGAACATTCTCCCACAAAAATCTAGCTATTGTAGCTGCCATACAGTCTTTCATAGGTGCTTCTTCTGCCCATCGTGTAAGATAATCTGTGCAAGTAATGATATAGTGCAATCCAGTCCTATGGGTGGCTAGCGAAATAGGTCCTACAAAGTCAATGACCCATTTCTCAAACAGTTCGGCACTAGTAATTGGTCTTAAAGGCATCTCATCTCTTTGCCTTGGTTTTCCTAGGTGTTGACAATGATCACATGCCTTACAATAGTCTTTACAGTCTTTATACAGTGTCTCCCACCATAATCCAGTGATTAAGATATTTCAGGCAGTCACATCACTTGAATAATGGCCTCCTACAATACCACCATGAGCTTCTTCCATGATATCCTTGCACTCATGCTATAACACACAACAACGTAACACTCCATCTCTTCATAGCTTATAAAGGTCACCACTGATTAACATAAATGGTGTTGTATGTATAGCAAGCTACTTCTTTTGTAATGATTTCATGCCTTTGGGTGCCATACCTATTCATAGAAAGACAACAATGTCTTCTAATTCTGTGGGTGTGAGTTGTAATTTGTATAACTGTGCATCCGGCATTGTTTCTTCAATTTTCTATGCATCCTCTCCTGAATTGATTCTAGATAAATGGTTTGGTCCAAAATTTATTTTCCTCAGCTTCACCACAATTGTGAAGTAAAATTCTTGAAATAGGAGCACCCATCTGCATATGTGCCCCTGTAAGATGGGCTTGTTTACCAAGTACTTCAATGCCATGTGATCTGTATAAAACACAAATGGTGTCGCTAACAAGTACTATCAAAACTTGTACAATGCATAGATCATTGACAAAGCTTCACGCTCTGTGGTTGTATAATTCCGTTCAGCAGGAGTCAACTTCCTACTAGCAAAACAAATTGGATGATCAGTAATACCTTCACCAAGTTGAGCTAACACATCGTGAATGGCCATACCAGAATCATCCACATGCACATGAAATGGTTTATCCCATAAAGGAAAACGCAAAATGGGCGGTAGTAAGTTTCTCTTTTAATACCTCAAATGTGTGCTGCTGCAATTTTCCCCAATAAAATGTGCCTTTCCCCCTCAGTAATTCTTCCAAGGGTGCAGCAATTCTGGCATACCCTTTTAAAAAATTTCTGTAATATCCTATATGACCTAAAAATATGCGCACCTCACTTTGACTGGTAGGTGCTTCCAAGCCTAAAATGATTACAACCTTGGCTGGATCAACTAGCAAACATTCCTTGTAGATTATATTCTGTAATAGTATCCCAAATGGCGTAGAAAATATGCACTTCTTGATGTTTAAAGAGATACTCAATTGTTTGCATCGTTTAAACATTAAGCGTAGATTGTCACAATTATCTTTCACAAGCCCATATACTGTCCAATCATCTAGGTAAACCTGTAAGAAGTTGTGAATAAAATATTTGAATACCTGAACAACTATCCATGAGAATACAACATGCACATTTTTCAATCCAAAAGGTATCAAAGTATATGCAAAAATGCCCCATTCAATAGTAAATATTGTCTTTTCTTGATCCTCCTGAGTGATCCTAATATGATGATAACTAAAAAATCTGTCTGTGAAAGAATATATTTCATGCCCTGCAACTCCTAGTATTTCCTTAGTGAATGGTGTAGGGAATGGATCTGTGACACATGTAAAATTCAGCTCCCTGTATTCCACACATATCTTAATCCATCCATCCTTCTTGATATTGATCACCATTGGGCTGACCCATTTTGACTCATCAAGGTGCTTGATAATTCCAGATTTCAACATTTTATCAATTTCTTCCTTTATCTTTTTGCACAAATTAGGCTTCATCCTGTAAGGCCTCTTCCTAACTGGCCATGCACCATCCTTAAGTTTGATCTTCATTTCCCCAAGTGATTTATGCACACCTTTATGTTCATGATATCCTCTAGGGAATAAGTCCTAATAATCCCTGAGTAATTCGATGATTTTCACTACCTCCAAGTTTGACCAGTAATCGCCAATTATGGCCTCCTTAGGCTCAGCCTCTGAACCTATATTTACCTTCTTTGTCTTCATGGGTTTGAGGTAGGCACACATATCCTTATCTGCACTATCCAAAACCTCATGTACCCCCTGTGAATGTCCAATATCTAGGTTCTCAACTTCCTCATCATCCACGATGTAGACCATCTTTCCTTTTTTCTTTCTCAAGGAAAGCATGTTCAAGTAGTTCAGAGTCTATTTCTTCTTCCTTTTCAAAACATTCTCCAAACTCTGTCTCAACAAATAATTCCTGAATATGCTCTTCTTCTTTTGCACTATCTCCCATAGTTAAGCGCTTGAAAATTTTTAATGCCTCTTCTACAGGAGGTTGAGTCGAGAAGTAGTCAAATGTCTGGATCATACCTACAATCAAATCTTGTCAGTTCCCAGTTTCTCTATGTAGTTCTGCATATACATACCAAGCACATGCGCATCCTTGGAGTGTGGAATAAAATATATGCACCTAGAGTGAAGGCAGTAATGCTTCCTATCCTGCTGTCCAAAGTCTCTCACACTACTGAATGTGATGCTAATTAGGTTGATCACCATGTTAAGTGCATATTTTTTTAGGTGCATGTTCCTTATAAACCTAGTAGACAAAGCTATTCCAATCTCTTCCTAGTGTATAAGGTCATCTCTATGGAATTCCCACCAACATGTTGCTGTCCCACGCAGTGTATATGATAACATATCCCTTCTCTTAACTTGATCTATCCACTGTGTTTCCATGGCCTTCAAAAATGCAGGGAGATCTTCTGCCCCTGTATACCAAGGTAATGTGCTACCTATTCGTCGAACTAAATGAAGTCCATTCTTGCACGCAACCATGATTTTCACCTCGCGCCCTATTAATTCATATGTACCATGAGCCCAATTATCACAAGAATTACTCGTAGTATCACTAATAGAATGATAATCCTCCCACTGTAGGATGCCTTCCTTCGATGGCTCATTGACCTCTGGGTCCTGGATAGTGCATACATAAACTCTGTTTAAATCCTCCTCATTGAGAGGCTTAACATATGGCATAGAATTTCCATCTGTCAAATGTATCACATCCCTCTCCTCCTTGTTTTCAGAGCTGACATACCCCTTATTGAATCTCAAGTCAACATTATTCACATAACACCAAGGGCATCTAAGCAAGGCTACAAAATTTTCTGCTTTTGTAAGTGCTAATACCTCAAAATTCCCAGTGAACTTAGCCCCTTGTATAGTGATAGATGCATCTTTCAAAACTCCTATGGGCATGGCCTTAGTCCGGTTTTCCATGAATAACACATTAGATGATGGCTACAATGGAGGCCTCCCCATTTGTACCCATGCATCTAATGTCAGCACATTTACTTCCGCGCCTGTATCAATCAATATGTTGCTCAATAGCCACCCATCCAAAAAAACATTCAGAGTAATCTCTTTGTCATAGTCAATGCTATCAGGGGAAATATTTGCATGCAAAATCTGTCATCCGGTCTCAAGACTTGCACGCTGAGTGTTCCCTTTCAACCAACTTCCCAATAGTGGAATAATGTTCTCTTAGCGCAACATCTTGCACACCTCTCGTAGATCATTGATATCAGTTTGGAATATCTCTGATGCTTTCTTTTGCTCCTTTAGGTACTGTATCTCACCTTGACGATTCCTTAACACTTCCATGGTATCCTAGTAAAATTCCTTCTGATGAGCAGGATCTGGGTACCTCGCATGCAAAACCTCCTTCTTGGTAATCGTAGGCTTCTAGTGCAATGCATCTCACGCGTGCGCAACTTCAGCACACGTAGTGATATTTATTGTCAATGCCTCAGGTCCTTCTATTATCTTGGGAATCCATTGGTCTTCTACTGTATGATGGATTATAACCATCCTGATGCCTTTGTTTTCTTGCTTATGCTACTTACTCAGATGCTCATATAGGTTCAGGAACTCTTCATAGCTATGGTTCTTCCCACAGAAAGAACATGCATTATTCTGAGGACATTCACGCATGTAGTGGTTAGGAGATCCACACGTATAACATGTCCCACAAGGGAACTCTCATCTTCCTCCACCTTGGCCTTGTCCTCCATATCCACCATGATATCCACATCCCCTTCCATGACCTCCTTCAAAATTCCCCTCATTCCTATCATAGTGTGGTTGATTATGATTCTAATCCTAGTGCTCATTGATACCCTTAAAATTACCTATTATACATGTCTGTCATAGTCCAATGTCTATGGCATCCTAGATCTGACCAATCAACTAAAAATCCTCAGTATCATGGGTCGTGGACCTGAAAATATTACAAAAGCAAGATACATTCTTCCTTATCGCGCACTGTAACAAAGGACAATGACTCGCATCATGATTCAAATAGAAAATATCATAGTCCAGTGGTAATGAGCATACAGATCTGCGAGGGCAACTATCCTTGGTGTGACCTTCCACTTCACAATCCATACACCAAATCCCTGAGCGCGTTTCATGGGCTGAATTCACTGATAGCTTCTCTAACTAATTTACCATAGTCGTAATCTGTGCCTCTAGAAATGGACTAACGCCAGTGTTAATGCTCCCAACTGCCTCAACATGCAAATATTCTTCTAGTGCTTCAAGCGGATCCATGTATGTCTTATGTGACAATGCCCTCCTAAAAGGTGTAATCAAGCATGCTGGCTAACATGGATATCATAAGACAACTTAGATAAAAGTTTCTTAAAATGAGAATCATACTCACGTACACTCTCAGTAGTGCCTTGCTTGATATCTTTGAGCACACTTATACTCTTCTACTCAAACTCAGGGATATGGAACTCTTTCAAGAAAGCATCCCTTACTGCTGCATAATCCACGCAAGTTTGATCAGGGTCAAACTTCCTATACCAGCTATAGGCACGCCCCTATAATGTAGTAGAAAATTGACTTGCCTTTCATTCAGCAGTTGTGATCCCTTTAGCGTGCCACAAGATTTCACACATATGCACATATTCGGCAGCATCCTCTATACCTCTATACTCTAGGAGATGAAGATACATCTCCATATAGATATTCTATGGTTGCTACGGACCTTGACCACTTGATCCAGAACCTCTTGTGTTCCCTCTACCTCCAGAACCACCAGATCGACGGGAACTAGAACCACCTATACCTCCTGATCCTCCACCTGTAGCTGGAGTAGGACCTGTAGATGTACTCCCCTATGCTTTGATAGTAGTACTATACTGAACCCCTACAATATGTGAGGTAGCTCCACTTCCAGAGGTGAATCCAACATTCTACGCGCTCACATTCTATGTAGATGATGCACCCAAGAATGCTCCTCCATATAACATTGAAGCTGTCTGTCCTGCCATTGATGTACTTGATCCCTGACTTACTCCGTATTTCTTACTTCCCAAGATAGCTTGCTGGTTACTTGTCATACTAGATACTGAAAAACCAAGCACAAAGGCTAGGTCACCAGGTGGATTAAGATGAGTGCCTGTGGCCCAAGTAGTCTTTGTTGGCACACTTCTATGTGAGGATGAGAATGGATCTCTTTCATGTTTTCCAAGATGGGGGAGTTCTTGATGCTCTGGCTTCATGTCTTCTAAGTGAGCCGTAAATCCTTCACGATCTATCTCTCTCCTCAATGCCATACTTTCTGTAATGGAACATTGCTTCTCTATTTCCCTCTCACGTGCCTCATTATACTTAAGCCGCATTTCCTCTCTCTGCTTTTTTGCCACTAGGTCCGCCATCTTAATACCAAACCTGTTCCTACCCTCACACGTGGTGAAGTTTAGTTAGCAATCAGTTTCCTCTCCAAGTTCAAAGTTACCATTAAGATCTTGATCACCAATGGAATATCGTGCAAATATTTTCCTCTTGGATACCTCAAAAACTTAAATTTCGTGACCTTTGGGCAAGAGTACGTCGAAATTGAGTATGCCAGAATATAACTATTCAGAACGCCATGAAACCACATATCCATCGGGCGAGTTCAAATCAGATGAGCATTACAAAGGGCCTAAAATTCTTCCTATGTCAAGACAAGTACGTGATATCTCCAATTCCAATAAGATGCATAATCCATAAGCCACTTGTAAAGTTCTACTGTAAATATAGCGAAAGATATCTCATATAAGCTGTCGTAAAGGTTTTGTTCTACCCAAGTATATGCGTTAAACTTAGATCCATTAGTGAATCATCATGCATATTCTTCCTCCAGATCGTGTATCCATTCCTCAATACTTGCTAGAGTTAACCGATACGTCTTCATCGCAAACCATCCTAAAAACAACTGAAAAAGAGGTCCCGGTAACAAAACCAATGATGCAGCCTAGAATTTACAAGATAACACCCTAGTCACACTGACACATCACTCAGCCTAGAATGAGTGCTCACCTAAAGTGCGCAAAGGTACCGGTCCCTCTTTCGGGTTGCTGTAGCAGGATGATAACATGATGAAGGAGAAACATGTAGATTCATAACTAATCCATCATTCTACAGTTTAAGCTACCCATAGATCTATGAAAGAACAAGCTTAAATAGTAATCATGATTGAATTAATAACATGCACTAATCAATTACAAAAAATGGCACTTAGATTCAGCCAATATCTTCCATCTATTAATAAATATAGAAGCTCCTTACGGTACTGTCAATTTATGTCAAGGCGCATATGGATTTGATACACACATTTAGAATCATACATACACCGCTCTATGTGATACATACCAAAATCATCTACACACATGACGATGCACCTAAAATCATATATATATATATATGGTGGGGACTTTCCCTTCACCGCTTAACTACTCAAGAAATAGGTCACATGCTATTATTAGCCACATGCCATTTACAATTATAGCCACACATGCAAGTGCACTATCTATAGTCCTCTTGTAGTTCAACTGAAGTGTCAATTCTATTCTTAGCCTGCCTCCATGCATAGACACTTTGAACCACTTCTCCAAATATAGACAATGCATGGTGCACACATCTCTACATCGTTGATGTGTTCCACATGCCATCTTCCAAAAATAGATCCTCATGCTCAAAATTAGCTAAGTCCTGAAATATGAACTTTCCTTCTGTGTGCAGGTCATTCCTATCCTTCTACACCTTTGATCTTGGCCTTCTATCCCACATGGACTTCTTGTGTGATTTTTGACAAGTATTCCTTGATCAACAGTTCATACACTCACACTGCTTTCATTCCACATGCTTCCACTACTTTGTGCCACCTTAGTCTATGTTAGGTGATTATTATGACCTTACCCCTCGATGATGCACTCATGTTCTTATGGTTCTTACATGAATGTTGAGGGATTTGTTATAATTAGAACCTCTCTTCACGTGCTCTATCGATTCATCTAGTGCAACCTATTGAATCATTTACTGATGACACACTCTTACTTTACGGTTCATTCTTGACTATTGAGGGATCTTATCTAAATGAACCTCATCATCGATACACTAATCTCCTCCCCCCTATCCTCATCATAATAACACATTATGCCTATATCACACTTTTAGACGTCACCAAGAATTCATCACAAAAGATTATTTTTCAATCATACATTTTCTATCATCACATACATTATACTATCATCATCACACTAACTACGCATTACAAGTCAACTCAAAAACATAGAAAATACTCAACACGTCAACCATCATATATAGCAACAACAATCACATAAATCATCATCACATCATAACATCAATACACACCGAATACAATCGTAATATGCCAAAAAAACCCATCCATATATAATCGACTACGATTATATTTACAAAACATCTCATCACTACGGGGCATGACCCCTAAATTGAATACATCAATACAAATCATATCTCATCATCAGTGTCACTATTTGGTGTCACAAGTTCTCTATAACTCGATGCCTTTCCTCTCACTTTGCGTAAATGATCGCAAACTTAATACGTCTCTACTTGTCTCCGTAGTAGTTTCACCTCTGTTGACTGCTCTGCAAAATGACTTTGTAGTGTGATAAATTGTGCAAAAAAATCCTGTGCTAAAGGACCTCCACCCATTTCCTCTCTAGCTTGTTGTGTCTCCTTGTGTTCCTCATCCCTCTTGCTCAACATGCTCACCCACGATGTCATACATCCACTCTAACATCGCTCCATCCACAAGCATGTCAGTTGGCACATTCTGCGTCAATGTGCGGATATATTTGTCCACAATCAAGGACCAATACATGTCACCTACAACAAATATAAAAAACAGATTAGAAATACATAACCATCACATAACCAAGTAACCAAATGTATAACATAACTATATAGATAATCACGCTCTACTATCACCACTGCTATGTTGTCAGGATCATGTGCTTTACCCTCCAATCCTCCCTTTGGTAATCCTGGTGCATTCATAAACACTAGGAATAAGAACACCCATCAATGCAATGCCCACCATGCATGGTATGCCTCCATACACCCCACATCATCTACGTCAATTGGCTCTATCACCGCATCAACCTCGTCTAGCTCGGGAGGTACCAACTACTCTCATGTGGGTCCTAGTCTAGCTTTGGCCCTCCTTAGTGCTCTAACAACTCTAACCCACACACATGGATTTGGGGTCACATCCTGGGCCATCCCAAACTTTAAAGATACCTGCTCCACCTAAAATAACTCGATCACACCTGGAAACTGATCCTCCAACCACATAATCCTCCATGTGCATCGTATTTCTACTGAATCCTCTATCCATCCTCCATAGTCTAGGTATGGCCTCTATATCACTACCTCTATCCCCATCCAATCTATCATGACTTTATAAGTATCAGTATCCATCTTCCACCCATGCACACCAGTCCATCTCCTAGAAAATATGTCTGGCTTGACCCTCTTTTCTCACAGAACACCAACTGGACTCAATACTACTATATGCTCGTAGGCCCACACATGCAATAATGTAGTAGCTCTAATTCCACCTCCATGCTCCTCCTATGTAAACTTGTAAATATATCTATATAGGTGGGCCAACACACATTGTGCCCAGGCATACCTGGTACCCTCCTCCTCTATACAATGACAAATATTGTGCATCTTATATAAGATGCCCACATCACCACCCTCCATCGTAATCAATGCTGAAATAACTATGGCTATAAATTTCCGCAAGCAAGGAACCCTTGATCTCAAAGTCACATCCAAGCTAATATGGGCCTTGACAGGAACTTGAGTCCCCATAAAATACGGCCTAGTGGCCCTCATCTGTCTCACCATATGCTCCATAGCCATGACCTCTACCCTCTCGCCAACAATAGGTAATTGCAGTATGCGATATACATCCTTTAATGTAACTGTCATCTCACCTATAGGTATCCAAAATGTACAAGTGTCCACACACCATATCTCACACAAAGATGTCAACATCGACATATTATGGGGCACATCCCCCATCTTTGCTATGTGGCATAGGCCGACATGGTCCATAACCTCCCAATCATCATCTGAAAAACCCAACTCGAGTAACGTACTCAGGTGGTGACCACCACACAACTTCCTCGAATGGATATCCCTCTACGCACCAAAACAAAACAACAAAAAACACATTAGAACACTATACATATGCAAACATAACCACTTAGGAAATCACTACACATCAAATTTCACTTTTACATCACTCAGCATAAAAATCAAACTTTCTGGACATGGGCGACCAAAAGCAGGATTGGTGTAGGACACCAGTTCCCATGATTGGGTGCTCCTATCCCAAAGGCCATTAGCACCTTCACCGCTCTTTTCCAGGTCCCAAACAATGAGAAAAACAAAATTAACAATTTTGAAAAACTTTACCAAAAATAACTACTACACACGCATATTTCGAAAAAAAATCGCACTTACCAACTTCGTCATTGTACGTGATGCCATGACAATCGCTACCATCTCAAATCAGCTAGGCTGCAATGTTCTAACGTGCAACATCCTTACATACTCAGAGCTCACTCTCACACTTGTGTAAAATACAAATGCGTTGATTAATCAATCTTTCACCTTACTATTTATAGTCACTTTTCATTATTCACTCTACTATGGTCATACTTCACATTCACTACTCCACTAATACACATCACATGATTTTGCTAATATCTTGAGCATTTTTACTCTGATTTCTATCCTTTTTGCATAATTATCTTCAAAATTTCACCTACCATCATATCATGCACATGATGCACATGCTATTTCTCCTCGACATTTTCTATCACTCGATCTACATACATTTTTGCAATATCTATCAAACACTGTCTATTAACGTGCTTACTTTCGGCTCAACATTTTTTCTCATTGCCACTTCCCCTTTCACCAAAATGGGGGAATACAATTTGGGTCATCCTATAATTCCCCTTACACCACTACATGATCATTCAACACTTATAATTCATCATTTTCAAACATTTACTAATACATCATGCGGTATTTCATCATGTTCTATCCATTCCCCCTAATGACCTAACCTGGGGCCAACAAGCGTAAAATCTCTCTATGAGTAAAATAATCAATAAACTAATAAAATATGTTCAATTATCTAGCAATCAAAATCATATCATTCAATAGATACAATACATCACATTCGGCCTGCCAAATGACCTAGCTTGGGAGTTACATGAAGCCTCCCATATGACCTAACTTAGGAGTTACATTCGTTACTTTCCTAGATGACCTAACATGGGAAGTTATCATACATTTCACATTTGCTTCCAAATGACCTAACTTGGAAGCCATCGCACATTGCACTTCCACCCTTGGAGTGGGGGTAATGAGACTTCATTGCCTTTCCTATACTTCTCATATATAGGTCAACACGTTTGATTGAAATAGTTGGATCCAAAATCACTGAGAATTTGATATGTGTCTGTCCACATCTACTAGATCTTTTGAAGATGTAGTTAAAGGTTGGAGAATAACACCCTTTCTCCCTACACTCTTCCTATGGCTGCATGACACCCAAACCCTATGATTTTTCATACACACGCAATTGGGTTAGGAGCTGATCAATCCTTACCCCATCACATCATCTTCATACAAAAGTCAAAACCGTCAATCATTCCACATCACAAATATTAGTCTCACTTAGTACACTTCATCACAGTCTTACATTTATCATTAGGCTATATAGATCAACACACTAATCCATGGTTTTTCACATTATGTTTCTTCATTTGGGATGCTCTTATACCATATCTACACGTTCTTCTACAACATGGGCTTCTCTAAATTTATCTCAGGTACGCATCTCTAACTACTTTACGTTACCGAGACTTCAGTCACAAACTCAAAGTGGGGGAAAATGTAGTCACAAAATCACACACTTACTACTATTATTATACCGCCAAGTACATGTTGTTTTATATATGGATCTTGCATAAAAAAAAATCACTAATGACCCATTTCATAGTCCAGTTGTTTTTCTTGTTGGTATTTAATGTTGTTGGTCTTATATAGTTATCACTCATTCACACAGTTCCTGTTAGGTCTCAGGAATTCCTATTAGTCAGTATTCATATAGTTTTCATCACTAGTCTTTGACTAGGGCACCTGGGGTACCCTGGTCTTGATTCTAGGCATCCTTGTTCACATCACACTTGATTTTATATTTTTTCATTTGAGGTAGGTCTTTTCGGTTTTCCCTAAAATATACCTAGGTACTAGTCGGCATGTCGGGTCATTAGTGTCAAAATTTGAACAAGAGATCCCTATATAAACACAACATCCACACTACCTTATGGGTGGACTATTAGTATCAAGGGATAGTTATCTACATAGAGAAAGAGACTACATTTGGGAATTATTCTACATCACACACTACATAGGAAAGGGGTGTATTCATTCTATTCCATCCACCATGTTGTATTTTATCTAGCTATTTCCCAATATCTTTGTGTCAATTGCGCCAGGGTAACCTACACACATTATTGCACACACAAGCACACATAACTACATTGGGTCTAAATGTAGTGCAATGCTCAATCATAAGTCCATCCATTTGGAAGAGGAGAATAGTTTGACCCCTTCATTTGCATATTTATTTTTTAGGGTTTGAGGATGTGGGATTTTACATGTGATTCTTCATTGTAGGTTTACAACGACATCAATGAACCAAGTGTGAAACTCACCCGACAAAAGGTGAAGTGCTACGAAGACCTAACAACCATATCAGGATCAAATTATGAGATGTTTCATAGACTTGGGTGCCCAAAGGCACCCCTTTCCCCCTTGATTAACTAAAATTAACTAAACCATGTAGTATGAAGATAGTTAATCTAAGCTTTGAAAAACTGTACTAAAGTAAATAAATGTAGTAAAGAAATATTTTAAGGATCTAAGAAAATATGTAAAATGAAATACTAAACCTTAACATGAAAGAGAGAAAAAAAAAGAACTTAGCTGATAATGGATGCTTATCAGATAGCTTCACAGATGTAGCTGTATAAATCAGAAGAAGAAACAAATGTGTTGGGGTCCCGTGGAGGACAAATATGGGTGAAGTAGCTAGACTAGAGCACCTGGGAGAGAACTAGGGAGCCCACGGGTGCTCTGATAAGTAGAATAGGTGCCCTAGTCTGGGAAAAAGGTTCGAAGCTGGTCTTCACAAGTCCTGGAGATGACCGATAACCTTCACTTCTTGTCACATTAATTTTATTGCACTACACCGAATGCTCAAAATATTCCAAGAGGATGAACAACCTGCAAAAGACCCAAAAGAAAGCATCAAAACCCTGAAAAAGAAATATGCAAACGAATGGGTCAAACTGACCTCAACTACCATAACAATGGGCTTACTAACTGAGCATTACACTACATTTTAGACCCGGATGTAGTTCTAGTGTGTGTGTGCATGTCATGCCCTAGGTGCTCTTGTGCAGTCGCACTTTGTGAAATATCAAGTAATAGCTAAATGTAGAAAATGTAATAGAATGTGTGCATGAAATAGAATAGAATCCCTCCCCCTATGAAGTATGATGTAGATGCCCTAGCCTTGATGATAGAGCTATTTGGATGCAAGTGATATCCAATGCAATAGATGGATGTAACTCTAGATGGACTGATAGTAGTTATTGATGCTAGGTCCCTCATTATGGTCTCATAACTTTATATTTATAGGGTTATCTTGGACTAATTTTGTAATTAACCCCGAAAAGGCTGACCAAAAGAAAAATAAAGATTCCAAATGGATAAAAAGAGCCCAAAAAGTGATAAGAAAGTGTAAAAAGGTCCGGGGTTCCCTTGATGGGACTGGGGCGCCCATGGGCGCCCCAGTAAAAATATGGGTGCCACAACCAAGGATAAAATAATACGGAATGTTAGAAAATGGCTAGGCATATGGGTGTAATAGGTCACAAAATTATGAAATAAAATAAACAAGATAGAAAAAGGATGGGGGTTAGTTAGTACTTTCTTCACTCAAGAACCTTCTAAATAGTAGTATGAGACCGAGATAAATAAATGTCTAAAGTGCATGATTTTGTGACTACATTTTCCCCCCACTTTATGTCGGTGAGCGGAAAATTAGGTAACATAAAGTAGATAGAGATGCGTACCTAATGTCCATGGAGAGTGTAGTAAAAAATGCTTAAGGAATAGACAAAAGCGTGGAATGAAAAAAATATAGGGGAGCATGGAAACTAAAGATGAAAAATGTGCAAAATAAATTGATGAGAGTGAACCTAGGGCATAACGCATGTGTGTAGCTGTTGTAGTGTGTAGTGTACCTGCATGGTTGGTAAAGCATGTGTGTTACCACGGAACGTTGTTGTTGCCCCCATTTTACAACTTGTTTCTCATATGGCCAGACCTGTAAGGAGAAAATGATCAAGTAGTCAAATATGTATGTATGTAAAGGTAAAAAAAACACAATGTAAAAGATGCATGTGTATGTAAAATATGCTAATGTAAAAAAAATGTAAATGTAAAGGTAAATGGAACATGTGCACCCGATCCATGTCGTGAGAGAAAGTGTAGAAGGATATCTTGTACTGTGAGTTTTTGGGGAAATCTCATGCCATAGGATGAAGAAGTGTAGGGAGGAAATACTCTTTGTCCTCCAAGCTTTGACTACTTCCCTGAATTGTGTGTAGAGATCTCTATATTGTCTTGGTTTTTTTGGTGATCCGATGCCATTGGATGAAGTAGTGTAGAGAAGCACACCCACTGTAACCTCCAAGCCTGTAACTACTTCCCAAAAATGCTAAGGACACCATGTCCTGTAAAATCCATTATATATGGGGTTTGTAGACCGGTCTGAACCCACTCGTTGTATGTAATCCAAAATGCCAAGGGCAGAAAGTGAATTGAATTGAACTAGTGTAAATGCATTGTGCTAGTATGTAAAACTCCCAAATGATGCCCCGCCTCTTTGGGGGCGCATGTAACGTCACTGATAGGAGACATGCGGCCCAAAAAGAGGACCAACCACATGTATGATGTAACCCTAGAAATTTCTTGGTAAAAACCAAGGCACACAAAAAAGAAGGCTAGAAAAAAACAAGTGTAAACATGTATATGTATAGAAAACATGTGTAAGCTATGCAGACAGTGAATAAACTGCCAAGAAAAGTAATGTAAATGCAGAAGAAGAAAAGTAAGACATACAAAACAGGATGCAAACATGGGACATCACTCACGATGTCATAAGACACGTAATACCATCATGGCCACAAACAACAGATAAGTGTGCACAAAAAACAAAGGGAAAGACCCGCATACAATAATAAACAATAGTAGACAATGTAACAACCAAGTATGAAGCCCAATATCCTTGCATAAAAAATAGTACACATGAAGCACCCGTTAGCATGTTAGAAAGATATCTAGTATGTCAGAAGCATGTAAAATTAAGTAATGTAAACTTTTAAGTATAAAATGAAACAATAGCAACTGGAAGAGACAAATGTGGATGCCCCCAGTGACCAGTTTAGGAAGGTAGAAGGCGAGCATCCATACTACATGTAAGAGACCTGTATATGTGATTACAACTAGAATAAAGTGTGAACACACATGTGTGGATAATATAGATAAATGGCATACAACTAAGCTAACTAGCATGTGTAATAAAGCGACCATGAACAAAAAAAGTAAGCAAGAGTATAAGCAACCATATATACAACATGCTATGAAGGGGTGGAATGGAATGCAAGATGGAATGATAGAGGCCACGTGCCCCCTGAGTGAATGGAAAAATGTATGCAGTGAGGTTCATTTTGTTTTCCCCCTTAGCAGTTAAGAATGAACCGTAAATGAGAGTGTGTCATCAGAAAATGGTCGAATAGTGTGTGTTGTGTCTAACACGATGCGATAAATGTGTATATGCGTAGTGGTGACGATATGTGACATGTAGAAGAGATGTGAATGGACCTTATGGCCTAAACGTATACCAAAATGAGATGAAATGTGGAGTGATGATTTTTCCCTAAGCGTATATCACTACAAAAAGAAAGGAGAGTGTGGTGATGTAACCTAAGGTGTATACCACTAAAAAATGATAAAACGGGTAAGGATTTAGCTTAAAGTGTATGTCATAACAAGATGAATGGAGGGAGTTCTGATGTAACCTAAGGTGTATACCCATACAAGATGATATAATAGGTGATGATTTGTCCTAAAGCATATGTCACTAGCCTAGAAATGTTGCATGATGAGAGGTCGAGTAGTAAATGTGTAAGGTTCATTTGATTTTTAAACCCTCGAAAGTTGAGTACAGACCGAGGAACTAAAGTGCGTCATTGGGTAATGAGTGTAACACATAGATGACAATGTAGTGTATGTAACGATACAAGTCGACCATGTGATGGGTGGAATGTGTAAATATGTTAATGTAATATGTAAAATCAAGGTGAATAAAATGTGTGATTATGTGTGATGAATAGTAATGCAATGTATAACATAGCGTGCAATAGATGTATTTTAGATAAGGGTGTATAGTATGTAGAATGCAGTGCTAGATGTGTATAATATGTATGGTGTAATGCATAGAGTGACATGGAAGGTATGTAGATAAAATAGGAATGTAATGCTAGACTCTTATATGATGAAGAATAGTAGAATATGTGTGAAAATACGTCGTGTAGTATGTATGGTATGTAGATGTATGCAACTAGCATGATGTATGAGGTGTAAAGACACAAATGAATGAATGTTGTAGAATGTATAACACATGATGATGTGTAATGTGTAATGACTATAGTGCACTGTGTGGGGTTCATGTGCAGTAATCCCTCAACAGTTAAGTGTGAACCGAAGCACAAGAGTGTGTCGTCAGGTGGTGATGCTAAAATGTATGATGAATATTCCTAATGTGAGGATATGAATGTATAAGAATGTAAAATATGATCATTGTGACTATGCTAAGACGAAATGGGGGGATGTGAAGTGATATGCCCCCAAGTGTGTAAGCGATAAAGGTATAGTAAAAAGTTAGTAAGTGGATCAATATAAGGAGTAGTTTCAGGAACAAAAGTGATTGAATGTTGAAATGGTGATGGTGAAGGAACCTCACATAATGGAGGCAAAGTTTGAATTGTGTCCTGATCATTAATAGGAGTGGTTTCTTTGAAAAAATGAGTTGAAAACAGAAGTGGAGGAGGATGGATAAAAATATTGAATGGTGGCATCTTTGCTGGTACTTGCCTTTTTGAAGAAGGCACATGAGAAATGATGGCATGATTCTCATTAAGTGGAGAAGAAGTAACATCAAAAGGTTACATTTTCGATTCACGTTGGGTTCACCAAAATTATGAACTAAAATGAACTAAACTATGTAGTATGAAGATAATTAATCTACGCTATGAACAATCGTACTAAAGTAAATAAATGTAGTAAATAAATATTTTAAGGATCTAAGCAAATACGTAAAATGAAATACTAAACCCTAATGTGTAAGAGAGAAGAGGAAAGAACTTAACTGATAATTGATGCTTTTCAGATGGTGTCGCAGATGTATCTAGATAAATTGAAGCAGGAATGACTATGTTGGGGTATCGTGGAGGACATATATGGGTGAAGTAGCTGAGCTAGAGCACTTGGGAGAGGACTGGGATGACCACGAGTGCTTTAGTAAGTAGAATAAGTGCCCTGGTATGGGAAAAAGGTTCGGAGCTGGTCTTTATAGGCCACAAAGATGACCGATAACCTTCTCTACTTGTCACATTAATTTTTTTTACTACAATGATTTCTCCAAATATTCTAAGAGGATGAACAACCTACAAAATATCCAAAAGGAAGTATCAAAACCATAAAAAATAAATATGTAAATTAATGGGTCGAACTAACCTCAACAACAACAACAATGGGCTTATTGTCTCTGTGTGTGTGTGTGTGTGTGTGTGTGTGTGTGTGTGTGTGTGTGTGTGTGTGTGTGTGCGTGCGTGCGCATGTCATTCCCTAGGTTCTATTATTCTAGTTGCACTTTGTGAAATAACAAGCAATAGCTAAATGTAGAAAATTTAATACAATGTGTGCATGAAATAGAATAGAATCCATCCCCTATGAAGTGTGATGTATATGTCATAGCCTTATGATGGAACTATGTGGATGTAAGTGATCTTCAATGCAATAGATGTATGCAACTCTATATGGAGTGATAATAGTAAGTGATTCTAGGTCCCTCATTATGGTCTCATAACTTTATATTGATAGGGTTCTCTTGGTCTAATTTCATAATTAACCCTGAAAAGGCTAACCACAAAAAAAAAGATTCCAAATGGCAAAAAAGAGCCCAAAAAGTGGTGGGAAAGTGCAAAAAGGGCCATGGCGCCCATGGGCGCCCTAGTACAAATCTAGGCACCCCAGTTGAGGCTAAAATAACGTGGAATGTCAGAAAATGGTTGGGAATATGGGTGCAATAGGTCACAATTTATGAAAAAATAAATAAGATGACTAAAGGATGGGGGTTAATTAGTAATTTCTTCACTAAAGAAACTTCTAAATAGTAGTATGAGACTAGGATAAATAAATGTCTAAAGTGCATGATTTTTTGACTACACCCCTCAAAGTGTCCCAGTCTAGCTAGATCTGCTTCTATTGCAACTTTCTAAATATTGTTACGATGCTCTGTCCCACCATTCCATCACTTTGTTCAGTCCCATATCACTGCGAGGTAAGTCCAATTCAAGTAAGTACTTACTCCTTTCATTTTATTTTATTTAAAATATCAAATAAATTACTTATCATTCATATTTCATTTATGTGTCATTTATCATAGTTGTACATTTCTGATTTTAATAAAATAGCTTAGATTTTATTGAATCAGAAACAAAAACCACTCTAACTATAAAATCAGAAAAAGAACAGCTCCCATCAAACTCTAAATTACATATGCCATTTTAATATTCATAAATAATCATGGAATGACCAAGGTTTGCATCTGACATTATCATGTAATTTCCATGGCCCATGTCCTGATACAAATATCTGTCATGGTATCATCTGATTTTTGCACTATATATTTTTCTTTCCTTTCTAAAATCATTTTCTTCATTTATCCCTTCATTGGAATTAAAGCATGCGAGTAGTCCATTGGAATTTTCTGTCCTACATCAAAAACATATTTTACTTGATAACATTCTGAAATATTTCGGCATATCAACCACTAGAATAATGGTTTTTACTCTTTTTTCAGGAAAATCAACAAATGGCACTTGAGAATCTTTTATTTGGCCAATCAACGATACTTGTTTGGTATCCATAGAATAATATGAACCCAAATGTATGATGAGAGTTAGGAAAAGAACATGAGTGACTTGGGTGGGTATTATATTGTTATAGGATCCATAGTCATAGTAGAATTACTTAGTTTGTGACCTCCGATTAATAATGTCACACAAAAAGGCTCAATTCCACCTGATGCAGAAGAGGATGATGCCATCAAATTTTGTGGATGGGAGCCTTTGGGGCTGGGAAAAATTCCTTTCATAGACGAGAAAGTTTGGGTTAGATTTAAAGTGGTCTCTTTAATATATTTAACCAATTTATCAAATTGGTCTGGATGAGTTTGAAGATATTATGCTTTAGAAATCTGAACCTTAGAATTTTTCACATGGTCAACTATATCAAAAAAAAATGTAGAAGAAGCAACTTTTGAGGTGACCAGAGAATTTTTTTAAAAAGTTTCAAATTTTATAAACATGATGTATTTAGAAACAAACGAAGTAGAGGGAAGAACACTTACTTTTTTATCTCCAGGTTTGGTAATAATTGGAAGAGCAGATTCTCTCTTAGCAATGACAAAAATTTCTATAGGAGACTACTTGGATTTGTCTTTTACCTCTGGTTGAGTAATCTCCTTATTTTTAGTAAGTTGAGATATAGTGAGAACAACACAGGATTAATTGTTTGAATCTTCCTTTATTTCATCATAGCCATCCTCTTCAGGTTTATAATTGAAAAATCTGATATTAAAACCTTATCTGGTTTCTTCATCCTCTTTTCATCTTGAAATTATTCAAATTTTTCAGTAAATTCATCATATTCCATTTCTTGGACCTCGTAGACCACCTTGACTTGAACTTTCATTATAAGATATTTGATAAAAATTTAGGGATGAGTAGCCAAAAAATGATTCCTATTTCCAAAAATTTCCTCATGCCATCTTTTTACATGTTAGGAAAAATATTCTATGACATTTACTTCTTCAAAGAAGTTAAATTACTAGTCAATTTCTGAATAAGTTGATCAGAACTGGTCTAACCAGAAGTTTGAGCTTTATTTTTAGCAGGCTCTTTCCTCAACTTTCCTAACATGATAATATCATCTTCCATGTTGATAGCCATATTTTTATTATCCGCCAAGTTTGGAAGATGATCCCTTTGTAATGCAAATCTTACTTCAAGAATTTTTGCATTGATGAAGAAATATTTTAAATTTTTGGTAGTTGGCCAAACAACGACAAGAATCTTATATACAAGTTTAGTGAACTTGACTAGGAATTCCCTCATGGGTTTTTAGGGTTCGTTTTTTAGCTGAGAGAGCTAGGAAAAGAGAGGGTGATAATCCTCTTTGTGATTAAATATGGCTTCAAATTTACTTTTCAAATTATTCCAATCGATGATCCTATTATTTGGGATGTGATATAACCATTATACTATGTTATATTGCAAGCTCTCAACAAAAATCTTAACTATGACTGCGACATCTTCATGTGAAATATAAAATACTTCACATGGAATGTATGATGTCGTAAGGTGTTCATTAGGGTGAAATTTTCAACCACCTATGAATTTTAGGAAATTCTTATGATTTAGGTAAGTCATGAAGTGGTTGAGCCAAATCCAGTGGCCCAATATCCTGTCCCATGGGATTGGTGTAGCCATCTTGGAAAAAATAGTTTTCAAAGGAAATAGAGTTCGTGATAGAGTCAAATATTCACTCAAATTTACTTGAAGAGGAGATTTTTTCTTCCATTTGATTCGTGGAGTACTTACATATGCTCTACTTTTCCCTTTCTTCTCTAGAGACAATGTGAAATATTGTTTCTGCTAAAACTTGAAGGAACAATCTTCCACCCCCTGTGCTATATGTTTTTGGGTGAATATTCTTTATGTCAGTTTATAAAATATTATGGTTGAGGGGAAGTAGGATCAGGAATATAAACTATATGGATTATAAGAACCACAAGAGCAATGGGAAACAAAGAAGCAACTAGAATTGTTGATATTACAACTTGTGCATATTTTTTGATTTCTTATGATTATGTGCAATATCCTTATAGCTTGGGTGTGGTCATCCTCTTCATTTAGCACCTCATTGATTATATTATATTGAACATAATCTTCATGGTTCATATAAGTCATTGTCCTTAGTTATTCTGAAATGGGATAGTGAACAAAAAGCAAGAGGTCAAGTTGTGAAGTGGATCCCAACTGTTAATGGTTATTTGACACAATGATATAACCATTTATCTAAACTATTTTTGGTTGATTTAGCATTCTTTCAAGTTCAATTCTCCTCAATTATATTGCATTTATTTATTCTTCATCCAATACTCTAGAATAAATATTGAAATGAGTTATATTTACTACATTCCTTTGGATGAAACTCCTCAAATCAACATAAATATGTTTTTGAGTGTCCTGAATAAGAGCAAGTTTGGGTTGTTGAATAGGATGATGAATTGTAATGGTCATCACAACAATTCAATATCTAGGAGTGGGAGTTGGTAGAGAAACACTCTGAACCATTCTTACCATAATTTGTCCCAATCTTCTCTAAGAAATCAAAGTTTTGGCTCGATGTGTATTATCAACTTGCTATTATTCACGATCAATTATTTCAACAAATCTATATTGTTTAGCACTATTGTGATTAAACCAAGCAATGCTTATAAGATTTGAAGGAATGTTCTCTTGTGAAGCTTGAAACCAATCAAGATTGGTTATATGATAGGATCTTGAATTCTAGTGACGGTCATAGGGATGAAAAATAAATATGGTGGGTAACATAGATATGTCATATTTTCCCCATGACGGGCACCAAAAAATTATTGGTGGAAATTTTTTTATTTACATAGATATCAAAAATTCAGGGGACTAAGGGCCCTCCTCTTGATGGGGAGGTTCCGTTATTGAAAACCATAATTTTTAATTAAAAAAACATTATTTACAATGTTTTATCTATATTTTCTGAATTCTTGGATCCCATATGTTGGTTTTTCACAAAAGGAAAGAAAGAGGAGTATAACGTGAGAGGAGAGGGAAAAATTTCAAGAATGGGGAATGATAGCACTTTCAAATGAGCAAAAATATATATCTCAAATCACTTGTGCAAGTATGAAAAACAACATTTCATTGAACAAAAATACATTTATGAATCACATCACAAAATATATTCTTAGAACACAAACCGAAACAAAGTTTGAAATATGTTCAGGAAGGAATGAACAAAAAGTTTCATTAATATATATTTTAGGAAATGTACAATAGAAAGAGAAATGAATGAAGGATATGAGATAAAAAAATTCTCTTCAAAAATATATGATTTATGGAATTCCAATTTTCAAAACCAAAATTTTGACCCTTAATAATGAAAAAAACCTCACATTTATACTTTTTTACATGTAACTAACTTGTAACCATTTCACAGTAAATAAGAAGATTTTAATTAATCATAACTTAAGTGAATTTATATTTGAGTCACTTAAGTTTTACAAAAATTTCATTTCCCAATGTGAAATTAGAAAAGTCACTTGAGTGATGCAAAAATTAATTTTGCCACAAAAATAGAAATACACTTAAGAAACGTGAAAATAGAAATGAGAGGATCTATGGAGAAGCTTTAGATGCTGAAGAAACTCCTTGAGTGATCCGCTTTAGAACCTTGACATATAGCACACATGAGTGAAAGAAAGCAAATGACATCTTTGAATTCATGCCACGTGGGATAATAATATTTTCCAAAACAACCATCCATGAGTAAGTTTCCTCCAAGATATCTTGACTTTCCCAAACAAGTTTAGGAGTTCCTTGGTTGCATTAGAAACAATATTAAAAAATTTGGCCATCATGTTCATTGAATAAACACTAACATGTTGGGAATGAAAGAGCTGATTTTTTAGGTTTCTTGTGAATTTATCCTTAAGATCTTTAGTTGGCCTCATCTTAGAATTTATGTCATCAAGTGGTTGGCAAACCATGTCACACAATAAAAAAAATTCAAATTTCAACATATCATTCCTCTCCAAATGTGGAGAAATATCATCAATTGCATCTTTGATTGTTTTGATTATCCATTAAATAGTTCACACAACCACTTTATTGAAATATCATCTTCTACATGTAGAAAGAATCCTTTGGACAAAATAAAATTCTTGTCAAAAATGTCCAAGTATAAAAAAATAATAATCATATTCTCCCAATGAGAAAATTTAGTATCAATTACTTTCAAAGTTTAATTATTTTTCAGAGTCACAGTTTCAATATAATCATATATATTGTTGACTTCATGAATTAATTTACAACCATTCATCATTTTTTTCTTCCCATGAGTATGCGATTCTTCCTTTTTTACTGTATCGATGAACTTATTCCACAAATATTTGATCAAGCCTACTAATGGGAAAGACTGCCTGAGCTGAAGAAGTTAGCGGAGCATCTAGGTTCAAAAATGTTTGTATGTAGAATGAAAGAAAACACATGTGTTCCTGAAGTTGTTATTTAATTTTATTTCCCTTTTCTATCCTTTAAACAAGCCTTACTACTGATCCCCTGAGGTTATGCATGTCCCCTTCATGAGTAGACTCTCTTATTGGTATTCTACTAAGTGCATAATCAACAACAATCAACTCTAACTCATATTTCTCAACACGTGGTTGTGAAAATTCCATGAACCATGCTCTTGAAGCATTAGATACTAGCCTTGAAGTGGTTTTGTCTTTCTTTGTAGTTATTATTAGCTCTAAGAGTTATGAAACATCATTATAGTTTGAAGTGATGGTTTTTGATTTTTTTTGTTTCTTCTCTTAAATCAATGATGAGACCCAGGAATAAAAAGGATGAGGAGAAAAAGTGTGGGATGAAAATGTTTGCAATGGTGTTGGAGAAGGATGAGGGGAAGAATGAATGGGTGGAGGAATATAATATATGAAACACTTAAGTTGTTTTGGGAACCACTTGAAGGTATGTTGGTAAGAAAACACACTAATGTGCATATGAAGGTGTGGGAATAAATAACCTACGAAAATTACACTTGGAAGCACTTTTGGTAACTATCTCCAAGCCAAAACACATATACAACATTTTTTAAGAACCTATTTCTCCCAAACACGCACTTGGGACATGAATTATGCATTAAAATAATAATAAAGCACATTTGTGATGGAATTTGAGAACAATTTAAAGGAAAAGTGCATATGTGAAGGGTTTCAAGAACTAATTAAGTGTAAAAAGCTCATGAGAGACATGTTTCAAGATATTCTTAAGGTAAAAAGTGTGTTTGGGAGGTGAGAGTGGAACAGATAGGTACAAAAGCACATTCAAAACTCATATTGGGAACCAATTAAGTGAAAAAAAACATTTTGGAGTCACATTGGGAACTAAAATAACACTAAAGTGCATTCCAAGGTGCATTTGGGAACCAAGTGAAAGCCAAAAGTGCACTAGAAGGTGCTTTTGGGAACCAAATGTTACAAAAGCACATATGGTATGTGTGTTATGAACTAAAATATTTATAAAATACATAGTCAATGCAACTTTAGATCTTAAAATTTCTGCAACGCATCTTGGAGGTGTTCCGGGAACAAAAGTGGTGCATGAGTAGGCTTAGGAGGGACTAGGAACTGATTTTGATGCAAATTTGTCCTCAAGAATTACTTATTCGTTCCCAAAATGATCAAAACACTTGTATCAATTCACCATAATAAAAATGGCTTGAAATGTGAAACTGCACAAGGAAAGGAAAATATTGCAAATTGCAAACTGAGATAAGTATTTAACATGAGGGATACCATGAATTTGAAAATGTCAAGGTCAATTTTTTTCAAAATGGTAGCAAAATTTTGACATGACAACACTATGGTATTATTATTACACTCCAAATATCAATATTTATCTCAAAAAGTTTCTAATAATATTCAAATTAAAAATAAAAAATATTCGTATCTCACACCATTACTTTCAAATCTAAGGTTAATATCACTATTTTAATATCAAATGCTTCACTATTTCTAAACTAGAATGAAATAATAGAAGTAACTTGCATTAATTAATTAATCTTATAATACTGTTTAATAGGTTTTCTTTTTCAATAAATAAAGAGGATTGAATGAAGAGATATGTAATATACGTTTGGAAAAAATAAATTGTCAAATGTTTAATTTATGTCATTGAAAAAATAGAATTTTTGTAACGCACCTTTTACAATTTTACTCTCCTAATGCACAAATGTTTTTGAGTTTTCTAATAATGATGGGAAATAAATTTAATAGAACTGTATGCCATCATTGTACATTTTCAAACTGATAATCTTTCAAAATTATCCAACTAATTTAGCATAAATACATAGATTGGTATATTAAAGTCTTAAATAGTTCATCAATGTGTGTCTCTCCTCCTCCAAGGTGGCTAAAAATAAATTTTTACAAATGTAAAAGAAAATTCATTTCTACCATAAGCACACATCATATTATGGGGGGAATGAATGAATGATTTAAATAACGTCCAAGAGACCAAGCAATTTATGGGACCTAAAATCACAAATAGGGTTTACAAAGCCAAGCCAAGAGATGCCCTAATAGTTTTTCATAGATTCCATTTCATTTTTGATGTTACACCTCTTATTGTGGACCTTGACTTAGAGATTAGATGTTTTGTGAATTATTTCTTATTTAAACAAGGATGATAGGTTGTCTACTTTAAAACTATCATCATAATTGATACACATGTCATTGTATGTTGTGCACTCCATGATTTAGAGTCATTTTATTTCCTCTACCCCTTTGTTGCAAAACATCCCACTCTTCTTTAGGAGATGTCCGTCCTGAGTTTCACACCTAAGATGATGTGAACTAGTCCTTAATTGGGTCATCAATATGTTTGCTTTCCATTTGATTTTCACCCCTCAATAAACATTTTTATCATGGTCACAAGTTGGATTAAATTATTTGATGTAGTATTCTTTCTTTCACCCAATTTTTTATGTCCATATCCCTATCTTGAATTTTTATCTCACATAATTTTTAATTTCCTTATTATTGTTTAGATGCTCTTGCATGTTAGTGTTCCACTTCTTCATCCATTTAATGTTATGTTTCATCCACATTTTTTCCCTCCTACCTGGATTTTATTCTATAACCATTATAGGATAGTTGTTAACTTCCATACTTTGTACCTTTTTAAAATAAGTTAACAACTAAGTTATAGTTGATGGCTCTAGAGGAAATGTTTCCACTTCAGCTAACAAAATATCATATGGAAGCGACGTTTTAATTTTAAAGCTTCTTGTGATTAAGTTTTTTTTTGGATTCTTTCTATCTGTATCCACTTAAGAGACACATTATTACCCCAAAATTCACAAATATAAAGTACCACTAGTGTGACAAGCAAGTCAAATAAGTGTTTTTTAGTTTTATAATCTCACAATTCTACATTTTTACACATATTTTGTAATGAATATACAAATTTCCACCCTCCTTGAATACTTTTTCCCTGCACGTTTTCCAACTGAGATTGTTGTGAAAGTCCAATCCAAGGTATTTTTATTCTTCCACTAATTCCAATGGTTTTCCCTTAAAAAGAAAGCTAAGTTGCTTATTTTTTATATGTAGAGAAAATATCATGAATTTGGTTTTGCTGATGTTTACTTACATTCTAACCTCTTGATAGAAGAGCTCAAGGGACCTCAAGTGATATCTTAAATTGTGTGGTGCTTTAGTGATAAGGATGAGGTTGTTTGAATGAAGGATCAATTTTACAATATAATTGGCTAAGTGAATGCATCCTTCATCCATTTTTTTTACACACTCCTCAAGTTTATCAATGTGAATCCCGAATAAAGTGGGCATCCTTGTTTGACACTATTTTTTCTCCCAAATATTTAAGAAATTCCCTCCCTTATTCTTATTTTGGCCTCGAATCTCTCATAGAGCCTATGAACAATCACTTTATTTTCATCTGGGACTCCAAGTTCCTCCATTCTTCTCTAGAGTTTATTTTTAGGTATAGTGTCAAATTATTTTTTGAAGTTAACAAATAAGGAAAAAACCTTTTCACCTTGATTGTCCCATAATTTTTCAATCAAGAATTTAAGAGTGATGCAATGGACAATAGTGGATTCCTTCATCCTGAAAATTTCCTACCCCTTTTATCTTTTTCCCTCTTTTTCATCCCAACCACTAATTTTGTGCTCTATCACACTCCCAAATAGTTTCTCGAGGAGATGTTTTACCATGTTAGTTCAATATTTGAGGAGATATTTACATCCCCCTTTTTGTATAGGGAATAAAAACACTAGTTGTCCAATCCGATGGGAAGCCTTTCTAAATGTTATTATTGAATATGGATTTGATGTGCGATGTGAGGATTTTTACACCCAATTTGACATATTTTACTTGAAAAACATCTATATCTTAAGAATTTCCTCCTTCTATTCTCTTTATGCCTAGAGTGACATCCCTTATCACAAGGAGCTCAATTGTTGTGTTGATAATGGGAGGTGTCTTGATCTTGCTCCCGCTTGTATAACAATTTTATATAAACTAGCCATTGGCTGTCTGAAATATTATTCTTTATTTATTTTTACTTATGTTGAATTTCTCTCTAGAATCCATTGGGATTATGTTTTCCTACAAAAATAAGATCTTTCCTTCTAACATTCACATAACCCTCCTTATTAGAGTGAATTAGTTTTTCATAAGCCTTCTTGTTTTTTTATTTATTCTGAGTTCTCTCAATGCTCTTTTTTCTACCTTGAATTCTTCATAATATCATGGATTGTTTGGAAATTTTCTTATGTTTCTCTTATTGGGCATAGACCTTTTGCAAATGTTTAGTACTTTGTGGATGATGGGAATCAACATATTGCTTTACACCAGATAACTAATTATTGTCGATATCATATCCTTTGCTTCTTGGAGCTTTTTTTAAGGGATGCCTTACAAATATCCCTATTCTCACGAGTCATAAGTGTAGACACCTAAATTCCTATTTTGCAATCTTATTTCCAAAACGCACACAAATCCCTCTTATTCTTGCCAAATCCGTTATAATTAGTGGTTTTCACTAATTAACTAACGTTCCTTACCAACTTAGCCAATTAACACCACATTATTGATTGCATAACCTTTTTTACGTTTAGGATGCCACTTTACAATGAATCGTAAGCCAAAATCCTCTTCAAAACAGACAATTAGCGATTATGAGCTTATTAAGCCTATTTTCCCCTTGATTTGGTCAATATGCCCTTGTATTGACTCAAAACCCTCTTCCAACCACTCAAAATCACCCATTCACCTCCACAACGTCTCAGCAAGCTTCAAAACCTTATCCTAACCTCCTAGTTGACCCTAAGCGGTTGATTAAGGCTCCATACCTCTTAATCACTTGGTAATTCACTGATTGTGATTAGTAAGACCTAATCATGATTAACAATTATAATCTAATTTGGGGATTTTAGTCCCACACACACCAAAATACAAGTTTCTCCCAAAAGGAAAACTATAAAAAGGGTGCACCTCATTCCTTTATACTTTACACCATCCTTTGATTTGCATCTCATATAATAAATATGATATATAGCTAAGTTCAATCCTTGCTTAAAGCTTTCAATGGGGTTAGTAGATGGATATCCAAAATGACCAAGTAGTCATTTGGAGAGGCCTTTTCACCTTGTTTGGAGTAGCAACCATAACCATTTGATTGCCTTATTATCTCTATTTAGGCCCATGTTAGGTAATTCAAGCATATTAGTAGGCATGTTTAGTTAGATTTTGTATTGTTTTCATACTAGTTAAGCATTATTTTAAGCTTCTATCTTAATGTTACATTCCTAGACTTATAACCTTGGCTAGATGGATGGAAATGGTGTTATCTTTCCTTGTTTAGGGTGCTTAGTAAAACAATTTCAAAACCCCAAATTTATCTAACCATTGCGTATTTCTCTTTGATACCTTTCCAATGCAAAAAAATGGAGTCGTTTCGAGGTCGGGAGCAAAATTTATGGTTTGCACAATACTGGGTGCACTTATGCACTCAGGGGAGCGAATGTGTTGGCCTCCTTTTTAGATTTTTGGGTTTTTTTGGGAAACATGGGCACCTGGGCGCTTACGCTGACCCATTTTGAGGTTTATTTTGCATTTTGTGAGCCAGCATGGGCACCTGGGCACCTTTGCTGATGCAACCTACTTTTTTTATTTTTTGAGTTTTGTGAGGAAACATGGGTGCTCGAACACTTGTGTTGGCATCCTTTTTTATTTTTTGAATTTTGTGGGGTGCCATGCGCTCGAGCGCATGTGCTGGCCTCGTTTATGTATTTTTTAGATTTTGTGAAGCAACATGGGCGCTCGAGCGCCTGTGCTGGAATCCTTTTTACATTTTTTTTATTTTGAACTATAGCATGGGCGCTTGGGCACATGTGTTGGTAGTGTTTTGCATTTTTTTGAATTTTTGATTGCAGCATGGGCACGTGGGCGATTGTGTGCAACGCTGAGTGCACTCCATATCTTCTAGAGGCCATAACGTTTTCTCCCGACCTCGAAATGACTCTATTTTTTTTGCATTGGAAAGGTATTGAAGCAAGCTACACAATGGTAACATTAATTTTGGCCTTAAATTTACCAAAAATTATGGTTTTTAATTTTTTAAATGGCTTGCATACAACTGAAGCCCTTTATCACCTACATTATCCTCAACATTGAAATTGGTCGTACAAAACCATCATTTTGACATTCTTGCTTGTTTTTATCTCAAATGACATGTGGATCATCGTGATCTACCTCCATTAACAAAATTGGGTCTGCTTATTATGTCTGTACTCCCATGCAACATTGAGTTTTTAGATATTGTGTCATAATGCACAAATACTTTCCATGGGACTACTTGTGTCCTCCAATTTTTCCTCGCATGTGTTATTGCTTGGGGCATCATTTTTAACCCTTTTTGTCACAACATAAACATTTGAGAATTTTAGCTTGATAAAAAAAACATTGGTACAATTATCTTGAACGTTGTTTGAGTAAATGTGATTGTGCTTGTTTCTCTATTAGGTTAGCTAGTTTTCTTTCTCATATTGCATTGCATTTTGTATGTTGCATGGAGTTAAGCATCATTTTACTTTCTCGTATTGCATTACATTATGCATGTTGCATGGAGTTGAGCGTCATTTTACTTTATCATATTGCATTGTGTGATATATGTTGCGTGGAGTTACACATTTTTATCAATAAACAAATGTTAGCAATGTAGCTTTTCATGTTGTATTATACTTTTATTTATTTATAATAAAGGCTGATGATGTAGACCTAGGGGCAAAATGATATAAATAGGTTGCTTATTGAAAAGTTAGATGCAAAGATTGGGCTTGTCCTATATTCTCCGTTAATCATTTCTTCTCCATTATCATTTATTACCACTACTGATTTTTCTTCCAAATCACTCGGGGCAATAAAAAACCATGTTTATTCCTATCCTTATTCATTTTCAATACCTAAGGGTTTTGTGCCCATTCTGACCCATTTTCTTCTATCCATTTCAAATCACATCTTCGATTGTCGATTGACTTCTTCTATCAGCCCATTGACACTCGAGGGGGCATCCTTCATTCTTGCTAAATTTTCTTCAAAAATTTACCCGTTTATGCTTGTCTACTATATTTGAAGTGAAGTCACTAACTTCACCTCAAACAGGGGCAAATGTAGACACCTAAATTCCGCTTTTGCAATCTTATTTCCAAAACACATGCAAATCACTCTTATTCTTGAAAAATCCATTACAATTAGTGGTTTTTGCTAATTGACTAACGTTCCTTACCAAATTAGACAATTAACACCACACTGTTGATTATATGACCCCTTTCGCTTTCAGTATGCCACTTTACGATGAATCATAAGATACGATCCTCTTCAAAATAGATAATTAGTGATTATGAGCTAATTAATCCTATTTTCCCCTTGATTTGGTCAATATGCCCTAGTATTGACTCAAACCCCTCTTCCAACCACTAAAAATCACCCCATTCACCTCCAAAATGTCTCAACAAGTTTCAAAAGCATATCCTAGCCTCCTAGTTGACCCTAAGTGGTTGATTAAGGCTCCATACCTCTTAATCACTTGGTAATTCATTGATTGTGATTAGTAAATCCTAATAATGATTAAAAATTATAATCTAATTTGGGGCTTTTAGTCCCACATGAACCAAAATACAAGTTTCTCCCAAAAGGAAAACTATAAAAAGGGTGCACCTCATTCCTTTATACTTTACACCATGATTTGATTTGCATCTCATATAATAAATATGATATATAGCCAAGTTCAATCCTTGCTTAAAGCCTTCAATGGGGTTAGTAGATGGATATCCAAAATGACCAAGTAGTCATTTGGAGAGGCCATTCACCTTGTTTGGAGTAGCAACCATAACCATTTGATTTCCCTCTTAGGTCTATTTAGGCCTATGTTAGGTAATTCAAGCATATTAGTAGGCATGTTTAATAGATTTTGTATTGTTTTCATACTAGTTAAGCATTATTTTAAGCGTCTATCTTAACGTTACATTTCTAGACTGATAACCTTGGCTAGATGGATGGAAATGGTGTTAACTTTCCTTGTTTAGTCATGCAATTTTCTTTGTAAAGTTTAGGGTGCTTTTAATAAGAATTTTACTATGAAGATGCCCTTTTATTTGATTGTGGTGGGTTTTTTCTCTTGGCATTATTTAGTTGTATGTTAATCTTCAGATAAATTGGGTTATGGGTTGTTTTCCTCTCTTTAAGATAGTCCCCTATTTGTATATACTTTAATCTTGAAATGCACCCATGTAAAAAATAGCGTATTCTACCACACTTTGGCCATTATATTTTTTTCAAGTGATTTTTCCTAAATTTGGCCATGTTCTCATACCATTGCATATAACCATGTTATAGATGTTACACATCCCCAATAAATATGTCCTGTATTGCATGACACCCCCATTTTTATCTTATGAAGTCCTCTCTAAATTTTGTCTTCTTGTTCCTCTAGCCATAATGAATGGTTATTCATTCCATCTTTATTTATCAAGTTAAAGGTCTAGTTATTTTTTTCTTGCATTGAAGTCTCCCATTATTAGAACTTCCCCAAACACGCCATACATTGAAATTTCATTTTTTAGTGTCGGATAAGGGTTGTCACAATTTAAGTTTTTTTTCTTATATGTTTTTTATCCTCTTAGTGCAAAATAACATGTGAAAAACCACATGGTTAGCTCATTTTCCTTTATTTTCATCCATATATAATGTTTTTGTGGATCCTATTTCTCCACTTTTATAGTTTCGTAACACATTTCTCTAATCAATGTTGTTATCCCTCCATCTCATTTTCCACTTTTGATCCTTGCATTCCAAAATGGAATTTCCTATATCCTTCAAAATATAGGACTTTTTAACCATCATGTTCATAGGTTTCACTAAGAATAATAATATCCTTGCCTTATGCTATGATCCCCAACCCAAGACCTCTTCTACAAGGGCAGCCTCTATAATTCCATCTTACTAAGGATGAGTTCTCCTAGGGGAACATGAATTCCTATTTCTTATGTGTCATTCGATTGTTGATTTGGGATTGTACATTGTATAACCATGTCCATTTTATTACTTCCCATATTGCCTTCACTTTCTCCCATTTTTTCCTTCTCTTTTCTTGTTTCCCAGGTGATAGGTATTCATTTAGATAGAATTTTTCCTGCCATCTTGCATGGATCTTACAATATTATTAGATTTATGAAGCTTCCCTGACCATTGTAAATAGTATTTCGTAAAGTTTCTTACCAAATTGTTGGTGTTCTTAGTGTCTCCATAGTATTTCAATCCCTTAATGATAATGTCTTCAGCCCTTTCTTGTCTATCATTTTCTTCCCTTATCTAGATTTTAATGTGTTTATCTATGATTTATTTTATTTTTCTGGCATTCCTCCTACTATTTATACTCAAGACTTCGACTCATGAACTTGAATTTTCAACATAATGGCTTTTACCTTTCTATTTTTTATTACATATTTGATCTCTTTTTTGTGCAGAATATCCACCTTTTCATCGATTCTTGGTATATTTATGTCTATTTCTTTCAATTGATCTAAGGTAATTTCAATTGAGGCCAACTCTTTTTTCCTTTATCTATGTTGGTTTGTAAGGTGGTTATTTATTCCTAAAGTAATTCATTCTCCCTTGTCGATTTCCAATTATATTCTGTAATTTATTTCAGTGTATTGTCCCTGTAATATTCCTTTTCTTCCATATCTTCAAGCCTCCTTTTCATGCTCATTAGTTGCTTGAAATATAGTTGTAAAAACCAAATTAACAATGTTGACATGCGACTATAATCATCCTTGTTGTCATGATTTCTCGCGTTGGCTATTTTGGTGATCAGATGCACTTTCTACGTGCATAAAAAGGGGGATTAAGCCCTAGGAAAACTAGGCAAGTACCTAGGGCACTAACAGTCAGGGGGCGCCTGAATCTAGAAATTTCCTTTTTATCGGTTAATTTTAGAACTTATATTTAAAAAAATTTATTTGAATAATTAATATTGATCAACCAATTTATAGATATTATTATATAGGAACATAAATTTCACGCATACAAATAAAAAGGTTTTGTAATATTTTTGCAAGTAAAATAAAATATCACATATTTATAAGCACATATGATTTTGTTGGTATTATTACACATACTCTGATGTACCTCCAAATAATGTACGTGTATAATTTTTTCTACAAAAGGTTATTGTATTATTTATAATGTCATTGGTGTATCTAGTAGAGGTGAGTATAATTGAAGGGGAAAAGTATTTAATTATCTATTCTTAGTTTTTTGGTGGAAATGCCTATTATTTTTTATGGAGGAACCGGTAGGCCCATTCCAAATACAACTCTTCACAAAACCATGGGAGATACATAAACGTTCTTGTTTCTTTATAAAAAATGGTGCTTTATTTTAAGATAGAGTTCATGTCACCTACTTGATATAGCTAAATAAGACTTCTAAGAAGCCTTGGATAAAATATAGTATTTTTTGCATTCTGAGCATCTCCTACCACTAATTTTTTCCATCCATGGAATATTTTTCATCCTTCTTTGATAATTTAATAAGATATATTTATTATTATTTTATTATGACTATAATGTAAATTTAAAAATACAAGAGTATAGGCACATTTTATTTATTTACTGGGTGGAAAAATATTAACTAAAATTGTGAGGAGGGCGTCCACTCAAACTATTTCCTAGGGCACTCATGTCCTTTAATTTGGCTCTGCGTGCATATTATTACATAAAAAACCATACATTGTCACCATTAAACATTGAGGTAGATTTTTACATAAGCCAAATGTTGGTCTTTTCATGTTGACCATGTGATAGACAATGTGACTTCCCATAAACAACACTTCTCTCCCTTGTTTTTGAGCCCATTCTAACCATGAAACACCATTTAGATAAACAAAAAAGAACTACAACCAAAACAAACTAGAGTAGAGGGCCAAAATATTGTTACCATAATCACCACATGAAAAGAATATGTTGTTATAGTTGTGAAATGATAAGAAAGTTGTAAGATATATGAGGATGTGGGGAGTTGAGTGACATGAAAATAGTCAAAATAACATCCAATTTCTAGAATAACAATTTCCCTCACTCACATGCATACAAGCTTCCCATGTATTTTAAATAAATGACTATGATTATATAATACTATTATATTAATATAGACTCAGACGATACATATATATTTGCTATATTAATACATAGACTCTCCTACCTCTACCATAGTTGAGAGAAAACACAAAATCCCTTTATTAGGTTTTCAACACATCTTACTTTGTATTTTATTGACTATGTATTTAAGGTTTATAATGATGAATGTTCTATTATTAAGCAAGTAAACACTCACCCTTTAGATGTTAGATTAGGGATAGAATAGGGGAAACAAAACCTTTAGTGGAAAATGTGAATTTATTCATATATTAAACCATATGCTTGAAACTTTCTTAAGCATGCCCAAAATGACGAAAATCCTAAACAAACTATAGATTTTGGTCTTGGGCATTAGATGTAGTTATTGCATGATGATAATAGGTTATTAAATTCAAGAAAATCCCCCTCAACTACAAAATATCAAACAAACAATAGATTTTGAAAATACAATACTCTCCCTATTGTAGCCTTGTTATACCATTTCAAGGGAAAACACAATATAATACCACATCAAATTACATTTGCTACCTGATGTTTTTCCAAAGAGTTAGGGAATAAGTATTTTTTATATTTTATGAGGATTAAGAAATATAGAGAAGGCAAAAATTATATGTCTTTTACTAGAAATACAATTAAGAGATTTAGTGGAGTGAATCCTTAGAAGAATTTAAGTTGGGTAGGAAGATCTATACTCATCATTGACAAGATTTCTCTTATATTCCTTTTCAAGATTAGGAAATATTCATCATTTTTTTATAGAGATGGAGAAGCTAATAAATCATGAATTCAATTCAATATTATATACTTGAAATTTTTTGGGCCCTTGAAATATTGGCTAAGTGTAAAAAGGCGCGTAAGCACGCAAGGCCTAGTTGAAGAAAGGTGCGCAAGGAAGGGTTTAAGGAAACCCATGGCACATGCACAGATAAAGCCAAGGTTTTACGACTTAGCCATATTGGGCATTTCGGGCAGGACACGAGAAAAGCGTGACCTGACTGTGCATGCGGAGTGGATAAGGTGCCAACCTAGCAACAGGTTGGCCCAAGAAGGAATATGCCCTACGTTAGAAGCTTCTAGAAGGAAATCATGACACAGAGTGGTGAGCTCAGGCCTGGAGGAGCATGCGTTCATGGTGGAGTACATTCAGACACTTGGTGACAGATCTGAGGCCGCAAAAGAATGAGTTGGTAGTTCAAAAAGGCTATATATACAAGTGCCTACAGAAGTAAAAAGAGAGATATAGATAGAGGGCAGAACTCTGTAGAAATACTGCAAGGAATATGTTAGCTTGGGAAAATAAGGGTAGGAAAGGATGTATCAAGGGTTTGGAAGTTATAATTTTTCTTTTAAGGGCCTAGTTATATGAATCTAGTTATAATGCATGACTACGGTCTGCCTTTTTGTGACATTCTGTGATGGGCCTAATGAATGCAAAGAGGTTACCAATTTATATGAATATGAGAATTAATGGTTCTGATGCATACATCCTTCTTCATAGTTCTTTTTCATTTATTTTTATGAACTAAGTATGAATGCTTGTACGAATTCCTTTCTATTTTGGTGTAAGTTCTATAATTTGTTAAGCACTTTATGTCTGAAATGACTGTAAGGATCTAGAAGCCGTTCTGAGCTCTATGGTGCTTGTATGTCTCATTTCCTTTCAAATATCTTAAACTTGAATCATAGACGATGTTTCCCACTAAACTCACATAAAAGAGAGACTCAACACCCACTTGTGCCTTGGGTGAGCATCCAGTGCTCGCTGGGTGATAGGTTGGCGCGTATGGGATTTCTTTCCTTTGTTATGGGGGTAAAAATGACTACATCTTGGTTCCATTTCCGGGACCTCTTTTCAAAGTTGTAGTGGGAAATGGCATACATCATGATCTGGGTAATGAGTAATGACAAAACATTTAACTTTGGAAAGTGTTGAATCATGGTTCAAGAGCACAGAGGATGAATTTTCTCAGAGATTCAACACTGGAACTGAGTTTGATGCACGTAGGTGGGTAAAAGAGAACCTCTACCATGATTTATATGAAACATTTTTCTGTTACTTCCCAGTAGAACTATATGATTTTCTCTTAGCATATGCGTATAGATTAAGCTATTATTATAGATCACGTGTGTGGACCCAAGAATAATATTAGAGGCTATAGGATTCAAATCTGATGTGGATTCATACTATGGATCATTGGTGGAAAGGTGTGTTTCCTAGCTACACTCTAGAGTACGCTATTTCTACATATTCTTGTTTGGAAGTTGCTGAGTTTGAATTTCTGTGGGAACCTAGAGGATCATTTCTACTTGTTATCCCTCTGGAAATGAAGATTTTGATTGTTCCTTTGATTTTAGAGGCATTTCCAATGGCCGACTAAATCGTTCTAAGCGCTGGGTGAGGAAGCTAGGGTGGACGAAGATGGAAGATATTACAACGGAGAAAGAAAGGGAGGAGAGATGACTCAAGTATAGTGAAGCGCGTGAAAGGGAGATTGCTAGACAACGTGAGGTTGCAAGTGTGATGGATCTATGGAGGTAAATGTTGCGGGGAGGAGTTGAGGTTCATGCAGAGGATGTGGAACATGAGTAGTCTGTGCTACCCCATCTTGGCAAGTGTGTAAGAGAGACCCCTTTAGCTTCTAATTAGAGTTCGTCACGTGGAGAGAGAAGAGTCGCTGGCATGTATCTAAACCCACCTAGTGAACAAACCCTATTGCTTGGTTTTCTAGATCAAGGAAGTAGTATCATTGACCCGGTTGGTATCCGTGGAAGTGACAGATCTACACCCAGGAGATACAATTTTTCAGTTCCCACTTCTATGGCTATGCATATTCCAATATTTAGAGGAATATTTGGACAAGAAGCAAGTACACAAGCCTTTGGTCTCACATCTAGGAGTGGCGTGGGGTACATTAGTGGTAGTGGGGAATTATCACAGACCATCAGTGCGCAGTTCAGTGGAACCTTGGGGACACTTGACATGATCACTATAGGACATGGTGGTTTTGGTGGATCTGGTGGGTCAGTAGGAATAGGACCTGGTGGATCTAGTGGGTCAGGAGGAATAGGACCTGGTGGTTCTAGTGGATCTGGTGGCTCAGGAGGCACAGGACCTAGCGGACCTGGTGGATCCGGCGGCGGAGGAAACACCAGAGGGAACCAAGGCTCTAGCTCAAGAGGAAAAGGGCCCCAACCACCCCCTCAAGTCTTCTTTGAGATGTCTTTACATTTGCTAGATTATAAAGGAATTGAAGATACTGCAAAACATGTTCATAAGTGTGAGTTGCTATGGCACGCAAAGGGGATCACAGCCCCAGAGTGGAAGGCTAGTCAGTTTGCAATGATGCTGTAGGGGCATGGGCATAGCTGGTATAGGAAATATGAACCTCATCAAATGGTGGTGGATTATATTGCTTTAAAGAATGCCTTCTTAGTAGAATTCCACATCCCTGAGTTTGAATAGAAGAGTATCAGTGCCTTGAAGGAGATTCAATAGGAATTGACAGAGAGTGTGTGGAAATATGATGCACGCTTTAAACTCTCTTGTCTAAGTTATCATATGATATTCACCCTTCACAACATGCTCAGTGGTTTGTTAGAGGCTTGATCACACCTTTTAGAAGGGCGTTATCTCATAAAACGTTCACAGACCCGCATGAGGTGTTAGAAGCTTCTCTGCGCACCGAGGTTGTTGGAAGCGTTGATATTGGTATCAGCCCATTTTTGGAGGCTCAGATTGTTGCTATGGCTAAGCAGCTGGAAAAGTTGTTTACGAACTCAGCCCATGAGACTTGCAGTGGTTTATGGTGTACATATTATGAAGTAGAGGGGCATGTCAAGGATAGTTTCCCCCAGAGGACAGTACGTGTCATGATAGTAGACTATGAGATTTTTCATGGGGACCATGATGCAAGTAGATGCCCCTTATTACAGCGCACGATTCGAAGGAATGTGTCTTGCTACTATAAGATCTGCACCTCTACAACCCATGATACTAAGGATTGTAGGCTTATTGACCAGATCCATGAGGCCATTGATCATGGGGTACGCGAGACCAGCATTTCCAGTAGTTTTAAAGGTGATGATCACCATTATAAGGAGTGCGTAGATGGAGGCACGTGCGGAAGGGGATTTTGTGGAGGATTCTATGGTCGTGGTAACTGCGGAGGAAGATGTGAGTTCCCACATGGAACTTGTTTTAATTGTGGGTCTACAAATCATTACAAACGAAATTACCCAGACCTATTGTAGTGCTCATGGTGCGGGAAGAAACACAAGTATGAGGAGTGCCCTAAGTTGTTTGAGCACATGAATCAGTAGAAACAGAAAGACAAGGGCACTAAAATAGTAAGCATTAAGAAGATGGACACACAATGGATGCCATGGGTAACACATGATATAGGATTAGAACCTATTTTAGTAACAACAAGAGTAGATGCCGTGCGCGTAAAGGAAATACCAAGGTAGAGGACTCTGGTTTCAAGAGAAGAAGTGGTACATGGAAAGTACCCAGATCCTACTCATCAGAAGGAGGTATATTAAGATACCATGGATGTCATTCAAAGTTTACAAGGAGAAATATAGTTTCTAAAGGAGCAGTCCAGGAGGGAGGATAAAAGGAGGAAGGTCGAGGTGCCAAGAGATGACCTGGATGAGGTCAGGGAAGTATGTAAAATGCTAAGGCAAGAGAATGTTATTCCCTTGCTAGGAACATGGTTAAGGGAGAAGGTACCACACGCCAGAGAAGAGTGCAAGAGGTAGGTCCTACATGCAAACCTTCCCCCTCACATCCTTGACTATGATAGGGAGATCACATTAAATGTAGTGGTGGATGGATGGTTGCTGAGTAATATCCTCATTGACATAGGTGTGGAGGTCAATGTTCTCACATTGGATGTATGGCATCATATGGGAAGTCCTGCATTACATCCATCTTCAAATGTGTTGTATATGGAAAACAAAACAAAATCAATGGTCATTGGTGTCTTAAAGGATGTAGCTATCACCATTTAGGGAGCTAAGTTTACTGGGGACTTTGAAGTCTTGGCGCTCGCTGAGGTAGACAATTTCCCAGCACTACTTGGGTGCCCATGGTGTTACAAGAACAATGTGGATCTTTGGTTCAACAAAGGCTACATTAGATTTGAAAATGAGGAGGAACGATTCATCATACCCCTGGCTAATGGGAAGCCAACACCCTATACTAAACCTTTGGGATAAGAGGTCCTAGATAGAATATATGTGCGCTCAATTAGTGATCCAGAGATAATCCATCCTACTAACAGAGTTATCTAGTTTGAATATGCTCAATTGGTAAGTGACACCACTAGTCTGACATGTGATAGTTGAGTGCATGGGACCTACAAATTGATCAGATGACATTTAATAGGATCAGTGAAAAAAGTGACAAAGGCATGCACAGTCAAGTGCCTAGGAGGAAAAGAGATATCTAAGTACTCAGGAGGAGCCTCCCCTGAGGTCTTTTTGTAGAAAATGGAAGCTCAGTGGAAGGAGGAAAATGAAAGAATGGGGATATTAAGTTACATCCTACTAGGAACTACTACACGTTGGTGGGCAACACATTAGGATAATCTCTTGGAATGGCACAAAATGAGAATTGCCTTCTCTATTCGTTTCTCTAGAAGCAATGTGCCCACCGCCATCAAGGAATACCATGGTAAGGAGCCTACCTCTTTCCACGTCCAAACCTGTGAAAGAACCTAGAGGGAAGGAACAAAAGCTTTGCCACCGTCCCTCTCAGTGCACAAACTGTATTCTACACTGCAGGGTTACATGCGTGCATTGTACATACATTCTGAGACACACCGCCATAGGGAATTAGAAAGAATTAGTGGCTGACCTAGTTCAAACATTCAAGTATCAAAGTACCAAGCCATCAGTTGATAAGGCATTATAGGTTGTCAAGCACCTTACCATGGGGGATAGTGCCATGGCAGAAGATAGGCTATTGGAATTTCTTGGTGAACCAGGTTTGGGGGATCACTTTGAAGAAGAGGAAAAAAAGGAGAATCAGTTTGAGTGCACGTGTGTGAAAAAGGAGAAAGGAAAGCTTGTATATGTGATTGATGGGGAGGAAGTAGAAAGCTTGGATGTTAACCATTTTGTAAGGACGTGCGAGGTAGTGGATAATGTTGATACTCATGCGTGTGCCTACCATGAACCTTTAAAAAATAAAAAGGTTAACATCGGCTTAGATGAAGAACCATAGGAATCTATCATTAGAGATTACTGGTTGGAGAAGGAAGTCTCTAAGATCATTGATCTTTTGTGTGAGTTTGAGGATTTATTTCCATGTGGGTACCATGAGCTCAAAGGTGTCCACCATTCCTTGGGGGAAATGAGGATAAAGCTGAAGGATGGATCCCAATTTACGTGTGAAGGTAAAGGAAGAGATAGACAAAATGATAGCATCTGGGATCATTGAAGTTGTTGAAGAATCAAAATGGATAAGTCCAATGGTAATCAAAATCAAGAAGGATGGGCAAATTAGGATCTATGTGGATTATAGGGATTTGAACGTAGTTTGTGTCATCAATCCTTTTCCAACCCCCTTTACTGAAGAAATCTTGGAGGGAGTCATTAGGCGTGAAATCTATTGCTTTACAGATGGATTTTCAGGGTACCACCAAGTTTGGATTGTAAAGGAAGACTAGGAGAAGACAACTTTCACCACTGAATGGGGAAGTTTTCCATACATGGTCACGCCCTTTGGGTTGAAGAATGCACCAATTGTTTTCTCATGCATAGTGGTACAGGCATTCCAGGACTTCATCCACAAATTTCTTTAGGTCTATTTAGATGATTGGACAGTGTATGGGCTAGTAAAAGACCATTGTGATAATTTGAGGCTGATGTTTGAGAGGTGTCGGTAGTTGAGGGTATCCCTCAACATTAAGAAGTGTGTCTTTTCTACCCCCTTTAGAATGTTATTGGGGCATATCATATGTAAGGAGGGCTTGCTAGTAGATCCTGCCAAGGTTACAGTGATTGTGGGATTGGGGGAGCCTACTAGCCAAAGCACATTGTGTGGGTTTCTTAGACACATATGCTATTATCAGAAGTTCATCAAGGGGTATGCCAAGATTTTCATGCCTTTAGAAGAATTACTCAGACATAAAAGTGCCTTCCATTGGGGAAAGGCACAGAAGAAGGCATTTGACACATTGAAGGATAGGCTTGTCACAACGCCTATATTACATTTTCCCTCTTGGGATAAGCCCTTCCATGTTCATGTAGATGCCTCTGGAATGGCCATTGGGGCAGTGCTTGCACAACCTAGTGAGGGAATTTTTGATCATCCCCTATGCTTTGTAAGCAGGAAGTTGACACCAACAGAGAAGAATTATACTGACAAACGTGCGTGAAGCATTTTCAATGATCTACGTGCTTCACAAGTTCAGATAGTATTTGCTGGTAACTCCCTTTGTATTTTACACCGACCACATGGCGTTAAAGTACTTGGTGAACAAAAACTGTTCTACAAGGGTACATATGTCGGTGGGTGTTATTATTTCAAGAGTTTGAGTTCACAATAGTTGTGAAGCCTGGAAAGAGTAATTGTGGACCTGATCATTTGTCAAGGATTGATTCAGGGGAGGACATGCAAAGCATTGAAGAGATAATGAAAGATGCGCAACTGTTTAGGTTACGGTGCATGCCCTTGGATTTGGAGGAGATTGTAGTATTTCTAAAGGAAGGTGTGGCACTGGAAGGGATGAAGACATTAGAGAAAAAGCAACTAGCCATACGAATTGTCACGCCTACATGTTGATCAGTGGGGACTTATACAAATTAGGGTGTGATGAAGTTTTGTGCAGGTGTGTACTAGAGCATGAGTTCCTCACCATCATAGAGGAAGTACACATGGAGGAAGTGCAGGTGGACATTATGCAGGTGATGCCCCACACATAAAATATTAATGGTAGGCTTGTGGTGGGAAAATCTGTATAAGGATTGCAAGGACTATTGTAAAGCGTGTGACCACTATCAGTGCATTGGCAAGCCAGGAAGGAGAGATGAAATGCCTTTGTCACCCTATCCCTAGTGCTGAACCTTTTGAGAAATGGGAAACAGAATTTGTAGTCCCTATTGCACTAGCATCGTGTAGGACTGGATCATGCTACATAATCACTTGCACGTGGACTATTTGACAAGGTGGGCAGAGGTAACCCCAACTAAAGATTGCACAACAGCTACAACAACAATATTTTTGTGGGAAAACATTATCACATGGTATAGATGCCCTTTAAGTTTAACTAGCGATAGGGGTACACATTTCTTGAATGAGACCGTGAGGATCTTGTTAGCAGCGTTCGTGGTGGCTCATCACAAGACTACACCTTATCACCCACAATAAAATGGAACCACATAAGCATTTAACAAAATATTGAGTCATGCCTTGACAATTTTTTTGTGATGTCGAAAGACAAGATTGGGATGACAAGGTATCAAACCATATTATGGGCTTATAGGACAACTTATAAAAGGCTGAACAAATCCACACCGTTTCAATTGGTGTTTGGCACGGAAGCTATTTTTTTGGTTGAGTTCATGATACCTTCTCTGCGAATAGTGCATGCGCAGGAGGGTTGGCTGATGAGCAAGCGTTAGTAAGAAATGAATTGATGAATTGATGAAGTTGGACTGAAAGATGATCACTCACCAAGTGGAGCCAAACATAGAAGAAAAAGTAAAGCCAAAAGCATGACATGATCGCCACATTAGGAACAAGAAGTTATGAGGTTGGGTATATGGTCTTACTGTATGATTCTAAGTTTCTATGCCATCCTAGGAAGTTGAACGTAAATTGGTTGGGTCCCTAAACAATCTCGTACATCCTTGATTTGAGGCACATGCTAATTACAAGCATTGCTGGAAGGAATGCCCATTTCTTGGATCACTTCAATGGGAGTAGGATTAAGCCATACTATCCCCTAAGGATTCTTGGTGTTCTGTAAATAAGTTAGATTTACTCATGATAATTTATGAATTTGAAGTTGTAGCTGCATTCTACTTTCTTAAGATGTTGTTAAAACGGTCATTATCATGCCCTAAGTGATCCCATTGAGATACCTATATCATTTTTCTCATGTTCTGATATGACCTTTACGAGGCTTGAAATTGTTAGGTATTATACTTATTTTGCAGGTTAAACATCACTTTCAATGGTCAGGGGATTGCGTAAAAATACTTTCCATATTAGAATTCTGGGTGAAAAAATTCAACAAGGTCACCATGACAAAATTGATGTTGGGCATCCCTGGTATTGTGTGTTGTGTTGACAGTTAAACGAGCGTCATTTTCCTATGGGGGGAATTCATCTTTGGCATTATATGTGCACCATTGGCAATATGTGCATTCTATTTATGTGTTACACGGGCGTCCTTTAATTATTGTTGTATGTATTTTAGCTCAAGTAATGTGTCTCCTTCTTGTAATTAATTTAAATGATGGTAGATTAATGTTCGGCGAGATCATATAGTTGAAAATTTATTTAACATTAAATAGGGATATGGAATGTAATTAATAAAGTTGTTGATTTTAAATATGCAATGTTAGAAGAGTGATGTAAACGTGTAACATTGCAAGAATGAGTATGAAATAGGTAGGAGTCTTTTTATGCCTCAAGGTATATTTTGGAAGGTTAAACACTTCATCTCCTTAGGAATTCGAATTTGTCCTTGGGCCGGTCAACGAATTCGGATGGAACTTGTGGGACAGCTTAAGACTGCAGTCCCACACCTCTTATAGAATGGATCACGTGGCAGCTTTAGAGTGCATGCCCTCATGCGAATTAGAGGTGGTTAAATTTAGGCATGTTTTCATTGCATTTTGAAGTGGGATGGAAGGCTGGTGAAGGACTTAGATTGCAAATTCCCTTTGGCATATTTTTAATTCAAGTCCTTTTTGGAGTATGGGTCATGGGTTCGTCGAGCCATTCATGTAGAGGACATATTGTCAGGATTTTATTTATTGTGATTTGCCAAAGTGAAAAAGTGATGTTGATTTCCTCTTGGGGTTGAGGAAGAATGACATAAAGTGATAATTCCAAGCATGGATCCACATCATCCTCTTCTCTTCCCTCTCCTATCAAAAGTGAAACTGGCTTGCTTGTTTAGTGCGGGCCATTGATGAACTTTTGAAAACTTTGAAATTTTGTGAAGGAATTACGAAGCATTAAAGGGAGTTCTTGCCCCGCAGTGATTTGGGACGCTCACCACGTGTTAGTGGACAGAAGTCGAGGTGTGAGTCCACGGGGATACATTGCTTGAAAATTTTCCTGGTTTTCAGAAAAGGTCGAAATGTGACATAATCAAGCCATGATTCCAATGGAGCCCATTTGTGCCATCGTGTCAGCGAACAAATCTCCATTATGGAGAGGTAGGGATTATAGAAAAATGTTTTAAATGTTTTTCTTTCTCTTGCAAAAGCTTTTAAAATATCAAAAAATGGTCCCAAGCCCATTGTGTAATCACATTGTGTTCTTACGTTGGTTGGGTTGACTATTTAGGACATGGTGTAGGAGAAGGCTATGGGGATTTCCAATGGGGGGGCATAACTGTGCATTGCCAAGTTTGGCCACCAGTTTTGCTCTATGGAAGTGTGAGTTTTGGATTGGGTTCCACCGATTTTGAAAAGAAACTCCTTGGCAAATTCTTACTCGTTTGTGCCTGCATAAGGGACCAATGTAATTTGGTTTTGAGGCATAAGGAGGGGTTGGAATATAAGATCATACATGTTTTGGTGGTATGAATTTAGGTGGATGCCCTAACTCGTACAAATAGCTGAGGCATAAGTAGTCAATAGTTCTTGCTCTTGTTAAGGCTTGAAATAATGATAGGAAGGGGGTCTACATGCTGTTGAAAGATGAACAATGTGCCTCCAAAATGGACAATTGATGCAGACTTCGCAATGATTCACCTTTTTTTGAAACACCTGGCAACTATATTTGCTTATATGTTGTACATGCATGTCTGTAAATAATGATTTTTATTTGTAACGTGGAAACCATTGTTGCCATGAGTTGATTTTCATTCTCTATTCCAAAGATGGTTGGGGCTCGGGGTCCAATAGAGAGATATATAATGGCTTATCCCTTCTGAGACATTGCAAGATGTCTTGGAAATTGAAAATCATGAGAGCATTACCTTTAGAGAAGCTCATCTTTTGTGAAACCCTCAAAGATGAAAAGATGGTAGAATCTAGCATGCTGTTAGATCTTGGATTCAAGAAGATATATAGTTACAAGTGTATAGCCATCACTATTTCTTTGAGAAAATTCATTCCTAAAACTCTTCCCACTTTAAGCTGGATGAGTGTATACAACTTTTGTAATGTGAAGTCTATGTGTATTGTAATGGGCAATATGATGTCTGAAATCAAACTTAAATTGTGAAATGTACAAGAGATTTATATTTGTTCCCTATTTTGGAAAAGTGCATTGAAATAGGCTAGTTATCATGCATGGATGTAATGTATTATTAAAAATAAAATGGAAAGGAGTAATTTCAGTTGTCAAAATTGTAGCTTTGATCTATCAATGAAGAATTAGCATTTTAGAATCACTTCAAAATTGTATTGTGCATTGGATTTGAGATTTGTTGTCAAACATTAGGGGATACCTTAGGCGTGATTTGAAAAAGAAGAATTTGCATGTTTAATTGACAAGACACTGTTAACTCAAGATTCCTTGTGTTAAAATCTCATATATTGAATGTGAAGATCTGCAAACCTAGGCAATCTAACTTAGAAAATGAATGGTCTGTCTGGTTAATCAAGTAACATGGATTGGACTAGTTTGAGGAATTATATCTGATAATTATTCAAATGATGTAGAGGTTGTCAAATACCTAGCATAGTAAAAGTTTGTAGTGTCACTATCCCACCAAAATTCATTATGACAATTCAGCTAATTTTAATAAAAACTACCCCTAGTTCAAACCTGTATACCAAACAATAAGATAAGAAATCCATTTACTAAATTATGCAGAACTTAATAAGGATTTCTAAGAATGTCTTCAGTAACCGTTACCATAACAATTAAGAAAGAACCTCCAAAATCTGGAAGTGACAACTTGTGAAAGTCCAGATTTGGAGTGTTACGCAGTCATATTTTCCCAAGTCCCTATTGCCAGAAAAATGCAAGTTGAAATAAATTGAACAATATCTGACTTCTCCTAAAACACTCTAAACCCTCCCTAGACCATAGGTCCTCTATATCTTGGTTGACATGTTGAGTGGAGCAGACCTAAAATAGTTAGGACCAAGATTGAGTCTTATTTGAAAACTATCCATCTCTCCACAAATCTGAGTGTCAATAAGCCTGCAGATCCTTTTCTACAAAACTAACCCTTAAATCATGATCTATTTGTCAAAAAGCTTCATGCCATATCTCTGATGCTTCTCAGACTGCAAAAGGAGCATCAATATATTTCCAAAAAGTACCAACATTTTCCCATGGAATTGATCTTTCCTGGACACTTCAATGGGAGTAGGTTGAAGCACTACTATGAAATTTTTGAGCTTCTCGGCGTTTGAAAATTTGGGAACTATGCCAGATAATTCCTGGCGGGCCCGTAATGCCAAAAATTTCCCGTCTTGTGTTTCGGCCTTAGGAAATGTTGTTTTGTATAGCGCCTTGGGTTCCAGTAACCTTGGAAAAAATTTAGACCTTTCCCTGCGTACCAGGGCCGCATAACCAATCAAATGTGGGGTGCCACAGTGATCCTCCAGGAAAGCGTGAGGCAGAGTGTCACAGGAGGATTATTTTGGAACTCCCAGTTGAGTGGCCCTTTTGAACATTTATTCATGAATTTTTTCACTTTTTCCTTCGCCGGCCTATAGTTTCAATCAGAAGGCTACTTTGAGATCCCACGTAAAGAGAAGGAAGAAGCGCATAAACAAAATGAGGTAGGTGAGAGAAAAAAATCATGACAGAAGAAGTGCCTTCGGCACCAGTGATGTGTGTGTAAGATTCTCTTGTCAAGATGGATTGGTTGCGCACCAAAAGGTTGGAGATTATCCGCATAGGTTTGGGTGCATGAGTTAGGGCATAGAAGTCAGACTTTGTTTGAAAAATATTCTTTAAAAATTAAAAGTACTGTGGTAGGTGAAGTAGCATTTAATTCTTAAAATGGGAAAAACTATAAATAGAGGTTCGTGTATTTCATTATTCACTTTGCGTATAAGGAGAAATAAGTGCTTTTGCATCTTTGCAAACTAGGGCTTCCAAAACTGATCCGTGTGAAGAAAAATTTGAAGAGTTTGAGTGTGAGTAACTAGTTTGGATTTGCAAACTAGAAGGAAGGGATTTCATAGGTGTAAGAGAAATTGTGAGAAGGCGGTGTCTTGCGAAGAAACTATCTCAGTTAGGGTTTGAAGAACTAGGGCACAGGTTTAAGGGGTTTTCTTCACAAAGTTTGAGATCTAAGGTTGGAGGGAGTGGAAGAACAGAGTAACAAGAAGTGATTGAAGTGATAAGAGGACCTAGAAAATGGCACCCAAGAAACCAGTTGGCACACCTAAGAAGGGAAAGGGCAAGGGCAAGGGCAAGCAACAAGAAACTGTCATGCATATAAATGAAGAGTGGTACATAGAAATGCAGTACCTAGATGGAGTGTTGCTAGGGAAGGAGTGGGAGTCCCATTTAAGAAATATGTCAATAAATTATTACAATCATCATTCGAGAACAATCGAGAAGGAAATGACATTTAAGTTAGTGTGCCCAACAAATAACAGGACACCAGAGGGTTTGCCCATCTATAAGAATGATGTAAAAGTCAAGTTGGAGAAGTCAAGATTATTGCAACTCTTTGAGTTTCCCTACTTTAGGAATCCTGAGTGCCTATATCAATGGTTGATGTTGTGCATGCACGAATATTACTTTCACTTCGCAGGGCGCAAGATGTGCATTACCCCTCAACTTGTTTCACATTTCATAGGCCTCATCTATGAAGGAGATAGTTTGGAGGACGACCTAAGTGATAAGGAGGCAATTAAGGAAACTTTCGTTACTTATGCATACAAAAAGGGGTCGAGGTGCTTGATGAATATGGCCATGTGCCTTGTGAAAAAGTTAAATGGCCAGGAGAGATGGACCTAGGTTAATAAGGCATGGTTAAATGTTTACAGGAAAATTTCAAAGAGCACCATTTACAACTCGTCTGCATTCATCGCAGATGATATTCTCAGCAGCGTGAAGGAAGGTGATAAAATCCTTTTTGGTAATGTCCTGTTAACTATTGTGTTCTCAGATATTGGAGTGTTGGATGCAGTGGAAAAAATCATGTGGGATTACCCTGCTGAAGACCCTTCACCCGAAAATATATTTGAGAAGTACACCTATGATAGTATGATGGCCGTGCACAAGACATGCTTGGAGAAGTGGTATACACACCTGAGGAACACATTCGGGGTGGGATGGAGGATCCCTGAACAATTTCCAGCGACCACTAAGGGAGAAGCCGAGTTTGTTATGTAACAACATTTCTACCTTGGCATATTTAAACTAATAGATGAGACATGGAGCCCATGGTGCAAGCTCGTTTTTTCCTTCACAACTCAACACTTCCAAGCGGGAGTGAACAGGTTCAAAGAATCCAAGAAGTTGAAGTTGGACCTTGGTAATCTAGACCGGGACCACAAATAAATGTGCAAAGGGTTGGTTTACCCCAACAAGCACGCGTACATGGAGAGGTATGTGTCACATGACGTCCAAATGGTGAGACCCATGACTTTTCCCATTGCAAGAGGATCCACGGCATGAGTATACCTCCACATAAGACCTAAATTTGACAAGGGCGCATATTTGGAGAATGAGATGTCCATACCTGAGGACCCAGCTGGTAGGAAAAATAACTAGAGAAGAAAGTACTAAGTGTAGTGGATACATAGGCAATAGATACCCCTGGGACAAGCACCAGAACAAGTATGTATTTACACAAGAAGAAGTCCATAATCAAAGAGAAGACGTTGAACCCAAAGAATCCATTAGATAAGGAGTCATTGGAAAAAGAAGAGACAAAGTCACCTACACCAGAATCCCTAGTTAGGAAGAAGCAGAGGATAGAAGAGGAGACCGCCTTAGATGAAACTGAGAGTTTGGAGAGATACAAAGGTGAAAAGGAAGATGACGATGAAGAAGATGATACTGAAAGAGATCAAGAGCCACTTTTCTTCAACATGCATGATTCAGAAGAAGAGGGTGGATAAGAAGAACATGGGTTCCTTTTCGTGTGGTGTAAGGGTAGTCAGGATGGGGAAGGCACCCAGGACATAGGAAGAAGTGAGGAGGTTGGTGTGCAGAACTAGAAGGCTCCAAGCCTTATGCAAGAACATATAAAAAAGGTGGTAGGAAGAGAAGCAACAAATATCATTGAGACCTTGGTGGAAGAGGGGTTGGAACACAATGTTGAGCTGGTGATGAATAAGGATAAGGAAGAGAGTGCGCAAAAGGACCATGACAACACTAGAGGAACCACTTTAACTGTAGTTATTACTAAGGGCACACACACATGAGGAAAGAATGTGGAGGAGGAGAGGCCAGGGATGGGTTATATTGATGACCCCAACAAAGTGTTGCACACACGATTCTAAAGCATGATTCCAACAGAGGAGCTCATGGAAATGTCATCTTTTGATAAGGAGGTTGTATACCCACAGACAAGGAAGATGCTCTCATGGGCATTTGATTCCCATCTTGATGAGCCAGAATTCAAAGTAAGCCATGGGGCAATAATAACAATGCCAGAATCAGAAGGAGACAACCCATTGGTGAATGCTTAGCAGCTCTCATACGAACAACTGTAAAACGCACTCAACAAGTTCTCCATTGAGGTCGAAGCTAGACTCTTTGGGTAGAATGATAGAATCAAAGATCTAGAGGATGAACTGAATAAGAAAGAGGAAGAGCTAGTTGCAAGGAAAAAGGAGCTAAGTCAAGAAAATATGATCAGCGCTCAGTGGCAGCGTGAGTTAAAAGACAAGAAGGCTAGAGTGAACAAAGTATACAAAAAGGTGGATTCCATTACAGATGCCATAGTGTTAAAGCATCCAGACCTAGCACCTCCCGTGGAAGTATGCATCTTCCCTGGAATGCCTGGAGGACTTAACAAGAACCCTCACCATGGAGAGGCAACCACTAGCTTTGGAGTCTGTAGAAGAGGTGGCCACATGCTTAGAAAAGGAGGATAAATTGAAAGTTATGGTGCTCATAGCTGAATACAGCAAGGTCCTTGTTGATGTAAAGATTACCTCTCAAAATGCTGAGGCCACGTATAAAAACTGCGAGGATAGAGACAAAGTGGCGAGCATGCTGGTCGCCAATGATGAAGCGGAACTTAAAGAGTTCTAGGAGAAGAACAAGGGGAACATAGTGGAGTGATAAAATATCCTAGCCGAGGTTGAAAAGAAATTTGAGGCCATTGAAACCTTAAGGGATTCAATCAGAAACCGGTTGAAGGAGCTATACCCGCAAATTACACGAAGGATGGATGCGCTGGAGGATATAGGCAAGGAGTTAGAGAAGATTTTTGACACCATGAGTCACACAAGGGGATGGGATAGGTTTTGATCAGGTGAGTGCCTTAGTAGGTGATCTTTTGCAGAGAGCATAGGAATGACGTTTATTCTTGGAAGAAGTTGGAGGCCAACTTACAAAAATATTTTCCTAGCTTATTGCAGTGATGCCATCACTGTCCCACTCTTTCTTCTTTCCCAAAATACTTCATCCCCTTATTATTTTTCCAAGGCGTAAGCCTACTATGATTCCTTATCCATTTAAGAAGTGTTTCCATAGAAAGAGAACAGGCATAGTGTGGGGTAAATGTTGGGGCCGTTGAAATATTGGCTAAGTGCAAAAAGGCGTGTAGGTGCGAAAGGCCTAGTTGAAGAAAGGTGCGTAAGAAGAAGGTGCGCAGGGAAGGGTTTAAAGGAAACCCATGGTGTGTGCATGGAAAAATCCAAGGTTTCAAGACTTATCCATATTTGGAATTTTGGGTACGGATACGAGGAAAAGTGTGACTCGACTGTGTATGTGGAGTGGATAAGGAGTTAGCTTGGCGATATGTTGGCCTACGGAAGGAATATGCCATGTGCTAGAGGCTTCTGGAAGGGAAATCATGGCATGGAGTGGTGAGCTTAGGACTTGAAGGAGCATGCACTCCTGAAGGACCACATTCAGACACTTGATGACAGATCTAAGGCCACTGAGATGAATGAGTTGGCAATTCAAAGAGGCTAATATATACAAGTGCGTGTAGAAGTAAAATATACATAGATATAAAGAGAGAGATATATAGAGAGGGCAGAGCTCTGCAGAAATATACTACAAAGAATCTGTTAGCCTTAGGAAAATAAGGGTAGGAAAGGATGTATCAAGGGGTTAGGAGTTATAAATTATCTTTTGAGGGCCTAGTTATATGAGTCCAGTTATAATGCATGACTACAATCTACCTTTCTGTGACATTTTGTAATGGGCGTAATGAATGTAATAAGGTTACCCAGTTGATATGAATATGAGCATTAATGATTCTGATGCATACATCCTTTTTTCATAGTTCTTTTTCATTTATGTTTATGAACTAACTATGAATGCTTGTATGAATTCCTTTCTACTTTGGGTATAAGTTCTATAATCTGTTAAGCACTTTATGTTTGGAATGAATGCAAGGATTTAGAAGCCGTTTTGAGATCTATGGTGCTTGTATGTCTTGATTTCCTTTCAAATATCTTGAACTTTGATCATAGATGATGTTTCCCATTAAAATCACATACAAGAGAGATTCAGATGCCCGCACGTGTGCCTCGGGGTGAGTGCCCAGTGCCCAGCTGGGTGATAGGTCGATGTGCATTGGGATTTATTTCCTTTGTGATGGGGGGTAAAAATGACTACAAAATTCATGAAATATATTGCAATGAAATAAACACATTTTGAAGGTTTTAGAGAATACTATCATTTGGTAAATATTATATTGTATTTATTTCATGAATGTCAAGTTATATGAAATATATATTCTAATTAGAACCTTTCTATAAACCAAAAATACCACTATGCCAAAATGAGATTACTTAGACATAATATCATCTATCAAGTATGCAAAACCACACGAGGATTAAGTTCAGAGAGTCAATATGAAAATGTGTAGTCAATATTCGTATCAAGGATTGAGTTCATAGGTGTACCAAGGTAATGGAGGTTTAAACATTCATCAGATATAAAGTCAATATGTTTTGCCACATTGTATTGAAGGTCACATATATGTTTTACAGGGTCACATAAGAGGGGTTGGTTTTAATTATCAATATATTTTAAGGTTTGTGAACATTATTGGCGGGAAAGGATGATGAATTCACTCTTAGATATGCCTCTTAAGTTCATATTTGAATATATTTATATATTTTTATCGATTCTCCCTCACACAATGCACTTAACCTCTTATAAGGATGCAATTTGTATGAATATGCCTAAAATTCTACTAAATACATTGCTTACTGCATTAAACAAAAATATGGCAAACACTTTCCTCTACACATGTCTTGTTTATCTTAGATTGAATAGAACATCCTTTACCAACCAAAATTATTCAAAAACCCTAGAATTATAATGATAGTTAAAGCTATCGCCTCCCATTTGACCCTAAAATTATACGTGACCTTCAAATACATATGAAAAACATATTGACTATGTATTTGCACAAGTTTTAAAGCTCTATTAGAATGAGACACACTTTGAAGGTTAAAATATATCCTATAAACATGTTGTCCACATATATATGCATTAAATACCTCTATATACATGGGTCACCACTTCACTTTATATTGAAGTGGTAAATACTTAATATTAGTGTTTAGGTGCAACTGTAATTTATAAATACATAGTATTTACCACTTCAATATTAAGTGAAGTGGTAAATGCTATGTATTTATAACATGTAGTTGTACCTAGACATTAATATTAAGTTTATTGATAAACATATTGTATCTATGTTTTAATGATCCTCCCTCACCTAAGAGCGTTAAAATCCTATAAGGATTCCATCCGCATGGACATGCCTTAAATGCTACAAAATAATTTTCTTACTACATCAAACAATGATTTGGTAAACACTTTGTGTTTACTCTTTGAACCTACACATAAATATTACATAATGTGGCTAGAGGAAGAAAAAAATGTCTAGCATACAAAGGCTAGGTCATTGCATAGAAAGGTAACAACACAATGAAACACATCAAAGGGCATATTATCTAAGTTTATCCATTTATTTGAAATTCCACAAGGAATGTGTGTGAACATAACAACTATGTAGAGGCAAGTGAGTCTATATGTAAATATAATGTTTTAAACATCTCATTTTTTATATATGACAAATATGTGACAATTCCAACTCAGAGCATCTCATTGTGACAATACTCTATCACTTGTAAAATAAAACATGATATTTTTCAGCCTTTTATTTATTTTTATATATGATATCTTGCTTACTATATTGGTGGTTTTTCAGTGAAAATAAAAATATTGTTTCCATATGGAAATTGAAAATTTGTTGAGTGTGTCATATATGAAAAATATTACATATTGATCATTTATATTATATGACCTCAAAGGAAATAAGAAATTTGAAAGAAGCGTCAGTTTTAGGGATGGTAGTATAACACATCACTGGGTCAAGTATAGGGCCTTTATATGTGGGTTACAAGGAGCAAATCGTCTCGAAGTTCACAACATTACCATATTATCTCAAAACATGCTTGTTATGAATTAAATGAGTCATGTTTGGGCTTGTAATAGTGTCACTATTTATTTCCTATGAGTTCAAGCCAAAAAGTGTGCATATTTATTTGAGAATGTTCATATGTTCATGTAGAGGCTAACAAAGGTAGACTAAAACCATGTCACTTGTCTAAGGAGATCACAAGTCACGAAGTGGTATATTTTTTAGCAACTACCATGAAGAAATTTTTAATATGAGTAAAATTATTTTGTATAAGTCAGTGCCTTGTACTTCATGTTGGTTGCATTTATCTCACTTTAAATGGTTCATTAATAATAAAATTGTATGCAATAAATACTATTCTCTATTCATTGTCTAACTTTTATTATTTGTTTTATTGTTTCATTTATAATGTGTATTGAAATGAAGTATAAATGATACTTGTTTAGAATGTTAGGCATTATTTTTACCACAATAAAAAAATTCCCAAAGCCATGAAAATAAAGTGATTTATGATGGACCATTCTATAAAGTTGGAAGCTAAATGTGATGCCTGTTAAAACAACCCACTTGAGACCCAAGAAACAACCTAGGGTTGGTTAGGAAAATTATGGAATAATTTTTTTTGTTTAGAAGTGTCCACAACTAGGTTGCAAGACAATAGTTGACACTAACAGGTTTTAGAACATGTTTAAAATTACTAGAACAAACTTTTCCTTTATTAACAATTATCAGAGGTCACATGGTCCAAATTTTTAGGGTTAGAAGTTTCAGTTAGGTTCAGGGAGTAAAATATCACCATACCCATTCTCTAACAGGATAATAGTTTCAACTTGATTTTTCTCACACTTAACACATTCAAAATTTCCCTAAATCATTCTCATTGGATAGGAAATTTTCTCACCTTTCCAACAATATAAAGAAGTCCTCCTAAATCCTTGTAGAACTTTAGATATGGACCGGCGGACTTTAGGGGGTCAAATTTTCCCCTAAGGGGACACATGTCAAGCAGGGGTAAAAAGCAATTTTTGGGTTGGCGTGTCACAAGGCGGTGTTTATCCATTTTACCGTGTAGGTGAAAAGTCTACTTTTATTCCGCACTTCTGCGGGTCCTCTAAGGACATGTGTTGGGCTCTAAGCCAAGGCGGAAAGGATGAGGAAAGGGCGGGGTGATTAAGGTGTTTAAGACTTTTCACCAAAGGGAGGAAAATTTCCAATTAGTGCCTGCGCGCCCACGGGTCTGCCAGGGACACATCGCGCTCCACAAACCGATGTAGAGATAAGAGAGAGGGATGAGTGGAGCAGCAGGGAAAATTGGTGAATTTCACCAAAGGAGGGAAGAGGTTAGACCGGCGCATGGGTCCATGCGTCCGTGGAGGAGACTTTCCCATGGTAGGGGCGGGAGTGTGGGGGCCACGGAGGTTTTAAGGGAAATTTTCCCAAACAAAATTTGTAAAAAACAAAAGGTTTTCCCCCTCTCCCCCCCCCGCCGCCCCCCCCCCCCCCCGCTATCACCCCCAAGATGCCACATGGTAGCCTCTGGTTGGCTGTGGGCCGGCAAGGATAATTTCAAAAAAATTCCCCAACATTTTTTTTTAATTTCTAAGGATTTTAATGGGAAATTTTCGGGCTGTGGGCTCGCCAGGAAAATTTTTCCCAAATTTTCCCGCCAAGGAAGGAAAACTTCATAGGGCCATAATTTTTTCTAGAAAGCTCAGTTTTGGGAAAACAAGGACTTTCTGGAAAGCTATCAATGCCCTCTTTGCACATGAATCATAAATTTTACATTTTGATAAGGTTTAAGGGGTCAATTTTATGAAAACGGCCTGCAGGTTTATAGTTAGCAAACTGGTAATTTTGACTTATAAATTTTTGTTCAATTTGATCGCCTTCTTCACTGAACATCTCAAATAGACATGGAGGATTAATCTAGGAAGGATTTAGAATGGTTTAGGAAGGTAAATTTTCTCAATTGATTCCAATTTGAATTTTTTTCCAACAATTGGCAGAAAATGACTGTGAAAGGGATTGGGCTCGATTTTGCAATGTTTTAGATTGTTTTCTTAAGTGTTCTTGGTCAATTTTTAGTTCATTGATGTCATAGCATGCTAAATTATATCATTTCCAAGTTGATTATTATGTGCAGGTCTAAACTATACATTTTAATTAAATTTATTTGCCAGTTTTAAAAATTTACAAAGAGATCAAATTAAAAGGGGTCCATATAACTTTTCATCATGCAAGTATGGAATTTCATTTCCAATCTAATCTAATACATTCATTTGTACATCCAATAAACAAAAAAGAATATCTAATCCAATAAACATAATAAAATATAAATATTCTTCACATTTTGAATGTACAATTTCCACAATCAGTTACATACATCTTTTCTTCACAACTATACATTACAATTTCATCCAAATCAAGTGGGAAAGGATTACAAATGTATTTTTTTCACAAGGGGCTAGCAAAACTATCTTCTTTTGCTCTAGAACAACAACATGCAAGTTTTCTTTTTCTTCCAGTTTGATCACAACAAAAGTGGGGGAAAGGCAACGCTCTCCACCCAACCAAGATATCCAATGAAAGGAGAAGCCATCCTTCATCATTGGCCCTTGAGCCCCAACGATAAAGCAATAAGAGGTGTGATTCAACCCATGGCAACAACTAGCTTCCACTAAAAACACAACATTCTTTCAACATGCATAATTCATTATAAAACATAGTCCACACAAAAATAATAGTTTACAACTGCATTTGAAAACAATCAAAATAAAACTCAAGCTTGATCATGCAAGCCAATGGAGCAAGGACTATGGGGAAAGCTGTTGATGCCTCCCAAATGAGAATTGGACATCCACTAGAACAAACTGCCAATAAATTTTTCCACACATATCCTTATGCCTCCCACAATCCCTCCTTATGCCCCCCACAAAGTAAGAAATGCAAGCTATTTATTTTCCATGGTGGATCCCAAACCCAAACTCCATCCACAAAATTCTGATGTCAATGGCATTCCCTTATGCCCCCCACATGGATTCACCATCGCCTTCTCCTACACCATTCCTATGGCAATCTACCCAACCAGCCAACAAATAAATCAAAAAACATGCACCATTCATTCATACACAAAAGAAGAGCTAAGCTGCTACCTTTCCATGGTAGCTTTTGTTTCCAATAGCAAGCTTTCAATGACAAAAAACACAGACACAAAATAGCAATGCCAAGTATGAAACTATTTCCAATCTCCTCCAAAATCCTCAAGAGCTCCAAACAACAAAAAATGCGCCCCCAAAGAAGTTTGCAAAATGATTCAACAACCCAAAACAAAAAAAAGAGTTTGAATTTTATAGAAGAGGGAAGAGAAGAGGATGATGTGGATCCATGTAGGATGCCACATCACACATCCTCAACTCCAACACAAAATAAAAAATTTCATTCTCCCAAGCACAATAAAGAGGTGGATGAAAATATGACAATATACTTGCACACTCCAAAAATCCCACACCCTAAAGGACTACAAAATAAATAAAATGTAAGAGAGTGCAATCAAAATTTGCAACATGATTAATAAAATGCATTATAAAATTCTAAAATCACACCTCCAACCATAAGCATGGTTGGTAAATTAAATTGAGAGGTATGGGACAAGTTTTACTTGTCCCAAAAGCCTCCAAAAATAGCCCCCAAGGAAAAATTTGAATTTCCAAGGAGGTGGAGTGTTTCATACTCCAAAATCTGACTTACACAACTCTTACACAAACTTACACATCCCTTACATATTTAATACAAAGAGCCAACAACTTCCATTATTACTTTCCCATATCCCAATTTGATTTATTTAAATTTTAACCATATGATTTCTCACATTAATCTACCACAATTTTAATTAAATAAAAGAAAGGGACACATTACTAATAAAATACATACAACAATAATAAAAGGAAACACATTAATAAAATACACAAACTCATGGTCACATATAAAGGTGATCCCCCCATGGGAATCCCTAACAACAACTAACACAACACAATAAAACAAGTTGCCATGGTGACCTTGTCGAATTCACCTAGAATTCTATTGTGGTTGGTCTCCAATCCCCTCGATTTTTTTTGTGATTTTTAACCTACAAAACAAAAATACCTCCTTTAGCCTCATGGCCATATCAGAACATCAAAAATGATATAAATAAAATCACAAAATCATCTAAATATGTGAATCACAACAACATCAAAGAAATTTTAACAAAATCACTTACAATTTATATCAATAACATCAAAGTAACAACTATATCATTTGAAATTTAATCAACTACTATATCATCATCGTATAATATCCAAAATCACATTTCTGAACAACATCCATAAAACATCAATGTCAAATAGTATATCATCATCCACATATGAGTGTCTCTAATAATCATCGTGCATCATAACCAAATCAAGATCAACAATAATCCTTGATCAAATGTCTAACATCATACTAAATCAAAGCATAATAACATCCATAATGTGATCCACAGTATCAATACCAATATCAAAAGGTGTCAAAGGGAAGTGGGCACTACACTAAAGGAGATTTATTTGTTGATATACATATAATGAAAATTGCAATAAATTCAACATGCATTGTATTTTTTATGTTCTCTAAATTTCCAAGCATTTGTTGCATGGAACTATTTGAGAACAAAAAATTTCCTCCTTTTTATTTCTAATACCAATGTATTTAACTTATTTGATATGCTTTGTGGAATAGGACGTATCTAAACCATATGCGAGTAGAAACCCATGAAGGAGGAGTCTAGGGAAGATTGGGGATGAATTTTCTCATGTAAATATGATTGAATTATTTTACTTTCTTCATTTGATGGATGTGCATAAAATATCACATGAAATATGCTCTTAATTTCTATTTTGTTTTTTATATAAGTAATGTGGCTTTTTTTTACCCAGTATCATTTTTTTTAATATTTTTCTTTTTTCCTTATTTTGAAACAAGAAGTAGTTAGTACACCTTTGAGGAGATCCTCACAAAGGAGTAGGTTAGTGCATAATGAAGTGAATGTGGACGATCCTAAAAGAGGTTGTTTGCTTTCATAATTATCATGGAAATTCTTATAACACTTTATTATATATGTTTTAACCATTTTTCAAATAGGATGTACTTGAGACGAGATTGAAAGGATAACCAAAATACATTCAAGAATGCACATTATTATTTCTACTTCATCAATAAGTCTGTGTACTGAAGTGATTTACATTGAAAAACCATAAATCCTTTCATGTTTGTGATATTATGTGTTGTCTATAACTAACATTCTATTTTGGGATTGATAAATGAAGGACAATGAAGATCCTCCCCGTGACCTAAAATGTAATTTAGTTGATGAGGAGGAGCATAATGCTGAACTCAAGGTAAAAATAGATGTTTTAAGAACAATTTTGTAGTCTTTATTTATGTGTAGTAGTTGGCCATCTCCCGCAAATATTGTCATTTTTAATTATATATGTTTTGTATTATTTTGGATTAGGAAGCAACGGATGTACCGTTGAGGATATCCTCATGAATAAGTTCAATGGACATTAAGGTGAGTGTATATGATCCTAAAAGAGGTCTTATTTCGTAAATTTTGTCGAAATCCTTATAGAATTTGGGTATTTGTGTTGTTTATTATTTTTCAAATAGGATGTAGTGGAGACAATATTCAAGAGGATATCCAAACAAAATACAAGAAGGAACATCGTTCTCTCCACTTCATGTTTGGTAAGTGGGGTGTGTCAAGGTGATTTAAACTAATAAGTTGGTAATCCTTTTATTTTTGTGATATTATATGTTGTCTATGTATAACAATCTACTTTTGGGATTGTGATGCAGGAGCATCACTATGCAAAATAACAAAATTTTGGATTTCATACTATTTTGGCTTGATTAGGGTCTTGATAGACATTCTAGGTATTTTAGTAGACTTCCAACACCTTCTTAAGCTTCTCCATTGGTAACAAGGAGCAAATTTGAAATTTCCCTCCAAAACAAACTCTTGTAAATATTTGAAATTCCTAATTCATAATATGGGGGTCTAATGTGAGTGTGAAGGTATTTAATGAAATGAAAGGACACTAAATGTAAATAGGTTGCTTTACCTATCTAACTAGGGGTTTAACACGATAAACTAAATTCATACCATGATTAGATTTCTCAAACCACGATATAACTACCTCCTTTATGAGGATGAAAAAGGGGTATCTGAGTGAGGAAGAGAGGGGAGAGAGAATTAGGGTGATAAGGTGGAGAAATACATGTATCTAGAGCTTGGAAGACTCTAAAAAACATGTTGTAGTCATTGATGGCTTGTATTCGTATGGTTCTTGAAATATAATTTTTGTAATTATGAATTTTATGCATAAATTTTGAGAAGGAAGTGATGAAACCATGTTTTATCTAAATTATTGTTATTGTAGGTGTGAAAGGGTACTGACAAGAAGGATGGTAGTGTTAAGATCCTTGAGTAAATGAAGAACATTGTTTGTGGAAAACTTTGAGTAATAGCTTGCTAAGTAATTTTTCTTGTATAATGGATGACTATGAGATTGGAATGTGAGGATCAAACAGAAGCACATACACATAAAAAATGTTACACTCCAACGAAATAAAATATGATCCAAGTAATAAACAAGAGTATAATCAAACAAATAGAATCATGCATAAGGAAAAAAATCTACTCATACTCATAGATCAAAATAATAGGGTACATATGAGAGTACTACATAACTCCTATGCCTCGATAATCAATCTCCCATGAGGAGAAAAGGATTTACAATTCCCAAGTTGGAATGTAACTCTTGTATGACGCACAATGACACATATGAAAATGACAACTTCTATGATGAAATCTTTCATATGTCATTTAACTCCTAAATACCTATGACCTTACCTAAGTGATATGGCGCACCATGTAAGGTGGACAATTCCCCGAGATGAAAAAGAAAACACCTCACACCAACACCCCCATTCATCAAAGCTTAGGTAGAGGGATGGCAAGCTAGAAAAGAAAAATAACTCCCCTATAAAACTTATAAGGATGTGTCATATGGGTCCTATCAACTAAAGGAATGATGAGGTACCCATGTACAAACTACAATATTTATAGAAAGTAAGAGGAGAAGAGGACTAGACATCCTGAAGAAGATGGGAAACTGTAGAAGAGCTTACCCCAAGAAGAGAGAGTAAGTGAAGAATATTATCTTCAGTGAAGGGCTTGGTAAAGATATCTGCAACCTGATCATAAGTTTGATAATACTACAAGTCAATGACGTCTCCATGAATCATCTCCCATATGAAGTGCATGTGAATCTAAATACCATCCGTCTGCTAATGTTGAACCATATTTCAAAAAATCAAGATCGCGCTCATGTTGTCACAATATATGATAGTAGGCCGTCAAAAGTGAATACCAAACTTTGTCTAAATCCCTTACAACCAAAAAACTTCTATGGTAGCGTTAAATGCTCCCTTATATTCTTCCTTTGTAGAAGATATAAAAATCCCATTTTGATTCTTTCTCGACCGACAGGGCTTGAAACAAGAGAAAAATTATATCCTGAGGTAGATTTATGATGATCGAGATAACCGACCCAATTAGAATATGTAAATCCAACTAGATCAATCTTTTCCCCCTCTTAAGTAGTGAATACCATCAGTATGAGTGCCACAAACATAGTGTAACTGTAGACACCAATTTTCAGTTTAACACCCCTCTTGTGCATCCCGCGTTTGTTCTCTTTCATGCAACTTCCCCCTCTCGCCTTTCTCTTTCCTAAATTTAAATAAATCCCACCTTTTTACTCACCTGATTTAATTAATTATCAAATGGGCTCCATGTGGACCCATTTGATAATTAGAATTTTTGCATTATCTCCCATCTCTCACAAATTATTCAATCCATGGGTATTAATATACCCATCCAACACCCCTTTCTTAATTTCAAAATATGGAATCTTTTATCTCATCTACCATGTCAATCATGCTCCCCACTCCATCTAATAAGTCAAACTTTAGGCCCCACATGATAACATTATACCTTTTAACTCGGGTTACTCTACGCAACCCCGGTTACTTGTTAACCCCAATCTAACCTCACCTCCAAGCTATAAATATGGGTTTTCCCCCATATTTCAAGGGACCTGCAAGTTGAAAAAAAAAGTTAGAAAATTTGGGAAAATGTTGTTTTGAATTCTTGGATTCTTATTTATCATTTATATCCTCATATGTCCTCGTAATGACATGGTAATCCACATGATACTCTGCTCATGATTTGTTAGTTCACGATGCGTGGTTCTTGTTACATGTTGTGTTCGAATTAGATCAATAGCACCATCTACATACCCACAGCGTCAGGTTCCTTTGTTTATTAGCTTGCATGTTATATGTTTATCTTGTATTTTATCATTATCTTTCTATACATGGGGGTTGATGTCCTCTAAGGGAGTTAAAATCCTCTTAGAACTGGCATTGTCTAGGAAACCCCCGCATATTGTTATCTAATCCTATCCGTTTCAGTTTTGCAGATCTATCCTCTTTATATCACACATCTATCTTCTTTGCACCCGTAGATCCACATCTACATCTGAGGTCCTAATCCCTCCCTCATTCGAAGTTATTGGTGGCTTCTTGTATCATCTTTCACCCGTGCGATAATGAGGTTTCCTGTACAACAAAAGGATCCATTTTTATGCTCTCTAATGCATCTCATGAGGCTTCTACATAAATCTAGACATGATACAAACAGATACGAAAGATTCAACTGATTTTGGATCAGATAGATAAAGATCCCTACCAACTGGTGATAAAGAGTACCATCAACTATGGGAGGTGATAAATCAACAACTAACTTAAACCCAAAAATTAAAGGAGTAAGAGATGGCTTATAATAAGACATATGAAACCTAGCTAGTAAATAAATGGTGTACTTAGGTTGATAAATCACAATTCTCGATTCATATTGGGTAATCTATATCCTAAGGAAGTAGACAAGAAAACCTAAGTTAGTCATGGAGAACTTGTTGGCCAAGGAAATATTCATAGAATCAATGATCGAGGAAGAACTACTTGTGATTAAAAATTCATAAACATACATAACAAGGATGATCATGGAATCATCATGTCGAATAATGTAAAAATTTGGGTCAGAGTGACTCCTAGTGAACGTTGATGCAAGAATAGAGTCCATCTTAGCATACCAAGCTCAAGGGGCTTGTTTAAGGCCATAGAGATACTTATTTAACTTGAAAACGAGGGAGGAATCCTGGACATAATCCAAAGATTGTTCTATATAGATTTGTTCCTCTAGGTCCCCATGAAGGAAGGCACTCATAAGGTTCATCTGACGGACTTCCCATCTATTCAAAATAGTGATAGAGAGGGTCATTCAAATGGAATTCATCTTTGCAATGGGAGAAAAGGTCTTTGAATAATCAACCCCTACTATATGGGAGAAACCCTTAGATATAAGTCACGCTTTATAATTCTCTATGTTCCCATCGACACCATAATTTTTTTGGTACACCCACTTACACCAAACTATTTTTATTCCTTTCAGAAGAGGGATGAGATCCTAAGTATCATTCTTCATGAGTGAGGAATACTCCTCATTTGTGGTATAAGCACACTCAGGAATCCTAGAAGCCTTCGAGAAATACTGAGAGTCATAAGTGGAGGTGAAGAAGGCATGGGGTCCAATGAACACTAATGAGCCTGTGTCTCATCTAAAGGATCCCCTATCCAATCTATAGCACTCTACAAGGTATTCATATCCCAACAAGGACCAAGAGGAGAGTCAGGCTAATAATCTATAGATTCTTTACTCGAGTGAGAAGTGAAAAATTCTTCATCATCACTACTATCAAAATCATTAGATTCCAAATCATGAGGAGTGGGAGGAACATCAGGATTAGGAGGAGGATCAACAAGATCATACGAATCAAAATCAAAATCAGAATCAGAGATAGGTATAAGGACCTCAGCGGGTGTAGAAGTGGAAGTAGAAGATGACTCATCAAAATTCACACTTATTTCAATATAAAGCTGATGAGTAGTAGGCTTCAACAATATATAATCATTCATACCATCGGAATACCCTAAAAAGATACAAGGTTTGAACTGTAGTTCCAAGGCCTTGCATCTCTTTTTGGGAATTCAATCCATAACATTTGATCCAAAGATGTGAAAGTGCTTGATATCAAGTTTGTGTCCATACTAGGATTCAAAGGGTGTTATCCCTCTTACTTCCTTGTGTGGAACACGATTCTAAATGTAGAAATCACAGTTCATGGCTTTGTCCCAATACTACGAAGGAAGGGATTTAGATTGAACCGTACAAGTGGCTATCTCCTTAAGAATTTGGTTTTTTATTTTCCCAACTCCATTTTGCGGAGGGTTGTAATGATCTATATGATGAAAATTAATCCCTTCGGAGGTACATAAACCTTTGAACCTATTACTCACAGACGTGCATCTATTGTCTATTCCAAGAACCTTGATAGACCTTTCATATTTTTTTCTCAACAAGAGCCTTGAAGTATTGAAAGTGATCAAAAACTTAAGATTTCTATTTGATAAAACATGCCAAAGTGTAATGCAAAAAATTCATCAGTGAGGTAAGTATATAAAGATCCCTAGTAAATGAAGGAGATGGGATAGGGCCAGAAATGTCACTATAAACAAGATCTAAATGACGAGAATCTCTCTAAGCCTTTCCTTTGCCAAAAATTTCTTCGAGGTGCTTTATGAGGGAATAACCCTCACAAATACCCTTAGAAAATTTGATGTGGGGTAAGCTATTGACCATCTCATTTTGGCTCAATTGTTCTATGTAGCGATAGTTTAGATGACCAAAACACTCATTTCATATCTTGCTGACCTCATTTGCATGAGTAAGCAAGCTAGTGGGCGTAGAATCAGAAGTAAAGTGGGATACGATGTACAATTGCGAATGATGATCCACCTTTCCCACAGCATGCGTATAATCATTGAGAAGCTCACAAATAATCACCAAGTTAGGATTAAATTTCAATCACATTCCTTCACCAAGATGAGTGATTTAGTAAACTGATATAATATTGGTAGAGAGATCAGGAACACTCAACACGTGGTTAAATTTTCCACCTTCTACTTTTACCGATCTACTACCGAAAAATAAAACTGAAGTATCATTACCCAAAGTGATTTGGGACATGCCACATTCCTCAATGTTAGAAAATGTAATATGCAAAGATCTCATGTGGTGTCAGGAACTGGAATCAATGATCCATGTGGATGAAGAAAAACCTCTAGCTACAAAGGCATTTCTTTTATTCTTCTCAAATTTGGACTCTTTCGCTTTGGAAGGCTAAGAATTTGGAGCATTTTGTTTGATAGACTCCAAAACACCTAGATTATTCTTCTCAAGTAAATGAGTTAGGTGATATGTTTTTTTATCTCATACACTGATGCTCCTCATGTCTAGTCTTCTTACAATAGAAGCACTTACACTTTTCCTTCTTTGATTTAGGCTTGGAAGTAGAATTGTTAGTGTCAAATTTGGTTTTTGGTTACGTTGGTCTTGGTTTCATTCTTAGGTTGTTCCTTTTCCTCTTTCTTATTTTCATGTTTCTCATCCTTTCCCTTATCAGTACTTGCTACAAGGGCATATGACTTGGATTTGAGTGCTCCCATTTGAATCAACTTATCCTGTTTTCGAATGAGTTGGGATGAAAAGTTTTCAAATGAGGGAATATTCCAAGCAGTCTTTAGAGCTTCTTTCATGGCATGGAAGGTAGAAATGAAGACAGAGCATTCATGGCCAAGCTTAGAAATAATCAACAAGATAAAGTAGGCATCCTTTTTATCAACTCCATATTATTTCAATAGTAATCTAGTGTGGAAAAACTTTGAGAAGAAATATTGTGGGTAATCAAAGTTACAAGGAGTTAATCCTAGAATTTTTTTCTTCAACTCATGTCATCTTGTTTTCCAAACATATCGTCAAGATTTTTATAGGCGCGATCGGGTGTTGTGGAAGATTCAATGTGGAAAATGAAGTAAGGAGAGATGAACATATAAAGAATACCTAAGTCTTCGTCACTTTAGACACCAATTTTTCACCCCTAGGTGACCCAACACATATTAATCATATTATATCTATTCACATTATTATTCCCATCCTAAGTCCATTATCCCTATAATCTAATTTACCATCGTAAAAACCTCATTTACCCACCTAGAATCTTATTTACCCTCCCCTAACCATATACAAAAAATATAACATAAATCACCCTATCCCAACCCCTTAACCTCTTCCTACCCATATTCCTAACCTCGCATCATCCTAAAACAACCTCAACCTTTGGATGGAAAGTAGTTTGAATCATTTTCCATCCTTGACCAAATCGACAATGATCCATGATTGATGATGATCGTTGTAGATGTCATCCATTTTATTTAGCCACCTTCCTTCTCTATTTTTCAGTTAGTCAAAGATTGGATTTGGGAGCAAATTTCTATACCTCTGTATGAAATTACAATGATATATCACATCAACAATTTGTTCTCATTCTTTGGGGAATATTTTTTAAATGATCTATCAGTGGATTAGAGCTTTGTTATCTTTAGAATCATTCAATAAGGTTAATACATTTATTTTTATCATTTTTCAGTCATATCTTACATTGGTCATATCCTGCAAACATTTTTCTTCACTATCCTCTATAGTCACCTTGCATTATGTCTTTCGTTTGATCATTTAAACAACTTTTAGTATATTTGCAATTTTTTCAGATATCACAGTCGATCCTTGATCACCATTTATCTGGTCGTTAATTTTATTTACCATCAACTATCCATTTATATGTGTCATAATCTATGCATTCTACATCTTCTTTATTCCCAGAGTCCCTCTAGTTCATCTTGGCATCATTAAACTCTTTCCTACATCAATCATAGTCTTTTTATTAGCCCTTGATAAAATAGACCCCTTTGTCCCTAATCACTACCAATTCTTGATCACTATCAATCCCTGTCATTTCAATCATTTTATCAGTTATCATATCTTTATCAATCTGTTTCAGCCTAATATGTTTTCTTGTAAGATGTATTGTTTTTAGATGATATTTCCAGTTCCATCACACCCCATTACAAGCATATACGATGTTCCAATTATGCAACAACCTTTCATGTGGGAGAAATTTGACATCATCCATGAGCTCAACCTATGCGTCATTTCACTTACTCTCAAAATCAAAGAGATCAAGGAGTAACTTGAGGTCGTACAAAAAGAACGAGAAGCCGCATAATAGTTTTTGTTTGACTACTTCGAATAAATTGAGCTCGATGTAGCTCTAGCTTGGGCCACCTATCAAGAAGAGTAGGAAATCTCTATCCCCCTTAAATTATAGATTTATTGTTGTGATATTATCCTATTATCAAATTACTTAATTGTAAAACATGAGTTGGCACCCTTCAAGGAAGCCCCTTTGGATTCTTGGGATTAACCTTTTACAAGCAACTAGTTTAATCCTTATCTAATATTTGTCTTGTCTAGCTGTCTTTGTATGCAATTATTATCACTTGGAAAAAGGAGGAGCCTCTTGCATTGTCCGTGTAGTCACTCATCCCAACATTGCATTTTTCGATGCAGGTATAAGTAAACCCTACTTTATTTAGAGTTTTTGGTATTTCAACATAATAACAACTAACTGAAAAATCACCATAAACATCCTGACACTCCCAATTGGACCTTTAGTCCCTTATTTATTAGATTTCATATCTTTATGTTTCCTGTCTTTTCAAGTTATCTAACCTTTCATCTTGGAGTGCTTCGCTATCGTTGTTTTAAAAACACGTAAAAATTAAAATTAAAATTAAAAGGGAATAACAATTACAGGTACATCCTTTTTCTTTTATTTTTACTTTAATCATTTCATCTTGTGTGGTTTGTTTTTATTGAAGTAAAAATTGCTTTTGGGTCTTAATAATGAACCTTCATTATTCTTTCTCATCTAGTCTAATTAGGATTTGAATGAATTACATTCATGAAACTCCCTTCAAACACAACAAAACCACATATCACATCAAATTTACATTTAATTAAGTCCTTCCTAGGTAGACCTATTTGGATGTCATCACCAAGGGGAAAATCCAACTTGGTGTTTTGGCCGAGTATAAAAAATATGGTGGATGGTATATTAGATAATCATCGACACTCTTATCCCTGTAAGATTGTGAAGTGAGGGGGTAAGCCCCAATACCATGCCTCTTACCAACACCAACACAGATATGGGCCTCACGTACCTTCAGGTATATCGAGGAATCTAACCTTAAACTCACCTAAAACCAAGCATATATGACCTTTTCTTAGGACCTATTTCAGCCATTTTCTCATTTCACACTTTTCTTAAATTAATCAAGATAATAAAATTCGTTGTGTGACTTATTTTTAGTTGTTTTAAACAATCATTTTTCTTTTATTTTTTGGTTGATTGTTTATTTAGTTCATGGTTTTAACTAGACAACAATATTGTCTTTAAAAAACCAAAGATATGGAAAACCCTCTTCAATAATTCCTAGACACTCTCGAGTCCCATATTCAATATATACCAAACATAATTGATCAATTTTAATGACCCCTAGAGACCGATCAAGAACCCCCAAATTATCCAAGTACTCAATCAATTACATTATAAATTCTAGATCCATATAACCCATAGTTCTTCAACAGTGGTGATATAATCTTTATAGAAATTTTAGATTCTAACCCGGTGGCCTTTAATTTTTACCTTACCTCCTGGGGTGTCCTTCTCTGAAAATGAAAGCCATAGTAAAGACCTCCCATTACCACTGTCACCATCAATTATACCCAACTCATTTACCCCGATCATGAGCCTCTCAACCAAAAACTTCACCCCCACTCCACTGCTAGTGAATCGCGAACATCAGTCCCTTCTTCGTTAGCCTATGTTGTTAGTTTCAATCTTAATGATATCTCATCACAAGAAACATCCAACCAAAAACCATCTATGTCATCAACTCCTTCATTGAGCTTGTCAGTCTCATAAACCAACACTACAATGTCTCCTTCCATATCCAGTCCCACAACTTTCAATGCTCCTACTCCACCTCATGTAAGCACATTTGGTGTTCCTATTACTACAAACCCTCTTATTGTATCTCAACTCACCCCGTCACAGTAACCTACATCCTCAATACAGAATCTAGTCTTATCCATCCCTGCATCTATACCCATCGTTAATATGAGTTCCATCACTATTACTCATCCCTTTTCACAGAAAAAATCCATTTCCCTTGTCTCACAATATAACACCATCCCTTCTTAGTATATATCACATCCATCTCATCCTCTTATCAATACTTCCATTCATATTCCTTATCAATACATTTGATCCTCACAACCCTTAGTATCGCAACATCCCGACAATATCCCAAAAAGTGCCCCTCTTCATCATAATATACATTTACCATATCAGTTGTACTAGCAATCCAATCCACATATCTATAATCAACGTATATCATCATCTTCAAATATTCAATAATAACCTCAAAAATATCCTTTACAAGAACTTATGAATATGATTGTAAGCCTTGAAACTGCCACTATGGGTTCTAAAATCACCCTTTCCTACAAAGAATGAACCCATTCACCCATAAATACATTTTAAAGCTTATCCCCCACACCTGGAACTCCCAAAATTCATTAAATTATATAGTAAGTAGGACCTGCAATAACACATCATAGCTTTCTTCCATGCACTCTATCTCATTTCCCACGACCAAGATCTCATGTTGAGGAAATTTCCCATGTCCTTAGTAGGACCTACCCTTGACTGGTATGATAACATCCAAAAATGATGTAGGAGCATCAAGACCTTAGAATGATCATAGGGAGAATTATTCAAATATGTTTGTTTATATATAAAAGAGTGATTTTGACTTGGTTGATTCAATGAACATTTGAATGTGATTGTAAAAATGTGAGTGAATTTACAAAGTAAGATTAGGTGAGTAAAAGGGTAAATTAGTTGTTTAAAATCCTAATAAGGTCATTTTTAGGTGTCTCATGAGGTGGATATAGTTGAAAATGAGTTTGAGAGAGTTTTGGAGATAAGCTTCATCCTATTCTAAGTTTATTCATGTGGCTGAGCTCATCTAGGAGCTAAGAACAAGATATCTAGTGAGTCTAGTAAGATGAAAAAAGAGTTATTCAATAGTATGAATCATGGAAGATGACCATGAGGATGTAACATATGATTGAAGTGAATAATAATAAGACATTAGATTGATGCAGGTGATAAAGATTCTATTTTGTATGTTTATTTGTTGTTTATGTCAATTGTATAGAACACCTCTATTCTTGGCCGAGAGGAAAAACTTAGACAGTCATCCAAAGAATAATTTTAGAGATCTGTAAATGCATGGATAGTTGGAAGCAGGTAAGGGAAGCTCAAATGAAATTTTTATAGCTCATGAAACTTTGTAATTTGTCTCGTAGCCTTAATTATTTGATCTCGGGCTAAAACTAATGCATCAAGCCATTTGATTTCTATCTAACAAAAATGCACAAAAATCAATGAACATATTTTTTTTGATGGGGTCTAAAGGTTTGTGAAGTTTCAAGGTATGATTCACACGTGTGAGGAGTTATGTGAAGTTTTTCAGGGAAGACTGTAACTGTACCCAAGAAAGGGCAAATTAAATTACATGGATGAACAAAATAGTGATTCAAGACCTAAAATTCATCAAGGAGTATGTTGAGGACATCTCACAGGTTTTCAAACCATTTCTTAGAAAATATCAGCACTAAAAATATCTACTTTCATAATTTGGGGCTATAAAAGGCCTAATTTACATACCCCATTACAAAGGAAGTGTGATTCTGCACAAAGCAACAAATTATGATTTTCAAGTATGTTTTAGACATCCATAAATGGTTTCCATATCACCCATTTGATTGTATGGTTGTTTCAGGAAAAGTTGAGATGAATGGGCATTTGCATGTTGAGAGGGCTAGTAACCATTAAGGCCTAAAATAGAGAACTATGTTTAAATATAAGTGTATGATTGAACCAAGATTCAAACACCTTGTTTTAGGTTAGATGAGATGTTCTAAGAGAATTAGATGTGACTCGGGGGTTTGCATATTGTTTTGATCACGTTGGTTCTTTAGAGCCTAATTGGCTAAACCAGTGAACTATAATGAATACCAAGTTAATGAGTGAATGAAAGGTCTTAAAACTTTGGAACATGTTAGAAACATTTCCCTAGGAATGTTGAGGGTGTTTGAGGAACCTACATATTGTTTTGAGTACTTAGACCCAAGAGGAATATCTAGGTCTAGCCTTGTGATTATGTAGAGAATGCATGCATAATGATTGTAAGTTAGAATTCAATGTGTGTAATGGCCTTAAGAGTTCAAGAAGGGTATTGGAGAGATGATGGAGGTATTGAAGAATGGAGTTATGATCAATGGAAAATGTCCATCAATTACATGCTTTCTTTATATGGATGTTAATACTAATATAGGTTCATGTTGAAAGAGCAACATATCTGGTAATAGTGTTTGAGTATGTTACATATACAACTTGTCCATGAATTGTATGATGAGATCCTCAAGGAAAGTTGAGAGAGAGAGAGAGAGAGAGATAGATAACCCTGAAGGATAGTGTTTATGTGATGAGAAAGATATTACAGGCCAAAAGGTAAGTTTGTTCAATATAGTAAATTGGGAAAGCTAGTGTAACCTTGCAACCAATTTTAGTATCAGAGCTGATTGCTCTGTTATAATAGGATATGTCGTAGAAGTTTATAGTGTTTGAGATTGATTGAAAGTGTGTAGTGATTTTTTGTTTTAGTATGGAAAAGGTAGAGAAGCCATCATTGCAGGATATCATGAATCTAATCCAAGGAGAAGTGATGAGAAAGATGGATAACATGATGCATGAGATCAGTGATCTAGGCACAAGGATGAAAAAAATGGAAGCAGTATGTTCAAGTATGGAGAATAGAACTGATATAAATGATGATCAAAATCATGGATAGTCATTATTTGTAAGAAGAGTTCTATTGCAACAACCAGTCAAAGTTCAGGAGCCATTCTACAGGAAAAGCCTATTTAGGACTAGGTGCAAGACAAGGCGTAAGTGTTGCAATGTCATTATTGATAATGGTATCACATATAACATTATCTCAGAAGAAATGGTCAGCAAATTATGTTGGAGAATAATAGTTCACCCTACACCCTACAGGATAGCATGAGTTCAGAAAGATCATCAAATTCTTGTAAATGAGAAATGTATAATTCCTTTTAAAATTGGGAGTTTGCATGATGAATTTTTGTGTGATATGATGCCTATGGATGTGTGTCATCTAATTTTAGGAATGTCATGACAATATGACAGAAGATTAGTGTATGATGGAAGATTGAATAAGTGTTTTCTAATGAAATATTGAAAAGAGTATGTTTTAGTGCCTTTGATGGATCAACATGCAGGTACTGAAAGGAGAAGCATGGTGTTTGGAATTAAAGTATTTGTTGAGAAGACCAAGAATCAGGTCTTATCCTTCACGAAAGAGGAAGAATGGGGCATGAATGTGTCCTTGGAAGGAAGAGAAGATAAAAAAAATGCTGTCAAGTAAGAGCAACAATCAAGATCCATTAAAAAGGATCACAAAATTCATATGAAAGCCCAAGAGAGGCTGAGAAATAACATGAAGTTAACAAGGAAGGATAAAAATGACCAAGAATGTCAGTTGAGTCACCTAGGAAAATGTGACAACAATAAGTCCTCTCAGAGAATAGGAGAGGAAGAAAGGATGTGGGGGATATTCCTTGAAGATATTATGAAAGATCATGAAGAAGATATGCAAAAGAAGACACAGGAGAGTGTCATGAGAAGGAAGGAAATAGAGAGGTCACTTGAAGACCAAAGTAGAGAAGATAAAGGACATTCAGTCCTTGAGAGAAGAATAAACAAATAAAGAGATAGATTAGCATGAGAGAATGAAGAGGAATTCATAGAAAATAAGGATGACCTTGAAGAAGAACAACACTTTCTTGATGAAATCATCATAAATGAGGAAGTACAACAAGGAACAATGAATAAAGAAAGCTCCCAAATCATCCCAAGAAGGAATCCAAGTGGAAAATAAAATGAGGGAGTATATGGAATAGTCATGGAGGGAAAAGAACCTCTATATTTTTAGAATAATCAAATCTTGTCATGTGTGCATGTTTGGTGCAGCCTAGAATTTACTAGATAACGCCCTAGACACACTGGCACATCACTCAACCTAGACTGAGTGCTCACTTGAAGCACACAAAGGTACCAGGTCCCTCTTTAGGTTTGTTGTAGCAGGATGTTAGCGTGATGAATTAAAAAACATATATATCCATAGCTAATCCACCATTCTACAATGCATACTACATTCAAATCTATGAAAGAACAAGCTTAAATAGTAATCATGATTGAATCAATAACATGCACTACTCAATTACACATAGGAATGACATGTAGGTTCGGCCAATATCTTCCATTTATTAATAAACACAAAAGCTCCTTACAATAATGGCAATCTATACCAATGTGTGCATGGATCTGATACAGTAATTTAGTCATATGCATATATCTCTATACCTCCATACATCCCTCTCTCCCTATGTGTATATTATACTATGTGCTTCACATCATATATATAGGGTGGGGAATTTCCCTTCACCGCTTATCTATTCCAGAAATAAGCCGCATGCTATTAATAGCCACGTGTTGTTTACATGTATAGCCACACATGCAAGTGTGTTATATATAGAATTCTTATAGTTAACTGAAGTGACAATCATATTCTTAGCTCGTCTCCATGCAAAACACCTCGATCCGATCCTCCAAAGATAGATAATGTGTAGCATGCATGTCTCTGCATCATTGGTGTGTTTCGCACGCCATCTTCTAAAAATAGGTCTTCATAATCAAAATCGGATAAGTCCTTAAAGTTGAACTTTCCCTCCGCACGCGGGTCATTCCTATCCCTCCGCTCCCTTGATCCTAGCCTTCTCTCCCATACAGACTTCTTGTGTGATCTCTAATAAGTATTCTCTTATCAATATTACCCCACACTAATCTCATTGTCATCCTGACAATGGGTATCTCCAAAAATTGAAGTAAAGAACAGAATAATGGAAAGAATAAGAATGAAAGAATGTAGATAAGTAAAGAAGTTTTATGAGGCTATGAGGAAGCCTCCTCTGTGTTAGTTTGAAGTATCAACTCTGGATATTCCTCCTTTATTTTGGCCTCAAAGGTCTACCATTCAGTGAGTGCTTGTTCTGATTTTCTGGAATGTCCACAGTAATGGATTCCAACTTATCCCTCGCAATCTCCCCTTTTTTCATTTTGCAGAACCAACACAATACTGGACATTGATGTCATTCTTCCTTCTAGAAGATCCATTTTCTGCGTAATTATCTTCCCAAGCTCTTCCATCTGAGTCTTATATGGCTCCTATGTTGTTTTCAAGGCCTTGCACTTCTGCTTAACCATCGACAATCTTTTGTGCAGCCCAATGTCTCGTCCTTCATTGCTTTATGGACCTCATTGTTTTCTTCCAGGGTATTTATGTTGATAAGCACCTCTGGAGCTATGCAGATGTTCAAAGCGTAGTTTTTTTTCTTTAATTCTTCTTGTAGCAATTGCAACATCCCTTCATAGGATGCAATCTTTCGTATCACTGAGTCTTTCTCTCATTCTTCATCTTGCTCTAACTTCCTTGCCGTTGTCATGCACAAAGGTTCATATTTAAGTACCAGGTCCACCAACTCTCCTACATAATGTATCACTGAGGGAAACGTTTTTGGTACCTTGGTCTCCAAGTGTGGCCTAACTCTTATGACATTGTCCACTAATCTCCTCTGCAAAGCTGATAAATACTGTCATACTTCTTCTGCAGGCCAATTCCCTCTCTTGTGTTATGCACGCTATCTCTACATCCTTTGTCTTTAGATCCTTGCATAGTGCTCTATTGTTGCATCTTTATCCATGTTTTCTTCTAGTAACTTCAGCAGAAAACCTTCACTAATGCATTGCTGACTTGCTCATCTGACATAATAGTAGGCTTTACTATCATATGTCTAGCTTGGGGTGCCTTCTTCATGTTGTCTCAAAACCACATGACTCTTCACATACATCAAATTCAAGCTCATCTATGTGGGTATGCATTGACCATGATAGTTTCTTTCGAGTGCAAACAATCACCATATCCTCATCCCATTAGCTCCTAGCCAAATAAATCCTTTTGTGTTATCATGCTCTGGAAGAAGGCATGAGACAATTTTACATGCATGTCCTCTACATACCCCATGGCTAGTGGAATGTGCTCTTCACTCATCCTCTTCTAGATCGTAGGACTGCTTAGGTAATTATAGCTTCCAAGGTTAGGATCTTGTCCTGTCTACATCTCCTGAATAGTCACATGCGTGGATCTGGAGGTGTCTCCTTTTATTTTTCTTCTATGTCCTCTCATCTCTTCATCTTTCTACTCTTCCTCAACCTTGTGGCATCTATTTTCTTACTTGAACGGGGTCAGGATAATTAGGCACGCTCGATCTCCCCTGATTCCTCTTCCACGTCTTCATTTTTACTTCAAATTTCTTCTCTTCTTTAGTTCAATGGTTGCCTCTTTGTGATGGAGGGAGACTGAAGTGTTTTACGCTTACTATTTTTGGGGTCCCACTTTGAGTCCTTGTGCATCTTGAACACTTTCTTAAATCATATGCTCCCCCTTGGACTACATCCAAGTCCTCATCATCCCCCTCTTGTGGCTGAGGTGGTGTAGTGGTGCGCTCAGCTTCACCCTTATTTGTAGGATGTATCCTACCTCTATACTCCAAACCACCACTATCTTTGCGCTCCTCCTCCTCATCCTCCACTTCAATTGGCTCTGTGGGCTTAGGCGCTTGGATGTTCTCCATTGTATGATTTTCCCTTTGGTGGTGCTGGAAGTGAAAACTCCCCTTCCACATACTTGTTATTCTCCATCTTTGGCTTCAGCTGAAGATACACCAATGCTACCCCTACATCTACTACATCCAGACTTATTGGCTTAATATTCAACACCTCCAAAATGATCCTCTCAGTGTAGGCATTTCTTCCAGGATACACATACTTCTTCCTTAATGTATGGTAGTCATAGTATACATTATCTACATTGAATACCATTCTACATGAGTCTGTAAATCTATGAATAAATGCTTGGAAATACCTTGCAGTGAATGTGTAAGGCAATTTACACCAAGGGCTCCAGACTCCATATTTCATTGGGAAACGTGTGATTCAGAAATGTTGATATACAATAAACTAAACTTGTTTCCCTACTTCTGATGGTAGGTCCTTTAGGATGTGCCACTCTTCTCCAAATGCCGCGCAGAGCCTATCATACCATTTCTCCACCCTTTTCTTGATTTCATCTGGCATGGCCCATTTACATAGGTACTTTCTGAACCTTTAAGCTGGTGACTTATTCTCCATGAGGATATTCCCATACCTTTTCCTTCGGCATGTTTGGTACTCCAATTTCCATGAATACTAGTGATAGTAGAACAACCCCAAAGCTGATCTTCCCTCTTGTGCATTCTTCCTCGACTATTTGTTCTGTAATGTAGCCCGCAATATTGTAGATTTCTCCTTCTGACATCCTACATGCAACATGTAACCACATAGTATTTACCTATGGCCACCACTCTTGATCATTCAACTTTTGTAACAAGGTGTGTTGCTGCTTGCACAACTAGACAACTCTTCAATTTTTCTATATCCATACCGCAATGGACCCTTCAGGTACCCCAAACTCATGTCTGGTCTTTAAGATCATGGCCTTATCTATGATATCATTCTTTATATCCTCTCCTGTGGCCTTCAAGCATGTAACTGATGAGATAAGCACAGAGGAGATTCTAACTCTGTGTCCTGCAAAGTAGAAGAAATCCTAGTGCACTCTACTCATCAGCCACTGATACAAGGGCTCATACTTCCTGAAATATAGAAGCTCATATAACTAGTAGACCCCAATTATCTTCAAAAGCTTTTCATCTACATCATCATACACCGGCATGTCATCCGCCATACACTTGTTTGTCCAAGTAGTGAGCAAGGAATCGAGCTCCTTCTTCTGTTCTCCGCGGTCCTATGATTGTATTTGCTCACTTTTCTCTTTCTATGATGGGTGAATCCCATTCTTGGCCAATGATGATGCCTTCTGGATATTTCATTTCTGAAAAATAACTTTCAGGGTGCCATTGCTTCCTCCTTGACAACCACCTTCTTCTTTCCTTTTTGCTACTACTGCAAATGCCTTCTTTGGTGCCATTTTTACCTTGCAAAGGTTTCCTCTTTAACTCTGTAACTTTTCGAATCAAGACCTAGCTCGATTCAATTGTGCCTAGTTGGAAACTTCACACCCTAACACCTCTTTTCCTCCTTGCTTCGCTCAAACCCTTCACTACCAGGGACGTAAGCATCTTTTTGCATAGATCTATTTGTCACACTTGGTTTCACACCCTTCACACCTTAACCCGATCACTCGGCTCTTCGCACTTAGCTCTTTCCTCAAATTCTCTTAGTCACAATGGTAAAAATTAATTTGCATCCCATCCTTATATAATTTTTTCAAATTTTGATACATTTATTACTCCTTCACCTACCAAATATCATCTCATTTATTGACCAAATTCATTCATTCTATGTGGTAAATCTTTGCGTCCTAGCTATAACCTTCTAGCATGCCTTCCTACCCTCTAGTCATTAGAATTCTCTTCCATGCACACCCTTGCACCCGAGTACCTTTTCACTATACCTTCTCCTGGTAGTTATCATGGCCTCTTCTTACCTCATGTTATATCATCCTTTCATTCATCTCCATCCTTGGTCACTTTTGAGAAGCAATCTACTTTTGACTTAAAGCACACCCGTAACAGCTTATTCCTTTCACCTTTCAATTCCCATAGTCTTTTACTTAGATAACTATAACCACCCCACACTAAATGTGTGTGAAATCCTCTGCGCATAAACATTCTTCACATAGTAATTAGCTTCATGGTGCGCAAGTACGCTTATTTCACAAAAACAAAAACTAAATTGACAAAACATAGCGATAATGAAGGAAATAAAGAATTGAAAACCTAATCTAAATGGCAATACTACCTTATTACAAACACCAAGAAGACTTATTTATAGTAGGGCTTCAGCCTACTCCCGTTAAAGTAACTGGGTAGCCGTGTTCCATCAAGTGCTTCTAACTGGAAAGAACCTTAGTCAAGTATGTAAGTGATGACATACGGCCCCAACCAATGTAATTTGAGCTTTCCTAGATGGCACAAGAACTTAGAGTCATAAAGAAGTACCATTTATCCCAATCTAAAACTTCTTATCCCTTATGTTTCTGTCATGCCATGCTTTCTACATGGCCTTTTCCTTCTTCTGACTCCATCGTGCTATGGTTTTTCACTCATCCAGTTGAATCATCTTCTCGATACGCTCTTCTAAAGCCTACTCATCAGCTAGACCTCTAACGCACGTAATGCACAAAGAAGGTAACATAAATTCTATAGGGAGAATGACTTCTGCACCAAACACCAACTGAAATGGTGTGGCTTTGTTCAATCTCTTGTAACTTGTTCTATATGCCCAAAGAAAAACTGACACTTTGTCATCCCAATCCTTTCTTCCAACATCACAATTTTTTTTCAAAGTCTAGCTCAAAATCTTATGGAAAGCCTTAGTAGTTCCATTTTCCTGAGGATGGTAGGGTGTAGTTTTATGATGTGTAACCATAAACTCATCTAATAGGATCTTGGTTGTCTCATTTAAAAAGTGTGTACCCCTATCACTTATCAGGCTTAAGGGACATCCATATCTTGTAAGAACATTCTCCCATAGAAACCTATTTGTTGTAGTTATTGTACAATCCTTCATAGGTGTTGCTTTTTCCCACCATGTGAGATAATTGGTGCAAGTAATGATATAGTGTGACCCAGTCCTACCCACAGCTGGAGAAATAGGTCCTACAAAATCAATGGCCCATTTCTCAAATGGTTTGGCACTAGTAATTGGTCTCAAAGGCATCTCATGTCTTTGCCTTGGTTTTCCTAGGTGCTAACAATGATCACATACCTTAGAATATTCTTTACAATCTTTATACAATGTCTCCCACAATAATCCAGTAAGTAGGAACTTACAAGAAGTCGCATCACCTGCATAATGGCCTCCTACAATACCACCATGAGCTTCTTCCATAAAATACACAACGGTGTAATACTTCATCTCTTCCTAACTTGTAGAGGTCACCATTGATTAACATAAATGGTGCCACGCCTATAGCAAGTTGTTTCTTTTCTAATGCCTTCATTCCTTCTGGTGCCACACCAGTCCCTAGAAAGACAAAAATTTCTTCTAGTTCTAATGGTGCACATTGTAACCTATATAATTGTGCATCTAGCATGGTTTCTTCAATTGTTTGTGCTTCTTCTCCTGAGTTAATTCTAGAAAAGTGGTCTAGTCTAGAATTGCTTTTCCCTGGCTTCACCACAATCATGAAATCAAACTCTTGAAATAGGAGTACCCATCTACATATGCGCCCCTATAAGATGGATTTGTTTACCAAGTACTTCAATGCCATATGATCTATATAAAACACAAATGGTGTTGCTAACAAGTAACGTCAAAACTTGTGCAATGCATAGATCATTGAAAAAGCTTCGCAGTCTGTAGTTATATCATTCTGTTTAGCAGGATTTAGCTTCCTATTAGCAAAACAAATTGGATGATTGACAATACCTTCTTCAGGTTAAGCTAACACAACACCAATGGCCATGCCAGAGGCATCCACATGCACATGAAATGGTTTATCCCATGAGGGAAAATACAGAATGGGTACGGCAATAATTTTCTCCTTTAATACCTCAAATGCGCGTTGCTGCGGTTTTCCCCAATAAAATGTACCTTTCCCCTTTAGTAACTCTTCCAAGGGTGCAACAACTTTGGCATACCCTTTGATGAATTTTCTATAATATCCTGTATGACCTAAAAAAAATTGCACCTCACTTTGACTGGTAGGTGCTTCCAGGCCTAGAATGATTGCAACCTTAGATGGATCAACCAACAAACCTTCCTTGTAGATTATATTTCCTAATAGTATTCCAAATGGTGTAGCAAATATGCACTTCTTGATGTTCAAAGAGATACTCAATTGTCTGCACCATTCAAACATTAAGCACAGATTGTCACAATGATCTTTCACAAGCCCATATATTGTCCCATTATCTAGGTAGACTTGTAAGAAGTTGTGAATAAAATCTTTGAATGCTTAAAAAACTATGCGCGAGAATACAGCAGGGGCATTTTTCAATCCAAAAGGCATCACAGTATAGAAAAAAACTACCCCATTCAGTAGTAAATGTTGTTTTTTCTTGATCCTCTCGAGAAATCCAAATCTAATGATACCCAGAAAGTCCAGCTGTAAAAGAATATATTTCACGCCCTGCCACTCCTTCCAGTATTTCCTCAGTTAATGAAGTAAGGAATGGATCTGTGACACATGCATCATTCATCTCCCTGTAGTCCACACATATTCTAATTCATCCATCCTTCTTGATACCGATCACCATTGGTCTATCCCATTCTAACTCATCAAGGGGTTTGATAATTCCACATTTCAACATTTTATTTATTTCTTCCTTTACCTTTTCATGTAAATTAGGATGCATCCTATAAGGCCTCTTTCTAACTGGCTATGCACTGTCCTTAAGTTTGATCTTCATTTCCCTAAGTGATTCATGCATGCCTTTAAGTTCATGATATCCTCTAGGGAATAAGTCCTGATAATCCCTGAGTAATTTGATGATTTTCACTACCTTTGAGTCTGACCAGTAGTCTCCAATGATGGCCTCCTTAGGCTTAGCCTCTGAACCTATATTTACCTTCTTTGTCTTCATGGGTTCATGGTAGGTGTGTGTATCCTTTTCTACATTTTCCAAGACCTCGCGCACCCCTTGCGAATGATTAATATCCAAGTTCTCAACTTCCTCATCATCTACAATGTAAACCATCTTTCCCTTCTCTTTCTCAAGGCAAGTTTTTTCAATTAGTATGGAGACCATTTCTTCTTCCTTTTCAAAATGTGCTCCAGACTCTATCTCACCAAATAATTCCTGAATATGCTATTCCGCTTTTTGCAGTATTTTCCATAGTTAAGCACTTGATAAATTTTAATGCCTCTTCTATTGGAGGTTGGGAAGAAAAGTAGTCAAAGGTCTAGATCATTCCTGCAGTCAAAATTTTCCAATTTCCAGTCTCTCGATGTACTTTTTTGTATACATACCAGGTGTGTGCACATCCTTGTAGTGTAGAGTACAATCTATGTACCCAGAGTGAAGGTGGTAATGCTTCATGTCTTGTTATCCTGACTCTCTCACACTGTTGAATGTGATGTTGAACAGGTTGATCACCATGATAAGTGCAGATCTGCGTAGGTGCATTGTTCCTTACAAACCTAATAGATAAGGCGACTCCAATCTCTTCCCATTCTATAATATTATCTCTATGGACTATCCACCAGCACACTGATGTCCCGCATGAGGTATATGCTAACATATCTCTTCTCTTAATTTGATCTATCCACTATGTTTCCATGGCTTTGAAAAATACAGGAAGATCTTCTGCCCCTGTATACCAAGGTATTGTGCTACCTATCCATCAAACCAAACGAAGTCCATTCTTGCATGCAACCGTTCTTTTTACCTCGTGCCCTACTAGTTCATATGTACCATGAGCCAATTTTCATAGAAAATACTCATAGTATCACTAATAGAATGAGAATCCTCCCACTATAGGATGCCTTCTTTTGATGGCTCATTGACCGCTGGGTCCTGAATAGCACATACATAAATAATGTTTAAGTCCTCCTCACTTAGAGGCTCAACATATGGTGTAGACTTCCCATCTGTCAAAGGTATCACAACCCTTTCCTCCTTATTCTCAAAGATGATATACTCCTTATTGAATCACAAGTCATCATTATTCACATAACACCAAGGGTGTCCAAACAGGGCTGGAAAATTGTCTGCTTCTGCAAGTGCTAATACCTCAAAATCCCTAGTGAACTTGGCCCCATGTATGGTTATAGATGCATCCTTCAAAACTCCTATGGGAGTGGCCTTAGTCCTGTTTGCCATAAACAACACATTAGATGATGGGTGCAATAGAGGCCTCCCCATTTGTACCCATGCATCTAATGTAAGAACATTTACTTCCGCACCTGTATCAATCAATATGTTGCTCAACAGCCACCAATCCACAACAACATTCAGAGTAATTTATTTTTCATAGTCAATGTTATCAGGGGGAATATTTGCATGCAGGATTTGTCGTCTGGTCTCAATACTTGTGGCTGAGTGTTCCCTTTTAATTAACTTCCTAATAGTGGAATAATGTTCTCCTAGCGCAACATTTTACACACTTCTCTCAAATCATCGATATCAGTTCAGACTGTCTCTAATGCTTTCTTCTTCTCCTTGAGGTATTTTATCTCACCCTAAATATTCCTTAGTACTTCCATGGTATCCTAGTAAACTTCCTTCTGATGAGCAAGATCTGGGTACCTTGCATGTAAAACCTCCTCCTTAGTGATTGAAGGCTTCTAGTGTAATGCTTATCTTATGCGCGCCACTTCACCTCGTGTAGTAATCTTCACAGTTAATGCCTCAAGTCTTGGTGCTATCTTGGGCATCCACTGATCTTCTACCGTGTGCTAGATTCTAACCATCCTAGCACCTTTGTTTTCTTGCTTATGTTGTTTACTCAGATGCTCATATAAGTCCAAGCACTCTTCATAGCTATGGTTCTTTCCGCATAAAGAACATGCAATATTCTGAGGACATTCATGCCTATAGTGGTTAGGAGATCCACACGTATAACATGTTCCACGAGGGAACTCACCTCTTCCTCCACCACGGCCTCATCCTCCATATTCACCATGATATCCACATCCCCTTCCGTGACCTCCTTCAAAATGCCCCTCATTCCTAACATAGTGCGTTTTATTATGATCCCAATCATGGTGCTCATTTTTACCCTTAGAATTATCTGTTACACTTTTCTGTCATATCCCAATGTCTATAGCATCCTGGATCTGACCAATCAACTGACAATCTTCAATATCATGGGTCATGGACTGGAAAATTTTACAAAATCAGGATACATTCTTCCTTATCATGCGTTGTAACAAAGGATAGTGACTAGCATCATGATTCAAATGATAGATCTCACAGTCTAACAGTAATTGGCATACAGATCTATGAGGGCAACTATCCTTGGTGTGACCTTATACTTCACAATTTGTACACCAAATTCCTGAGTGCGTTTCATGGGCTGAATTTGCTGATAGCTTATCTAACTACTTTTCCATAGCTATAATCTATGCCTCTAGGAATGGACTAATGCCAGTGTCGATGATCCCAACTTCCTCATTATGCAAAGCTACTTCCATTGCTTCACATGGATCATTGTATGTCTTATGTGACAATGCCCTTCTAAATGGTGTAATCAATCCTCCAAAAAACCATTGTGTATGTTGGCTTGCATGAATATCATAAGATAGCTTAGATAGAAGTGTCTTAAAATGGGCATCATACTCATGTACACTATCAGTAATGCCTTACTTGATATCCTTGAGCGCACTTATACTCTTCTACTCAAACTCATGGATATTGAACTCTTTTAAGAGAGCATCCTTTAATTTTGCATAATCCACGCAAGTTTGATCAGGGTCAAACTTCATGTACCAACTGTGTGCATGTCCCTGTAATGTAGTAGTAAATTGACTTGCCTTACGCTCAGCAGCCATGATCCCTTTATCATGCCACAAGATTTCACACATATGCACATCTTCGGCAGCATCCTCTATGCCTCTATACTCTAGGATATGACAAGACATCTCCATATAGATATTTTGTGGTTGTTGTGGACCTTGACCACCTGATCCATAACCTCATGTGTTCCCTCTACCTCTAGAACCACCAGATCCACTAGAGCTAGAACCACCTATACCTTTTGATCCTCCACCTATAGTTAGAATAGTTCATGTACATGTACTCCCCAATGCTCTGACAGTAGTACTATACTAAACCCCTATAGCATGTGAGGTAGTTCCACTTCCAGAGGTCAATCCAACATTCTGCACACTCACATTCTATGTGGATGATGCACCTAAGAATGATCCTCCAAATATCATTGAAGTTATTTGTCCTGCCATTGATGTACTTTCTCCCTAACTTACTCCTGCTCTCCTACTTCCCAAGTTAATTTGTTGGTTACTTGTCATACTAGATACTAGAAAACCAAGCGCAAGCACTAGGTCACCAAGTGGATTAAGATGCGCACCTGTGGCCCAAGTAGTCTCTGCTGGCACACTTCTGTGTGAGGTTAAGGGGGAATCTCTGTCATTTTTTTCTAAGATGGAGGAGTTCCTGATGCTCTTTCTCCACGTCTTCTACGTAAGCTCCAAATCCTTCACGAGCCATCTCTCTCCTCAACGCCATACTTTCTACAATGGAATGTTGCTTCTCTATCTCCCTCTCACGTGCCTCATTATACTTAAGTCACCTCTCCTCTCTCTACCTCTCTGCCGCTAGGTATGCCATCTTTCACCAAACCTATTCCTGCCCTCATGCATGGTGAAATTTAGTTATCCATAGGTTTACTCTTCAGGTTCAAAGTTAACATCAAGATTTTGATTGCAAGTGGAATACCTTGCAAATATGCTCCTCTTGGATACCGCAAAAATTGGAATTCAGCTACCTTCTAGTAAGAATACGTCGAAATTGAATATTCCAGAATATAACTATTTAGAACACCATGAAACCACGTATCCACAATGCGAGTCCATATCAGATCAGCATCATAAAGGGCCTAAAATTCTTCCTGTGTCTAGACAAGTGCGCAATACCTCCAATTCCACTGAGATGCATAAGCAGTAAGCCACTCATGTAGTTCTATTAGAAAGATAGCAAAAAAAATCTGTCATATAGGTTGTCATACATATTTTTTTCTACCCAAGTGTGTGCGTTAAACTCAAATCCAATGCTAAACCACCGTGTATATTCTTCCTCCAGATCATGTGTCCACTCCTCAATACTTTCTAGAGTTAACCAGTATGTCTTCATCGTGAACCATCCTAAAAACAATTGAAAAAGAGGTCCTGGCAACGAAACCAATGATGCAACCTAGAATTTACCAGACAGCACCCTAGACGCATTGGCACATCACTCAGCCTAGACTGAGTGCTCACCCAAAGCACGCAAAGGTACCATGTCCCTCTTTAGGGTTGTTGTAGTAGGATGTTAGTGTGATGAAGGAAAAAACATATATATCCATAGCTAATCCACCATTCTACAATGCATTCTACATTCAGATCTATAAAAGAACAAGCTTAAACAATAATCATGATTGAATCAATAACATGCACTACTCAATCACACATAGGAATGACACTTAGGTTTGGCCAATATCTTTCATTTATTAATAAACACAGAAGCTCCTTAAAATAATGGCAATCTATAATAATGCACACATGGATCTGAACCATTAATTCAGTCATATGTGTATATCTCTATACCTCCATACATCCCTCTCTCCCTGTGTGTATATTCTACTATGTGCTTCACATCATATATATATATATATATATATATATATATAGGGTGGGGACTTTCCCTTCACTGCTTATCTATTCTAGAAATAAGCCACATACTATTAATAGCCACGAGTTGTTTACAGGCATAGCCACACATGCAAGTGTGTTATCTATAGACTTCTTATAGTTAACTGAAGTGAAAATCCTATTCTTAGCTTGTCTCCATGCAAAAAACCTTGATCCGATCCTCCAAAGACATACAATGCATAGCGCGCACGTCTCTTTATCATTGGTGTGTTTCACATGCCATCTTCTAAAAATAGGTCTTCATACTCAAAATCGGCTAAGTCCTTAAATCTAAACTTTTCCTCTGCACATGGGTCCTTCTTGTCCCTTTATGCCCTTAATCCTAGCCTTCTCTCCCTTGTGGACTTCTTGTGTGATCTCTAATAAGTATTCTCTTATCAACAATGTTTAGCAATACCAGCTCCAAGGAGATTCAAAAATAATGAAGGAGAAAGTGAACCTTGTGAGGTGGAAGACCAATGAATTCTCCTAGAAGCATCTTGTGAGGATGAAGCTCCTCCAAATGAGGTGAAATCAAGTAAATAACATCAAGAGGACAGTCCAAGGGACACAAAGCTAAGAAACAAGGTAAACATAAGAGGTTTCAAATCAAAATGCAATAAATGGAATGATGAGGAAGCATGGACAGTTTTGGAGAGAAACTTAAACTCTATATGGCATGAAGTAGGTCAAGAATACATGAAGATGCTACTTCTAGAAGAAAGTAAAGAGAATCATGCTAAGAACGTGGAATCTCAGTCAAAAATATTAGTTAGAAAAAGCATGAAGGTCATAAATCATAAAATCAGATTGAACAAACAAAAACTAAAGTCTAGAAAGCAGGATTACACTTCAAGCATGCATGGAGATGAGGAAAACAATCAGATTGCATTCAAGAGGAATATTACTATATCAGTCATAGGACATCAGTATTTTTGTGGAGAAGGTATGAGGTTGTATATAGAACAAGCCAAGCATATGACCAGTCTACCAGAGTCTAAGAAGACACTGTTGAATTCTAAAATCCCAAGTTTTAAACAAAGTATGCATGTACATGACAAAAGCACAATTATAGATGAAAATAAACTTTATGATGCTATAATGATGTTTTGGAATGAATTCTTGTATGAAAATGGTGTAAGTGTAACTAAGGGAAACTTGAGAACTCTAATCCAAGCAAATGGAATGAGATGAGTTCAAGAAGGAGACATCATGGACCTTGAGGTAACTTTTAAGGATGATTTATTAGTAAACAAAATGATTGAAAATGCTAGTATGGTAAAACAAAATAGACAAGGGATAAAATTGATGTCCTCAATTGTATACTACCGGTTTCAGGAAGATGTGACAATGGAAAACTCATAATTTCAAGTGAAAAGGCTGATAAAACTTTTGCATGAGGGTGTGAAACAAATAGTAAAGAATAGAATGCTTGAAATCATTCTAAATCATGAAGGATATGTTATTAACCATGGTAGAAGAACTCCTTCAAGAGGGAAGAATGATGAAATATTTTTTATCTATAGGCAAGAAGTAATGAAAAAATCAGTACAAAAACAAGCAAGTCAATTGCAAATGAAGAACAAGGCTATTAAGAGGCAATGAATACTATTAAGTAACAAAGTACAAGAAGTTTCATGCAATGGTGAGGGAAAAGATAACTGGCTACAATAGTATGAGATGAAGTCTAAGGAGGAATGTGAACTCTCAAAGCATGCAAAAGAGTTGAATGTCAGTCTTGAAGACTTCCATTTCATTAGCAAAGTGAGAAAAAATTATGAAGAATTAACTTGTGAAGTTGAGAAAGAAAGGATAATGGACCAGATACAAGAGGTAATCAAGTCTCATGTTTTATGGCTAACATTTCTATGGAGACTATGAATTCAAGTAAACATGAATAAATCAGGACAAAGTTCCTATGGAGGTACATGTTATCCATATTTTTCCCTGCGAGCAAGATATTGGATCAACCATGATCTCGCATAGGAGGAAACAGAGTTAAAAGGTGGACATAAAAGGGCTTAAAAATTGGCTAAGTATAAAGGAGTAAGCAGAGAATGCCAAGTGTTAGTATGGCACTGATTCAAGGGGGTAAAAGTTGCAAAATGGCCTACAAATCCACCCAAGGGAAAAATTCAGCATTTGGGCCCAAGTCAAAGCCAAAGTGGGGAATCGGAGGAAAGGGCAAAAGATAAATTGCGGACCCGTAGGCCCAATTTTTGTTCCAATCTGGATGTCACATGTCCCATATCAAAAGGGGACCCATTCTTCAAGTTGTTTCCCCACCCTCCTGTACGGACCCAATACAAAATTCAAAGGAGTGTATCTTTTTACTCAGGGCTCGAAATATTGCAAATCTAATGTCGTTGGAAAGATCTCAGCCTCACCAACTAGATGGAGGAAATGTCTTTGGGCCTTCAATGCAAGATCTATTTTTCTCAACAACTAGATTGGATTCGATATTTTTCTATAGTTTCCTCTTCCTTCAAGGTGCCGAACCAAGGATTGATGTAGTAAAGACGGATTTGGGGGTAGATTTTATCAGAAGCATTAACAGTGGTGGTTGAGTTTTGACCTGCTTTTCCCACTTCTCCCTCTCTCTTTCTTCTCTCTAATCAAATCTATAAATATAGGGGCAGGATTCATTGTAAAAAAAAAAATCGTTCTTCTTTGCCCCCCTCTCTCTTTTCTTCCCCAGGGTCAAAAAATGGAATCTGAACCTCCTCCCCGGCTTTGTAAATGGCATTTTTTGCCTCTTTCTCATATATGATGCTTTGTGCAAATTTATGAAGCAATAAAACTCATTTTTATGATGTGTTTGTCCATCCTTCACTTATTTTCATTGCATCTTCTTGCCTCTCATCATTCTGGAGTATTCCATGCATGTTTTGGACGTTTCATTTGTAGATCTGGGAGTTGTGTTTGTGGGGATCGAAAATGGAGTTCTGTGTGAATATGACACTTGGTCTATGATGTTGTTGTCCATCCTCTCCATTTCTCACCTCACCTCCCTTCATTTCATGGCCATTTTGATAGATGATCAACACTTCCCTTTTTCTTGGTGTTATCACCTCATTAGTGTAGGATTTCCCTCTTTGTGCACTTTATCTCTCCCTGTCTCCTTGGTATTGTTAGATTAGGAGTAGATAGTCACATTTCCTTCCTTAGAAGTATTTTAGTGCTAGGATTAGGAAGAATAAGTCAGCTTTCTCCGGAGGGCCATCTCAATTCTGCAAGTCTCACAGCTTGAGAGATGGTCCCATGTTATGCAAATCACACCAAATGACCCTGCCTTATAAAAGTAGATCCATGACTCATTTGGGGGTGTTGTGATTTCATGTTAACAGTATAATAAGGAGAATATTGAACAAGGAATAGAGGAAAGCATGAAGACAAAGTTCATACAGAGAGAATATGAGGCAGAGTTCAAAGTGGCAGTAGGGTGGAAAAAGGTACAAATAATTCAAGGTGTACCATTAAAAAAGACAAGAAAATATTGGAAAGAAAGGAGAAAGAAAATACAATATTGCATTAAGCGGGAGCTCAAATTCTTCTTTCTAGGGTAATATGATTTAGGTACATCAATACCTTAGAATGATCATAAGGATAATTATTCAAATATGTTTGTTTACATATAAATGAGTGATTTTGACTTGGTTAAGTCAATGAACATTTGAATGTGATTGTAAAAATTTGAGTGAATTTGCAAAGTAAGATTAGGTGAGTAAAAGGATAAATTAGTTGTTTCAAATCCTAATAAGGTCATTTTTAGGTGTCTCATGAGGTGGATATAGTTGAAAACTAGTTTGATAGAGTTTTGGAGATAAGTTTCATCCTATTCTAAGTTTAGTCATGTGGTTGAGTTCATCTAGGAGCTAAGAACAAAATATCTAATGAGTCTAGTAAGATGAAAAAAGAGCTATTCAATAGTATGAATCATGGAAGATGATCATGAGGATGTAACAAAGGATTGAAGTGAATAATAATAAGATATTACATTGATACAGGTAATAAAGCTTCTATTTTGTATGTTTATTTGTTGTTTATGTCAATTGTATAGAATACCTTTGTTCCTGGGTGAGAGGAAAAAGTTAGACAGTCATCCAAAGAAGGATTTTAGAGATCTATAAATGTATGGATAGTTGGAAGTAGGTAAGGGAAGCACAATGAAATTTTTATAGCTCTTGAAATTTTGTAATTTGTCATATAGCCTTAATTGTTTAAACTTGGGATAAAACTAGGGAATCAAGCCATTTGATTTCTATCCAACTAAAATGCACAAAAAAATGATGAACATCTATGTTTTTATGGGTTCTGAAGTTTTTTGAAGTTTTAGGGTATGATTCACACGTGTGAGGAATTTATGTATAAAGAAAAAACTATAATTATACCCAGGAAAGAGCAAATTGAAGTACATGGATGAACAAAACAGTGATTCAAGACCTAAAATTCATCAAGGAGTATGTTGTTTTCCAACCATTTCTCAGACAAGATCGTCACTAAAAAGAATATTGTCATAACTGGGAGCTATAAAACACCTAATTTGCATACCCCATTACAAGGGAAGTGTGATTCCATACAAAGAAATAGGGTATGATTTTCAAGTACTTTTTAGGCCTCCATAAAGTATTTCCATATCCCCCATTTGATCATATGGTTGTTTCAGGAAAAGTTGAGATGCATGAGCATTTACATGTTAAGAGGGCTAGTAACCATTGAGGCCTAAAATACAGAACTATGTTGAAATACAAGTGTATGACTGAACCAAGAGTCCAAACACATTTTTTTAGGTTAGATGAGATGTTCTAAGAGCATTAGAGGCAACTCATGGGTTTTCATATTGTTTTGAGCACGTTGGTTCTTAAAAGCCTAATTGGATAAACTAGTTAACTATAATGAATACCAAGTTAATGAGTGAATGAAAGGTCTTAACACTTTGGAACAAGTTAGACAAAGTTCCCTAGGAGTGTTGAGGGTGGTTGAGGAACCTACATGTTTCTTTGAGTACTTAGACTCAAGAGGACTATCTAGGTCTAGCCTTGTGATTATGTAGATAATGCATGCATAGTGTTTCTAAGTTAGAATTCAATGTGTGGAATGGCATCAAGATTTCAGGAAGGGTATTGGAGAGATGATGAAGGTATTGAAGAATTTAGTTATGATCAATGGAAAAGGTCCGCAATTACATGCTTGTTTTATATGGATGTTAATACTAATATAGGTTCATTTTGCAAGGGCAACATATCTGGTAATAGTGTTTGAGTATGTTGCATATTCTTGTCCATGAATTGTATGATGAGATCCTCAAGGAAAGGGGAGAGAGAGAGAGAGCACCATGAAGGATAATTCTCATGTGTTGAGAAATATCTTGTAGGCAAAAACATAAGTTTGTTTAGTATAGTAAATTGGGAAAGCTAGTGTAACCTTGCACAACAAAATATTCTCCTTTCTCTTTTGCACAACTCACACAATTATTCCTAGAGCATGTATCCATAAATATTGTCTATAATATCTCCATCATTGATATCTATGCCATTAAACAATTTGAAGATGATTTTTTATAAAGACTTCATTACTAGATGGTGGGGGGATTATCAATTAATTATCCTTCTCTCTTCCACAAACTGAGTTGATCAAGATATTTTCTCGATCCTACGCTAATCATATATTATCAACTCTCTAGATCCAATCATTCCAAACATTAGATGAATCCTTTACCATGGCCCGCAAACTATAGCTTCACACTCTTGAAGATGGTAAGGTTAAAATCAGGTCAAAGAAACCCAAACTTGTGTCTACATTTAAACCTTCTTCTAGAAATGATAAATCCAAAGGCTCAACAAACATAGTTGTTGTAAAATCCACATCCAAAGGTCGTTTAGAAATGAACCCAACCTCAAAGAAACTACACACCTATTGAGGAGTCTTATAGTGTTTTTTTCGACAAAATTCTAACCACATGCATGATTAAGCTTCCTCCCATTCACCCTATTAACACATGCATGCCTAAAAATTCTTGGTATCGATCTAACAATTATTGTAAATAGCATCAATTCCAAGGTCACAAAATCGAAAGGTTTCGTTTATTCAAAAACATCCTTCAAAATCTCATTGACCAAGGAAAATTGTAACTTGCCAATACAAATGTGCCTCCTAATCAAAACTTTGATGTCTTTAAACAACCTTTTATGAATCATTACATGTTCTTTAGTCAACCACAATCTAATTTCATCAATTCTCATGATACTATTGATACTATTGAAGACTTCTTGCCTACATCCTCAACATATAGTGTTTCTGCCACAAAAGTACCATCTGAATCATCTAACCTTTCTAGTCTTATCAGTACTAAAATCACGAACCCTCCTACATCAACCAAATCCTCTTTAGATCCACTCATTGTCTCTTTAAAAGTCCTAGAAAATAAACCCATCATAGAAATTCCAAAAATCTCTTTTCAAGTCCATGTTTCTCAACACCACATCAAAAATATCAATAACCCACTACACAATCCACATATCTTTCATCCAAAAACACAAATATTATACCACCTAATCCTCATATAACCTTACCACAAAATAAACAACCCTTTCCTTCTATCTTAGGGCTTCATCCCTCATCTAAATTCACAATTACCATTACAAAATTTAGGGGTGTTCCTCAGTAGGCACTTAAACATAATGTGCATAATATGACCTTGTTATCTCAAGCCTCTTAACCATCAAAAAATATATCGTTCCCTTCACCTTCATTATCATCCTAGACAACTACGACATGATACTATACTAGCATCTTCAAAAATCTCATGTAATCATCTACTATAACATTACGCCCTATTAAGACATCTAACTCCGAAGGGTGGAAGTCTTCTTGGTATGATTATGAAGTGAAAGGAATGATAAGAATATTTTTCCAAGACGTGAAAATATTAGATGATAATAACATACCACATTTGATAAGTTGAAAGGAATTCACCAAAATAACCTACAAAATAATTTACAAACAACGAGCTAAAATATCATATATAGAAATCCATCATAATTTCATTATCACATTATACAAATAATCAAGATGTACATATAGGAGGAGGGAAGTGCAGCTACTACCTACAATAGTGGTGAAGAACTCCCACTAACTGATTTTGGGAGTTAAGTTAACTCCACAAGACTAGCAAACTAACTCAACACAACTAATAAGCTAACTCAACAAAACTAGTAAGCTAACTCCACACAACTAGTACACCTAAACAAGCTAACCCAAAAAGTGTAGGAATAACACATGTGCAATAATTATCCTAATAAACATATAAAAGGATAAATAATAACTTACACTAACACCCCCTGATCCGAAAAAATGGGTGTTAAATTTTTCCACTTTTAATCGTTTCCAAGGATCTCAAAATTAAAATCAATTTTATGGTCCAATTTTCCAAAACTGTTTAATTTCTTGTTCATAGATGCACCTCAATTTGATTTTCAATCACAACGCTGAAATGTGCATACGTTTAAACTTTGCGGATTATGGATATTGAAATTTTCACTAAAGCCCATTTTTCCTATTTTACAATGTTTGATTAATCAAATAAATAAAAATTCATATTACTAATTTTATCTGATCAAAAGCTTCATCAAAATTCAAATACTACATCCACAAAACTAGAAATTGATAACGGAGTTCACCCATAGGCTACATCTTTGGATTCACAAAAAGTGAATCGATGTATTAATTCCCAATGAAGTATAATTTATCACCTTCAATAAGGATGATATACCTTTATACTTGCGTTTAGAGCTTCTAAACAAGTTTTTAGACTTTGATTCTCTGTCACGACTTCATCCACAACTTCACTTGTGGCTCTACATGCTCTCCGAAGTTCCCTTTTCCTGTAAATGTGATTGAAAATAACCTACACCAAAATATATGTAACACTTCATAGAAACAATAAGAACATCAGTGTCTTTGTGTTGAATTTTTGAGCAACTCTTCATATTTACACCATAGTCCTAATTCTAATCTCTAAGGTGCCTCAAAAACTCAAGGTATATCTACAAACTATACTTGCTTTCCTACTAGTGACTTTTTCGTGCAAATGTGACTCGAAAATAAACTACTACCAGAAACCTTGTGTAGCACTGTCATGGAAAAAAAATTAGCATATTTAGAATCCTCATAAAATTCTAAACGGATTTGGTTTATTTTTACACTATAGTTCTGATTCGGCCCCTAATCACCCTCAAAACTGAGGTTTTCTAAAAAAAATCCTTGTTGCCTTCATACATAGACCTGCAACTCCATTGTTCAAATACCAACGAGCTCACTAGTATAACCCGGTGAGCCGACCATTAGCTAATTGGCAAGCTGATACGGTTTTATGGCCTGATGAGGTCCCAGGTTTGAAACAACCACTCCTACAACTTTTTGTCGGTGATGGTTTTACATAATGGCTGGGATTAAATCCCACATTAATCATTGTGGGTTTGGTCGGTTGTGGTGTTCAAAATAAGCTGAACTAACCTATATTCACCATGGCATCAGCACATCTCTTGCTATTTTTGGTGGCACCACATACGGTGGCTGAGCTTTTCATTTGTTGGTTCACTCGTTGTGCATTGTTTACTTCACCTAATGTGTTGGGTCGACCTACCGTGAATGTCATGTCGTGGCAAGTTATTCGTTACGCTATTAGATAAGCACCAAGATGAGTTGTTTTTATGCCTGAATTGTCTGAACTACCAAGTTCATAAGCTACTGAGTCATGTGGGCACCATAAATGCATTGAATTGTTATCCAGTTGATGTGCTCACCAAGATATAAACGACTGTCCACTTGGGCCAAGTCATTAATAGGATCAGTTCGAGTTTGTAGGTTATGTTGCGGATATGTATATCGGTTCCGAGGCGTATAGTTTAAATCACCCTAAACATCATGTTGTAATTCAATGTGATCATCTTGGTGTGGATTTGATCACCCCACCGAGCTAATAAATAGTAGCTCGTTCTGAGCTCTGCATAATGTAAGATAGTCCAATCCTGTAATGCAAAAATCAATACTCTGCAACATATATACTCCCACATTTGGAAGATGTCAGAAAAGATATGTAGCATATATAATCGAAATTGTGATAATGGCAATATGAAATAAAGGTAGCAAAGGCACCCCTCCTATAAAAGAGTGTGTCAAACCTGGCTGAGGGTCCCCGGCTAGCAAATAGTGGGGCCCACCAATTTTTCGTGTGTTGAAGACCGGAGGCTTGAAAACACAAAATTTTAACCCTTTTTCACCTTTTTCCAAATGCCACGTGTCAATGTGTAACTCGGTAGTTGACCATTTTCAACCATTTTCAACCAAATATTTGACCTACGATATCTCCTATAGCCGGACTCCATTCCTGAAGTTCTACATACTGTCGGAAAGGTCTCAGAACACTCTAAGTGTGGTCATGGTTTAGGGACATTTAGGAAACTTCCAACACCCAAAAATCCTCCAGATCACTCTTCCCAACTAGGAATGTTTTTTGTCCACCCAGAAAACTTGCTAACTCATCCTACATTTTACAATCACATACAGGAACTAGAAATAACATTATGGTTTAATTATATGCAAATAGTTGATTAGCTAGTCACAAACAATCGATCATATAATAACACTCGTTCTGCAATAGAAAATTAGTGTCCAACTGATACTCTGCAACCCTATCAACTATGCACACAACTGTGAACTGTCAATCCCAATGTAATGCCATCACAAACAATCAATCAAATAATAACACCTATTCAACAACATAAAGCTAGTGTTCAACTGATACTTTGTGATTAGGTTGATTACAAAAATTACAATTCCATAAACACATATCATTATACCAAACATCTAAACTTCCCAAAATTAGGCTAGTGCCCACTTTCCATCTAAAACTATAACTACAAATATCATGATCCAGAATCTTTAGACCATCAACACCAAAAATATCTATAGTCAAGACTGAATCATGTGAATCTTCCAATTTTATCCATACATGTTGAACTATATGATTAGGTCCACAACAGTGAACTGCTACCTGTTGCAAATGATCACCATGCAATAACTACACACCTGTTTGTTAGTGTAAATAACATACACGTCAATTGTAACCACATAGGGTACTTACAAATGCATGCCCTAAAAGTAAGGGTCGTCATGAATGTGTAATTACCATGTATAGACACAACAAATTTTTATATTATTTACAAAATCAAAAAGGTGTCACAGACTTGCACAATAACATTTAACAATGGTAACTTAACAATGCATTCAAAAATTAGCCAGTATTCCACATTCCCATTGAATTACATACACTGTTGCTAGAAAAGAAAATTGTATTTTCCATCCTTTAACATGTAAGAAGTAAAAATCTGAGTATTTTAAACTTGTATCCCAGATCCTCTTACAGGTGACCCCATTTTTCCAATTTCAAAGAAATTAAAACTATGTGAATTTATCCTTCTACACCGGAAATCCACATACATCATAAATTCACAAATTACTCTAAAATTTTTGCATTATTAATAGCATGCAAAACAAATCTATCCAACTCACATGAGCCTACATGAGTACAAATATTCCCCTTTGTCTCCTACTTCTGAGGTGAGGAATACCATTTACCATTTCTCGCCAAAGTATCTACGAGAGTGGTTTTTAGCTCATCTACAAAATATGAAACTACCCATAATGCACATGTACCTATTCATACTGAACTAACTACACCAACTGAAGAAATCACATTATTAAACAAAATCAACTAGAAGCAAAATATTGAGCTAAACTAGCTCTAATACCAAACGTGATCTGAAAATGAGTGAGTTAAATTTTCACTTTTAATCATTTCCAAGGATCTTGGAATTTAAAATCAATTTTATGGATTTAAACACTCCAAAATTGATTATTTCCTTGATTTCAAATATGCACCTCAAACTAATTTTTTAATCATAAATTTGAAATGTGCATTCACTTGTTCCATTGTGGATTATGGATATTGAAATTTTACTTAAGTCCATTTTCCCATTTTACGATGTTTTCTTAATCAAATTAATAAAAAAATCCATATAACTGATTTTATCTGATCAAAATCTTCATCAAAACTGAAATAAACATCCAAAAAGCTAAAATTGATAACGGAGTTCACCAGTAGGCTACATCTCCAGATTCACAGAAAGTGAATCTATCTATTAAGTCCACCAAATTACAATTTATCACCTTCAATAATGACAATAGACCTTTATACCTACATTTAGATATTTGAAACACATTTGTAGACTTTGATTCTCTGTCAGACTTCGTCCACAACTTCACATGTGGCTCTACAGGCTCTCCAAAGTGCCCTTTTCGTGTAAATGTGATCAAAAATCACCTACACCAGAAAATCTATAAAAATTCATGGAAAAATAATACCACCATTGTCTTTGTATTGAAATTTTGAGCAACTTTTACTTTTACACCAAATCCTAATTTTGACCCTACATGCCTCAAAAATGTAGATCTCTACAAACTACTTGCTTTCTTCCAGTACCCTTTTCATGCAAATGTGATCGAAAAATTACCTACACCAGAAAAATTGGTAGCACTTCATGGGGAAAAAAATTACATATTTGGAATCCTCATAAAATTTTGAACACTTTTCATTTTTACACTATGGCCTAATTTGGCCCCTAAGTGCTCCAAAACTGTTGTTTTCTCCAAAATGTCCTTGTTGCCTTCATACACAAACCTGTAACTCCACTGTTCAAAATACCAACAAGCTCACTTTACCACCCAGTTAGCCAACTAGTGATTTGAATGGTTTTAGGGTGACGAGGGTTCTAGGTTCGAGTTTCCCTCCTGCCTTTTTGTCGACAATATTTTTGCACTAGCTGGGATTGAATCCCACATTCCTCGTGAGAACAGCAGTTTTGGTGTTCAAAATAGGCCAATTGACCTGTATTCACCGTGGCAGTTGTTTTGTTTGGTGCCACATAGGTGGCTGAGCTGTTCTTTTTTAGTTCACTCATTGTGCATTGTTTGCTTTTGCCCAATGTGTTGGGTCGACTGTTGTGAATGTCACATCATGGCAAGTTGTTCGTTGCACTATTAGATAAGCGCCAAGATGAGTTGTTATTCCCAAATGGTTGGAATGCCAAGTATAAGGCTGATTCATTGGGTTGTGCATTGAATTTTTATTTGTCTGATGTACTCGCCAAGATATAAGGACTACCCATTGGGTCGATTCATTAATAGGATCCGACAAGTTTGTAGGTTATACTGTGGATATGTATATCGGTTCCACCGTATAGTTTAAACAGTCCAGACAATGTGGTAAGAAATGTGATCAACTTGGTGGGGTGTTGATCACCCCACCAAGCTAATAAAATAGCTTACCCGAGCTCTACATAATGCAATATAGTAGACCTTCAATGCAAAAATCAATCTCTGCAACATATATAATCCCACATTAGAAATGTTAAAGAGATATGTGGCATATATAATCAAAATTATGATAATGGCAATATGAGATAAAGACAAAAAAGGCACCCCTCCAATAAAAGAGTGCATCGAACCTAGCTAAGGGTCCCTGGCCAGCAAACAGCGGGGCCCACCAATTTTCATGCTTCGAAGACTGGAGGCTCGAAACACAAACTTTACCTTTTTTCACCTTTTTCCAAATGTGACATGTCAACGCGTAACGCTAGTTGACCATTTTGAACCGTTTTCAAACCAAATATTTGGCATGTGATATCTTCTACATCTGGAATTTGTTCCTGGATTTCTGCATACCATCAAAAATGTCTCAGAACACTATACAATGTGATCATAGTTTAGGAAACTTACAACACCTGAAATTCCTCTAGATCACCCTGTAAGCATAGCTTAGATGGGTGAAAAAGAAGGTGGGTCTTGAAAACAAGGCCTGATGAGGTACCCACATACAATAACTTGGAAAAAGGGACACTGTAAGGTACCCAAAACTAGTAATAACAAAGTAGAGAGAAAAACACTACTATAAGGAATCCCAATAATCTTGACTCAAAATAATCTCATTTAATGTTGAAGAATTTTGGTGTGCATTGTGGTCTGAATCCATTGCTTGATCACAAGACTGAAAAATAACTGACACTGTGATATAATAAAATAGATCCATATAAGAAGACTGTAAATTGAGTGATGTCAAAAGTTCATAAAAACACAAAAAAATAATTTGATCAACTGCTACAAATGGGTGTACCACAACCCAAGAAAAATAACCAAGGCAATAAGGAAAGAACATAAGATCCAAATAAATAGGAGTGTCACGATCCATGAAAATCCAAGGTAACAAGGAAATGATACAAAACCTGAAGAAGCAGGATCATGACCACACCCTCCCATACAACTGAATGGGTGGAGTGATGCTACAAATATGTATTAGTTGTCAAAAAAATTACTTGAACACCGAAAAACTAACACTGAGCTTCGCTAGAATAGCTCCCCCACAAGAGAGACTGTCAATGTGTCTAAAAGTGTCGAAAATACATATACAAAATCTCTCAAAAAATAAGAGAGATACACTACACCTGATAAAGAAAAAATCTCAAAACAAGGATCATTACAATGTAGATGGAGAAGAAATTGGAGTAAGAATCCAAATGGTGGAGTGACACCTATGGATTCATCTCAAATATCGCTGCCATGAGTGATCATAAATCCACCCTAAATGAGCACAAATGGATGAAGATGATGCTTGCATATGATTCGGTGTGAAATTCACAAGGAGGTCATACAAAGGAACATCAGAATATGTGTCAATTTGACCACGTCTGACAACTAAAATATCAGGTTTATCAATCCTGAGTGAAAGTATAGAACTCATGTGTATCTCATGATCCTCTGAAAGAGTTAAGCATACAAAAAGAGGATCTTTGTTAATGTGTGATCTCAATGAAGTGCCTTCTCGAAAACCAATTTCATGACGAGAATGCCACTTAATAGGTTGACTAGGGGAAGAAATACCCTATGAATGTATGTCAATATCTATGCCAATGAAACCATAGAACGAAGCATTAGAGAACCAAATGCAGTGGTATGCTTCTCAAAAGAGCCATGCATGTGAGCATAAGTAGGATACACATAATGTGTTACTGCAATATGTATTTTTGTGGAAATAAAACAGGTGGTAACAAGGGAAATAGGCTTAAGATCATCAAAAACAAGAATAGACTCAGAAAATGAAAAAATAAGGTCAGTCGATGTTGGAGCAAAACTTGCAAGTGGACTAGGAACATGAGTAGGGGTTTGAAATTCCAAAATGTGAGGATGATGTTGTATGTAAGAAAATTTTGTGGTAGGGAGTGTATTAGTTTATCCTTGTCATAAATGAGGTTATGAAAAGAGAGAGTTTTACTTTTTAAGCAATTTATTTTGTTCCACAAATTTGATCGTATCCTCTTGAAGTCCACACACTTCAGAGAAAAGCATCTCATTCTCAGAATCCATGATAGATACCAAAATTCAACACCCAAAAAATTTAGGACGTTAGGCTCAGCCAAAAATGTGTCCCCAATTTTTGGAACTTTATAATTGAGTGCATGTTACAATAATGATATTTTGTAATTTTAGTTTGTTTATCAAAATAAACATTTCCAATGGAACACACACAAAAATTAAGCACTCGATTTCGAGTTACCTATATAAATTTACAAGTTTTTTATTTTTTACTTTAATATTTATTTAAAAACACATAAAATTCCTTTTTCCTTCACTCTTCCTCAATTTATTTGCTCTGGAAAAAAATTTCAATTATGGATCTATAAAACAAAAGAAGAAAAAAAATCAATATTGAATGTGAAAAACCCAAAAACAATTTTTCTAGATTTTTTGTCTTGCCAACATAGATTTCTAAGATCCTCAGAGGTAGCGCGGATTTGTAATATCACTTGATCTTCACCACACATGAACTGTATAAAGTGGAAGAAAATATCAGTACTGAACGTAAAAAACCCAAAAAGCATTTTTCTGGACATTTTGCCTCACCAACATGGATTTCTTAACGGATCCAAAAATCTTCAAATACTCACCAAATAGAAACTCTACATAATGAAATAAAAACCCAAAAAATCCTAGAAATGGTTTTTCTTGTCCTTTTACCTCTCCAGCATGGATTTCTAAAACCTTGGTATAAATTTTTAAGATCTTCATATCCTCGCCAAATAGGAACTTTGCAAAGCGGAAGAAAAAAAACATTCCTAAACATGAAAAACCCATAAACCATTTTTCTATATTTTCTTCATCCCCAACATGGATTTCCTACCTGGCACAAATTTCCAAGAAAATATTTACATATTTTTTCCTGCCTCTACTAAACCAAAACAAATTCATAAAATAAGTTGTATCCTTCAATAGCCAAGTTTACAGTCATTTATGGGGTTTTTCCACCTTTTGAATCCAATAGAGTCCTTTGTTTTGCATAAAATAGACGCTACAAAAAAGTGCTAACAAATTCAAAATATATGAAAACAAGTAAATTGATGATTGTAAAAAAGTTACAGATGGATGTCTACATCATCTACCACTCTGATACTGTGGAAGGAATGATAAGAAGATTGTTCCTAGCCGTGAAAATCTTAGATGATAATAACATACCACATTTGATAAGTTGAAAGGAATTCGCCAAAATAACCTTATAAAAGAATTTGTAAACAAAGAGCTAAAATATCATATGTAGAAATCCATCATAATACCATTATCACATTACATGAAAAATAAGGATGTACATATTGGAGGAGGGAAGTACAACTACTACCTAGATCACTGGTGAAGAACTCCCACTAACTGGTACTGGTAGTTAAGTTAACTCCACAAGACTAACAAGCTAACTCGACACAACTGATAAAATAACTAAACACAACTACTAAGCTAACTCCATATAACTAGTACATGTAAGGAAGCTAACCCAAAAAGTGAAGGGATAACACAAGTGCAAGAATTATCCTAATAAACGGATAAATAATAACCTACACTAACATGAAGCATTTTTTGCATCTCATCGGACACTAGGACAATCCACTAAGGATTGCAAATATCTCCATTTGATGATTCTAAGATTTTCTAATAAAGGGTTTCTTCTCGTAGATCCAAAACATCTAGGCTAAATCAAAACAACTCTATGGACCTTTGAAACTACTTCTCTTTAATCATCACCTAACACCACTTCCACATCCAACAATATTAAGGCTCCCTCGAATAAATCCCTGCTCCATCAAATATATGTTGTTCGCATAACCATAAGGGAATGTGCATAATACTCAAAGGCCTATGACCAAAATAGGCCCAAGGTATCCATCTCCCTTGCTCCCCCTAAATCACCACATCTGTCATCTTCCAAATCCAAGGTGTATATCCTTGCCACCCCACACACCTAATCTACCACATCTATACAAAACACCATCATTAAACAAATTCACCAAGCTCTTGTGAATATGTCTCTCTACAAGCTTATTCAAACTTCTACACAAAACTAAAAATAAATGATTGAGGCTCTCCAATCTATCTCAATACCATCAGATTACCCTCAACCGTTCTTTTTGGCATTCTTAAAATATATGCCACTATCATCTTTGAAGATTCTGAAATCCCATCCTTACAGCCTAAATACCATGACTTCACACTCTTTGTCACCACCCAAATCAATGATACTCTCATCAAGATAATTATAATTGAAAACAACACCAATATTAACATCATACCCTCTCACGCCTTCAAACAAATTCAGTTACCTGACACTATCATCTACGATTCACCTATTGTGTTACATGCCTTTAATGAAACCATCACCCATACCTTAGGCATGGCCATTTTACCCATCAAAGTAGGCGTTAAAAGAATTCATGAACTCTTCTATCTTTTGTAAGTATATTTCTAATATAACATGATGTTAGGGAGACCATGGATACGCACCATGCATTGTAATCATCAACATTATACCACTGTCTAAAGTATGAACATGAAGGTAAAACCTTTATTGTTCTCATCGACCTGAATCCTTTTAAAAATGTCACATGACCTATCGACCTAATGATGTGCTCATTCCTAGGACAAACTCAAGATCTTCTGATGACAATTCTACCAACTCTTCTATCCCCTTATCTCAATTACTAGACAATAACTCTTTCGAAGATGATATGCAACGTCTCTCGTTGGGTGAGTACCACCTTCTAGATCTCAACTCACTCTCTACACATAAAACATATGGGAGACCCGAAAAACAACCTATGTACGAACCAAATGTTGGAGATATCATCTCCTTTGGTCCTTCTCATCTAAATACCAACCTCATTTATAGATGGATTGATCATCCTTCCTCACACCCCGATAATAAATATCATGCTAAACCCTTTATATTTGATTTCTCATTCTTATATAAGAGATCCTTCACATAAATGTTTCTTCATCACTACACCTAGAAATTTTTTGGTTTAGGATGTTACGAACAAGGTATACATGACTTTTTGACCAATCTCGCAAGCCTTGTGAGAAATTCAGACTAGTTTTCAACAAGCCTTCCCCAAATGCCTTAACAACCACCACACCTGGATCTATAGCAGAAATAGAGCCATCCTCTTATTCCTCACCTAAAAACTCTATGTACACAAAATGAACCATTTCCATTCCTCCTGGATTTTTTTAATCAATATAATCACCTTAGGACTTCTCACTTACTAGACTAATGATGACACTAAGATCTTTCCACTAGTATTACCCAAAATGGTAGAGGAATAATCCCCTACCGTCGATGTTCTTTAATGTCATGACAATGATTCTATCCTATCCTACATGGGGAAAAAAACCATTATCTTCAAAATAATCTACCGCCTAACACATCAACACTCCTTAATGAATCCAATATCTATGTCAACATAAGGACTTCACAAGACCCTCACATAATCAAATTTATCCAATCTATAGATGTAAAATAATTAAAATACTTCACCACCTTTCTTGTTGAGCATAATCATGCCTTCGCATGGTCATACAGTGACATGCCAGGAATTGATCAAAAAATCATTATCTAAAACATTTTCACAATCCCTAACGCCAAGCCTATCAAGAAAAATCTACGTTGGATGCATCCTCACGTATCCTTACTCATAAAAGAAGATTTACAACATCTTCTCTCTGATAATTTTATCTTACCCATTGACTACCTGCATTGGGTTTCTAATATCTTACCCATAATCAAAGCCTATGGGAAGCTATGTATTTTTATAGACTTTCGAGATCTCAATATAGCTTGTCCTAAAGATGACTTCCTTGTTATTAATATCAATCATATTATCAACCTCATGGCAAGCCATGAAATACTATCTCTTATGGATGGTTTTTCTGGATATAATCAAATTCTCATCGCACCCAAAGACCAACATAAGACATCTTTCATTACCCCTTTGGGGAAAATTTTCTACCAAGTTATGCCCTTTGGTATGAAGAACACAAGGGCTACTTATCGACACGTAATGACTTATATCTTCCATGATCTCATCCATAAAACTATATAAGACTACATCGACAATATTTTGGGTAAATCCAAGCACTAAAGGGACTATCTCATTGTCCTCGATGTCATCATTTCCTTCCTTATTCAATACTTTATCTGCCTTAACCCAACCAAATGCATATTCGGTGTTCTCACCCAAAAAAATAAGGATTTATCACATCTATCAAGTGCATTGAAGTAACCCCACCAAGATTAAATCCATCAACGAGATGCCCCCTCCTTCCAATATCAAAAAAAATTGTATCCTTCAAGGTAGACTCCAATCAGTCTATCGCTTCATTTCTCAGCTTTTAGAATGATTTCATCCTTTTCATCATCTCCTTCAAAAGGATGTCCATTTCAAGTGGGATCATAACTCTCAAAAAGCCTTTGAAGATCTCAAACAATACCTCCTATCACCATCTGTGCTCACACCCCCGCGAAAGGGGGAGTCGTTTCATCTATATATATCCACCACTAACCATGCCCTGGGAGCTATGATAGCACATTGAGATGAGTAGGGTAGAGATCAGGCCATCTATTACATAAGCCGCACTCTTCGTGACTACGAAACTTGTTATAACAAAGTAGAAAAGTTTTGTTGTGTGTTACAATTTGTGACTTCCAATCTATTAGTGAAAAATCACTGCACCCCCAAATGAGTTCTAAAAATCTACTTTTCTAAGGCAGAATCATCTGGTGTGATTGCATAACATTGAGCTTTCCCCAAGGTGTGGGACCTTGCAAAAGTGGGAAAGCTCTCCAGATTAAAGGTTGGTTCCTATTCCTCTATTTAGGTGCATACGTGAGAGCTTGCAGAGGATTTCTCTCTATACCTAATCTAAAACTTTCCAAGGAGACAGGGAAAAAGGGATATAAGAAATAAGAAATAACTAAGCTACAAGGTGATGCACTGAAGGAATGATGAACACTAGTTTTTCCAATAGACACAAACCAACCAAATGCATACGATAACCAAGCACAGATAATCAAATTTATAATGAAAGATCAGATGAAAGCAAAAGGGACAAGAAAGGATCTAAAGTCGATCACAGACGTGTTTTATTGCTCTATAGATTGATACAATGCATTACAAAGTGGCCAAAAGGTAGAAACGTATTACAGTTTAGTGGAAGGTCTGAAACCCCACATGAGTTTCTTTGCCAGAAGAAAAGGGGAGCCTGCAAAACGAAGAATGTCCAACCCTTTACAATGAATCCTGCCCCTATATTTATAGATTCAATCAAAGAGGAGAAAGAGAGGGAGAAGTGGGAAAAGCAGGTTGAAGCTCAACCACTGTTGTTAATACCTTTGACAAAATCTCCCCCAAATCTATGTCTTTACTGCATCAATCCTTAGTTTGGTGCCTTGAAGGAAGAGGAAATGGCGGAACAGATTAAATCCGATCTGGTTGTTGAGGTAAGGAGATCTTGCATTAAAATCCTAAATACGTTTCTCCATTTTTCACCCACCAGGGACATGTGGTAGCCTGGCACTCATTTGGGATTCACTTTTTGGATTCATCTTTGAAGAAACGCCGATAAGGACAGGTGGTTCTTTCCACTACCTCCTCCATACTTAGTTGATTTCTGACCTTTCCTAAACTATTTTTCACCCAAGGACTTCAAATCTTCACCGTTTCTTCCCCTTTCTTGCTCCTGGTTTTGTCTGCAGCATTGCCTCTTCTTTTTCTGACCGTGCTATTCCATTGTTGAATCTCTATGTGACCTATTTACAGATCTGAGATGAGTTTTCTCAAGTTATTTCAATGCGGGGTCACAGCTGATGATATTTGGCCCATGGGGCGAAATATGGATAGACAATTTGTTGACTTAGAGGGTAATCTACCTACTAGATGAAAAGACCAATTTCCTTGTCATATCCATTGGGCATGGATTCGAGAATGATGGTGTGATACTGATTCTGCCTTTGATTCATGAGCCTGGCTGTTTGCACTCTCAATTTTCATAAGAAATATCAAAATGAAGGTTTCTGAGAGTAGAAAATTGTTTTGACCTGGGTTTCATCTGTTTCTCTGAATGGACTGCATAAGAGCAATAAAAACAAGTACCAAAACTATCTACAAAATTTGAAATCATACATGCTCCAAATAGAACATGCAGAGTGTGCAAAGCACTTAGGAGAAAAGCAACCTACACTACAACAATGAAATGTGCACAAGCACTTAGAGGAAAGAGAAACTAAACTAATATATACAGGGTGAGACTTCCCTTTTAGTAGCAGTGCTTAAGATAGATCCCATTCACTGGAATCTACAACTCTTCACCCTCCAATGTAGACAATTGGAAAGCATTGCTACTCTTACATTTTGTGACCATATAGGGGCCACTCCAAATGGCATCAAACTTGGAATGCCTTCCTGGTTTTGCTCGATCTGCATCCCATTTCAAAACCAGGTCTCCTTCCTGGAAGGTCCTTTCTTTTTCCCTTTTGTCAAAGCATCTCTTGATTGAGGCCTGATCCTTCTCTATTACTTGGAGTGCATGCTCTCTGGTTTCTTCTAATTCTATCAGCTCCACATACTTGGCCTCCATTGGTTCAAATTCAGACATCTCTAGCTGCTTCACGAGCTCCAATGCTGGCAACTCAAGTGATATAGGCAACACTGCCTCTTTCCCATAGACAAGCTTGAATGGAGAGCTGTCTTGTAGATCTCTTGGGTTATCCTATCAGCCCATAAGGCCATTTTGAGCTTTGTGTGCCAGGTTCTCTGATTCTCATCAAGAGTTCTTCTGATGATCTTTAGCAGGTTCTTGTTTGTGGACTCAGCTTGGCCATTACCTTGAGGGTAATAGTTTGATGAAGTGCTCAAGTAAGTCTCATTTTTAACAGCCCATCCTGTGATCTTGGAACCTATGAATGCCAATGCATTGTCTGATATGATGGTGGTTGGCACTCCAAATCTGGTCACTATCCCTTCATAGAAATCTAGTATACTAGACTCATTAGCTTCCTTGAGTGCCACTGCCTCAGTCCACTTGGTGAAATAATCTGTTGCTGTCAGAATCCATTTGTGGCCTTGGCTTGAATTTGGATTGATGACTCCAATGAAATCCAATCCCCATTGCATGAAAGGTTGGTCAACTGAGATTGGGTGCAATGGAAGTGTTGCTAGCATTTCTTTGCCTTTGAAGAATGCACAATTCTTGCACCTTTTGATCCATGCATAGTAGTCACTAAACACTCTGGGCCAATAATAACCCGCCTTCATGATCTTGAGTGTTATCACCCTTGGAGAAAAATGGCCTCCAGCTGCTTCAACATGGAATTCTTGTAGCAATTTCTCAATTTGATCTGTCTCAATGCATCTCAGCAGAATGCCATTGATGTCTCTTTTGAATAAGACACCATCAATAAGAACATATGGGATGGCCTGTAATCTGAAATGCCTCCTTTTTTGATTTATTCATCCCATGAGGACACAGGCATGTTCGAAGGAAGTGCACCATGACTTGGGTCCAACAAGGAGTAGGTACATCATCTCTCCCTTCTTCTTGATTATCTTGTAGAACAAAAACAACCTCCTTTTCACTGTTTGCTTCATCTTGTTGACCTGAGGCTAGTTGTTCACACAACCCCTTCCCACGGACCAGCTTAGTGACCTTGATCTCAATGTCATATTCCATGACACGAGTGATCCATCCTGCACATTTTTCATTCAGATCCTTTGCTGAGAAGGAATTCTTTAACTCCCGCATGAGAGACCAACAATTGGATTTTATTATTTGAAACCAGATGCTTAAACTTATTTAATCCTCTATTACTAAAAGGAATTTATTTTTCAATGAAGGAGTATCTCACTTCATAGTCTTCTAGACCTTGACTGAAGAAAGCAATTGGCTGTTTTGTACCTTCTTTGTTCTGCTGAACTAAGATTGCAGAAATTGTGTCACTGCCACCAAAGGCATACAATATGAAGTCTTTAGAGAAATCTAGATTTACGAGAGTTGGGGCTTGTGATATAGCTTCTTTGATGGCCTCAAAGCTTTCCTTTCCTTCAGCTATCCACCTGAATGCTAAGCTCTTCTTCAACATCAATGTTATTGGCTTAACAAGGGTAGCAAAGTTTGGTACAAACCTGCAGACAAAATTGATTTTTCCTAGGAAGCTTTGAAGAGCTTTCTTGTGGCTTGGCAATGGCAATGCTCTTATTGCTTCAACTCTCTCTGGGTCAATTTCCAATCCTTCCTTTGATACAATATGGCCTAGAAGCCTGCCCTCATGGGCCAAGAATATGCATTTTTTAGGGTTCAATGATACCCCAAAACTCCTGCATCTTTGAAACACCTGCCTTAGGTGGAAAAGGTGGTCTGCTACATTTTTGGAAAACACCGTAATGTCATCCAGATAGATCAATACTATTTTGTTGATCAGTCCTTTGAATGCCATATCCATTTCCCTTTGAAAAGTGGCTCCGGCATTGGACAATCCAAATGGCATTTTTCTGTAGGCATAGGTGCCCCATTTGGTGGTGAAAGTTGTTTTGAATTGATCATCTTCTTTCACCATGATCTGGTTGTACCTTGAGTAGCCATCTAGGAGGGAGAATCTCTCTGATCCAGACACTACTTGCAAGATCTACTCCATTAAAGGGAGTGGGTAGTGATCTTTGAGGGAGGCTCTGTTCAAGTCTCAAAAATCTACACACAACCTAATCTCTCCATTTTTCTTCCTGACTGGGACCAGGTTTGCAACCTAGCTTGAGTGTTTGATTGGAAATATGATACTTGCCTCTATCATCTTGTTCAGCTCTTTCTTCATCAGAGGCTCAATGTGTGGGTTGACTGGTCTCTGCTTTTGCCTGATGGGATGAGCAACTAGATCTAGTTCGATTGTGTGTTGTGCTAGCTTTGGATTGAACCCTTTTAGGTCTTCATAGCTCCAAGAAAACACATCTGGAAATTCTTGGAAAAGTTGTATGAATTCATACCTTTCTTGCTTGGTGGCCACTTTGCCAATTTGAAGTGTTTTGTCTTCTCCAACTGGGATTGACTCTGAATCTTCTCCTTTGATCTGTATGTTAGCCTTTTCTTTTCTAAACTGATCATTAGGATTGAAGATAGACTCCAATGTCACTAAGCCTTTGGGAAGCTTGTTTGTATGTAGCTGTACTATTTGATTCCCGTATTGCTTCTCTATTCTGATTTGATTTCTAGCTGAGAATTCAGCTTCTTCTTGCAAAAAATTAATGATCTGCTGATCATTCTCAAACACTTACCAGCATGTGTTGTTATCTGGCACTGCTGGCCTCACAACTATATGGATATGTGGTTGTTATTTGTCTCTTTTGATGTTGTCGACCACATCAAATGTTGCTCCAACTGCTGCAAGCCTATCAGTAGCTTCGTTCTCCTTCCTGGGTATGGAAACAATGTTGAAGGCCTCGAAATCCTCCATGAGATCCCATACCCTACTCTTGTAGTTCTTGAGTAGGTCATTCTTGACAGCATTAAGTCCTCTGACTTGATTGGAAACCAGTTCACTGTCACCAAACACTTGCAAGTTCTTGATTCCTAGCTTTCTTGCCCAATGAAGACCATGGACCAAAGCTTCATATTTAACAGTGTTGTTTGAGTAGGCAAAATGAAATCTGAAGGCTGAATAATATTTCATACCTTTGGGGGACACAATCATAGCTCCTCCTCCAGCTCCTTGTCTACTCCTTGAGCCATCAAAGAACAATTGCCATACCTCATTTTCATCTTTATATTCTGGCTTAATTAGGTCAGGAAGAGGATGATTCTCTTCATGTAGATAGTAGACACCTAGCTCAGATTCTTCCATCTCCTTATAGGGGTCAAAAGCATGTATTTTTTTGGCCCAGTCATTGAGAGTCAAGTCTGGGATACATCCCACCTTGGTATCTGCTTCACAAGTGCTTAGGAGGTCTTCTTGATCAAAAGATGAGTAGTTGGCATTGATTGGGCTAGGCACATAAGATTTAATATGATAATCGACAATGGGTTTAGATCTGATTGTGGCCTTTTCCCCATACCTTGTTCTAAAGAGCATATGTGACCAATCAACAGACAGATAGCCTCCAATTTTGGCAGTGAAGTCCCTGGACAAGCACAAAGCAAAATGTGGTGGCAAATCTATGATGGATACATTTTGCAAAATAGTCACATTGGGGCAGGCATGCAGAGTGAGGTTTAGATCTTTGATGATTCCAACAGTTGTCACTATTGTCCCATCTAATTGCACTACCCCTCTAGAGATGACTTCATATTGGAGACCTAGTTGGTCAGCTATTTTTTTGGGCATCACAGAACTACTAGCCCCAGAATCAATCATACAATTGTGCACCAATTTGTCTCCAATAATCAATGAGAAATAGAATGGAGGAGGTCTCAGGTTCTTACCTTGTTCTCCATGGTTCCTCCTAGGTTGAACTGCATTAGCAAACACTCTCTCTTGCTAGTTAGGGGGTTGATTTGAGCTTGACCAATTTTGTATGGCAGTCTGCAACAGATCCCTCTGCCCCGGAATGGCCAGTGACTCCCATAGTGAAATGTTCACACTTGTCCTCTTCATTTGCTTGATGATGTTGAATGAGCTATCCTTTTGCTGCCCCTTCCCAGGCACATTTTTCTCTTGCACCTGGGTTGTTACAACTGGTGCCTGAGTAGGTCTGGAAGGTGGCTTGGATTGAATTTGCACATTGGGAGTTATATTTTGAATGCACAATACCTTGCTGAGTGATGGAGGGTTGAGGATCACCTGAGCTTGGTGAATTTCCTTCTCCAATATTTCTCTTCTTAGACCGTGTATTGGCAGCTATACTTTGAGAAGGAGTCTAATTCATTCCACAAAAGTCTTCAGCCTGCCAATTGACAAGCATAGTTTCAATTAGGGGTCCCTCTTGCTGAGCTCCTTACTGCTGACTTTCTTCATGGCTAGGTTCTTGTGACACACCAATGGTTTACACCATCAGAGCCTAATTTAATGCACCATTGAAGCACATTGATTGATTATGTGGCTAACTACATGGGAAACACCATTCATATTCTTGTGCCATGTTATTCTGTGCTGGAACCAATCCCCTTGATATTGAAACTGTGTTTGGGTCATATGACCTAAAAGGTCTAGCAGCTTGAGGTTGCCCTTGGTGTTGACTCTGATTTACAGCCTGGATATGGTGGTCTACTTTGCTGGTATTGGGGTCTAGTGTGATACTGAGCACCCTGGGGCTAATATGGCCTAGAACTCTAAATCCTACTGTCTTTTGATGGTTACTAGCTCATTTCCCAAGTTTTGTAGTTGTTTCATCACTTCATGAAGCTCCTTTGAGGTGTTAGATGATGAAGTGGAGGCTTCAGCTGAACTTTGACTCCTGGGGGTGGGTATAGGAGCTAATGTAGGTGTTTGGCTAGTATTTGGGCTTCCTAACTCGGGGTAAAGGGGCATGGATGGCCTAGGGGTAAGTTTGCCAGCCTGAATCAAATGGTTCTCAGCTCCTATGGAAAGGCTATAGGCTACAGGTAAGGTTGTGCCCCCCATTGACTGAATCATCAAAGAAATATCAGAATTTAAAGCCCTAAGAAAGTATAAGAAGGCACCTTCATTAGTGGGCTTTATTGCTGTTGGAATCCTATCCCAGGTCTATTGAAATATGAGGTTGAAATCTGTCAGTTGCTCATTCGGGGCTCTCTTGATTGTTGTTAGTTGCTCTAACAAAGACAAGTTGTCACCTTTTTCTCCAAACTGGTTATGAAGAGTTGTGCACAGTTGGTTCCAATTTTGAATAGAGCCTACCTCAAGGCTCCTGAACCATTGGGAAGATTTACCTTTGAGTGAAGAGGCTAGTAACTTGACTGCAATGTCCATCTCATGGATTTCATGGATTGTAGAGACATTTGTAATATCTTGGACATGATCACCAGGAGAAGTCTAGTTTTCCCTAGTGAAATATGCGATGCTCTTTAATGTTGCAATCGGGACTGGATTTTGTGCATTCCAGGGTGAGTGGGATGCTGCCAGTGAAGTTGACATATGGATTTGGTTGTGCCATTCTGATTGGCCTAAGAACCCTTGCAGACTTAAAGAAAGGCCTTGCAGGTGGAGGTATTGACAAGGTTCTACTTGGTGGAGATGGAGACCTCTGAACTCTTCTTCCTCTCCTTTCTCTACCTGGGGATAGATGCAAGTATTCAAATATACCTTCTTTCCTTGCTCTAGACCGGGTTTTTCTCATGAATCTCCTAAGCTTGGGCTGCTAAAACTAGTGGATTCTTCCTCTGTTGGAGTCACAGATATGTAAATTTTAAGCTTCTTATAAGATGAAGATCACAACAAGTGCACATCAATCTTGCTGCGATGAAATGGAGACTTCTCTGTCCCACCGGGCGTGCCAAAACTAGTTAGTGCAAAATCACAACACCCCCAAATGAGTTCTAAAAATTTACTTTTCTAAGGCAGAATCATCTGGTGTGATTGCATAACATTGAGCTTTCCCCAAGGTGTGGGACCTTGTAAAAGTGGGAAAGCTCTCCAGATTAAAGGTTGGTTCCTATTCCTCTATTTAGGTGCATACGTGAGAGCTTGCAGAGGATTTCTCTCTATACCTAATCTAAAACTTGCCAAGGAGACAGGGAAAAAGGGATATAAGAAATAAGAAATAACTAAGCTACAAGGTGATGCACCAAAGGAATGATGAACACTAGTTTTTCCAATAGACACAAACCAACCAAATGCATATGATAATCAAGCATAAATAATCAAATTTATAATGAAAGATCAGATGAAAGCAAAAGGGACAAGAAAGGATCTAAAGTCAATCACAAAACGTGTTTTATTTCTCTATAGATTGATACAATGCATTACAAAGTGAGCCAAAAGGTAGAAACATATTACAATTTAGTGGAAGGTTTGAAACCCCATGAGTTTCTTTTCTAGAAGAAAAGGGGAGCCTGAAAAACAAAGAATTTCCAACCCTTTACAATGAATCCTGCCCCTATATTTATAGATTCAATTAGAGAGGAGAAAGAGAGGGAGAAGTGGGAAAAGCAGGTTAAAGCTCAACCACTACCTTTAATGCCTTTGACAAAAATTATCCCCCCAAATCTATCTTTACTGCATCAATCCTTGGTTCGGCACCTTGAAGGAAGAGGAAATGGAAGAACAGATCGAATCCGATCTGGTTGTTGAGGCAAGGAGATCCTGCATTAAAGGCCTGAAAGATGTTTCTCCATTTTTCACCTACCATGGGGCCACGCGGTAGCCTGGTGCTCGTTTGGGATTCCCTTTTTTGGATTCATCTTTGGAGAAAAACCATTAGGACATGTGGTTCTTTCCACTGCCTCCTCCATACTTAGTTGATTTTGGACCTTTCCTAAACTAAATTTTGAACCTGAGGACTTCGGATCTTCACCGTTTCTTCCCCTTTCTTGCTCCTGGTTCCTCTGCGGCACTGCCCCTTCTTTTCTGACCCTATTATTCCATTGTTGAATCCCTCTGTGACCTATTTACAAATCTGGAATATTTTCTTAGGTTCTTTCTATGTGGGGTCGTAGCTGATCCGATATTTGGCCTGGGAAACCATTGTTATGCTTGGTGTTCAAATCTTTGACATCTATGATGAATCCCAAATTTTCATTAATCAAATCAAAGGAACTTATCAATGTAAAAACAAAACCTTACAAAAATACAAAAACATTGTCAAATTCCTCTTACGAACCTTTGATCAGTACACAATCCAAATAGTTCCCCATTCATCCAAAAAATATAAAAATTCCAAGTTGTTCAATTTTGTGCATATAATCGACCAAACGTAGCATACCAACGAACTCCCTTCTGTTAATCTTGTCGAAGAAAATCAATCAGATCTCTAATATACTCAATTCTATGACTATATTTCTCATTCTAAAATACCATCTGATCTATCTAAGAATGCTAAAATATATTTTATACAACGTTTTAACTGTTATATCATCATAGGCAGTGTCCTTTATAAACACGGATTTGATGGCCTCTTACTTCAATGCCTAAAATCTCATGAATCCACTAAATCTATCCAAGACGTTCACGATGGCATATGTGGTGGACACTTCATCAATTTGGTTATTACTAAGTGCATCCTATAGATGGGCTATTAGTGGCCTACGCTTAATCAAAATTGTAGTAAATATGTCAGGAAATGTCTCAAATGTCAACAGCAATCCAAGCTCACTCGCATCCCAAGTCAGGCTCTACAACCAACCCAGGATTTATGACCTTTTTCATAATGGGGACTTGACCTCATTGGCCTCATCAACCCTCATTCCTCACAATGACATCACTCTATCTTTACTTCTACAAAATACTTCACAAAATGGGTGGAATCTATTCCCCTAATCTATACTAAAGCTAATAATATTTTTGACTTCAATCACCATCACATTATCTATCGTTTTTGTATATCACATATAATGGAAAATATTTCTAAAATAAAATATTCAAAAGCTTTACATCATCTACAACATCAAGATTATATTTTCATCTCCTTACTATCCACAAGCAAATGATTACACAAAATCCTCTAAAAAACACTCAATAAAATCCTCATTAAAACTGTTGATCAAGCTAACAGGAATTGACATCTCCAAATTTCGTTTGCTCTATGGGCCTATCAGACTAGCATCTATACCTCTATAGGCGGTACTCTCTTTTCCTTATTATATGACTCTAAGTCCGTTCTTCCTCTCAAAGTATAAATTCCATCACTTCCACGTATCCCTCAAATACTTTATTTTTGATGAGGAGTATCGTCAAGAACGCTTAACACAAATTGAATTGTTATAAAAATGCCACCTAACAGTCCTTGAACATCATCATGTCTATCAAGAATACATCAAATGAGCATACAATAGACATGTCAAATAATGTGACTTAAATATTGGTGATCTTGTCCTTAATGAGAATCAAAATTTCAATACTCTGAAAGGATTCAACATGTGAAGTTTTCTCCAAATTGGATGGTCATTGTCACTGACTCAGTTAAATAGGGTTTGGGGCCTATTCGCTTAGCCTCCCTCGATGGTAAACCTGAAAAGGAACCTCTAAATGCTTGCACTATGGGCATTTCTACTATTAACACATTCTACTTCCATGAATCAGGCATAGAAAGATATCAATCCACCACCCAAACTTATCACTTACCATTTTGTAATGATTTGGATTATGTGATCTCCAATCAGTATTCCTATTGTTTGAGACCTTAATATGCACACCACATCTCTTTCATCACAATTTCAATGGACACGGTCCTCCTCTAAGTAGGGAACCCCGAGTATCATTACTCCCATCTTTCCCCTATCTTACCACGAAAAACATGTTAGGGGTCCACATGTATAGTGTTACACATGTTATTTTACCCTTACAAAATGGGTGTAATCTATTCCCCTAATCTATACTAAGCTAAAAATATTTTTGACTTCATCACCATCACATTATCTATCGTTTTTGTATATCACATATAATGGAAAATATTTCTAAAATAAATATTCAAAAGCTTTACATCATCTACAACATCAAAGATTATATTTTCATCTCCTTACTATCCACAAGCAAATGATTACACAAAATCCTCTAAAAAACACTCAATAAATCCTCATTAAAACTGTTGATCAAGCTAACAGGAATTGACATCTCCAAATTTCGTTTGCTCTATGGGCCTATCAGACTAGCATCTATACCTCTATAGGCGGTACTCTCTTTTCCTTATTATATGACTCTAAGTCCGTTCTTCCTCTCAAAGTATAAATTCCATCACTCCACGTATCCCTCAAATACTTTATTTTTGATGAGGAGTATCGTCAAGAACGCTTAACACAAATTGAATTGTTATAAAAATGCCACCTAACAGTCCTTGAACATCATCATGTCTATCAAGAATACATCAAATGAGCATACAATAGACATGTCAAATAATGTGACTTAAATATTGGTGATCTTGTCCTTAATGAGAATCAAAATTTCACTACTCTGGAAAGGATTCAACATGTGAAGTTTTCTCCAAATTGGATTGGTCCATATGTCACTACTCATAAATATGGGTTTGGGGCCTATCGCTTAGCCTCCCTCGATGGTAAACCTGAAAAGGAACCTCTAAATGCCTTGCACCTATGTGGCCTTTCTACTATTAACACATCTACTTCCATGACATCAGGCATATCAAAGATCTCAATCCACCACCAACTTATCACTTACCATTGTAATGATTTGGAATTATGTGATCTCCAATCAGTATCCTATGTTTGCGACCTTAAATATGAACACCACATCTCTTTTCATCACAATTTCCACATGGACAAGTTCCTCCTCATAAGTAGGAACCCCGATATCATTACTCCCATCTTCCCCTTATCTTACCAACTGAAAACATGTTAGGGGTACACATGTATAGTTTGTACACATGTCTTTTCCCCTCCCCAAATGGTTTACTAGGCCTACCCTCATCTTAAATAAAACTCAAAAATATATCTATGGATGCACACCATAAAAAATATATAATGATCCCTCGAAGGACATATATTAATAATACTATCAAAAATATAGACTGATCCCTCAAAGGACAACTATAAATCATATTACTTCAAAATATGGCCATCTAAAATCAAAGATCAAAAAATTGTAGACCACTCCCTCGAAGGATGGATACTCAATAATGGCTATAAAAGGCTTCCCGCATCGATCAACCTTCACATAAAAATTCAAAATAATCAAGATCATCCTAGGAAAGCTTCCCACATCGATCAACTTCCCATAAAAAAAGTAAAATTACCGCATTTATCAGTTTGCACAGTAAAAATACAGTTGGGGCATAAGCCTATAAGACATCAAAGGAGAGCCTATTCTCCCCATACAAAGTACATATAAGCCCTTCCCATGTTGAAAGAAGGTATATAAATGCATGCCACATATTCATGATCCTACATGTGACTAATTATTTTTAGTTATATGTTAACATTTTTTACAAGGCCTCAAGTGCATTGTCATACATATTAAATTTACCATAAAATCATATATATATATATATATATCAAATCCAGTTCAAAAAAATAAATATCTCACATTTATTCTTCACCATAAAAAAATGCATTAAAACACATAAAGATCGACATACTTAAGTCACATCACATCAAACATAAAACATCCAACATCATATCAATATATCTAATCTACCCAAATATCTCAAAATCTCATCACAAACTCATGTATAAATTAATCATAATACATGAATCAAAAATCATGCATAATATATATATATATATATATATATATATATATATATATATATATATATATATATATATATATATATATATAATATATATAATATATATTATATATGTATAATATGTATATGTATATATCGTATATGTATATTATATGTATATGTATATATTGTATATGTATATAATATATGTATAATGTATATATATGTATATTATGTATATGTATGTATATGTTAATGTATGTATATGTTATGTATATTTATGTATATGTATGTATATATATGTGATGTATAATTACATATATATATACATATATATACACAACCTCCCTTCCACACTTATCTACTGCATATCCTCCACTCCCTGAGACCTTTAATGTCGTTCCTGTCTCTCCATACCTCACCTACAATGCCTCCCACTACCAATGATATTTTTACCTCTACTTCCTACAAGTATAACACTCTACTCGTGTCTGATCTCACTCCTATAGAAAAGCATCTCTCTCTTGATGAGTGATTTCCCAATCCATTACCAGTTTATCCTTCTACATCTAGAATGCATCAAATGCTACTTGTAGTCTCACAAAATCCTCATCACCATCCTCCTCAACTTCCCCACATCTCCTCCTCTGCATCACTCTATCCCCTATGTGGTCACCTCACTGTTACATACAGTTTCTCACTAAACCCCTCTAAAACTCACAATGTGGCATCAACATCCATCAGACTTCTGGCTCCCCCTCCTCCTCCACCTGTTGTTATTCATACAAGTACTCAATGTTGGTAGGTCCCTCTCAGAGTTGGCCTCTTCGATAGAAAATCATCTCACTCTAGGTACTCAACGTAGCGACGTGCACCTAGAAGGTGCTCTATGCACCTTAGCCGCACACTAGTAAAACCTAAATCGTGTCCTAGTGCTCAATACTATTCCATAGATCCACTGCACCCACCAGAAAATATCAATTGTTTACCTCCACCTATTGTTGGTACTCTCTCTATAGGAACTATGTCCTAACATATGCATCTCCAAATGATATCATCCACTGTGATAAAATCATTAAGGTTCTCAATGTAGCATGTCGGTATCCCTCTCCACCTGACTATATTTTATCCTATTAGTGCCTTCATCACATGAATCCCACAATATACTATTTTGGGTCACCTCCACTACTAAGGTAAGCCTGATGGCCTTACCATACTAGCGTGCTCATAGGATCTCACTCCTGCAGAAATAGTATCTGTATCGTAGTGAGATCTAAATTTGCATCTGCTACCAACATACATCCATATCTATGTGATATACCTGAGCTATAACATGTAGACCCCCAAGAATACACTATCTGGTGCTTCATGAACTCCCTATCAAAAACTTGTCAGTTTCCATGGAAACTCTACCTCCCCTTGATTTTGGTATGTTCATAACAAGATATGGAAACCCTATCACCATTAGGCCACCCAGTTATTTCCCTAGTGCAACTCTACATCATTGATAACTCTCAATGTGAAATCCCTATGTAGTATCATCTAATGTCTAGGGCACCATCTCTATACCTAGCCATCTCATAATATCTAGATGTTCCTTTTGTGTGATAGGAACTACCTTGGCTCCCTCATATTCATATCGCAGTTTTAATATATGATTATGCAGGTCCTCTAATGTCACCTTCCAAACTACCTCTAGTACAGAACCTGAATGTACCTACAGTAATTTCAATCATGTCTACCACTAAGAACAAGGGAACCTCATGCGTGTCATGTATCAATCCACCTAATTAGTGCATGGGCACTCAACCTGGGCATGCGATAGGGAGCCGAGTATCTCTTTTATGTGAGTTCAGTGGAAGGCCTGCTCACGATCTTGACTTAGTGATTTAAAATACATGAAAAAGCTATAGACGCTCAGAACGAATTTTATACCCTTATTATCCATAATAAATAGAAAAGCCTCGCAATAGAAGTAAAAGAACTAGGAACTCATGTAAATACACCATTATTCATAGCATTCAAGTAAGATTCATGATTATACAAGAACAAAAGTACAATAAAAATGTGCAGGTAATACAGAGAAAGAGTCTTAATATAGCTATGTGCTCATAGGAAACCCAATCACATTCATTCATAGTATTACCCCATATCCAAGATTACAGAACCTCCAGACCAGTAGTCATGCATCCATGTGTGGGTCCATACATGGTATTCTCATAAGCCACAAAATAATTGCATTCCCCATTTCCCCATTTTCATCCTTACTAGAATCCTACCCATTTCATCCCATAGTTCCATGCAGTAATTCTGCCGTTAGCTCCGCTACCTTGGACTTCTGCTTCCTTTTTCCTTGCCAAGGGCGTGCATGGTAATAGGCCTCTAAGCTCTATAAAAACTCCTCTGCAGCCTCATATCTACCCCTGACAGTTTCAAGGTATGGATCAGCCCGGGCACATGCCTCTCCATGTCATGATTATACCTTAATATGGATACCCCTTTATCGCAAGGTATATTCCCTATAGGATACCCTGTCGCTAGACTAGAACCTTATCTAAACGGAACACGTTCTTCATGTGTTTTGTCCCAGAATGGCCAAAAATGGGATAAGTCCCAAATTATTCTATACCACGGCATGCACGTTCTGGGTTCTATCAAGAATCCTTTTGACACTCTGCCTTGTGCGCCTATGTACCCATAAGATTTGGAAGCTAAGTTAGGGGCCCAACATGTACCTATACTTGGGTCCCATTTATCTAATCAAAGCTAACCATCCAACCTGACATCTCCAGGCATCCGCTAGGTAGTGATGGACTCCTCCTAAACCTAGGATGATTTTCAAACAATCCCATTCTGCATTTTTCACATGTCACCTCTAACACTCCTCTAGCATATATAGAGACTCTATCACAAATGTATATAGTATCCCTTCTCATATATACACAAAGAAAAATCACAATCAGTTATTCACTTTCATCTAATTAATCCACCAATTGTTGCTTACTACAATATTGGAAAGTGATTTATTTATGCATGGTCAATTGATGGCGATCATACCCAATCATTCATCAATTGTACGATCAACAATCGATCAGGCATTATCTACCCAAAAACTTTTCAAACATGCATGAAAATCAATAAATAAAATAAAACATAAATCAAATAAAACTATAAAATGTAGACCTACTTACCCCACGTCCTTGTTCTGCTTGCCTCTTCTGACCACTTCTTGCTTGCCTCCTATCTCCAAAAAAAACTCAAAATCAATCACTCACAAACCTCTCAAATTAGAAATCAAACAGGTGAAAATAATCCATTTCTATGCCCATCCCGGCTTATATAACTTCGATTTTTACGATAAACCAATTATTGTATATCATAATCAATCTGTCCCCTAAACGACAATGATTAATCACCTCCGTCGATCCAAGACCCTTTTGACAAATCTTATAAATTTGGGTAACCTAGTCCTTTGTTTTAAAAACACCATGATGACATCAACTAGAGCATCATATGCCTTTTCTTTGATGCCTAATGCTTTATCAAAACATATTTTTTTGATAACATATCCATTTTTTTCAAACATTTTAGATATCTTTCACTAACATCTTCGTCTCATGAATTCATACATCCACGCAAGATGGACTCCCTTTAGAACTTGTACTTGTAGTAATATTCCCAAAGCACACATATTATAGGTTTTCCACATTAGCATATCCCTTCTAAGTCCATATAATGTCCCCTACGAAGTGTTTGCCAATACTATTACTATCTCTACATATTCCTCCAACATGGTCATGTCAAGCTACAATCAATTCCTAAAGAATATTCTAAACAAAATATATTACGATTAATGTGACTTTTTTCCATCCAATGCCCTAATATAGTCGACAATTGAATTGAGTGGGAATGAATATCCCTATCATAAAAACTGGGGCATCGTCAATATTAGTTTTTTTTCTCGCAACATTTACATACAAGACAATTTCAATAAAAAGGAGAAAATGTAGACACCACTTTTTCACCCCTAGGTGACCTTAAACATATTAATCAGATATTATCATTATTTATTACTATTATTTCCTATCCTAAAGTTCTATTATTCATATAATTCCAAATTTACCATCGTAAAAACCCCATTTACCCATGTATAATATTATTTACCATCCCCTAACCATCTAAAACAAATCTAACCCAATTTACCCTAACCATCCCTAACTGCCCCACCTCTTACTACCTATGATTACCTAACCTTCCCACCATTCCCAAAATAACCTTAACCTATCAACATGGAAAGTGATCTTCAAGTATTTTTAATCATTTCATAATTTTTTAAACCATTCTTGACCAAATCAATAGTGATCCATGATTGACCCAAAATTATTCTATATGTTGTTGATTCTATTTAGTCACCCTCCTTCTCCATTTTTCAGTTAGACATAGATTAGTCAGAAATTACATTTGGGAATGGATTTCTACACCTATGTACAAAATCATGACCTCAAAATACATCAAAACTTTACTGTCATCCTTTGATAACCCTTATCAAGTAATCAAACAATCACTTTTGGAGCTTTGTTAGCCTCAACAATATTCAACAAGGTTATTAAATTTATTTTGATCATCTTAAATCACATTTTTCATTATTCATAACCTACATCCACTTTTCTTCACTATTATTTATAACCATTTTACACTCTATCTCCCATTTAATCATTTGATTAACTTCTTAGCATATTTGAAATTTTAACGGTGATCACTGTTGATCCCTTATCGCCATCGATTGAAATCCTAATTCCTTTTGCCTTTCATTAGCCTTGTAAACACATTGTAATCTTATTTTTCTACATTTCCTATATTTTTAGATTCCTATATATTTAAAATTTGGCACTACCAAATTCTTCCCTACAACAATCATAGTCAATTCATTGAATTTATTGAAATAGACCATTGTTTCCTTGATCACCACCGCTGATTCCCAATCGTCATCAATCTCTTTCGTTTTAGTCATTTTTATTTATTATCATACATTTATTAATCTATTTTGTCCTAATTTGTTTTCTTGAAAGATATATTATCTGTAGATGACATTTCTAGGTATCTCACACCCCATCAAAAGAATATAGGATGTTTCGGATCATCCAAAAAACTTTTGTGTGGGAATAATTAGATATCTCACATGAGCTCATTATTTGTGTCATTTCCCTCACACTGGAAATTGAAGACATCTAAGATCAACTTGAATTAATACATGAAATACAAGATGCAATAGAACAAGCTTGGTTAGAGTATTTCCTGGTTTGAGCTTTCCACAACCCTATCCTAGGCCATCTACAACACAAAGTAGGATCTCTCCATCCCTTTCGAATTCTAATCTTTGTTATCGATTATCTTATTTTACGTTATCATATCACTTGATTGTACAACATGACTTGACACCATTTAAGGAATTCCCTTTGGAATCCTGGGATTGACCTTTTCCAAGTAAATCGTTAAATCATTATCTAATAATTATCTTGTCTAGTTTTCTTTGTATATAATTTTTCTCAATTGGAGGAAGGATGAGCCTCTTGCGATATTTCTCATGTATTCAAATCATCCTGAAATTGTATTTTTCAATGCAGGTATCATGGTAAAACCTACTTTATTTAGAGTTTTTGGTATTTCAACAGAATAGATTCTAACCAAAAATAACTATAAACAGTCACATTGGTTAACCATCGAGATTTTTCGGGTTCAGTTGTTGGTTCTTTCTCCACTCCTATAATGATACATAACAACCCTTTACCCCGTAATGTCATAACCATTTTCAATATCTGTTCAAATAAATTAAATGACATGAGAAAAGGAACTAAACTAGCATCCATCATGAGGAGAGAGAAAGCAAGAATGTAGAAAGAAAGGAAACACACACGCAGACCCCATAACAATATTTTCACCCCATTTTTGCAATACTTTATAGTTTAGTGCATTGATTACAATCATATGTGATTGTGTATCATGAAATGATTGGCCACTCATCTTGCAATCGGCATAAAAATGTGCAAGTGCAGAGACCATAATGAGTTTCAAGAGATTGCAGAAAATCAACACCGAAACAAGCATAAAATGAAGAAAAAATAATAAAAAGAAAGAGAAATAGTCTTGTGGGAGAAACAATGTCTCATGTCACAAGGAACTCCCTTTCCGCAAGGCTATGGCATACATAATCACCAGCCCGCAATAAATTACAAGCAAACGAGTTAGGAGCCTCCCGAAACGCAAGAAAAGCCTATGGAAAGTAAAAAACACTCCATAAGCAACCAATTAGTAACATCTAATAACACTAGTTTTGAAATTAATTTAATTATTAAAAATAATTTAAAAATTGAAAAGGGATTTAATTGACTAAATAGATAACCTCTAATTAATTAAAATGAATTAAGTTTTTTAATTTCCTTCATTTAGGAAAAAACCACCTTTTATTAAAATAAGTTAATCTATGATGAATAACATAGGCCATTTTTTGTTTTAATAACCTAAGCTATATATAAAACTTATATTAAAACAAAAAGGTGTGTTTGAATAGTACAAAGGAGGGAATGGTTGAATGGTGGTTCAAAGGAGGACAGAGAACCCACATGGAACATGTGCGGTGTTTAAGGTAGGAGAGCCTTAACTCAACAGGAGGAAAAGTAGAGTGGTTTGCACACAATGTTGAGGGTAAGATGCACAGGGAGGATCCGTTTCGAGGATTGAATGAAGTTAGATCAAGGTTGTTTCCACAAAGAGGGGGAAAACATAATGGTTGCATGAGGAATCTAATCATGGCCTAAACCAGGGTGCCAAGGAGCTTGATGGGTGAGGTTGAGCAAGGTCACATGAAGCACAGGCTCATGAAAAAATGCGGGCATTAGAGATCATGAGCAAGGTTGAAATAGGGGTCTAAAAAAATGAGCTTTATAAAGGAGATGATGTAGGGAGAAAGCAAGCCAAGTGAATGAGTAAGAAAAGCACTCAGGGTCAACGAAGGAGGTTCAACATGGGTCGACGATGGAGTTTAATGGATGAAATGTAGGTTAAAACATCTCTCCAACACAAACACCACATAAGGGCCAAGCCATTATACAACTTGTTAAATAGAGGAACCCAGAGGAAATGAGCCCAGTGATAATGAAAATGAGTTGGGGCGGAGGTGAATGAGAGGAGCTCACAGGAGCTCGAGTAGAGGGAAGCGAGCTAGGGAAAAGCTCGGGGATCAACTCACTTAGATGGTAGAGAGCTCGTGGAGATCTAAAGGAGATGAACATGGTTAGAGTAGGTTAGGAAGGAGGAGGGAGATTTGTAGACAAACATGAAAAAATTCCACAAAAATGAGCTTAATGAAAAAATTTCAATAAAAACTAGCAAATGTAAATACCTCAAGAATAAGCTTTTCCACCAAATGTAGCTGCAGCGAGCCAAATCTAGTAAAAAACCCCTAAAAGTGCACACGCACAAAGTAAAACCACAAAAAACTCCAAAAAATAGAGATGTTAATCCAGATTAGCACAATCTAAAAAACATTAATAAACTTGCACAAGAATTGATAAAAAAAAATGAAACCATAAGTATTTAGCAACTAATTTATGCGAGTACATGCTTACCAAATTGCAACTCTAATACCATGTGAGTTTTGACTGTGAGGATCAAATGGAATCATGTGCACATCAACAATGTTACACTCCAATAAAATCAAACAAACTCTAAGTAATCAACAAGAGTTTAATCAAACAACCATAATAATGCATGAGGAAAAAAATCTACTCATACTAATAGATCAAAATAAGAGGGTTCATATGTGAGTGTTGTGTAACTCCCATGCCTAGAAAATCATTCTCCCATGAGGAGAAAAGGATTTATAATTCCCAAGGTGGAATGTAACTCACGTATGATGTCAATGGCACATATGAAAATGATATATTCTATGGCACAAGCTTTCATATGTCATATAAATCCTAAACACCTATGACCTCACCTAAGTGAGATGACTCTCCATGTGAGGTGGACAATGCCCAAGATGACAAGTCAAACACCTCAAATACACAATGAATAGATAAATGGAACTTGATTCTTTAATCTCTGAGTGAATGAATGGTTAGGAGTATGTGTAAATGCATGACTAAAAGGTTTGTGGAAGAGAACCTAATGATGGAAAACTCAAAATTTAAAAAAACTTAGAAGTCACAGTCTAAAAAAGGATTGAGGAAAGGTATTTTAGACAAAATTTTAACAAAAATGAAAATAATGATAACTTATGATGCTTGAGGGAGGTTTTCTATGGGTTCTAGAATAAATTTAAGTCTTGACATAGCTTGAGAAGGCAAGAAAAGGAAAACAAATCAAAACTCCTTCCTCTCGGACTATGCAACCCTATTACAGGGTTTTGAGAGTTTAAAAGATACATAACTTAGGTTATACTCAGTACAAAGATCTAGAAAATGGTGAGTAGGTGAATATATATATGGAGAAGGGTCTTGTTAAGTTTTAGAGAGAGATGTAAAGGATAAAGATCAAAAAACATGAAAAACACGGTCTAATTTATGTCTACTTGTATAACTTGTATCTTAGTATTTAAGTATATTTATTGATAATGAAGCGAAACATTGATTGGAGGATTCTTATACTCATACATGCCCTGAAAATGAAATTTGAAGCCTTGAAATAAAGATTTTCATATGAAACTTGAATTTCATTCTTCTTGGTCTATGGAGAAACATTGTCTAGTGTTTGAGTAAGTTTAATGATTTTGAGAGTATAAAGATAGTTTAAACAAAAAAAAATTGTGGGAAATGGGATTATAAGCCAAGTAAGATATGTACCTAATTTTGAGAAGAAATATTGAATTTTAAGGGTAATAAATTTGAAATTACATCACGAACCCTATTGCTTTCTTAACAATCCATAAGTGAATGTATGAGCAATTGAGAAAATTGTGAATTATTTGACGTACAAGCTATATAGAAAGGATCTATAATAACATATAAGATGTCTGAGATTCTATAAATAATAAAATAGGTCCTGGGACTTATATCAAGGAATTTCTCATGAAGGTGTAGTAAGGAAGTCATCCAAATCTCTAGGCCTATGAGTGGAAAAGTTAGTAATTGGTTGTTGTCATGAAGTTTCTTAATTGGATCATACGTTAAACATCGAGAAATAGTTATGTGAAATATTCTAGAGTTTGGAGAAAGAGTTAAGAAGGAAAAAATGGGAAAAACTTGGTGAAAGCCTTTACTAAGACAATGACATAAGAAGTAAGGAGGTGAGAGGTTGAGTTTTGAAGCAAGTGCAAATGTTGAGAAATGAAAAGGGGTTGCATGTAGTTGGTTAAAGAGGTTTAAGTAGGATGAATAAGTTATTAACCCATGAAAATGTAAAATAATCTTGGGACTCAGTCCAAGACCTAGGATAGACCTAATAAGGATAATTATAAAGGTGGCATTTGTGTTGGAAGAAAGATATCAAGAGATGGTTTATGGAAACTAACATGAAGAAAGAAATTAATAATGGGTGTCTAAAAATATAATAAGTTTTTCAGGAACATTTTTAAGTTGCTATGAGCTATAAGGTTTTGTTCAAAACAAGGCTACAAGGAGGGCTAATTAGAAAATAATAGGAAGAAGTTTAATAGAGTTGCATTGTGAGTTAGACTCTGAAATTTCTCTGGTAGTAGAAACAAGATAAAGGGTGTTAAAAATTGGTTTCATATCTTCAAGAATCATAGTGATTCATTCTAGACAACAATATTTGCATTAGAGGGGGCCTAATAGCTCTTAATAGACTTATAAAGGTAAATGAGATAAAGAAAAGTCTTGATTCCTTCTTAAAAGGTCTCAACATGTGGTTTTAGTAATTTTGAGCTAGAAACAAGTGTAAGAAGCCTCTTTATCTGTTGAATTACGAATTTGGTACTTTTAGGTGTTGGGAATTCAGGACTGCAGAATAGTGCTATGATTTAATAACAAACAAAAGCATGCACACAGGATCTAAATAATTCCCCAAAATCTACAGCAGTGGAAGTATAAACTAGAATAATCCAAATCAAAACAAAGTACACACACATAACACAACATGTACTGCAGTTCACCCAATACGAGCTACGTCCACTAAAGAAAGATATCTCATATATATAATATAACAAGAGTACAAACCAACTCTTCAATACAAGAGTACAATACATCTCTCCAAGAGTGTATCCTCTCCTCCAAATATCTAAATGGATCTCCATGAGTGCACTACAACCGTGCCTCCTAACACCACCAAATCTCACATACTAGGAACTACTACATCTCCCACTATACAACCAAGCTCTCCTGTGAATCTGTAAAGAAGACCTCTCACATGAGTCTACCAAAGTGCAACCATATATGTTCACAAAGAAGTAAGTCTCTTCTCCATCTCATTGAATCTGCCGCTGGAAACAAAAACACAACCTCCTCTATAATATTTGGATACTATTTTATCCACAAGCTCTCTAATGAGCTACAATACTAGATTCCTATGGATCAACAATATAATATGATCTCATGGATCTACAATACAAGATCTCACAACAACCTGTGGATCTACAATATAATATCTCGTAGAAACCTATGGATCTAAAAGATGAAGGACTATATGCTTTGGATACCATGCAAGCCATTACATTTAGACAAAATAATACAAAGGAAATATAGAATAAGACATAACCACCTTCTCACCATTCAGATGTACCTGTTATTTCCTTATGTCCAGCTTCTCTCCATTGAAGCTTTGTCTTCATGCAACCTTTTTCTTCTTTTTCTTCTTCTCCATCTTAAACCAAGGAGAATTAACATTCTTCCTATATCCTTATGTTATAACCCTATTTTTCTAGCTTATATAAGCTTAGAAAAACTTAGGGCACCTTAGTTATGCATTTACAACCTTTAGATCAACTTTATAACAAAGTTAGATCTAATTCCTGAGTAAGTTAAATATAAACTTTCACGTACAGGTAACTGGTGCCGGTTATCCTGACTGGTGTCGGCTACCCTAATTTTGACTGGTGCTAGTTACCTTGACTGGCGTCGGGTACCCTCTGACTGGTGTCGGTTACTGAGTAAACCAGTAAGGTGTAAATCATGCTAACTGTGAAGAAATTCAGCTCCACAATCCTAACAATCTCCCACTTGGAGATAAATTGTTGAACATGTACCTATACATGTACATCACCGTCCTCTACATACCATGAAGACAATTTATTATTTATATCAATAATTCTCTCAAATGAAATCAGGAAGATTAAACCATCTTCTAAAACCAAGAATATAACAAACCCGTGACTTACCATAGACCTACACGAAGCTACTACTAATATGTGATAATCGAGCTATCCAAACATCAAGCTCCCACTGAATCATAACACCAAGCCTCCCATGTAGCCAAGCCACCATGACTAATGCACCTGCAAGAGCTCCCACTCAAACTTAAATACTTAGCTTCTATCACAACCATAGCCACCAGCCATGTTCTCCAACCATCTATCTATGTCTCCATGCAACCACCAATGCAACTGACCCAAGACAAGTCAAAACTAGAATATGCGTAAGCAAAACAAGATCCTGGGTCAAGACAACCCAAATGAGTTCTTCATTCAACTTGTGGTTAATTACTCCACAATACTTGCACAACTCAAAGAATCCAAATACGACATTCTGCAAATCCAATCCTGCATAAACATCTAGCATGTCCAAGACAACTATCCATAGATAATATATCTATCAAGGAGTAACATAGTAGCAAGAGGAAATACAAACATCCCCTACTCATTCTCAAGGCATCTAAACCATGCTCATAGGCATCCATGTGCAAAAAAATATTTGCATCATTATAGACTCACAAAATAGAATCTATTCACATGTATAAACTTACCATATACATCCATCCATATCACCAAGCTCTCCAAAAGCTCCAAGTCTGACACTGACTAACTCCAAAGCCAATATATGAATCTTGTGCTCATCAATGTCAACAACAACAACCCTGCTAACCATGCTACTAATAATTAGTGCAAATACCAACAAGAAATGTCATCAACCTACTCCACAACCATCTAAGATGAAAGCAAACAAGGGAAACATCAATAAGATGTAAATATACATTATTTTCACATTGTAACCTGTAACAAACATATTTTCCTTCTTCACCCTTCAATGTCAATAACATTTCTCTCTCTTCTCAACCTAGCTAAACAACCATCAACTGCAACCCCATAGGGATATCCATGCACTATAAATAAAACTATAAGTGATGTCATCATGCAATAAACTGAAAATACCTACAAAACCGTGAATGTCCTCCAAAACAACTTGTGCCTCATGTCACACAAAAAATGTAGCATACTCCTCTCACTCCATATGTGCATATATGTCCAACCTATAATGCCAATAACCATGGCTTTCTCCCACTTAACCTGAAATCCCCTGCACTTCTTCTAATCACCAAACTCAAAAGTTTTATATGTCAGTGAGAAATAAAACAAATGAAAGAAAATATAAATTGATTCCCTTTTTATCAAAGAATAATTCTACATCACAGAAGTTTGGAATTCTTGTGAATTAGGTGAATCAACTTATTTTCATCCTATGCTCTCAACATCTTTCATTACCTGCAACTTTTTCTAAATATGAATTTTCATTAAGGATCCCATCCTTAGACTAGATATCCTTGTCCTCAAGATTCCAACATATCCTGGAAATAAAAGTCAAGCTCACCAAATATCCATGGTGCAAATTTTATTTGTGCATAAAATCCAAACATAATATCAATTGTTCCAAATGAAAGAAATAAAACATGAATCATATAGAGATACCTGACTTAAAGTCTCACTGGACTAACTAAGCCAACTCCGTCCTCTTTCTGATCCAAACATTGAAGTGATCTACATTGTTTCTGCCTATACACACTGTGCAAGAAACTTGATCCTCCAAAATAGGATATTGAACCATCTATGCCCTCTTCTACTATAAGAAACCATGTGTAAACTCGTTGTCATAGAGACTGACCATAGTTCCTTGACCGGTACCGGTTACCCTCTATGACTGATGTCAGTTCCTTGAGCGACGTCAGTGCTGCTGGAATGAGCACAATGCCACAAATTGGCATAGGTCACCAAACCAAGTGCCTACTCTGAACAAAGCTGATAGTTGTGATGAGCTAGTCATTTAAAGAAGCACCCAAATCTTGCACAAAACTTAACAACAATAATACATGCAATAAAACTACACCAAAATGAAATACATCACCTTACCAACACCAAGATACTCAACCACATCTTCAATTGAAGACCATGCTTCTCTTATGGAAACCTCTTCTTCGTTCTATGCTACTATATTATTCTTCTCTAATGAATCCCGTGCATCTAACTGTACCAAAGGATGCATAATTTCTCCTCTATCTCATACTCAGATCTGTAATCCCAAACATGCATGTGCAACAAAAATAATACAAGCATTACAATACCAAGGTAATAAAACCATACCTCTATAAACCGGATCTGCAATCTAACAATCATGCATGTGCCTCCAAGAACTAGGGACACCTCAGCAAACAAGATACATTCACCGCATCTTGTAAAATATTCAAATCTGTGATTTTTTTTTAAACCAAGCTGCCCAGTAATTGACCACAGTCACCTTGTAACCAACCACGGTCACCCTGCCGATGCCGGTTGCCACCTAACCGATGTCGGTTACTATATTATCTAGAAACATCACATTTCTATCTTCCACTTGAGATTTAAATATCTTCCTGTAATTTTTACATCAGGAAAAACAAACCCTACTCTTATAAACCTGTCAGTAAACCACTAATAATATAATGAAGCAAAACCTTGCTCTGAAATAACCAATCTCTGATACCAGTTGGTAGGAATTCAGGATTGCAGAATAGTTCTATGATTTAATAACAAACAAAATCATGCACACAAGATCTAAACAATTCCCCAAAATCTACAGCAGTGGAAGTATAAACTAGAATAATCCAAATCAAAACAAAGTACACACACATAACACAACATGTATCGTGGTTCACCCAATGCGAGCTACGTCCACTAAAGAAAGAGATCTCATATATATAATATAACAAGAGTACAAACCAACTGTTCAATACAATAGTACAATACATCTCTCCAAGAGTATATCCTCTCCTCCAAATCTCTAAACAGATCTCCTTGAGTGCAGTACAACTGTGCCTCGAAACACCACCAGATCTCACATAGTATGAACTACTACATCTCCCACTGTGCAACCAAGATCTCCTATGAATCTACAAACAAGACCTCTCACATGGGTCTACTAATGTGCAACCATATATTCCTCCATCTCACTGGATCTGCCACTGAAAACAAAAACACAACCTCTACAATATCTGGATACTATTTGTATCCACAAGCTCTCCAACAAGCTACAATACTAGATTCCTATGGATCAACAATACAATATGATCGTATGGATCTATAATACAAGATCTCACAACAACCTATGGATCTACAAGATGAAATATTATGTGCTTTGCATACTGTGCTTTGCATACTATGCAAGCCATTACATTTAGACAAAACAACACAAAGGAAATATAGAAGAAGACATAACCACCTTCTCATTCAGATGTACCTGATATTTCCTTCTGTCCAACTTCACTCCATTGAAGCTCTGTCTTCATGTAACCTTTTTCTTCTTTTTCTTCTTCATCTTCAACCAAGGAGAATTAACATTCTTCCTCTATCCTTATGTTGTAACCCTAGTTTTCTAGCTTATATAAACTTAGAAAAAATTAGGGCACCTTAGCTATGCATTTACAACCTTTAGATAAACTTTATAACAAATTTAGATTTAATTCCCATGAGTTAAATATAAACTTTCACACATAGGTAACCGGTGCCAATTACTCTGATGTTGACCAGTGTCAGTTACCCTGACCAGCGTGGGTTACCCTCTGAATGGTGTCGGTAACTGAGTAAACCAACAAGGTGTAAATCTTGCTAACTGTGAAGCAATTCAGCTCCACAATCCTAACATTAGGCACATTGAAAGTGTTTTAAACCTTGACATGTTTTTTTAATTTGGATGATATTGAAGCTACGTGTGCATGGTGTTGGCTTGATTATAATACATCTTCTACATTAGAGTGGTATCAGATCAAGTTTATCAAGAGGAATAAGAATCTAACAATGCATTATGCTAGTGTGTATTGCCAAATTGACAGGTTATCTCTTAAGAAGAGAAGATAAGACATGAAGGTAAACATTAAGAAGCGAGAAATGAAGTGGGATAAAGAAATGACTGAGTTGAGAAGTGAATTAAAAAGTTTTAAATTCTTGGAAAATTTGTGGCTATACGAAAGAAACCAAGCATGTGATTGGTGGTTGAAAATAAGGGTGAAGTGGCCTATGGACTCACTTTTCAAGAAAGGAAGAAGACAAAATATGAATGTTGTGAAAAGAGGAGAAGAATAGAGATTTTACAAGTGAGAAACATGAAAGAGAATTTGTAAAAATAGTTCTCAATGTGGAGAACAATGTAAAAAGTAACTAAGAGTAGAGAAGAGAAAGAAGTGCAAAAATAAGCACTTGGTGAAGAAAAGAAGAAAAAGAAGAGTGTGTCAAAGAAGGAGGCACTAATGGAGACATTTTGGGCTCTAATTTTGTCTTTAATTACATGTGTGTGGGTATGAGAAACTTCATGAAGAAGATCAAATACAAGACATTTAAATTTTCAAGAAATGGAACAAGAAGAGCATCCATAAAGACAAATGGGTATGGTAGATAAAGAGATCAGATTGTGAAAGCCTATAAATAGGAAATGGAAATATTTCAACATGTTAGTAAAGAGATGGATGAGAATATAGAGTTTCATGATGCTTTGGAAAAAATGCTAGTAGAGGAATACAAGAAAGAATGTAAAAGCAAGGACATGGTAAGCAATGAGGTAATGAAAAAAGATATGCTTATACAATTGGCTTATAACTAGGTACATAGAGGTTTGAATCATGATATTTCTCATGCACATAAGAATTAAATTTTTTATATAAAGGTTAGTGCAAATAAGAGTAAATTTGAGTCTTCAAAATCTATTTAAATCATGGTTATATAGTGCCAAAATGGCTCAAGAAATCAGTTGATAGAAAGATGCAAAACTCAAACAAGAGGTTAATGAAGCTGAAAAATACAATGGAGAACAAGAGAAACATAACAAGGAAAGATCCTATTTCATGATGAAATAAACATATAGTGAAGGAGGTAAATAAATTGAGGTATGAAAGAAGTGTCCCAAAACATGGACCAACTTATTATTCAAGAAGTACAAAAGAACTAATAATCATGTATCAGCCCAACGTGATGAAGAACAAAGTGTGGATGGTCAAGGTAATGAAAGAAAATCAAGGTAACAATGACACTAAACATAACAAAAAAGAAGCCTTTCAATAATGCATGAAACTTGAGCAAAAGGAGATGGTAGAACAAGTAAGAGAAAAAGTGAAGTCTTAACAAATTTGTGAGTCCATTAAGTAACATAAAAGTGAGGAATAAGAACCTAAGATGACAGGGGTCGTCATAACAAGATCTTGGAAAGAGAAGTGCATAAAAGAAATGAAAGGTAAACCAATTGTTTTGAATGTTTTGAGTGATTTTGTATTGAATTAATTCATTGAAACTGATAATAAGTCATAAAATATAATGGCTATGATAACTAACATGCAATATGGAGAATGTATGAATGAAATAAAGGAGAGAGAGACTAAAAAACTGAAAGAGGATGAATATAAATTGAGAAAAGAGGAAGTACATGCCATGAAAGGAATGATAATAATATTATTCCAAGCCGCGATCTCAGATGATAATAGCACACCACATTAGATTTTCAAAACAGAAGAGCTAAAATACCATATATGGAAATCCATCATAATCCATAATGCTCAATACATTACAATACAATGACTTTAATTACTCAATAAGAAAGATGTACATATAGGAGGAGGGAAGTGAAACTACTACCTAAATCAATGGTGAAGAACTCCCACTAACTAATATTGGTAGTTAAGTTAACTCCAGAAGACTAGTAAGCTAACTCCACATAACTGAGAAGCTAACTCAGCACAACTATTAAGATAACTCCACACAACTAGTACACCTAAGCAAGCTAACCCAACAAGTGTAGGGCTAACACAAGTGTAAGAATTATCCTAATAAATAAATAAAAGGATAAATAATAACCTACACTAACAAGCAAAGCATATTGATATAGGAAAAAAATTAAGAGAAGATGAAGAACAAGTCCCAAGTTGGATGAAGAAAATGGAAAAATGAATGATCTCCTATTGTAATAATAGATGAGGATAACTGAGGAGCTATTCAATCCCCCTAAAGAGTTATTTATAGTAGGTATAGGTTCAAATTAGTTGAACAAGCTCATTAATAAACATGGAGATGAAGTGATAATGAAGTAAAAACCATTCGTAATCCTGGACAAGGAAGAGTATAACAAGAATGATGGCCTAGTACAGGTTCAAGAACAAGAAAGAGAGGAACAATGTGATAAAAATAACAAAGTAGAGTGGGGATAAGAGAGAGTAATCATAAAAAAAGAGAAGAACTCAAGTGGTGGAAGAAAAAACTCAAAATCAAGACAATTTTGTCTCATTATTTTATATCTAATGTTGCTTCTAGTTATGTTTGTACATGTATGAATCAAAAATTGGACATGGAATGTGGAGAGGTATAACTAAGAGGTGGAGAGGTAGAAATTGAATATGACAAAGAAAGGTTACAACTGAATGAAGAAAAATAAGCAAACTAGAAGCAAGTGAAGCCATGAAAGATAATGAAAAATCCATAGAAGTTGAAGAAGAACTCAAACAAACAAGGAAAAGAGACAATTCAAAGAAGGAAAGAGACTGGAAGAAAGGGAATAAAATGGATAATTAAACAACGGTTCAAATCTCCTCACTAAGGGAGAATTATGCAAGAGCATCACTACGTAAAATAACAAAATTTTGGATTTCATACTATTTTGAGTTTAGGGTCTTGATAGACATTCTAGGTGTTTTAGCAGGCTTCCGCCACCTTATTAAGATCCTTCATTAGTAACAAGGAGAAAACATTTTAATTTCCCTTCAAAAAATGCTCTTGTAAATATTTGAAATTCCTAAGTCGTAATATGGGGTCTAATGTGAGTGTGAAGCTATGTAATGAAAGGAAAGGACACTAGAAACCCTATATAATGTAAATAAGTTGCTTTACCTATCTAACTAGGGGTTTAACATGCTAAAATAAATTCATATCCTGATTAGGTTCCTAAAACCATGATGTAACTACCTACTTTATGAGGATGAAAAATGGGTATTTGAATGAGGGAGAGAGGGGAGAGAGGAAATTAGTGTGATAAGGTGGAGAAATACATGTATCTAAAGCTTGGAAGGCTCTGAAGAACTTGGTGTAGTCGTTGATGGATTGTATTTGCAGGGTTCTTGAAATATATGTTTTACAATTATGAAATATATGCATAAATTTTGAGAAGGAAGTGATGAAACCATGTTTTCTCTAAATTCTTGTTATGGTTTTTGTTATTGCAAGTGTGAAAGGGTACTACCAAGAAGGATGGTAGTGTTAAGATCCTTGAGTAAATGAAGAACATTGTTTGTGGAAAAATTTTAGTAAGAGATTGCTAAGCCATTTTTCTTGTATAATGGATGATTAGATAAGTGGAACTTGATTCTTTAATCTCTGAGTGAATGAATGGTTAGTATTATGTGTAAATTCATGACCAAAGGTTTGTGGAAGAGAACCTATTGATGGAAAACTTAAAATATAACAAAACTTAGAGGTCAAAGTCTAAAATAGGATTGAGGAAAGGTCTTTTAGACAAGTTTTTAACAAGAATGAAAAGAATGATAACCTTTTTATACTTGAGGGAGGTTGTCTATGGGTTATAGAAGAAATATAAATCTTGACAGAGCTTGAGATTGGAAAGAAAAGACTGAAAACAAATCAAAACTCCCTCCTCTCGAATTGTGAAACCCTATTATAGGGTTTTGAGAGTTTGAAAATACATAACTTAGGTTATACTCAGTGAAAAGATCTAGATTATAGGTGAGTTATATTGAATATATATGGAGAAGGGTATTGTTAAGTTTCAGAGACGATATGTAAAGGATAAAGTATCAAAAAACATGTAAACACAATATGATTTATGTATGCTATTATAACTTGTATCTTAGTCTTTAATTATATTTGAATTTATAAGGGATAAGAATGGGTGACACATTGATTGGAAGGAGTCTTATACTTGGAACAGGGTGGCTAAAAAGCAATTTGGCCAAGCCTTAAAATAAAGATTTTCTTATCAAACTTGACTTTAGAAGACATCTCGGTCTATGGAGAAATCTTGCCTAGGGTTTTATTTGAGTTTAATGATTTTTAGAGTATCAAGATAGTTCTAAGGACAAAAAAATTGTGAGGTAATGGGATTTGAGGCCAATGAAGCTACAAACCTCTAATTTCTAGTAACAAAGATAACAAAAAATTCTCCTAAGGGTGATAAAGAGTGAGCATTCACAACAAAGACCTTCTAACCTATAAAACGTTGCTTTCTTCAACACGCTCATATCAAGGTGCTTAGATGTCATTAGCAATTAGACAAAACTATGATTTCCTTGAGGTTAAATTGCATATCTATAAAGGGTCTGAACCCTCATGAAGCCTATAAGATTTTTTGTTGATCCTACTCCAGACAGATACATAGGTCCGAGGACTCATTCTATAGGATTGTCACATCTAAGGTCAGCTAAGTCAGTCATCCAAATCTCTGGATTGTTCTATGAGTCAGAAAAGTTTTACATTGTTGTTCGTATATCTGTTTATTAGAGATCATTGGAGCTGTATTTAATCATTTTTGAATATGGTTAATGTAAATAGTATTTTCAGTTTGTCTGAGAAAGATTTAACTCATATGCAGATTTAAATAAAATGAAAACCTCAACTTACTTGAATGACACTGAAATAGTGATTTTCTTCATGATTCTTGAGTGCTTTGTAACCATGTGTAGAAGTTGTTTCAATTAAAAGGGATTTCCAAGTGAGTTTTGCAGTTAGATTTGAGGATCTATTAATTTATCAACTCGTGATTTTCATAAGGAAAAATAAATTGAAATATTTTAATAAATTACTATAGAACTAACATGGTTACTTTGGATCTAAGGTTTTTTTTGACTAATATATTATTTGGAAGAAAGGTATGAAAGAGATGTCCATTCTGGGGACATTTGCATGAAATTTTATTTAATACGATGGGTATCATAAATTTATATCCCAGTTCTTGTAGGATCGATATTTTATGGTTACTAATGATGCATATAAAGTTTCAGGTCAAAAAATCAAGTCATATGAACGAATGACTCAATTGGAATCAATAGGAAGAAGTTACAATTTTTACATTGTTATAACACATCAAACATTCTCAAGGATAGTATTCGAAACAAGATAACATTAGTGGGTATTCAACATTGCCATCATCATATTGTGCTAAAGAATGCATTCACTAGATAGGTTGTAGATAACACGTTTTGCTCATTACATGAGAAGGATAAGTACAACTCTAATCACAATTATAATTGATAATAGGTGATAATTTAAATGCACAGTCAAATGACCTTTATTCATAATAGATCTCCATGTAGTATTTGAAAAGTGATGGATTGATGTTATCATACATGTTTAAACATTGAAGCATTAATCAAGATAAATAAGGTTGAATTAATAGTTTTATTTTAGGCAAATTGACAGTTTCATATGAACCTTAAAATGTTATGTTAATTTGGATGAACTAAAGCTAGATTTGCATAATTTGGATTGAAGTTACTATTTCTAAATATTAGTGAAACCTAATAACAGTGCATGGGTAACCTCTCAATGTTGTACCTAAAATGGATATTTATGATGTTGCACTTAGTAGCATCAAGCTGAGTACATGAAATGAAAATCAATATTCATCCAAAACTTTGTAAATTAAGGCATTATTTAAATGTCATACACAAATGATCAAGTGGAGATTTTCCAATGGATTAAGGGCCCTATGATTAAATTATATCCACGTTTTGTCTTAGAGGTCTAAAGTAGTGAAACCCTAATTGAAGCACCTTTGAGGATTTATCTTCATTGAAATGAGGATTCAGTGTGTCCATTGAGTACATAGTATCAATCTTAAAAACAAAATTTTACCACTGGTTTTTATTGCATGACAAGATTAGGAGCTATCAAGGAGCATGGGTTTGAGAATTATTGATTCATCATATATTTTTTGGAAGAAAGATGATATAACATGTTTTATCGTTCCTTGGGATTTGTATAATGTAGGATATATTATGATCCTTAATATGGTCTACACACACACACTTGTTGATCAAAGAATACTTGTCAAAGATCACATAAGGAGTCCACGCGGGATAGAAGGCTCAGAAGCAAGGGCACAGAAGGACATGAAGGACCCGTAGGCACGGAAGGCAAGTTCATATTTCAGGACTTAGCCAATTTTGAGCATGAAGACCTATTTTTAGAAGATGGCATGCGGAACACACCAACGATGCAGAGACGTGTGCGCCATGCATTGTCTATCTTTGGAGAAGCAGTTCAGAAGCATTTTTGCATGGAGATGAGCTAAGAATAGAATTGACACTTTAGTTAACTTGCAAGAGGACTATAGATAGCACACTTGCATGTGTGGCTATGCTTGTAAATGGTGTGTGGCTATCAATAGCATGCAACCTATTTTTGGAATAGATAAGCGGTGAAGGGCAAGTCCCCACCCTATATATATGATGTTAGGTACATAGTAGAGAGGAGGTATGTATGATATGAGTGAGTATGTATGTGTAACAGAGATATATACGTATGCATATGACTGAATCACTGTATCAGTTCCATACGTGCATTGGTATAGATTGACAATACTGTAAGGAGCTTCTGTATTTATTAATAGATGGAAGATATTGGCTGAATCTAAGTGTCATTATGTGTGTAATTGAGTAGTGCATGTTATTAATTCAATCATGATTATTGTTTAAGCTTGTTCTTTCATAGATCTGAGGGTAGCATGCATTGTAGAATGATGGATTAGTTATGAATCTATATGTTTCTTCCTTCATCATGTTAACATCCTATTACAACAACCCTAAAGAGGGACCTGGTACCTTTGCGTGCTTCGGGTGAGCGCTCAGTCTAGGCTGAGTGATGTGCCAGCGTGACTAGGGTGTTATCTGGTAAATTCTAGGTTGCATCATTGGTTCCGTTGCCCAGGACCTCTTTTTCAGTTGTTTTCAGGATGGTTCGCAATGAAGACGTACCGGTTAACTCTAGCAAGTATTGAGGAATGGATACATGATCTGGAGGAAGAATATGCACTGGTGGTTCAGCAGTGGATCTGAGTTTAACGCATGCACTTGGGTAGAACAGAATCCTGTATGACAGCTTATATGAGAGATTTTTCACTATCTTTCCAGTAGAACTATACGAGTGGCTTACTGCTTATGCATCTCAGTGGAATTAGAGGTATCACACACTTGTCTAGACACAGGAAGAATTTCAGGCCCTTTATGATGTTGATCTGATCTGGACTCGCGTGGTGGATACGTGGTTTCATGGTGTTCTAAATAGTTATATTCTGGAATATTCAATTTCAACGTACTCTTTCCTGGAGGTAGCTGAATTCTAGTTTTTGCGGTATCCAAGAGGAACATATTTGCAAGGTATTCCACTGGCGATCAAGATCTTAATGGTAACTTTGAACCTGGAGAGTAAACTGATGGCTAACTAAACTTCACCATGCATGAGGGTAGGAATAATGTTTGGTTTAAGATGGAAGACCTAGTGGCAGAGAGGACAGAGAGAGGAAAGGCGGCTTAAGTATAATGAGGCACGTGAGAGGGAGATAGAGAAGTAGTGTTCCATTGTAGAGAGTATGGCATGGAGGAGAGAGATGGCTCGTGAAGGATTTATAGCTCACGTAGAAGACATGGAGCCAGAGCATCAGGAACTCCCCCATCTTGGAAAGCATGATAGAGATCCCCCCTCGGCCTCACACAGAAGTGCACCAGCAGAGACTACCTAGACCATGCGGTGCACATCTTAATCCACCTAGTGACCTAGTCCTTGCACTTGGTTTTTCAGTATCTAGTACGACAAGTAACCAACAAACTAACTTGGGAAGTAGGAGAGTAGGAGTAAGTCAAATCGGATCAAGTACATCAATGGCAGGATAGATGGCTTCAATGTTAAGGATCATTTGGAGGAGCATTCTTAGGCACATCATCCGCATAGAATGTGAGTGCACGCAGAATGTTGGATTCACCTCTGGAAGTGGAACTACCTCACAGACTGTAGGGGTTCAGTATAGTACTACTATTAGAGCACAGGGGAGTACATCTACAGGTCCTATTCCAACTACAGGTGGTGGATCAGGAGGTATAGGTGGTTCTAGTTCTAGTGGATCTGGTGGTTTTGGAGGCAGAGGGAACACAAGAGGTTCTGGATCAGGTGGTCAAGGTCTGCAGCAACCATAGAATATCTATATGGAGATGTCTCTTCATCTCCCAGAGTATAGAGGTATAGAGGATGTTGTCAAACATGTGCATATGTGTGAAATCTTGTGGCACGCTAAAGGGATCACAACTGCTGAGCGAAAGGCAAGTCAATTCGTCCACTACATTACAGGGGCATGCACACACAGCTGGTATAGGAAGTTTGACCCTGATCAAACTTGTGTGGATTATGCAGCATTGAGAGGATGCTTTCTTGAAAGAGTTCCATATCCCTGAGTTTGAGCAGAAGAGTATAAGTGCGCTCAAGGATATCAAGCAAGGCACTATTGAGAGTGTACGTGAGTATGATGCTCATTTTAAGACACTTCTATCTAAGCTATCTTATGATATTCATGCTAGCCAACATGCACAATGGTTCATTGGAGGATTGATTACACCTTTTAGAAGGGTGTTGTCACATAAGACATACACTGATCCACATGAAGCACTAGAAGAATCTTTACGTGCTGAGGCAGTTGGGAGCATTGACACTAGATGTTAGTCCATTCCTAGAGGCATAGATTGCAGCTATGGAAAAGCAGTTAGAGAAGCTATCAGCAAATTCAGCCCATGAAATGCACTCAGGAATTTGGTGTACAGATTGTGAAGTGGAAGGTCACACCAAGGATAGTTTCCCTCGTAGATTTGTATACGCTCATTACTATTGGACTGTGAAATCTGTCATTTGAATCATGATGCTAGTCATTGTCCTTTGTTACAGCACACAATAAGGAAGAATGTATCTTGCTTTTGCAAAATTTATAGGTCCACGACCCATGATACTGAGGATTGTCAGTTGATTGGTTAGATCCAGGATGTTATAGACCTTGGGGTATGACAGACAAGTATAATAGATAGTTCTAAGGGTAAGAATGAGCACCAAGATCAGGATCATAATCAAACGCGCTATGACAGGAATGAGGGGCATTTTGAAGGAGGTCATGGAAGGGGACGTGGATATCATGGTGGATATGGAGGATGAGGCCGTGGTGGAGGAAGAGGTGAGTTCCCTCGTGGAACATGTTATACGTGTGGATCTCCTGACCACTATAGGCACGAATGTCCTCAGAATATTGCATGTTCTTTCTGTGGAAAGAACCATAGCTATGAAGAGTGCCTGGACTTATATGAGCATCTGAGTAAGTAGCATAAGCAAGAAAACAAAGGCGTCAGGATGGTTAGAATCCAGCGCATGGTAGAAGATCAATGGATGCCCAAGATAACAGAAGGACCTGAGGCATTGATAGTGAAGATTACTACACGCACTGAAGTAGCACGTGTGAGAGAGGCATTGCACCAGAAGCCTATGATCACCAAGGAGGAGGTTTTGCATGCAAGGTACCCAGATCCTGCTCATCAGAAGGAAGTTTACCAGGATACCATGGAAGTACTAAGGAATCTTCAGGGTGAGATACAGTACCTAAAGGATCAAAAGAAAGCATCAAAGATAGTCCAAACTGATATCAATGATCTGTGAGAGGTGTGCAAGATGTTGCGCCAGGAGAACATTATTCCACTATTAGGAAGTTGGTTAAAAGGGAACACTCTCACATGCAAGTCTTGAGACCAGATGAAAGATTCTGCATGCAAATATTCCCCCTGATAGCATTGACTATGAAAAAGAAATTACTCTAAATGTTGTTGTGGATGGGTGGCTGTTGAGCAACATATTGATCGATACAGGTGCAGAAGTAAATGTGCTTACATTAGATGCATGTGTACAAATGGGGAGGCCTCCATTACAGCCATCATCTAATGTGTTGTTTATGGCAAACCAGACTAAGGCCACTCCCATAGGAGTTTTGAAGGATGCATCTATAACTATACAAGGGGCCAAGTTCACTGGGGATTTTGAGGTATTAGCACTTGCAGAAGCAAACAATTTTCTAGCCCTGCTTGGACGCCCTTGGTGTTATGCAAATAATGCTGAACTTGAGATTCAATAAGGGGTATATCAGCTTTGAAAACAAGGAGGAAAGGGTTGTGATACCTTTGACAGATGGAAATTCTACACCATATGTTGAACCTCTAAGTGAGGAGGATTTAAATAGAGTCTATGTACGCGCTATTCAAGACCCAGAGGTCAATGAGCCATCAAAAGAAGGCATCCTATAGTGGGAGGATTCTCATTCTATTAGTGATACTATGAGTATTGCTTGTGAAAATTGGGCTCATGGTACATATGAATTAGTAGGGTGCGAGGTGAAAAGTGGTTGTGCACAAGAATGGACTTCATTCAATTTGATGGATAGGTAGCATAGTACCTTGGTATACAAGGACATAAAGATCTTCCTACCTTTCTAAAGGCCATGGAAACACAATGGACAGATCAAGTTAAAAGGAGAGATATGTTAGTATATACACTGCATGGATAGCAGCGCACTGGTGGGTAGTCCACAGAGATAATCTTATAAACTGGGAAGAGATTGGAATAATGTTTGTCTACCAGGTTTATAAGGAACAATGCACCTACACAAATATACACTTATCATGGTGATCAACCTATTCAGCATCACATTCAGCAGTGTGAGAGACTCTGGACAGCAGGACAAGAAGCATTACCACCTTCACTCTGGGTGCATAGATTGTATTCTACACTACAAGGATGCGTACACGTGCTTGGTATGTATATGCAGAACTACATCGAGAAACTGGGAACTGGAAAGATTTGACTGCAAGGAATGATCCAGACTTTTGACTACTTCTCGACTAAACCTCCTGTAGAAGAGGCATTAAAATTTGTCAAGTGCTTAACTATGGGAGATAGTGCAAAAGTCAGAAGAGTATATTCAGGAATTATTCGGTGAGGTAGAGTTCAGAGCATGTTTTGAAAAGGAAGAAGAAATGGACTCCTTACTACTTGAACGCGCTTGCCTTGAGAAAGAGAAAGGAAATATGGTTTACGTCGTGGATGACGAAGGAAGTTGAGAACCTGGATATTGAACATTCACACGGGGTGCGTGAAGGTCTTGGAAAGTGCAGACAAGGATACGTGTGACTACCATGAACCCATGAAGACAAAGAAGGTGAATATAGGTTTGGAGGCTGAGCCTAAGGAGGCCATAATTGGAGATTACTAGGTCAGACTCGGAGGTAGCAAAGATCATCGAGTTACTCAAGGATTATCAGGACTTATTCCCTCGAGGGTATCATGAACTTAAAGGTGTGCATGAATCACTTGGGGAAATGAAGATCAAACTTAAGGATGGTGCACGACCAATTAGAAAGAGACCTTACAGAATGAATCCTAATTTGCGCGAAAAGGTGAAAAAAGAAATTGATGAAATGTTGAAATATGGAATTATCAATCCCCTTAATGAGTCAGAATGGGTTAGCCCAATGGTGATCACTATTAAGAAGGATGGATGAATTAGTATATGTGTGGACTTCAGGTAGATGAATGTTGCATGCATCACGGATCCATTCCCTACGTCATTCACCGAGGAAATACTAGAAGGAGTTGCAGGGCACAAAAAATATTATTTCACAGACAGGTTTTCCGAGTATCATCAGGTCATGTTCACTTAGGAGGATCAAGAAAAGACAAAATTTACTACTGAATGAGGTAGTTTTGCCTATACTGTGATGCCCTTTGGATTGAAAAATGTGCCTATTGTATTCTCATGCATAGTTGTTCATGCATTCAAGGATTTCAATCACAACTTCTTATAGGTTTACCTAGATGATTGGACAATATATGGGCTTGTGAAAGATCATTGGGGCAATCTGCGTTTAATGTTTGAACGATGTAGACAATTGAGTATCTCTTTAAATATCAATAAGTGCATATTTGCTATGCCATTTGGGATATTGTTATGACATATAATCTGCAAGGAAGGTTTACTAGTTGATCTAACCAAGGTTGCAGTCATTTTAGGCCTAGAAGTGCCTACCAGCCAAAGTAAGGTGCGTGGATTTTTAGGTCATACAGGATATTATAGAAAATTCATAAAAGGGTATACCAAAATTGTTGCACCCTTGGAAGAATTACTGAAGGGGAAAGGTACATTTTATTGGGGAGAACCACAACAGCGCACGTTTGAGATATTAAAAGAGAAACTTACTACCGCGCCCATTCTGCACTTTCCCTCATGGGATAAACCATTTCATGTGCATGTGGACACTTCTGGCATGGCCATTGGTGTTGTGTTAGCTCAACCTGATGCAAAGGTATTATAGATCATCCAATTTGTTTTGCTAGTAGGAAGTTGACTCCTACTGAACGGAATTATACAACTACAGAGCACGAAGCTTTGTCAATGATCTATGCATTGTACAAGTTTTGATAGTACTTGTTAGCAACACCATTTTTGTTTTATACAGATCACATGACATTGAAGTACTTGGTAAACAAGCCCGTCTTATAGGGGCACATATGCAGATGGGTGCTCCTATTTCAAGATTTTGACTTCACAATTTGTGGTGAAGCCAGGGAAAAGAAATTCTGGACCAGACCATTTATCTAGAATCAATTTAGGAGAGGATGCACAGACAATTGAAGAAACAATGCCGGATGCACAGTTATATAGGTTACAAGGCACGCCCATGGTATTAGAAGACATTTTTGTCTTCCTACGACTAGGTATGGCACCAGAAGGAATGAAATCATTAGAAAAGAAGCAGCTTGTTATACGCACGGTACCATTTATGTTAATCAGTGGTGACCTATACAAGATAGGCAGATACCAAGGATGGAGATGAATGAAAGAATAGTATAACATGAGGTAAGTAGAGGCCATGATAGCTACCAGGAGAAGGTACAGTGACGAGGTGCTCGAGTGCAGGAGCGCATGCTGAAGAGAAGCCTATGACCAAAGGGTAGGAAGGCGCACTAGAAGGTTATAGTTGGGCATGAAGATGTACCGCGTGGAACGAACAGATTTGGTCAATGAATGAGGGGATATTTGGTAGGTGAAGGAGTAATAAATGCATCAAAATTTGAAAAAATTATATGAGGATGGAATGCGGATTCATTTTACCATTACAACTAAGAGTATTTGAGGAAAGAGCCAAGTGCGAAGAGCTGAGTGATCGAGTTAAGGTGCGAAGGGTGTGAAACCAAGCATGACAACCAGATCTATGTGAAAAGAATCTTGCGTCCCCAGTGGTGAAGGGTTTGAGTGAAGCAGGGAGATAGAAAAGAGTTAGGTTACGAATTTTCCACCTAGGGCATGATTGAATTGAGCTAGGGTTTGATTCACAAAGTTGCAAAGTTGAAGAGGAGACATTTGCAAGGTAAATATGGCACCGAAGAAGGCATCTGTAGTAGCAGTAAAAGGAAAGAAGAAGGTGGTCATCAAGGAGGAAGAAATGGCACCTGAAAGCCATTTTTCACATATGTAATATCCAGAAGGAGTCATCATCAGCCAGGAATGGGATTCACCCATTAGAAAGAGCAAAGTAAGTGAATACAATCATAGGACTTCGGAGAACAAGAAGGAGCTCAATTCCTTGCTCACTACTAGAATGAACAAGTGCACGGCGGAGGACATGCCAGTTTATGATGATGCAGGTGAGAATATTTTAAAGAGAATTGGGTTCTACCAATTATATGAGCTTCCATATTTCAGGAAGTAGTTTTAGTTATCTAAGAAAAATAATGTGGAAATTGAAAGGTGAAAGGAATAAGCTGCTACGGGTGTGCTTTAAGTCAAAAGAGGATTTCTTCTCAAAAGTGACCAAGGATGGAGATGAATGAAAGAATAGTATAACACAAGGTAAGCAGAGGCCATGATAGCTACCAGGAGAAGGTACAATGATGAGGTACTTGGGTGCAGGAGTGCGCGCTGAAGAGAAGTCTGTGACTAGAGGGTAGGAAGGCATGCTAGAAGGTTATAGTTGGGCGTGAAGATGTACCACATGGAACAAATGGATTTGGTCAATGAATGAGGGGATATTTGGTAGGTGAAGGAGTAATAAATGCATCAAAATTTGAAAAAATTATATAAGGATGGAATGTGGATTCATTTTTATTGTTACAACTAAGAGTATTTGAGGAAAGAGCCAAGTGCAAAGAGTCGAGTGATCGAGTTAAGTTGTGAAGGGTGTGAAACCAAGCATGAGAACCAAATCTGTGTGACAAGAAGCTTACGTCCCCATTGGTGAATGGTTTGAGTGAAGTAGGGAGATAGAAAAGAGTTAGGTTACAAATTTTCCACCTGGGGCATGATTGAATCGAGCTAGGGTTTGATTCGCAAAGTTACAAAGTTGAAGAGGAGACATTTACAAGGTAAATATGGCACCGAAGAAGGCATCTGTAGTAGCAGTAAAAGGAAAGAAGAAGGTGGTCGTCAAGGAGGAAGAAATGGCACCTAAAAGTCATTTTTCACATATGTAATATCCAGAAGGAGTCATCATCATCCAGGAATGGGATTCACCCATCAGAAAGAGAAAAGTAAGTGAATACAATCATAGGACTTTAGAGAACAAGAAGGAGCTCGATTCCTTTCTCACTGCTAGAATTAACAAGCGCATGGCAGAGGACATGCTATTTTATGATGATGCGGGTGAGAATATTTTAAAGAGAATTGGGGTCTACCAATTATATGAGCTTCCATATTTTGGGAAGTATGAGCCCTTGTATCAGTGGCTCATGAGCAGGGTGCACGAGGACTTCTTCTAATTTACAGGATGCAGAGTTAGAATCTCATATGCACTTGTCTCATCAGTTAAAAGTCTGAAGGCCACAGGAGAGGACATAAAAGGTGATCTCGCAGATAAATCCGTGATTTTAAAGACCAGACAGGAGTTGGGGTACCTGTAGGGTCCGCGTGGAATGGACATAGACAAGTTGAAGAACTGTCCAGTTATACAAGCTGCAGCACACCTTGTTACAAAGTTGAATGATCAGGAGCAGTGGTCACAGGTAAATAATATGTGGTTACATATGGCGCGTAATATTTCATAAGGGATAATCTATAACATTGCAGGCTATATTGCAAAGCAAATAGTCTAAGAAGTGTGCACATGATGGAAGATCAGCTTTAAGGTTGTTCTATTATCACTGGTATTTATGGAGATTGGAGTACCAAATGGACCAAAGGAAAAATTATGGGAATACCCATTGTCAGGACGATAATGAGATTAGTGTGGGGTAATCTTGATCAAATAATACTTGTCAAAGATCACATAAGGAGTCCGTGCGGGATAGAATGCCCAGAACCAAGGGCACGGAAGGACAAAAAGGACCTACGCGCGGAAGGAAAGTTCACCTTTCAGGACATAGCCTATTTTGAGCATGAAGACATATTTTTGAGAAGATGGCATGCGGAACACACCAACGATGCAGAGATGTGCACGCAATGCATTTTCTATCTTTGGCGAAGCAGATCGAAGCATTTTTTCATGGAGACGAGATGAGAATAGAATTGATACTTCAGTTAACTGCAAGAGGACTATAGAGAGCACACTTGCATGTGTGGCTATGCTTGTAAATGGCATGTGGCTATCAATAGCATGCGGCCTATTTCTGGAATAGATAAGTGATGAAGGGAAAGTCCCCACCCTATATATATGATGTTAGGTACATAGTAGAAATAGATATGAGTGGGTAAGTGTGAAGTGTGTGTATACACATATGACTGAATTACTGTATCAGTTCCATACGCGCAATTGGTATAGATTAACAATATTGTAAGGAGATTTTGTATTTATTAATAGATGGAAGATATTGGCTGAATCTAAGTTTCATTCTATGTGGAGTTGAGTAGTGCATGTTATTAATTCAATCATGATTACTGTTTAAGCTTGTTCTTTCATAGATCTGAGGGTAGCATGCATTATAGAATGATGGATTAGTTATGAATCTATATGTTTCTTCCTTCATCATATTAACATCTTGTTATGGCAACCCTAAAGAGGGACCTGGTACCTTTGCACACTTCGGGTGAGTGCTCAGTCAAGGCTGAGTGATGTTCCAGCACACCTAGGGTGTTATCTAGTAAATTCTAGGTTGCATCAAATATGATTTAGTTTATGAGCATGAGGAGGATCATAATTTCACCCCCAAGGCACAAAAAAATTGTTTTATATGTTGTAGTTAGTTTCCTTATTTTTGTTGCATATTTAAAGTTATGTTAGGAATTGTTTATATAGGCCCCACTTCACCGCTTGGTTTACTACTATGAATATGGTGCATGTGGTCAATTGTAGGGGGAGGAGTCAACTAAAAAGGGAAGAATTTCTCATAATTCCACAGGCTTAAACTCCATAGATTACAATTCTATGCCATCTCTTCCACTTTACAGGAAAAGTATGGGTGGTGGTATAACTTGCACAAAAGATGTGTGTAAATTTGAAAATTTGTTAAGAAACGAAAGGAGAACAATATTGAAAAAGTGTTAAAGTGGTGGTATAACTTGCAAAAAATACATGTGATTAGTAGACTTTGTAAAAGTATTGAAAGCCATCTTTTGAGCGGATGAATAGGAAATCCATGTAGTGAATGCATATGATTATGAGGAGATGAAACCGTAGAGAAATCAAGAAAAAATGTGAACATGAGAACCATAAAGATGTCATTATATGATGCAGTTGTTTTTGGTTTTATTTTTTAATGGAGTATATTTCAATTCCATCTAACTCAAACATATTTCTTGTTTTAGCGTGAGAAAGAACATGGATGCCATCATGCCATATGAAAGATTAGAGAACGTTAAGTCATGAAGAGTTCCAGAGTGAAATAAGTATGTTCAAATTTTAAATTGAGATTGTATTGTCTACATCATGTCTACCATGTCTAGCATGCTTGTAACGTGTTTGCACATATTTTTGGTGCAGGAGGACTGTCTATTTTAATCACTATTTCTCTTATAGTTTAGACCTTTTATTATGTGGATTACAGTTTCTAACCCCGCTTGTTTGGTCTGGAAGAGGACTAACGTTTTTATTTGATTTGTTTTGATAATTAGGCTCATTAGGCAAAGGCTTGGGTTATCTCTTTCTCATGATCTCAATTGTGTGAATATGTTTAATGTTAGAAGGTGATATTTTGATATACCCTTATCATATATCACATATTCAAACATGTGTGGTGGATTTTTGGCTATCATAATTTTTAATTAATCCATATTGTTGGTTCCGAGTTCTTCACCCCAAAGATTTGGCTGCACTTCAAAGAAGGAACAATAAGAATAATGATTGATGTTTGAAATGTTTCATTTGTAGCCAGAGACAGATCTAACATTCTTCCATGACCAAGTATTGGAAATGACTAAGAGATGTATACAAAGGAAGTGGCTAATCTCTTGCTACTTTTTTCTTTGCCTTAGCCATGTTGAGAGAACCCGAATGGTAGCTTGAAGAGGGAAAGGAATATATTATTGTTAATTCCCTTAAAAATTGATGGAAAGTTAGTCTGAGTCAAATGTAGCCAAAAAATTCAATGCTCACTCGAGGGAGTTGTCACATATGAAATGCAAACACTCAGGAAATCAAAGAAAAGCTATTAAAGGCAAATATATCGTGATCATGAACACCATTCAGATGGTGTTGTTAACAACTTGGAATAAAATGATGTTTATGATGCTAGGATTTAAGACCAAAGTGAACATAATTCAAATATGCAAAGGAGGTGTAATTTTTTAGTAGAAAAACATGTTGAATATGTAAGGATGATGAAATCTGTAGGGGGTAGGACAAGGTAGTAAAACTGAAATTAGATGGAGATTTTGATGAAGTGAAAGGGGGAAATAGGGTTATAATGGGAAGAAACCACAACATTGTCCATCTTAGTCTTATAATCCTATGATGTATTTAAGCTTGAAATAAAGATGAGATAACCCTTCAAAGGTTATTTTCCTTCATTGACACCCAATCTGTGCAAACAATGTAAAATATTTCCTAAAACTTCAGCACAAACACTTGAGACTAAAGCTTCATGCATTCTTCATGTAAAATCCCTAAAACCTAAAGATTCCCTAAGGGGTAGCAAATAGTCACTCCCAAAATGAAATTTCAGAAATGGATTTTATAATTATATGAATATTTCAAGATAACACTACAAAACAACATTCATTCAATAACTAGTTCCAACAATTATCTAAAAGACGCTTCTTTGTAGTTCATTGACACAACAAATGTGAGACTTCAAAGAAATGAAAATATCTCTTAATTCAACCTCAATGTACACTAAGTAAAAGCATATTCATGCAAGGAAAAATAATCCTATGTGTTTTCTTGACAAGGGAGACATAAACATGCTCTCAAATTCTGCTAATGATTGTACAAATGCAATCACCTTAGCACAACCCCAAAATTTAGAAACCCTCAAACCCCTCAAAGTGAAGATAGATTTTCAGTTTTATATAAATAATTTCCCTAAATGAATATCCCCAAGATTCCCTATGAAACACTACAAGTATGACATATGTCCATGGAGGTGCCTTCAATTGCAAGGAACCATAAGATATTTTCCAACGATAAGTTCAAACTGGAAATCAATGGATGTTTGCACAATCTAGGAGATGAATGAAGAAGAAGCTATCAAATGTGCATATCTTGTTACACTGATCATCATCCTCTATTATGGTGGGGGCCATAGAGGAATATGTTATTCAAGAATCATCAAGAGGCAAAGAGGGATCAAACAGAGCATCTCCAACTGAATTTGACATCATATGATTCATGAAAGTGACTAAAAATACCCCAAACTTTTACGATTGAAATATGCCAAAACTCTCCACCATTATTCAAAAATTTGATCCCTTTTTTAAGTTCTCTAAAAGATGCTTCGAATGCACTTGGTTTCATGTCAAATGGACCTCTGGATTAAAAGTTATGACAAAAAAACTAGTCAAATATAGGGATGCAAGAATGATTTTGCAGTTCACAACTTTGCAAGATTGTAAAATGTGAAATTACATTTCCTCCTTAAAATTTCCTAATGATGTTGCATGGCACCCTATGATTGGTTATGGTAATGAAGGTGGAAGTTGTAACTTGTAAAAATGCAAGGTTGTAAACTAAAAATTTGTAATTTTCCTAATGCTCTCTCTCCATGTCGTGAAGGTCTATCTTTTGATGATGTCGTGAAGATCTTCTTCTTTATTGCATGACAATATTTTGTTACGGCCATGTTCCTTTGTTTTGTTTCTTTTGAAATTTATGGAACACAACACTTTTAGAAACCCATGAAACACTAAGTTCTTTTCTCTATAGCTTTCACACTTGGTCATACTCAAACTTCCTTCTCATTGCTTCGCGGATCCTTGCGGTGCTTTTTATTTGCATCATAGATTTTGCTAAGTGGACTATATCCTTTTTTTCATGGAAATAACCAATTGTGCATAACACTACAACTTCTGAGCTATGAAGCACTAGGTTCATCTTTTGCGTATTTTCCCTGTAAAATCCATGAAACATTACTTTTCAAAGTTTTTGCGGAACTTTCAAACTTCAGCTTCTTCATTCTACGGGTCCTCATGTCGGATCTGCCTAAGTCTCAAGCCTTCATTCCTTTGTTTCGTGGGTTAAGAGAACCCACATAACACTATGCTTATAAAATCCACACAACACTGAACTTATTTGTGTTCCGCAACATTAGAGATTTCCTTAAACCCACCGAATACTATGTTTTCTCCTCGTTTCCGCGAAACACTGTAATTTTGTGAAAACATCAAAACCAAAGGAAATTTTAATATGTAAATTAAAATCCACATTACAGGGTAAAGTATGACACAAATATGACATTAACGACTAAAGAATCACCAAAAAATTTGTAGAAAAAGGAACAATGAGGGAAAAGGAAAGGTTATTTCAACACACTTTATGGAACTTCACAAACTATGCCAATATTTTAACAAGACAAAATCAGGTGCCAACACATATAATCATTTGTGATGTTTTATATGTTAGGATCCAAATACATATGAGCAATAAAAGTGGAATTCAAATAGAAATAAAAGAAGCATGCAATCACAAGATAAACCCAAGATTTAAGGTGGTTCACCCAATTTGGGCTACATCCACTAGAAACAAGCCAACCATCTCCTTTATTCAATCCTGAGGAATACAATACAATTGTCTCTTTCTCATACTACAAAGAGTAAATCCATGCACATACATATAACTTATGCACCTCTTTGTAAAATTTTGCTTCAACCACAAACAACCTAAATATCGCATGCTTATAAAAGTCTGCTTCGACAACAAACAACCTAAATATCACATGTTTATAAAAATAACAACTCCATTCTATTCATAACAATGCTATTTTTATCCATGACCATGATTTCCTCACAAAAAAAACAAAAAAAAAACAAACTACCACTTTAACTTGGAATCAATCTCCATAACTTCACCAATCTCCCACTTGGAGACTGACTGTTGCAACCCACTGTTACAGCTCATCCTCAAACTCTTCTCTAACTTGTTTCTCTTCTTCAAGATCAATATTGAAGACCTACTGAATCTGAAAAACCTTTCAACTTATATTTTTTTCACCACATATGTCAATATATTAGCAGGATTTTTACTTGTATGGATCTTCTCCAACTTCAGTTGTCCATCCTCCAAAACTAATCTAATAAAGTGATCCCTGAGTTGTATATGTTTGATTCTCAAATGGAATGTTGAGTTCTTTGCAAGATGAATTGATCTCTAGATATCACTGAATAACCTATAATTCTCCTACTTATTTCCAAACTCTGCCATTAACTTTTGCATCCATATCATCTTTGTCCTTGTTTCTATAGCAGTAACATACTCTACCTCTATAGCAGACAAGACAACAATCTTCCATAGTTTAGAAATATAACTAATTTTCATTCCACCAATAATGAATACATAACCTATGGTGCTCCTCCTACCATCCAAATCTCCAACCATGTCTGCATCAACATATATGTGTAAAGAAACCTATGATCCTCCATAACACAATTGTTTGCTACTAGTCCCTCTCAAGTATATGAGAATCCAATGGATTGCATTCCAATGCTCCCTTCTTGGATTATTCATGTATCTTCTGATGACTCCCACTGAATGGGAAACATCTGGTCTTGTGCATACCATAGCATACATCAAACTTCCAACTATTGAAGCATAAGGAACTATAGACATATATTCAATCTCTTCGTATGTTTTAGGACGTTGTTCTTTACTCAACTTGAAGTTCCCTACCAATGGTGTACTAACTAGTTTTTCATCTTGCATCCTAAACCTTTCTAACACCTTGTTCACATACTCTTCTTGATAAAATTCAATATTCTACTCTTTATATTATTATTCATTTTTACCCCCTGGTAAAAATGGACAACTTGAGAAAAACTGGGTTGGAGGCACCTTACTGCAAATTTTTCTAACTCCTTATGATTGGGAGTGTTTTCCATTTTTTTCTCCCACTTAACCCCATAAAAATATGATTTTCATGATTTCAATATGAGGAGGAGGTTGCGAGCTTTCCAAAAATTCCAAGATCTCAAAACACGGAGCATCTGGTCAAAAGTTATGGCCCATTACTACTTTCCTTAGTAAAGTGGTGAATTAGAACTGCTTTACATAAAAGAAGTAGTAAAGGGTCAAATTAACGCAAGTCTAGAAAAAGCAGTAGTAAGGGGCCAAATCAACATAGGTATGGAGAAAGAATTAGTAAGGGGTCAAATCAATGCAGGTCTAGAAAAAGTAGTAGTAAGGGGTCAAACCAACACAGGTCTAGAAAAAGCAGTAGTAAGGGGTCAAATCAAAGCAGGTTTGGAAAAAGAAGTAGTAAGGGTTCAAATCAACGCAGGTTTGGAAAAAGTAGTAGTAAGGGGTCAAATCAACACAGGTCTAGAAAAAGTAGTAGTAAGGGGTGAAATCGATGCAATCAATGAGAAAAAATTATAGAACTTCAAATGGCCATAACTTTCTACTCGGAGCTCCGTTTCACGCGTTATTGGAATTTTCAGAAAAGCCTTGGAGTCTTCTACGCACTAGTATCTTCATATCAAAAATTTGACAAAGGGAAGGTGATAAAAAATAGAGTTTCTTCTACTGCACGCCCATGCACTATTATAGTGAATACATTGAGGTGAAATGGAAGACCTTTACTTCACCAAATAAGTGAAGTAAAAGTAAATTGAATCACCACATTACAAATTTTAAGGCAAGAAAATCCATTTGAGTTCATCATGGAAGGAATGAGGGGTTCAACCGAGTCATCATGGTGTTATGCGGTGAAATGATCAACTTCTAATTCCCTTGGGTTGTGGGTTTGCGAAGCAAAGCACATGGAAATCGACACTTTCGGAAGGAAGCGAGCCACTCACAAGTTATAGTTCAATGCAGTGATTTGGGAAGCCAAGTATTTTGTTGGGCGCCAAGCTAAGGTAAATAAAGAAGAACAAAAATTCCGTAATGAATGGGCAAAGCGTGTAAGTATTAAGTGATGATTTGAATTTCGAAGTCTTTGTGTAGAAGGTAGCTCATTAAAGAAGTAAAGAAATGTGTATTCAACGTAATGCAAAGGTAAGTAATACACCCTCAATTCACCATAGAACTAGAAGAAATGCAAAATTAAGTAAAGTGTGAAAGTGAAACTGTTTTACTTCTCTTAAATTAAGAGAAGTAAAGTAATTCGGGATTGCTACATTAAAATTAAAGCAGATGATGTTATGCGGTGAAACTAAACTACTTCAGTTCACAAAAAAGGTGAAGTAAAGAAAATAGAGAATAGTGATGACAAAGGGAAGTAATGCATGGTTGGATCACTGCAATGAGCTAGAAGTAACAGTAATGGCCCATGGCTTTCTCACTGGTCTGCAACTTCAAAACGCCATAACTTTCTCCCTGGAGCTCCATTTCGCACAAATTTGGACTTTCCATAAATGTCTCGGAGTCCTCTACGTGCCAACAGCTTCAAAATTTAGTTTCGGAGAGTGGAAAAGGGTCAAAATGAAATTTATCCTCCTATACTCCATGGGATTATATAGCCAACTACCACCATTAATGGGGCATGAGAGCCAATTTATTGTCCCATAACAAAGAAGTACATCAAGATGGGTTGTGTAGGTGTTCCATGATGTTTTAATTAAAATTTGCATTTGGTAGGTGGCGGAGGAATACATATGATTATTTCTGATGCAACCTAGAATTTACGATGAACAACCCAAGCACGCTAGCACATCACCCAACCTGAGTTGAGCACTCACCCAAAGTGTGCAAAGGTACCAGGCCCCTCCTTAGAGTTGCTTTTATAGGATGTGATCATGATGAAGATGTAATGTATTCATATCTACAAATAACATAAATATTCCACAGAGCATATTCCAAACCTAGATCTAAAATAATAATGAATTAAGTGATAGACATAACGAAGTCAAGCATGTAAGAACTAGTTTCAGTCATGTTTAACACCACTATTCACCCAACACACTCCATTATATTAGAACACAATAAACAAAAAAGCTTCTTACAATAGGTAGTATCATAAGTTTATGTGCACATCATATCTAGCAGCATAACTCTACAATAGCTCATACACCGCACTCCTAATCTACATAGATTACTACATATTTATAAGGGTGGGGGACTTGCCTTTCACCGCTTGTGCACTTAGAAAAATAGGTAACATGCTAAAAATAGTCATGTGCCTTTACAATAACATGCACACATGCAAATGTGCTAATAATAGATCTCTTACAGTTAACTAGTAGTAGTAATTCTATTATTAATTCGAACTCATGCATGGCGCTTTAGTAGACTCTCTTCCCAAAATAGCATTTGTGTGTTGCACAAGTCTCCATCTCGTTGTGTGATCCATATGATATCTCCAAAAATAGCCCGTAACCATGAAAATGGATAAGTCCTGATTCAATATGTCTTTCACGTGTTCTTCCTTCCCTATCCTTTCTCACCTTCAAATATGCCTTACTACTGCACATAAATCTTCTGTGCTCCTTTTCCTTAGTGCCATACTTCATTTGTTCAACATTACCCCACACTAAACTACATTGTCACCCCAAAAATGGTTGCCTCGTGATGCTTAAATAATAAGAATGGAAGAATATAAAGAATGAATTGTTGTACAAAGAATATATTTTACTCTCCAGCACCCTCCTCTTCCACCGGGAGAATCAACTCTAGATATTCTTCCTTAATTTCAGCTTCCAAAGTTTTTTCAATCATCCAGCGTGTTCCTGGTCTTCTATGGGACATCTGTAGTGATGCCCTCTAACTCATCCTGGGCCATCTCTCCCTTTTCATTCTGCAATACTATGACAACGTTAGCCATAGTAGACATTCATCCCTCCAGAAGATCCATCTTTTATGATATGAGCTTTCCAAACTCATCCATCCTTTCCTTATGCGGATGTTGTGCTGCTGCAAGGTTTTTGCGCTTTTACTTCACTAACGCCAATCTCTCTACATGCCCTAAATTCTAATCCTTCATTGCTTTCAAAACTTCATTATCCTCCAATAGATTTCTTATTCAAATTACTAATTCTATAGTTGCACAAATGTTCAATGCCTAGTCTACTTTCTTCAGTTCTTCTTGCAAAGTCTGGAGCAATGCCTCATAAGATGAAATCTTTCTAACCACTGAGGCCCTTGCCCTCTCTGCTTCTTGTTTAGGGTCCTTTGGTGCTGGCATGTGAATTGGTCCATCCTAAAGTACCAAATCTACTAGGGTACGCACATAATGCATAAATAAAGGAAACCTTTCAAGTACCTTAGATTCTAAGTGCGGCCTTGCTTTCAAGACATGGTCACCAATTTCTTCCACCATACTGATGAAGGCCTCATTCTTTTTCTATTCCAAGTCCTTTTCTCCTTGAAGATGCATTATTTCTACATCTTTGGCCTTTTATCTTCGTGTAACGCTCTAATAGTGGCAGCCTTATCTATGTTCCTTCGTGCCACTTCTGTAAATACCTTAACTAAGGTATTTCTTACCTGCTCATCAAACATGAGAGTGGGATTTATAGTCATGTGCCTGCTCTGTGGTGCAATCATAAAAAATCCACCTTTTCACTATCTATAATGAGAATACTCAAACCCTAGCTCAAATCCACGTGTCCTAGCTTGAAACCGTGTGCCCTAGATCCTCTTCAACACTTCTGCTTCACTTAAACCCTTCACTAATGGGGACGTAAGCCTCTTTGTGTAACAATCTTCTCTCCACGTCTAGTTTCACAACTATTTGCACCTTAACACAATTCACTCAGCTCGTTTGCACTTAGCTTACTTAAATTATTGTGATCACAAAGGTGAAAATGAACCTACATCACGCCCTTATATACATTTTCAAAAATTTAGTGCATTTATTGCTCCTCCACCTACCAATAATCCTCTCATTAATTGACCATTTACAAAATATCCATGTAGTACATCTTCGTGCCCTAGCTATAACCTTCTAGTGTGCCTTCCTACCTTCTAGCTACAAACTTCTCTTCAGTGCACTTCCATGCGCCCGAGTACCTCGCTAATGTGCCTTCCCCTGGTAGTCTCTACGATAATTTCTTACCTCGTACTATATTGTTTCCTTGTTTATCTCCATCTATGGTCATGTTTTTAAAGAAATCTCCTTTCTAACCACTCCTCTGCAAACTTGAATAGCACTTATAGTAGTTTGTTCCTTTATGTGTACCTAATTGTAAATAGCCACCCCACACCAATGATATGTGCAGTCCTCTATGCATAAAATTTATTCAAATGGTACTTAGCTTCCAGCGCACAAACGCACTTATTACACAAAACACCAACTAAATTGACAAAGCATATCGACAGAAATGAAGACCTAGTCTAAATGGCAACACTGCCTTATTACAAACACCAAGAAGACTTATTTATAGTAGGGCTTTAGCCTACTCCCGTTAAAGTAATTGGGTAACTATATTCCATCAAGTTTCTCTAACTGACAAGTGCCTGATTCAAGTATATGAGTGATAATATACGGTCCCGACCAATGTACTTTAAGTTTGCCTTGATGGCACAGAAACTTATAGTCATAAAGAAGCACCATCTATCCTATCTCAAGATTTTTGTCCCTGATGTGCCTGTCATGTCATGCCTTCTACCTGACATTTTCCTATTTCTTGCTCCAACATGTTATGGCACGCCTCTCATCCAAATGTATCAATTGATCAATTCTTTCTTACAAATGCGTGCTCATCAGCTAGACCTCTAGTGTGTGTAATACACAAAGAAGGTAACATGAATTCTATCGGAAGAACTACTTCTATGCCAAACACCAAATGAAAGGGTGTGGCATTGTTCAACCACATGTATTTTGTTCTATTCGCCTAAAGCATGATAGAAACTTTATCATCCCAAAATTTCCTTCCAACATTACAAATTTTTGTTAATGTCTGGCTCAAAATCTTGTTGAAGGCTTCAGCAGTCCCATTTTCCTGAGGATGATATGGTGTAGTTTTATGGTGTGCAATCATGAACTCATCCAATAGAATTATGATTATCTCATTCAAAAAAATTGTTCCCCTATCACTGGTTAAATTCAGTGGGCATCCATACCTTGTAATAACATTTTACGATAAGAACATGGACATTGTAGCTACTATACAATCCTTGGTAGGTGTTTCTTCTGCCCACCATATAAGATAATTTTTGCAAGTGATGATGTAGCGTGATCAAGTTATATAAGCGACTGGTGAAATAGGACCCAAAAAATCTATATCCCATTTCTCAAATGAGTTTTACATTAGTAACAGGTCTTAACAGGCATTTCATCTCTTTGACTTGGTTTTCCAAGGCACTGACAGTGATCAAACAGCCTTGTAATATGCCTTACAATCCTTGTATACAGGGTCTCCCACCATAATCCAGTGAGTAGAATCTTGCACTTAGTGGCCTCTCCTGCACAGTGCCCACCTGCAATACCACCATGAGCCTCCTCCATGATATCTGCGTGCGCATGTTCCAATACATAGTGGTGCAATACTTCATCGTCGACCTAGCTTTTACAAGTCACCACTAATCAACATAAATGGTGCCGTGTGAATGGAAATTTATTTCTTCTCTAAGGATTTCATTCCTTCTTGAGCCATACTTGTATGTAGAAATACATAGCAATGTCTTATAATTCCGATGGTGCACTGTTGTAACCTATGAAACTATGTACATCGGGCATGGTATCTTCAATTGCCTGTGTGCATCTTCTCCTAATTGATACTCATAGATAGATGATCTAGGATCCATAATTACTCTTCCCTGGTTTGACCACAACTATAAAATAAAATTATTGGAATAATAGTCACCTGTCAACATATGTGCACCCATATAAAATGGGATTGTTTACCAAATACTTCAATGCCATATGATCGTTGTATAGAATACAGATGGTGTTTCTAGCAGGTACTATCTGAATTTATGTAGCACATAGATCATTGACAAAGCTTTGTGCTCTGTAGTTGTATAATTTTTCTCTGCAGGAGTCGAACTTTATACTAGAAAAATAGATAGAATGATCTATAATACCTTCTCTAGGTTGAGCCAACACTGCACCAATGGACATGTCCAGAGGCATCCACATATACATAAAATGGTTGGTCCCTTGAAGGAAAAGTGTAGAATAGGTGTTGTAGTAAGTTTCTCCTAATTAATGTACCTCGAATGCACGCTGCTGCGGTTCTCCCCAGTAAAACATGTCTCTTTTCCTTTTAGTAACTCCTCCAAGGGTACGAAAACCTTAGTATACCCCTTTGATAAATTTTCTATAATACCAAGTGTGACCTAAGAATTCGTGCAGCCTCACTTTGATGTGTGATAGGCTCTTCCAGGCTAATAATGACTACAGAGTTATTGTACACTTTTCATGTATCCTCATTTCATGGTGTGAGAGGTTGAGGACGGGACCTGAGTGGGGGTCCACTTTTCATGTACCCTCGGTAGCAGGGGAATTCATTTTTTGGCGCAGCCCCCAAAAAAAAAATTTTTGGCCTTAAAACATGCCCCGATATATCCAAGAAACGTGATTTTCTCATATGGGCGGGATTTTGACCCATAGGTTTATGGACAGTTTTTGCCCATGGTTTTGATACCCATGGTTTTGTAAAACTGCTTAAGTAGTTGTCTATTTATATGGTTTTATGCATATGATAGAAGAATGAAAAAACATTGCAGATGTGCTTTGAATTCGGTGTGAATTCTGTAGAGTTTGTTGAGCATAGCTCCAAACAGATCTGGGTATTGTATTGAGAGAGTGGTGGCTTGTAATAAAATATGAGCAAGTGATTCTTGGTGGACGTAGCCCAAATTGGGTGAACCATGTTAAATATTGTCTCTTTGTGTTGTGTTATTTTATTCTATACTTTTATTTGAGATCTGTAATAATTTTCTGCATATTAGTTTCTACTGTTGCGATTCTGTGAGGGATTATTCCGCATATTTTATCCCTTATTTCCTAACAATTGGTATCAAAGCCTGGTTTGGTTTGCTGAAGTGTTGAATCACAGGGAAAGTTTTATCTTGAGTGGGAGCTATGGCAGATGATGGAAGATCTAGGGTTGATAAATTCAATGGGTAGAATTTCAGTCTTTGGAAGATGCAGATGGAAGATTACCTTTATCAGAAGGATCTTTATACTCCGCTGTCTGAGAAGGTGAACAAACCCTTGAGCATGACAGATGTGGAATGGGATTTTCTGGATAGGAAGGCACTTGGGACAATCCGGTTGTGTCTTGCATCTTCGGTATTATTTAATGTTTCAAAGGAAAAGACTACAAAAGAACTGATGGATGCATTAGGGAAGTTGTATGAAAAACCCTCTACCTCTAATAAGATATTTTTAATGAAAAAGTTGTTTAATATGAAGATGTCTGAGAATGGTTCAGTAGCAGATCATCTAAATGATTTTAATACGGTTGTAAATATGCTAGCTTTGGTTACAATAGAATTTGATGAAGAAGTTAGGGCTTTATTAGTTCTGTGCTCTTTACCTGAGAGTTGGAATAGCTTGGTAATGGCGGTAAGCAACTCAGTTCTATCTAACTCAAAGTTGAAGTTTAAGGATGTTGTAGGGGTGATTCTAAGTGAGGAAATGTGAAGAAAAAGCTCTAGTGAATCTTCTACTTCAGGGAATGCTTTGACAGTGGAAACTAGAGGGAGACAAAAGAATAGAGGAAGCCATGGAAAATCAAAGGATCAGGCAAGGTCAAAATCCAAAAGCAAGATAGTATGTTGGCACTGTGGAAAGTCTGGGCATGCAAAGAAGGACTGTTGGGAGCTTTGGGACAAGAAGAAACAACAGGAAGAAAACAAGGAGGCAAATGTGGCAACGGGTAATGTATGTCAGGATGCTTTGATTCTTTCTTTGCACAATATTATTGAATCTTGGGTTTTAGATTCGGGGGCTTCTTTCCATGCTTCTCCACATAGGCATTATTTTGTTGATTATGTTCAAGGAGATTTTGGGCATGTTTTTCTTGGTGATGATGAGCCTTGCAGCATAGTTGGAAAAGGTTCTGTTCAGGTTAAGATGTAGAATGGGAATACTTGGCTATTGAAGGATGTCAGACATGTGCCTACATTAAGATGAAATTTGATATCGGCAGGGCAGTTGGGAAGTGATGGTTGTACTATGATATTTACAGCGGACTCTTGGAAGGTTACCAAGGGTGCTCTTGTGGTGGCAAGAGGTAAGAAGGTTGGAACCTTGTATTTAACCACTTATAGCACTAATGTTTGTAATATTGTGGCTTCAGAAGTAGATACAACATTGTGGCACTATAGGCTCAGTCATATGAGCCATAAGGGCATGGAGATCATAAAGAAGGATTTTCTAGGATATATAGAAACAGGTTTGGAGTTCTGTGAGGACTGCATATATGGGAAACAAAAGTGAGTAAGGTTTCTCAAGGTTGGACCTACAAAGAAAGAGAGTAAGTTAGAGCTGGTGCATTCTGATGTGTGGGGGCCAGCTCAGGTATCATCTCTTGGGGGTTCAAGTTATTATGTTACTTTTATTGATGATGCAAACAAGGAAAGTTTGGGTTTATTGTATTAGAAACAAATCTGATGTATTTAACACTTTTGTTAAATGGAAAGCCTTGGTAGAGAATGAAACAGGTCTTAAGCTAAAATGTCTCAGGTCAGATAATGGAGGGGAGTATTGCAGCAATGAATTTGATGATTACTGTTCTAAGAATGGAATCCATGTAGGAAAAAGATGGTTCCAGGAACTCTGCAGCAGAATGGGGTGTCAGAAAGGATGAACAGAACAATAATGGAACATGCTAGGAGCATGAGGTTACATGCAGGACTGCCTCTTTCTTTTTGGGCAGAAGCGGTGAGCACATTTGTGTACTTGATAAACAGAGGACCCTCAAGTGCCTTGGATGGAGGCATACCTGAGGAGGCTTGGTATGGTAAGAAAGATTATTCATTTCTTAGAGTCTTTGGATGTGAGGTGTTTGTTCATATAGACAAGGATGATAGGACCAAGCTAGAGGCTAAATCAGAAAAATGTACTTTCATTGGTTATGGTGGTGATGACTTTGGATATAAATGTTGGAGTATTAAGGACAAGAAAATCATTCGATCTAGGGATGTGGTCTTTAATGAGAAAGTCATGTATAAGCAGCAGTTGCAGGAAAATAGGGAAGAATCCAAGAAAGAATATGCAGTGGTAGAGGATCTTCTGGATGGGAAAGTGACACATGAATCAGTTCAGGAACCCCCTCAACAGGAACCCCAAACTCCTATATTGAGGAGGTCTTCTAGGGTAAGAAGAGAACCTGAACATTTTTCTCCTTCTCTTTATTATTTATTACTCACTGATAGTGGAGAGCCAGAGAGCTTTGATGAAGCAATGCAGGTAGATGCTAGGAAGAAGTGGGAGCAAGCCATGGATGAGGAGCATCAGGCTCTCATGGAGAACTAGACATGGGATTTGGTAAAGCTACCTGAAGGAAAAAGAGCATTACAGAAAAATGGGTGTTCAGAGTGAAAGAGGAAGAAGGAGGCAAGAAAAGATACAAGGCCCGGTTGGTGGTCAAGGGGTTTGCACAGAAAAAAGGTATAGATTTTGATGAGATTTTTTCTCCTGTAGTAAAAATGACTTCTATTAGAACTGTTCTAGGAATAGTTGCAGTAGAAGACTTGCACTTAGAACAGCTTGATGTAAAGACTACATTTCTCCATGGTGATTTGGAGGAGGAACTATATATGCAGCAGCCAGAGGGCTATGAGGTAAAAGGTAAAGAGGAGATGGTGTGCAAACTGAAGAAGAGCTTGTATGGCTTGAAACAAGCTCCACGTCAATGGTATAAGAAATTTGATAGCTTCATGATGGAGCAAGGTTATATTAGATGTCATTCTGACCATTGCGTGTATACAAAGAAATTTGAGGATGGCAGTTATATTATCCTTTGTCTGTATGTGGATGACATGTTGGTTGCAGGTAAAAACATGCAGGAAATAAAAGTACTCAAGAAGCAGCTAAGTGAATCCTTTGCTATGAAGGATTTGGGGGTAGCCAAACAAATCCTTGGTATGAGGATATCTCAGGATAGGAAGGAACAGAAGTTGACTTTATCTCAGGAAGAGTACATTAAGAAGGTCTTGGAGAGGTTTAATATGCAGGATGCTAAACCGGTTGGGACTCCTTTGGTAGGCCATTTCAAGTTATCAAAGGAACAGTGTCCTAAGACAGAGCAGGAGAGAAACCAGATGTCCAAGGTACCTTACTCATCAGCGGTTGGTAGTTTGATGTATGTCATGGTGTGCACTAGGCCTGATATTGCCCATGCAGTGGGAGCATGGTGAGTAGATTTATGAGTGATCCAGGTAGAGATCACTGGTAGGCAGTAAAGTGGATCCTTCGGTATTTGAGAGGGACCATGGGGATAGTTTTGTGCTACAGTGGATCAAACACCACTTTGTGTGGTTATGTAGATTCAGATATGGCTAGAGATGTAGACAACAGGAGGAGCACAACAGGTTATGTTTACACTATAGGTGGAACAACAGTAAGCTGGATTTCACGACTACAAAAGTTGGTGGCTTTGTCAACCATGGAGGCTGAGTATGTTGCTGCCACAGAGGCAAGCAAGGAAATGATTTGGTTACAACAATTACTTGAGGAGTTGGGGCATAAGCAGGAGGAAGGAAAGTTGCATAGTGATAGTCAGAGTGCTATACACCTAGCTAAGAACTTTGCTTTCCACTCTAGGACAAAGCATATACAGTTAAGGTACCATTTCATCAGGACAACTTTGGAGGAAGAGAAGTTGAAGCTGGAGAAGATTCATACCAGTCAAAATCCTATAGACATGATGACCAAGGTGGTCACAAGGGAAAAACTGAAGCTGTGTTTAGCTTTGGTTGGTCTTCACAGAAACTAGTGAAGGGTTGAGAAGCTTGCTCAGAGGAAAACTAGTCTCCAAGTGGGAGATTGTTAGGTTGTGGAGCCTGTTTTCATGTGTGAAAGTGTTGAAGACTATACACTAAGAGTACTGTATAACTTTTCATGTATCACGGGGTTTGGGGCCAGGCTGCGCCCTGAGCAGGGGTTTGGGGGTGGCACAGTAGGGGTTCGGGGGCATAGGCCCCAAATTTTTTTTTGGGTGTAAATTATTATTTTTGGCCTCAAAATGTGCCCGATATATCGGGAAACGTGATTTTCTCATATGGGCAAGATTTTTGACCCATAGGTTTATGGGACGGTTTTTTCCCATGGTTTTGATACCCACGGTTTTGTAAAACTACTTAAGCAATTGTCTATTTATATGGTTTTATGCATATGGTAGATAGGATGAAAAACATTGCAGATGTGTTTTGAATTCGGGTGTGAATTCTGTAGAGTTTGTTGAGCATAGCTCCAAACAGATCTGGGTATTGTATTGAGAGAGTGGTGGCTTGTAATAAAATCTGAGCAAGTGATTCTTGGTGGACGTAGCCCAAATTGGGTGAACCACGTTAAATACCGTCTCTTTGTGTTGTGTTATTTTATTTTGCAATTTTATTTGAGATCTGTAATAATTTTCTGCATATTAGTTTCTACTATTGTGATTCTGTGAGGGATTATTCCGCATATTTTATCACTTATTTCCTAACACCTTGTAGATGATATGCCCTAATAATGTGCCAAATGGTATAGCAAAGACACATTTCTTGATGTCAAAAGAGATGTTTAACTAGTGACATCTTTTAAACATTAAGCATAAATTGTCACAATAATCCTTAACAAGTCCATACATCATCCAATCATCTAAATAAACCTGTAAGAAGTTGTGAATAAAATAGTTGAATGCTTGAACAACTATACGTGAAAATACAACAGACACATTTTTCAGATGAAAAGGCATTAGAGTATAGGAAAATATGTCCCATTCAGTATTAAAAGTAGTCTTTTCCTGATCCTCCTATGCAATCCTAACCTAATGATACCCAGAGAATTCACGTGTAAACAAATAGATTTCGCACTTGCAATGCTTTCTAGTATTTCCTTAGTGAATGGCGTAGGAAAGGGATCAATCACACATGCAACATTAAGCTCCATGTAGTCCACATAGATCCTAATTTGACCATCCTTCTTGATACTGATCACCATTGGGCTAACCCATTCTGACTCGTCCAGGGGCTTGATGATTCCAGACTTCAACATTTGGTCAATTTATTCTTTTATTTTTTCATGCAAGTTGGGGTTCATCCTGTAGGGTCTCTTCCTAATCGGGTGTGCACCTTCCTTAAGGTTTATCTTCATTTCTCCTAATGATTGATGAACACCTTTGAGTTCATGGTATCCCCTAGGAAATAATTCCTAATAATCTCATTGTAAATCTATGATTTTTGCCACTTCAGAGTCAGACCAATAGTCCCCAATTATTGCCTCCTTAGGCTCAACATCTGATCCAATATTCACTTTCTTTGTTTTCATAGGTTCATGATAGGCGTGAGTGGTCTTATCTGCCCTTTCCAAAACCTCATGCCTACCTATTGAATGGTATATATCTAGATTTTATAGTTCTTTCTCATCCACTAAGTAGACCATCTTTCCTTTTTCCTTCTCAAGGCAAGCACGCTTAAGTAGTGTGGCATCTGTCTCTGTTTCTTCAGTAAAATGCGCTCCTAAGTTTTCTTCATCAAATAAATCCTGAATGAGTTCTTCTACCTTGGAACTATCTTCTATAGTTAAGCACTTTATAACCATTAATGCCTCTTCTACCAGATGTTTAGTAGAGAAATAGTCAAATGTCTGGATCATCCCTGCAGTAAAATCCTGCCAATTTTCAGTCTCTCTATAGAGTTCCACATATACATACCAAGCACGCGCGCAACCTTGTAAGGTAGAATAAAATTTTTGCACCTAGAGTGAAGGTGGTAAAGCTTCCTACCCATTTGTCTAAAGTCTCTCACACTGCTAAATGTGGTGTTGAACAGGTTGATTACCATGTTAAGTGTAGATTTGAGTAGGTGCATTAATCCTAGAAAATCGAGTAGAAAGAACAATCCTGATTTCATTCCATCCTACAAGATTATCCTTGTGAACCACCTACCAGCACGTTACTATCTCGTGTAGGGTATATGCTAGCATATTCTGTCTCTCCAACTGGTCTATCCACTATTCCTCCATGGTGCGTAGAAACACTATAGGATCTCCTTCTCCAGTGTATTGAGGTACCAATTTGTTACTTATTCTCCTGATATAAAGAGGTCTAATATTCTACACAAATGTGGTCTTTACCTCATGCCATACAAACTCATAAGTATTATGAGCCCAATTATCACAATAAACACTTGTAGTATCACTAATAGACTATGCATCTTCCCACTGAAGGATTCCTTCTTTAGATGACACATACATAAATCCTATTCAGATATTTCTCACTCAAATGCTCAACATAGGGCACAAAATTTCCATCTGTTAAAGGGATAATAACTCTTTCCTCCTTATTTTCAAAACTGATATAACCCGTGTTGAATTGAAGATGAACATTATTTTCATAACACCAAGGGCGCCCAAGTAGAGTTGGGATGATATCTACCTCTGCAAGTGCTAAAACCTCAAAATTCCAAGTGAACTGGGCTCCCTATATGGTAATGGATGTATCTTTTAAAAATCCTATGGGAGTGGCCTTAGTTCGGTTAGCCATGAACATTACATTTGAAGATGGATACGATGGGGGTCTCCCCATTTGTACCCATGCATCTAAAGTAAGAACATTGAATTCCATGCCTGTATCAATCAATATATTACTCAAAATCCATCCATTTATAACAACATTCAGAGTGATTTCTTTGTCGTAGTCTAAGCTATGAGGGGGAAGATTTATATGTAGGATTTGTCGTCTAGTCTCAATACTTGCATGTGGAGTGTTTCCCTTTAGCCAACTCCCTAGACAATGGAATGATATTCTCTTGACACAACATATCTGCACACCTCTTTCAAGTCATCCATATCAGATTGGACCATCTCTGCTACTTTTTTTTACTTCCATCCTCTGTGATTGCTCCTTTAAAAACTGTATTTCACCCTTGAAGATTTTTGAGTACCTCCATGGTCTCCTGATAAACCTCCTTCTGATGGGTAGGATCTAGGTACCTTGCATGTAGAACATCCTCCTTGGTGATGGTAGGCTTCTGTTGTAACGCCTCTCTAGCATGCGTTGCTTCAGCGCGTGTAGTGATCTTTAAAGGCAATACCTCAGGGTCCAGTTCCAACTTTGGCATCCACTAATTTTCCATAGCGTGTTGTATCCTAACCATCCCTGTGCCTTTGTTTTCTTGTTTATGTTGCTTACTAATATGCTAATATAGAGTCTGGGCATTCCTCATAGCTATGATTCTTCCCACAGAAAGAACATGTAATATTCTGAGGATATTCACACCTGTAGTGATTCAGGTGATCCACATGTAAAGCATGTTCCATGAGGGAATTCACCTCGTCCACCACCATGGCCTCATCCTCTAATCCACCATGGTATCCTCAACCTATGCCACATCCTCCTTCATAGCGCCCCTCCATTCTGATCATAGCGTGCTTGATTGTGATTACCAATCTTGATGCTCGTTCTTTACCCTTAGAGTTATCTGATACTCTTGTCTGTCTCACACCAATATCTATAGCATCATGGATCTGAACCAATCAACCTACAGTATTATGTATCGTGAGTCGTGGACCTGTAAAAATCTTACAATAGCAAGATACATTCTTCCTTATCACACTTTGTAATAATGGGTAGTTGCTGGCATCATGGTTTAGGTGACATATCTCACAGTCTAGCAATAATGAATGTATTGTTCTGCAGGGAAAACTATCTTTGGTGTGCCCCTCCACTTCACAGTCTGTACACCAAATCCTAGTGCACCGTCTCATGTGTTGAATTTTCCAATTTCTCCAACTGTTTTGATATTTTCTCCAACTAATTTGACCCCAATCCATAGCTGCAATCTGTGATGCTTCCAAGTATGGGTTGACTCCAATGTCTATACTCCTGACTGCCTCAGTGCATAAATTTACTTCAAGTGCTTCACGTGGATCAATGTATGTCTTATGTGACAAGCACCCTTCTAAAAGGTGTGATCAGACCTCCAAATGAACCATTGTGCATGTTGGCTTGCATGAATATCATAAGAAAGCTTAGATAAGAGTGTTTTAAAATGGTCATCATACTCCCAGACACTCTCAGTAGTACCTTGCTTAATATCCTTGAGCACGCTTATACTCTTCTGCTCAAATTCAGGGATATAGAACTCTTTAAGGAATGCATCTTTGAATGCTACATAATCTATGCAAGTTTGATCAGGGTCAAACTTCATGTACCAATTGTGTGCATGTCCCTGCAATGTAGTTACAAATTGACTTGCCTTGCACTCAAATTTTGTCATCCCTTTTGCACACCACAATATCTCACACATGTGCTCGTGTTCAGTAGCATATTATATGCCCTTATACTCTGGAAGACAGAAGAGACATCTCTATGTAAATATTTTGGGGTTGGTGCAGACCCTGCCCACCTGATCCAAAACCCCTTGTTTCCTCTACCTCTGCCTCCAGATCCACCAGAACTAGAGCCACCTACACCCGTTGATCCTCCACCAATAGCCAGAACTGGACCAAAAGATGTACTTCCCTGTGTCCCAATAGTAATATTGTACTAAACTCCTACAGTCTGTGGGTGGTACTACTGCCAGAAATGAGCCCCAAATTTTGCGTGCTCGAATTCTATGTAGATGATGCACCTGAAAAGGTACCTCCAAACAACAATGAAGACGTTTTCCCTACCATCGATGTACTTGCTATGTGACTTACTAATGCTTCCCTACTGCCCAAATTAGCTTTCTAACTATTGGATGTACTAAGTACTGGAAAACCAAGCACAAGGGCTAAGTTTCCAGGTAGATTTAGATGCACACATGCGGCCCAAGTCGTCTCTACTGGTGTGCTCCTGTGTGAGGCTGAGGAGGGTTCCCTTTCATGCTTTCCCAAATAGGGGAGTTCCTGATGCTCTAGCTCCACGCCTTCTATGTGAGCTCCAAATCCTTCACGAGCCATCTCTTTCCTCAACGTCATCCACTCTGCAATGTCACGATTCTCTATCTCCCTCTCGCATGTCTCATTATAATTAAGTTTCCTTTCTTCTCTCTGCCTCTCTGTACCGCTATGTCCGCCATCTTTCACCAAACCTGCTCCTTCCCCCACGCATGGTGGGGTTTAGCTGGCCATTGGCTTCTCCTCTAAATTCAGGGTTACCATCAAGATCTTAATCACCATTGGAATGCCTTGCAAGTAAGTTCCCCTAGGATACCATAAAAATTAGAACTCGGCTACCTCTGGGCAAGAATAAGTAGAAATTGAGTATTCCAGGATATAGTTGTTCAAAACACCATGGAACCAAGTATCCACAGTGCGTGTTCAAATCAGATCAACGTCATATAAGGCTTGAAATTCTCCCTATGTCCAGACAAGTGTGTGATACCTCCATTTTCTCTTAGACGCATAAGCAACTAGCCACTCGTACAGTTATACTAAGAAAATAACAAAGAATCTCTCATATAGACAAGCATACAGATTCTTTTCCACCCATACGCGTGCGTCAAACTCAGATCCAATGTTGAATCTCCGTGCATGCTCTTCTTCTATATTTTTTATCCACTCCTCAACACTTACTAGGGTCAACTGGTACGTCTTCATCATGAACCATCCTGAAAACAACTGAAAAAAAGCTCCTGACAACGAAACCAATGATGCAGCCTAGAATTTACCATGAACAACCCAGGCATGTTGGCACATTACCCAGCTTGAGTTGAGCACTCACCTGAAGCGCGCAAAGGTACCAGGACCCTCCTTAGAGTTGCTTGTATAGGATGTGATCATGATGAAGATGTAATGTATTCATATCCACAAACAACATAAATATTCCATAGAGCATATTCCAAATCTAGATCTAAAATAATAATGAATTAAGCGATAGACATAACGAGTTCAACCATGTAAGAACTAGTTTCAGTCATGTTTAACACCATTATTCACCCAACACACTCCATTATATTATAACACAATAAACACAAAAGCTTCTTACAATAAGTAGTATCATAAGTTTATGTGCATATCAGATCTGGCAACATAACTCCAAAATAGCTCATACACTACACTCTTAATCTACATGGATTACTACATATTTATAAGGGTGGGAACTTTCCCTTCACCACTTACGCACTTACAAAATAGGTCGCATGCTAAAAATAGTCATGCACCTTTACAATAACATGCACACATGCAAGTGTGCTAATAATAGATCTCTTACAGTTAACTAGCAATAGTAATTCTATTATTGATTTGAACTCATGCATGGCGCTTTAGTAGACACTCTTCCAAAAATAGCATTTTTGTGTCGCGCAAGTCTCCATCCCATTGTGTACTCCGTATGCTATCTCCAAAAATATCATGTAACCATGAAAATGGCTAAGTCCCGATTCAATCTGTCTTTCGTGTGCGCTTCCTTCCCTATCCTTCTGTGCCTTCAAATATGCCTTTCTACAGCGTGTGAATTTTCTGTGTTCCTTTTCCTTAGTGTCATACTTCGTCTACTCAACAATTTCCAATTTCTCTCTCTTCTCACATCCAGTGTTGTAAATTATAAAGGGGATACCTTTTTAAGGTTGTTGGTCATTTTTCTCCCCATGTTCCCCTCTTCTGGGGATTCAAGCCTTCCTCTTGAATATTGTAATGGCAACTCTTGCCTCTTTCTGTTAAATTGATGCATTGTGCATATCTATGGAGTAACATATTGGTGTTTTGTGATTCTTTTGTCTATCCTCTGCATCATTTGTGTTACTTTCACTTTCCTCTCATTGTGCTTGCAGGATATGTGCATACCTTCTTGTTCATTGTGAATTTGGTGTTTTGTGCTTATATAAGAATGGCGGATTAAATGCAGCCTGGTCTATGGTTTAGGACAACCCTCTCTAGGTTCATTTCTTTCATTGTTTTGCAGGCTGGGAAGTGATTAACACTCCTTTTCTTCATTTATCGTCGCTTCTAGTGTAGATTTCATTTTATGTATCTCTCTCCTTGTCTCCTTGGCATGTTATAATAAGTGTAGTTAGTTTATTTACTTGCATTGGGAGTAGTTGTTGCAGGTATAATTAGGAAAGGAGCCGACCTTCTCCGGAGAGCTGTCTCAAGCCCACAAGTCCCACAGCTTGAGGGATAACTCCATGTTAGGCAGATTACACCAAATGCCTCAATCACGCACTGGCCATTTGGGGGGTGCTTTAATCTCGTGATAACATTTGTCTCTATTGATTCTCATGACAAGAATTTTCTTTGCTACACCTAAATCCTTACATAGTAAATGTATTGGATAATTGTCTCTTTAGATCATTTATAACCTGTATGTTTGACCTTGCCATAAGCATGCCATCCACATACAATAATAATATAATATAGGTGTCATTATCTAGTCTCTTAAAATAAACACAGTGACCAAAATGACATCTAGAGTAGCCTTGTTCTATCATGAACCTGTCAAATCTCAAATACCATTGTCTTAGAGCTTGCTTAAGGCCATACAAGCTCATCTTCAATCTGCACACCAATTTCTCTTTCCCCTTGACTTCATATCCCTGTGGCTGCTCCATATAAATTTCTTCCTCCAAATCACCATGAAGAAAAGTAGTATTTACATCTAATTATTCAAGATGTAAATATTCCACAGCTACCAAACTTAAAACAGTTCTAATGGAATTCATTTTAACAACATGAGAGAAAATTTCATCAAATTCTATACATTTTTCTTTTGCAAATCCCTTCACAACAAGTCTTGCCTTGTACCTCTTTTTGTCACATTCTTCTTCCTTCAACCTGTAAACCCACTTGTTCTGAAATTCTCTCTTTCCTGCAAGCAACTGAACCAAATCCCAAGTTTGGTTGTGTTCCAAGGAGTCCATCTCCTCATCCATGTCATGCTCCCACTTTTTCATGTTTATACTTGCAATGCTTCTTCAAAAATTTCTGGTTCTCCACCATCTGTTAATAAACAATAGTAAAGTTGATACGATCTTAATATTACAGAGGGTCTACTTACCCTAGTAGAACACCTCACAAGATTTTCTGGAGTTTTAGGCTCTTGTTGTTCTTGTTGATTTTGATCTACAAAATCAACACCGACTATGCCAGGATTGATGCCAAATCTACATATTTTCTGTACTTGTTGATTTTCCAACCCTTTGAGCACTTCTCTATCTTTTATCTCATTAAGTGCTACATACTCAGACTTTTACAGCTTCTTGTCTTGTAGTTGTTCCCTGTACATAATCCTTTCATTGAAAATAACATCCCTACTCCTAATGATTTTCTTCTCATCCAAACTCCACAACCGGAATCTAAAATCATTAGTTTCATACCGAATGAAAGTAAATTTCTTTGACTTAGCTTCTAGCTTGGTCCTATTCTCTTTATCAACGTGAGAAAAATATTCACAGCCAAAAACTTCCATAAAAGAATAGTTTATCTTCTTACCAGTCCAAGCCTCCTCTAGTACTCCGCCTTCCAAAAAACTTGAAGGTCCTCTATTTATCAAGTAAATAACAGTATCTACAACATCCACCCAAAATTGTAAGGGCAATCTAACATGCAATCTCATGCTAATTGCACGCTCCATTTTAGTCATGTTCATCCTTTTTGACACACCATTCTGTTGTGGTGTTTTAGGAACTTTCTTCACCTTACGGATTCCATTATGTGACCAATAGTTATTAAATTCATTGTTGCAGTACTCTCCACCATTATTTGATCTGAGACACTTCAACTTCAAACTTGTTTCATTCTCAACCAAATCTTTCCACTTCTTGAAAGTATTAAATACATCATATTTCTTCTTTAAACAATAAACCCAAACCTTCTTAGTAAGATCATCAATAAAAGTAACATAATAAAGTGAACCACCAAGAGAAGATACCTGACCCGACCCCCACACATCTGTATGAACAAGCTCTACCTTGTGATCCTTCTTAGTTGATCCAACCCTGAGAAATCTCACACGCTTTTGTTTCTCATACACACAATGCTCACAAAATTCTAGGTCTATGTATTTCAAATCTGACAACTTTCCCTATGAATGTAAAATATCCATCCCCTTCTCACTCATATGGCCAAGTTTTTGATGTCATAGAGTTATGTCTATAACTGTAGTAGCTAATATAGAAGAGGGATCAGTACTAATAATGGATAAATACAAAGTACCTACTTTCTTACCTCTTACAACCACAAGAGCACCTTTGGTAACTTTCCAAAAATTTGTTGTGATTGTAACTATACAACCCTCATCTCCTAATTGCCCTGTAGAAATTAGATTCCTCCTTAGGCTAGGAACATGCCTATAATTCTTCAACACCTAATTATTACCATTCTGCAGTTTAATTTGAACACTACCTTTTCCATCAATGTTACATAGCTCATCGTCACCAAGATATACATGCCCAAAAATCCCTTGAATATAATCTTGAAAATACTATCTATGAGGAGTTGCATGAAATGAAGCACTAGAATCTCAAACCCAAGATTCTAATTTACTATCCAAAGAAATAATAAGAGCATCTTATAACATATCACATGCTACTTTTGCCTCTTTGTTCCCTTCTTGTTGATTTTTCCCTGATTTTAAAGACCAACAATCTTTCTTTGCATGTTCTACTTTTCCATAATTCCAACATATCATCATGCTTCTAGATTTAGATGTGCCCTTCTTAGACCTTCCACAGTGTCTAGGACTCTTTGTTTTTTCCTTTTGTCTTCCCCTGTTCTCTACACTCAAATCATTACTAGATGACTCACATGTGTTTTTTCTTCTCATCTCTTCACTAAGAATCACACCAATAACATCATCAAACTTTAATGAACCAGAAACATAATTACTCACAACCATAACCATAGTATTCTAGCTTTCAGGGAATGAGCACAAAATCAAAAGATCCCTAACTTCATCATCAAAACTTACTCCTATAGAGCTTAATTGAATAGTAACCATGTTGAATTCATTCAAATGATCATTTACTGAATCATCTTCTAACATCTTCATATTAAACAAGCGTTTTATGAGAAATACCTTGTTGGAGGATGAGGATTTTTCATACAATTTACCCAATGTTGTCATTATATCTACCGTTGTCTTTTTCTTAGAAATATTGAAAGCTACCATAGTTGTTAGGCACAACCATATTGTTCCCAGTGCCTTCCGATCAAGAACATCTCATTCTTCATCTTTCATAGCTAACGAATTCATAGCTTTCCCTTTCAATGGTAGATAAAGATCCTTATGATATAGGTAGTCCTCCAGCTACATCTTCCATAGCTGAAAGTTCTAGCTATTAAACTTCTCAACCCTGAACTTGTTATCTTCTGTCATTCCTCTTACTCAAACAAGAAACCCTCCTATGGGTTTTTTTTGCCAAAACAAAACCTCGCTTTGATACCAGTTGTTAAGATCGAAATACATATGAGCAATAAAAGAGGAATTAAAATAGAAATAAAATAAGCATGCAATCACAAGATAAACCCAAGATTTAATGTGGTTCACCCAATCTGGGCTACATGCACCAGAAACAATCCATCCTTCTCCTTTATTCAGTCTTGAGGAATATAATACAATTCTCTCTTTCGCATACTACAAATAATAAATCCATGCACATATATATAACTTGTGCACCTCTTTGTAAAATTTTGCTTCAACCACAAGTATAGAAAAAAGAAAACCAAACTGCCACTTTAACTTGCAAGCAGGCTCCAAAACTTCAACATATATTAGTTATAGGGTCGTCCTACATGGTCTCCTTACATAAATAGAGTACATATAAGAAATATGATTAATAGTAGATGATTATATTGAGTGTTATGTTCTTGTCATAAGGTTTTGTAGATTGCCCACTTAAGTATTATATTTTTATCATGTTTCCATTGATTATAAAAAATCATTTATTTGAATCTCATTCAATCAAATACAATGTCTTAAACTAAAAAAAATAGAAGAATACACCATATAAAAGCATAGTGGACTTTTTAATGGGATAACAAAGCAAGCAATATGGCTATTATAAGAGTGAATAACTATCATTTATAATTTCTTCTTGGACTTTCTCCTAAGAATAACTATACATCCTCATACATTTTCAAGCCTAGTTTGTAAGAGATTTTAAATATTTTCAATCAATAACAAAGTTATATACCATAAACTAACCACAATCAATTAAACGGTGAAAAATATCATATTTAGTTTCACAATTGAAAAAATAATGTCACGAGGAGATGTGGGTTAGAATTGTTACAAATTTATCATGATGAAAAAATAGACATTTTACTTTTAAATATGATTATGATGTGTCAATCTGAATCATGACACTTCTTAAAATTTGATCATAATGTTAGATTAATTTATTTGAAATAATTTGTAACAAAATTCATAGTTCATTTCATTTCATATTATCCTTCTTAGCTTTAGTAATTTTGAGATAAAATTTGTTTAGAGCAATTTTGAAAAAGGAAATAAATAGAGAGTTGCCAATAAGTTTAAGCAATAAATCCAAGGAAAATTTCAATGGGCTCAAATAATAAAGAAAATAACATAAGGTAAAAATTTGAATAGACATTTAGACATTGTAAGAAATGTATGAAAAAAAAGTAGTCTTTGACTTTTTTATCCTTTACTACAACATATGAAGGGAAATATTGCATGCATGTAAGCTACAAGATGCTTTGTTTCATTCATCATTTGGGAGGGTTGCTCTGTTTGGAATTCGATAGGTCAATTGGCCAACATTTTCTTCTTCCACTTATATCAAAGGAGAATTACAACCAACATCTAGTAAATGTCCATCCTTAGAGAAGATTTACAGGTGAAAATAACATGTAAATATGTAAGCAATGCAAATGAATTTGTAGGTGAAAATAATGTACATATATGGTAAATATTGTTTTATACACATGGATCTCGTGTTTGCATTCATTTAAGGTGTCACACAATAGCTATATTCACCATTATCTTAGGTCACAAATGGTATTAACATGCATTTGCTAATACATGTTTATTGTCATTTTATAAATAGGGTTGATCGCTAGCACTAGAAGAGGAGATAATGGATGGCACTGGAAAAGGGTTTTCTACCATAAGAAGTGCCACTAAAAAGAGGAGGAGAAGCCAGAAAGAGGTTATTACATTAAAGGGGATAGTCTCTTTTGTTGGAAACAATGTTGATGCATATTAAAGTAAAGAATGAAACACATCTAAACAAAATAATTTTTTTTGCAAACAATGCATTTCTAAATTCAATGTACATGAAACCACTAAAATGATATATAAGAACTTCGACTCTATTTCATATTGTATTTTGGAGCACTAATCTCCTATTGTTTTGTTTCTACATTATCATAGCAAAATAGAGCCAATTGACATGCATTGAATAATCTCAAATGTTCAACATATAAGTTATAAAGCAAAGACAATACCTGCTTGGTTTTGGTTTGCAAGAGCAATGACTTGCAAAATTGGGGTTCCAAAATTGTTTTACACAACATCATTGAGCACTTATTGTTTTCTTTGTGTATGTTTTGTTGCTTTGTACTACTGGTGCATTAGTGAGTTCATAGTTCGATAATTAGGTTATAAGTAATGAAGCAACCCTTGTGAGTGCATGGATGCAGGATAATTTCTTCGTTTAGCCTTGTGAGTGTATAAAGAATTCATTCACATCTTTTTACCAAAGGAAAATTGTTTTTAAATGTCTACAAATTCACCTAGTAGATTTAATAATAGTGCACATTTCATGCTACATAATCTTCTAAACAAATGCATGGTTTAAAATATAGTGCACTTCGATAGGCAAATGCTTGCAAATTTGAAGTGAATCGTGAAAATGGTGAGAGTGTGAGAAGTGGTGGCATGGTGAAAGATCTTAAGAAAGAGACAAAATGTAATTTTAAAATAATAGTAGTTGTCATAGGGGAAGAAGATGGTATAATGATAATAATAGGTCTTATAGTCCACAATGTCACCCAAACTTGTAATGTGGATTTCAAGAGTACGTGTTCTTCACCATTAAGCCAACTCATAAATACATGTTAACATAAAAAAAAATTTGAATTTGACGTGGCGACATGCAAAGATCTATGTGGAGGATGTGGAGGATGTGGCATAGCAAGGTATGACTCGGCATGAAGACGATGAAATTAGGTATAGTATCCTGAATTGGAGTGATAACATTAGGCTGAAGAGTGTTTGACGAAAACGAAATAATTGTACTCCCCACATTGCGAGGTGGATCGCATTAAAGGACGAAATGACAACTGCAGTGAAAAAGGGCAGCCATAGATCTGGTGTGGTCATAAACAGAGTAAGACCTACTTATCGTTTGGGAATCGGGAATTCCCATTGGCAATGGACGATACCTATTTTCCAGAGTACGATCCCACTCCTTACGGAGGCGGATTCGACCTGGAAGACGCCTATGGCAAATCTAGAGCCCCCTCTGAGAAATCCTGCTACGCCCCTTCCCTCCCCCCTGCACAATCCGACCTCTCTTCCCTTCGCGACGACGAAGACGACGACAAGTTATCTGCCTATGGAGTCGAAATCCCTCACTTCGATTCTGATAATTCAACTTCCCCTTCCCCGCAGGAAAAGGGCGCGGCCATGGAAAAGGACCTGCCGCCATCTGATGCCCCCTGGACGCCCATTTATCCCGAATTGAATAGGGATTCAGATCTGCTTTTACCCATCTGTACTTGCGGTATGCCCAATTACTGCACCTGCGCTTCCAATATTTTCCAATTCTATGATCAAGAGGAAGACGAAGAACAGCCCCAGAGTGACCACCAGCATGAGCACGAGCTTGACGTAAGTTTTTCCATAACCCTACAAGATTCGACTTTCCTCTCTGTATTTTTCAAGAAAAAAAAAGAATTCACGGAGTATGGTATGCTCAATAATGCGTTGCAGGTCGCAAACAAAGTGGCTCAATGGTTATTTTCCAGTACTTGCATATGAAAAGTGGGGAAAAACACAGGAAGCGCTATTTGATACCCGATCCTGTAATTTGTCATTGGCAATATTTCTGTTCTATTCTCCCACATTGGATTAGACGACTTCTATGAGTAATTATTATTATATAAATGGATTTTTAGCGGTTAAAGAAAGGGGTGTATTTATTAAATAATATCAAAATATCTCTTTTTAGGAGAAAAATGTTAAATGTGATCTACTTTTTCCACTTTCCACTTTCTAACTTAGCTCGTTCATATTCTTTTGAAATTTAGTACAATTTATTCCCATTAAGTCGAATTGATTTTCAAGGAAGTAGCCCAAGTGTAAATCCTTGCTCTAGGCTTGCTCTCAATCAAGGGCACCTCAAGAGGAGGCCATCAACAAAGTTGCTCTCATTCTCATTTTCACTATTGAGTTAGATGGTCTCCTTTCTGTAGGTGTTTGTCTCTCCTATTCAACATGATAATTACACTTTTCTTAATACACATCGTGACAGTTGGGCACATCTACCATGCTCAAACAAGTTTACATGTGTGACCTCGACGATTTTTGCCTACTAAAGAAGATCCACAGAGCACCCAGGAGGGCACTAGGGAAGTTGTGAGGTAGTGAACAATGCCAACTTGGCTAGGAACTCATGCCTTAGGGGAAACACTAACCTAATGTTGTCTTGGGCAAGCCAGATGACAAAGATTTGCTTGCTAATGGTTTTTTTACTATAGTTGCCTAGTTTTCTGATGTAATGTTCAATTAGTCATTTGTAGATTGTTTTTGTTTCTTGTTTCGTAAGCTTCTTTTTAGCCTAGTGTGGTTGTGACGTGGCGAGCTTTTATAATGCCAACCTTTTTTTGTCAATAGTCTATAATATTTTTCGTAAGTGGTATACCTTTGTTTTATAAAAAAAAATCATTTTCATATAACTATGCAAAATGCTTTCTAAATATGTCGAATAAATTGAGAATACTGGTATTGAACTCCTTTACATGATTTTATAGCATACAAGGTCACAATACGACTAATCCATGCCTAATCTAGGAAGAAATTAATTAGATAACAATTAAATTTATATATTTGTGCATGAGAAAGTTTAATTGCATAACCGATAAATACAAAGCTTTTTAAGACGAAACAATAAACCTTAGGCATTGCCTTAGAGATTTTCGCTACATGCAAACAAGCGGGGCCAAGGGATTGTTGAATTGCTTTACACATGTGACATAATCTATATTATTGAAGGCAAACTAAGGGGTTTCACAGGCCTATAATTTGACAGCCTACATACATTTTTATGTGATTTAGATGATATATGACTTCTATAAATCTCAGGTGGCCATAGATAGTTATAACAGGATAAAATTATAACTATATATTTTACTATTGGAATTGCCCATTATATTAAAATATATATGAGAGTTACAAGAGCAGGGGCAACCGGAAAACTCATGGTCCCACAAAAAAGCCATGAGGGCACCACAAAACACCCAAAGGGCCAACAAATGCAACAAGAGGGAAAACACAAGAACTACATAAAACTAGAGAACATTAAGCACATGTCGCCGCTCTAAGAGGAGGAGGAGGATCATCCTGAGGAGGGATGAAAGCTCCACTCGATGACTCAGCCGAAGGAGGATCAACCTGCCATCCATCTTGATTGGGCATTTGCATCTGCAGAGGCACCATAATTCCCCAACCAGAGGGGGGGAGCTAGCAAACTTTTGAACTCCATGCGAGGAGAGGCCCAACGTGGAGAACTTGCCACAGCCTTCCCCCGCGGAGGAGGACTCAACCTGACCCTGATAAGGACGGAGCTAAAGGGTGACCCTAGGAGAGGCAGAGTGGTGGCTGTGAGAGTGGCTTCTGTAACACAATCCTTGTGGAGGTGGCCGGTGTGGCAGAGATGGCCGAAGGTGGAAGCAGCAAAGGGTCCAGGAGGGACCTGACTCATCGTGCAAGGAGCACTCCCCTAGTGTGCGAAATTCCTGCAGGTGAGCAAACTCTAGAGCAACATTTTTCGGCTTGAGCTTGAATTTGTATGCGCACAACAAACAAAATAGCCACTTTATCATTAGTGGAAAATAAAGCAACAATTTGATCACTCTAGAATATAGCATAATATTACGAGCTTTCCAAATTTGAAAGAGAATACAGGCTCTAAAAAAATGCCACAAAGTATCAATATAAGTAGGCCAAGAACTGAAATCTCCAAACAAAGTCATACACCAATGAAATAATTCAGGGTGGTAGGGTTGAAATAACGTATGAATCCAAGACCAAACAGCTTGAGCACATGAACAAGACCAAAATAAATGCTTAAAAGATTCAGGTCAAAGTAGAAGGGGAATTTAGGATTGGGAATTCCAATGTGACTAAGACATTCGCCAACAAGAAGACCCTGATAGATAAGGCACCAAAGAAAATGGTTGACTTTAGGTTCAAGCAAAGGGTTCCAAGCATGGGAAAGCCGACGAAGCCAAGTAGTCGGGGTAGATTGTAGACCCCAATGGGCGTTGAGTTTGGAAATGGCAGGAGAAATAGGACTCAATAGCTGGTAAATGGTGTCGACATTATAGTGAAGAAATGCAATATTATGATTCCACCGCCAATCTCGCACCACGCATCCAGAGGTTTAAGTCCCAGCTTATGAAGCATGACATCTAGACATCAACTCTTGAATTATGTGGATAGATGGAAGGTCCAAATTGGCAAGATTGAATTTCATCTTGAGCTCATGCCAGGAAATCCAGTCTCTACGGGAAACCAAATCTTGAATGGTGTGAATCCCCTTTCGAGATAAATGAAGAGCTTTGATGCCTGGAGTTTAAACAAGTGGAATACTATCTTCCATGATAATGGGAGACCACAAATATTCTAGGAATTGAAAGAGATCCCGACATGAAAGCCATCGCCAATCCAATGCAACAATGGTTTCACTACTTCAAAGGCCTTCCATATGATTTTGGCAACGAAAGTGCCAATAATCTTTACTAGGTTCCTTGGTGATAATTAAGGTATGTAACCCTATATTATTCCAACATATTTTTCTATAAGGGGAACCTGAAGCAATGCAATGGTGAAGCATAATTTTCCAGGCTTGATTACCCAAGAGACATCACACCACCCATTTAGAACATAAAGCGATGTTTTTCCTGTAAACATCAATAATACCCATGCCACCTTGATCGTGGGGTAGACAACAAACCTCCCAAGCCACTCGATGAAAGTCCAGCTGAACCAGAACTTTTACACCAAAGGTAATCCCAGAGCAGCTTGGAAAGTTTGGAAAAGGAATCCCGAGATGGGCACCAAAGGCAAGAATAGTAAACATGGGTGGCCGCTAGAATCTTAGTACACACCTAAAATTTACCGGCCAATGAGAGAGATTTGGAAGACCACCGAGAGACCTTATGCTCAACTCTGTCAATCACATATTTCCATAAAGTTTACTGAATCACTATCAAAGGAAAAAGGAATGCCCAAAAATTTAAATTGTTCTCCGTGCCCAATCCACTTCCAGGGGTAAGCTTTTAACCAGTTAGGCATAGGCCAACAACTTTGCCAATAGCCCAAAGTTTTATCCATCTGAATGTTGGATCCTGAAGCAAGACAAAAGATGTCAAGGCATTCAAAAACTTCAACCAAATTCTGCTCATTTTCAGCAAGGGTAAGAAAAGAATCATCAACAAAGTGCCCATTAATGAGCTGAGTCGAATGATCTAGAAAAAAATTTCCCCGAATGCGACCCCTGATCATCTCATTTAGTAATAAGATATCCAAGAGCATCGAGCGGCTAAGACAAAAAGAGCAGGCGCAAGAGGGCACCCATATCTGATAGAGTAGAAAAGGCCAATCGAAGAGGATTGTTGACCATTGATAGTGAGGCAAGCAGAAGCATTGGAAAATAGAGTTCGGACAGCCGAGGTAAAAAATTTGCCAAAACCTAAAGCTGTGAGCATAGCCAGAATAAAAGGTAATTCAATACGATCATAAGCCTTTTCAAATTCAATTTTAAGAAATAAGGGTTGTTGCAGAGACAATTGAGCCCATTCCATTCCTTCCTAGACTGCAATGAGATTATCCAGAATGTAGCAACCTTTGACAAATCCTGTCTAACTTCGGGTCAAACAATCTTGGGTAACAAATCGACAATGTGAAGAGAAAGGGCCTTAGCAAGAATTTTGTAAGAAACATTCAATAAAGTGATAGGCCGCTAACTAGTAATCAGATCTGGATCATTCGCTTTAGGGATGAACTTAATGTTTCCTTGATTGATGAAGCTCCCTAAAGAATTGGATTGGAGAGCTTCATTGTAAACCCAAAGCAGGTCTATGACCAACAAAAGACCAAGTGGCTTTGTAGAATTCACAAGGAAATCCATCCAGTCCCAGGAGATTTATCATTGACAAGACACAACAGAGCAACATAAATCTCATCTAAAGAAAGAGGGGCATTACAACGATCACGATCATCAGGAGAGAGCTTGATAGGAACCACCTCAATACATTGTTGCAAGGCAGACAACTCGCTCATTGGTGGCCTCTTGTGCTTGGAAAACTAACTGATAATGTTCCATAAAGGCATTAGTCATCTCAGGAAAATTCATGCGAGCCGACTCTGGAGAAATTTGAATAGATTTGATCTATTAACGAGCATGCTTGGCACGGAGGGATTTGAAAAATTACTTAGACACTTTGTCTCCCACCTTGAGCCAATGCAGCCTTGATAAGATCTGAGCTCCACAAGCCGAGTAAGATTCCATGATCTTGAGCTTATGCCGGATATTGGAAGCTTGTAACTGAAGAGGGGTGTCGAAAGGATTGGATTCGAGCAGAACAGATAGCCCTCCAGAATTCTTTGTGTAAAGTTGAGTCTGCATGCTTACCCACCCGAGCAACCTACTTACTAAATTGGTGGAGAAATCGGGTGGTGTGTTGAATTGTCATTTCTCAGCACTCAATTCAACTAGTAGTAAAAGGTGGGTGTGGCGTCATGTTACCAAACTTTAGCAATAAGAGGGACAACCTCCGAGTGACTCAGTAAGGAGACATTAAGAAGGAATTGATTTGATGGGGCTTTGAAAGGTGTACCCTGAGCTAGATAATATTAAAATAGATTGGACAGGTGATCTGAGAGAAGAATGTTTGACTACACCTTGACAAAGGATAGACCTTGTGTGTCAAAATAAAAGATTTGTTGTTGTGAGATAAGTACACGATCGAACCATTTTGAATACATGATTGCATCCTTCTCAAAGATTAGTCTAAGTTATACCAAGTTTGACACGTTCAATTATTTTTGTCGCAGTCAGAGCAAAGGATCAAATAAGCCCACCAATGGCTTTTAAGGAAATACCAAGCACACACGCTCGCTGACACACTGACACATTTGGAAGGCATCGAGTTTGTTATTGGGATGTTCAATCATATTAAATTCACCATAAACCAACCAATAGGCAAGAGGCAAGTTATCACATAACCATTTCCATAATAGAATTCTTTCTGTGCCATCATTAGGATCATAAACATTAATAATACTAAAATATAGACCAATAATCATCATAATCACCCACAAGACCCAATTTGAAGGGATCATGGACTGAGGAGGTGATTAAGGCATATTTTTTTTGGGGCAATGGAAATACTCACCAACACATTTTCTATCAATATGTAAAGTATGAAAATTGTGAAAATGCATGAGCAAAACAAGTTAACACGTATTCTGAAGCAAAAAACTAGATAATTTTAATTTTCTGTAAATAAATAATATCCAAGCAACTTGAAATAATGATAGGATAACCAAACATATTTAGTATTTGCGAAGAGGTATACTATGAGACCCATGACATTTCAAGAAAATGAAATTCGTGAAAAATCAAACATGTTAAGCTCCCCCTAACCATCGGGAACATGCCATCCTTTGAGTCAAGGATTGCAAAAATTATTAATAAGCATAACCTTGGTTTGATTTATAAATCTCAACATGAATGGAGTGACGTTTAGACCCTTTATCTCCTCATGATCCGTGGGACACCTCTCGTGGTGGACTACATGAATGATGTAGAGGTAAATAAGTTAAAGCTAAATTCATAGAGTTCTTCATTTGTGAAGGCAAAACTTGGCTCTACGAGGGCTTGGAAGGAATGGAAATCGACAAGGGGGAAGGACCCACACCCAACTTATCCTTGGACAGAAGAGGGGAAGGAGAAGGAAAAGGGGGCACCACAAAAGTGGATTTCACACTTGAAGCCTTCTTATTCCCAATTTCATTCCAACCATCAATCAGTTGATTATCTTTAGGCTTAGACGTTGAGGGTTTTGTCACCACAGGTTTAGTGTGAGCTAGAAGAGGATAGTCATGAATACGATGGTTCGGGGCTTGATAATGAAATCAAGTGTTGGATGGGGTAAGAACACTTAAGAAACCCCAAAGCTTTAAACAAACAAATCAATGGACCATCATGATAAGAAATAAGCAAGGATTCATTACTTTGCATGCATTAATCTTGAAGTAAACAAGAAAACCTAACATGTCTAGTTATCCTCTATTCTTGAAAGCTTTGTAAATGAACCTAATAAAGATTCTAAGAAATCAGTTTGTGATTATGAGAATGGGAGCTCACCATTAATGGCTATAAAATCCATATGGTTCTTCCCATTTACTCAAAGTTTTGAGTGTGTAGTGCAATAGCAAAGTAAATAGCTCAATAAACAAATGAAAAGAAGCTCTAAATCCTAAACAAAATACTATAGTTTATGTTAGAAAGGAGGAAGTGTTCTTAGAAAAGTGAGGGGGGTCTAGTTCTATTTATAGGTTTCTAATTTCATAAATGAAATGATTTGGGTGCATGTGGGACAAATGAATAAGCCAAAAAGCACTTTTAGTGAGTCAAAGTAAGATTTGACTAGGCTTAGAAGAGGTTAAACATGTCTTAGGCTAGTTAATCTAGGTTTAGGATAATTAATCCTGATTAGTGAGGAATTAGGAGTCTGAGAGAGTTGTGAGAGGACTACTCAATCCAATGAAATGGATTGATAACCTAGGAAGCTAGTAGAAGTGGTTTAGAAGGAGATTAGAAGAGGGTTTAGCTAATAAGAGGCTATATTAGCCTGAGTTAGTCAATTATAAGAGGAATATGACCAAAAGGATGTCATAAAAGGAGAGTTAGATAGGCCTAATTGATGAGGTATCATCAATTTGCAAGGAGTAGAATAGTTAGTGCAATATTAAGAATAATATGCTTTGATCAAACTACAAGTGTCTACATTTTCCCCTCTTTGGGGTGGCGTAAGCTATGCCACTTCAAAGAAAGTAGACAAACACAAGTGACTAAAAAATATTTTTGAAGGAGTGGGAGAAAAATTAGTAGAGTGAAGGATGCCCCCTCGAGTGTTGATAGGGCGATGAAAGAGGTCGATCGATGATGAAAATAATAAGATAAAGAGATAGAGGAATGGGTAGGGTTAGATCCCCTATACGTAGAAGAGAAGAATAAGGAAGAAAGGGGAAGAGGAATGGGTATGTTTGTTTAGTGGAAGTGTTTCCTTTGTTTAACAGATCCTGTTAGAAATGTTGTAAGAGAAGCGGTGAAGAGTGAGATGTACAATGATATAGATGGCATTTGTGTTGCTCATCTTCCATGTCATACTAAATAAATAAGTGAGGGAGGGGCTGCTCATTTGAATGGTGAGGCACTAACATTTGATATTTATATTGAGAGGAGTGCACATAACTGTGGAGGAAGAATGAAAGTCTGAGCATGATGGAGAGAGAAGAAACATCAAATAAAAAGAAGGGGAGATATTGAGCTATCTGTAATCCAGTATTGTGTAAGACAATATTCATTTCATCATATTGCTAAGAATCTTCATCATCGGTCCTTATTAAAAATATAAGCATATGACAGAGGCGTAAAATGACATGAAAATCCAAGATACAAACAAATTTCCATTGCTAAAATGCCAACTCCATGCAACATACAAATTGTAATGCAATACGAGAAGTAAACAAGTTGATCTAATAGGGAAATAAGTACAAACACACACACTCAAACCAACAACGTTTAAGATAGTTACACAAATATTTTGTTATCAAGCTATAGTCCCAAATGTTTGTGATAAATGACAAGGGTTAAAAATGATGCCCCAAGAAAATTGTACATGCAAGGAGCAGAACGGAGGACACTTGGGTCCTATGAAAAAGTAGTGTGCACTACGAAACAGTACCAGGCAACTCGTTGTGCCCCAGAGTACAGACGAAGTAAGTAACTGAGATTTGTAAATGATTGTAGATTCAGATGATCTATGAGTCATTGTTTCAAAACATGTGAAAATGCCAGCAAGATATGAGATGAGTGCCATGTGAGAGACACATATTTCAGCTTGCATATGAGTTGTTTACAATTTTTGTCAATTTTTTTGAAATTTTACAATTTTTTGGATTTTTGAATGATTTTATGATTTTTGTAATTTTTAACATTTTTGATCAGTCAGAAGAATTTAGAACATGGAAGATCACCCAAAAGCATGTGGAATGCCCCATGGCAAAGAAACGGGTGTCAGGTAGCAAAAACGTGCCCCGACGAGAAGAAAAATGGGTCAAAAATGATTATTTAATAAAAATAATCATCACGACGGTGAATAGAAGAAGAAAGAATGAAAACATCACCTAGAAACAATTAAAAATTCCCCAAGGGAGAAGAAACGAGCACTAGGTGGAAAATAATGCCCCAGCATAGTGAAAAATTAGTTAAAATAATTATTTAATAAAAATAATTATCACGACAGGTAGAAGAAGGGGTTAGAATGACCACGACGGTCAAATTAAGCATTTCAGCCATCACAGTGGGTGAGAGGGCATCATGATGGGTTAAAATAACCCTATATACCCCTCCCAGGGGGTAAATCATCACGGTTAGTTCATTTGTTACGGAGCTCTTGTGAATTTTTACCGCGAGTGATTTGTGAGCTGTGAGAGAGATGGTGAGAGTTCAGAGGTGGATCAGATGCGTAGACTAGATCTGGGAGTACCTTTGAGATGATGTCGATGGACCCTACGTGAGTTCCCTATCCCTTCTTGTCAAATTTTACATTTAATGTCATTTTTTTAGCATTTTTTAGCATGTTTAGGGTAGATTTAGGGTAGTTTTAATGCGTACGCGCGCCTTAGTGGTGCGCAGCGCATCATTCGCACAATACGGGAAAATATACGTGCACATGTATGCATTGAAAATATGGGTACACACATGTACGCATTGGAAGGGATGCATATGCATCAGGGGGGAATATGGATGTGCATGCACACATGCGCACCAAAAGACATGTGTAGGTGTCATACTGGATGCATATGTGCTAGGGGAGGGGTTAGAATAGGTGGGAAAATGGTTAGGGGCATACGCATCAAGATGGATGCATAGGCACTGGTAGGGGTGTACATGCCTTAGGAACATATGCATTAGGATAGGCACGTAGGCATCCATAGGGGCACGTATGTGCTAGAAGAAAGACTTAGCCAATTTTTTTAGAAAAATAGGATAAGTATAGAAGGATGTGGTTTAGAATTTTGTAGAAGAAAGTTGAAAGTAACACTTAGAAGAATAAAATAGAAGAATATAGATAGAATTAGATCATAACAAGTGTATTGTCATTTTAGAGATATGATTGCCAGTCCTTCATACTAGAGAGCGGTATGGGCGCTTGGCTACTATAGCAGGTAGATTTTGAGGAGGAGGACAATGAGATTTTGGGCATCCTTTTATACGTCACTGGATTAGACCATGTGGCTAGTATGCCACAGATTACTCTGGACCATGGCCTCCTCACAGCCTTAGCTGAGAGGTGGCACAGTGAGAGCCAGTGTTTTTGGCTCCCACTGGTGAGATTACTATCATGTTACACTGGAGGATGTATGGAGGATTTTGTGGGTGCCCATCCAGGGTCAGTTGATCGAGTATGAGAGTCACATAGACTGAGATCACAACTTGTCTATTTGAGCTATTTGGAGTGGAGGATATACCTCGTCGAGGTATGACCATTAGACTGTCTCAGTGTATAGCAGACCCAAGAGTTAGATCGGGTGGTGGTTTACTTGATGGCCTTTGTCAGTGGCATTCTGCTTACTGACAAGACTGGTGCTACATTCCCTCTTGGGTCTCATCGGAGTAGTACGTGGACTAGTGATGGTGAGAGGTATTGTTGGGGCCAGTGTATATTGGCACATTTGTATTGGGATCTTCACCTTATCACCTACTACCATCAGAAGATGGTAGGCCCGACTAGATTATTACAGATATGGGCCTGGGACCACATAGCCATTGGCCATCCCACATGTGTTTTACGAGCTCATGCCCTAGAGGAGCCATCTGGGATGGGTTGGGTTCTGACCAGAGATGATGTTTGGCCTAATATGGGAGATACTATCATTATCGTCGAGAGTTTGATGATCTCCAGTAGGCACAGATAGTATGGAGGCCCTATAGACACTTTTAGTGGCCAGAGGATGGTCTAGAGCTTAGTGTGGCCATGGTAGATCATTTTATGTTTGGGAGCTGACACTACATCAGAGATTTTTACAGAGTGGATAGATGCCAGAGGTAGTTTGGTCTCATTCAGGATGTTCCACAACATGATATGTGGTACACACAGAGCCCGAGAGGTTTTTGATATGGGTCCTCAGATTCAGATGGATAGAGCCAGGGCCAGCTATGAGCAGATGGTGCCAGTACCATGGGTACCATTGAGATAGGTTAGGGATCCTGGATGTACAGTCGAGTATGGACCATGGTATTTGATAGTGTTACCTCATCGATTGACCATTCCACGGGCAGCCTGGGATGCAGGAGTTAGGCCACCTCCAGAGGGGCCACCAGATAGTGATGATGAGGATGAGGGATGAGAGATGATGATGATGATCCTTTTGATGGTCAGTGTCATGATGGGGGTGGGAGATAGGGTCCTCCACCACATCAGGCACAGGGACAGGGGCCGAGGCTGAGAAGAGACAGGTACCTATGGCTCCTCATATGCAGTTTCCTCCAGTTGGTATACCAGCTGGAGTTCTCATTCCATTTGAGAAAAATTCATCCAGTGATTTAGCAAGGTCCTCCTCCTCATGCTCCAGGGTAGCACATTCCTAGGCAACAGGCTCCACAGCAGGGTCCTCCTCCTAGTCTACCACATGATGGTGGAGGAGACGATGGTGGAGATGGAGGGAAGATAGTTACATTACAACAATAGTTACAACAGGTTATAGTTGTGCAACTTCAGATGATGGCCAAGAGAGATCAGGCCAGGGCACAACTTCAGGTGGTTACTGCAGAGTGAGACCAGGCTAGAGCTCAGGTACAGGTTGTGACCTCAGAGAGAGATCAGGCTAGGGCCCAGGCTAGTTAGGGAGGTGGCAGGAGATGGTGCCACTTGGTTTCAGTAGATTCAATAGCTGGCTACTCATAGTACACAAGATTATGAGCCTATTACAACAGTCCTAGGCACATGTACAATAGTTAGTAGTTCAGAGGGACCAGGCCCAGGCTGATGTTCAAGCCCTTACAACAGAGAGAGATCAGGCACATGGCCCAGGAGTAGACTATGACTGTGGCTAGAGATTGGTTGTATACTATTGACATAGGCTCAGTGGATGTGGCATGGGTTACAGGAGAGTTTGATGCTCTACAACATGCATCTACAGCAGGAGGGATGACCCAGATTTTGTCAGATGTTATGAGGGCTAGTGGTGAGGCCTCCTATTACAAGGCCACATACTACGAGGCAGTTCCTGAGGAGCTGAGAGTGACACCATTTGATCAGCTAGATGTGAGCAGGTCTAGATCTTGTCCCAGAGGACCTCTTGATCAACAAGATCAGTGTAGCAGCCCACAATACAATAGAGTGTGGCAGGCTCGGCCAGGCCATCTCATCAGCAACAACATCCTCCTCTGGGCCATAGGCCAGCCAGTCCAGGAGAGGGTGAGAGTCATGGATGACTCTCCTTTTTATTGTATACTGACAGATGTATGTACCCTTGATGTATGCCTCTTATGAAGGCTCAATTTTGATCGATGATGTATGATGTATCTTTTTTGGATTATGCCTCCTGATGAAGGCTTTTTTTGATTCATGCCCTTGATGGCAATTTTTTGTATCGATGATGTATATCTTTTTGAGACAGACATTTATACATGTTTATGGACATTCGATGTTATACTTGTCATGTTTTTATATGACTGATGATGATGATTTATGGATGATGATTATATCATGATGTTGTATGTTTTTACTTTTTATGTATGTATCATGATGGATGTTGATGATGTATCACATGTTTTAGATTTATGATATATCCTTAGATGATATCATATGTTTTGTACATGAGATGTTTTTTACCTTTAGTGTATGGGATGATATTTATGATATTGGTGTGGGGGGATAGATTTGTGATCATGCACAATCCCTCTTGCCCCATTGATGATACGGTATGTGATGATTAGCTTAGTATACATGCTTGATGTAAAACTTAGCATTTTTATTGATATATGATTTATAGATGATGTTAGATGTGATGATATGATAGATGATAGATGTGATAATAAACAAATGTGCATGAAACAAACACACAAGAAAAATTTAACAAAACTAAACAAATATACACATACAAAACAACACAACGATATGCAACTAAAAATGAACTCAAGTATCTTTAACAATAATTAAATTGGTACTTAATCTAAGTAAGTAAATGAATCCTAATAAATGCATATAGATGAAAAAACACACCAATATTTACAAGTATGAAAGCCTAAAATGAACTCAATGCAACACACAACAGATCAAATGAGATTTAATCTAAGGTAAATGAATTACATTTTAAATCACACAACATGAAAAGACATGCAATCAAAACTATACAAACCACAACTAAAAGTAATCAAACTACTACTTTGTTTTTGTGGGACAACATTGATATATTTTCTAATGTTTTTGGTGTTATCTCGAAAGATAAGTTTTCAAGGCTACTGTTCACATTGTTTTTGGGGTTTCCTCAAGACAATGTTATGTTTTTGTGTAGCATCATCCCTAGGAGGGAGTTTTTTGAATGTTTTTGGTTTTTGCTAAATTTTGTGAATTTTTTGTGATTTTCTAAGGTCTGTTTTGAAAGAAATGTATAGTGACAAAGAAGTGTGGATGCCCCCAGCGTGAGATGGGAATATACAAAGGAAGAATGCCACATGTGTATGTTCAAGAAGGTTCAGATGCGAAGGTTCCCCCAGTGTTAGATGGGAATATACAAGGTGATTCCTTCACGTAGAAGCAAGAACAGATGAGCCAGATCATGACTTTGCAAGATAGATTCAGGAGGATTCCTAGACCTATAGGAAAACTAACCCTAGATAGAAGTGATAGTTACCCATCTAAATGTGAGAGTAGCTTGTGAACAAAAAATCCTCCTTAAGCCAGAAACCATTTTTCACTCAAGGACATGCCCAATGCGCCACAATTGCATGGTTTTCACACTTGGATGACCTGTTTTCTTTTTATTGTTTTCTTTTTTTTTTTTTTTTTTTTTTTCTTACTTTTCCAAGGAACTTCTTATTTAAGCATAGAAGTGCTTGAGATGCATTGCATTCATTGGTTCCTTTAATTCCTCACCATCTGAGTGAGCCAACTTGTATGCCCCTGAACCGTACTTAGCGACCACAACATATGGCCCTAACCAGTTGGCTTCAAACTTTCCTTTCTTTTCTCTATCTTTAACAATGTTTTTTTGGTTCTCTTTCAACACGAGATCACCTACATCAAACTCATGAGGAATGATCCATTTATTGTATCCTCATGATACCTGGTTCTGATAAACCTTCAAGTGATTGAGTGCTCTCATACGCTTTCATCCAGTAGCTCTAACTCTGCCAGTCGAGAAACCCTGTAGTCTTCATCTTTATCTAGATAGTCCTCAGAGAGAGATTCTCAGGGAGGGAAGCTCAATTTCCAAGGGTATGATGGCTTCAGTGCCATAGACTAATGAATATGGGGTAGCACTAGTAGGGGTGTGAATGGAGGTTTGATAGGCCCAGAGGGCGTGGATGAATCTGGAGGTGCCAATTATGACCAGTCTTACTAACCATTTTCTCCATGATTCGAACAAGGGTTTTATTGGTGGCCTCTGCTTTTCCATTACCTTGAGGGTAATAGGGGGTGGACCACTTGAGTTGGATTTGAAAGCATTGGCATAATGCTTTAACCATCTTGTTCTTGAAGGATTTACCATTATCTGTGACAATGGCGGAGGGGATGTCGTAATGACAGATGAGATGATTCATTATGAATTTAGATATTTGTGCACCGGTTACATAAGTGAGAGGCACAACCTCTACCCATTTAGTGAAGTACTCGGTGGTGGTGATAATGTGGGTATGGCCATCTGAGGAAGTAGGAGTGAGCTTCCCTATGAGATCAAGTCCCCATTTAGAAAATGGCCAAGGGGTTGTGATGGGCTGCAAAGCCTGTGCTGGTGCATGTATCAAGTTACCATATTTTTGACACAGTTCACACTTCTTGACAAAGTTGCAACAATCTATGCTTCCATGGTAGGCCAATAATAGCCTACTCTCAAGAGTTTCTTAGCTAGGACCATGCCACTAGTATGTGCTCCGCAAATACCTCCATGCACTTCTTTAATAGCGTGGACTGACTCGGTAACATCCAAACAACGTAGCAGATTCCCATCATAGCCACGACAATAGAGGGTGCCTCCTAGGAGGGTATAATGGGCTATACGGATGAATAAGGGATTTTTTCTCGGTATGGGAAATGTTTGGGGGAAACATGCCATCTTGTAGATAATTAAATATGGAGTTGTACCAGGGTGAGAACAGACCAACAACTTCACATGCCAAACAATATTCTGGCATATCATATGTGGGCACTTGTAAGTGCTCCAAAAAGAATGACATTTTATTTTCCTGAGGTGGAATGCGTAGTAGAGATCCTATTGTAGCCATTGCATCTGCTGATCAGTTGTGTGATCTTGGTCTTTGTTCAAAGACAATCTGTACAAAGTATTCTTTCAAAGTTTCCACCAGTTTCTTGTATGGAACAAGTTTTCATCTTTGACCTTGTATTCATCATTAACTTGTTTAATGATTAGTTGGGAGTCACCAATGACTCATAGCTATTGGATATTCCAGGTGATAGCTAACTTAAGGCCAGAAATGAGTGCTTCATACTCTGTAATGTTATTTGTACAAGGGAATCCCAAACGGAATGCTCATGGAATAACCTCTCCTGTGGGAGTGATGAGTACCACTCCTGCTCCTGATCCATGAAATGTGAATGACCCGTCAAAGTGGACTTGCCACATGATGGAACTCCTCAATATACATCATAGATGCATCTAGAAGATCCAGACACAAATGGTTCCATTCTTGGTAGGGGAGCTTCAACTAACTGATCTGCCAATACCTATCCTTTCAGAGACTTTTGGTTAACGAACTCAATGTCAAATTCACTAAGGAGAATGATCCAATTAGTCATTCATCCTGTAAGGGTGGGTTTGGATAAAAGGTACTTGAGAGGGTCAACTTTGGATATTAACTTGGTTTTATTGTTAAGGAGGTAATGGAAAAGTTTCTGGAAAGTAAAGACTACTGCTAGGTAGGCCTTTTCAATCTATGGATAGTTCAACTCATAGGCAATTAAGGTGTGGCTGAGGTAGTAAACTGCCCTTTCTTTGTGGCTAAGGTCATATTGGGAAAGTGGTGCACCAATAGAAAAATGAGTGGCTGAAATATAACAGTAGGAGGGGTTTGCTGGGGTAGGCGGCATGAGAACAAGTGGGTTGATTAGATATTGCTTAAGAATTCAAATGCCTTCTAAAAATATGGTCCCCAGTTGAAGGTAACATCTTTTTTCAGTAGATGCGTAAAAGGATGGCACTTATCCACAAGCTGTGAAATAAATCAGGTGGATTGCCTAAATTTTTCCTTGTAGACTTCTTAGTTGTTTAAGGTTCGTAGGTGGAGGCATCTCTGTGATAGCTACAACCTTAGCGGATCTACCTCTATCCCTCTCTGTGAAACAATGAAACCCAGGAGCTTTCCTGATAATATGCTGAAGATGCACTTTCTGGGATTCAGACAAACCTTATAATCTCAGAGACGTTGGAAGATACATCTCAGCACTTCAGGGTGCTCTTCCTCTGGTTTTTGATTTTGCTAAGATATCGTCAACGTAATCTTCCATGATGTCATTCATCATGTCATGGAAGATGACCATCATTGCACGTTGATATGTAGCCTTGACATTCTTGAGCCCGAAAAGGCATGACCTTATAGAAAAATGTCCCCCAAGGGGTGATGAAAGTAGTCTTGTGTTGATCTTCCTCTGCAATCCTGATTTGGTTATAACCTGAAAATCCATCCATTAAGGATAACATTTCATAACTGGTAGTTGAGTCGACGATCATGTCAATGTTTGGTAGAGGGAAGTCATCTTTGGGACATGCTTTGTTGATGTCACAGAAGTTAGTGCATATTCTGATACTGACCAACTTCTTTTGAACTGGGACTATATTGGATATCCAATCTGAATAGTTGATGGGTTTGATAAAATTTGCTGCTAATAGCTTTTCCAGTTCTTCTTTAACAAGTAGTGCAATCTTTGGATGCATCTTTCTTAACTTTTCTTGATGGGTTTGGCATCTGGGTGCACAACAAGGTTGTGTACGACCAATTATGGGTCCAAACTGGGCATATCTATGTATGACCATGCAAATACATCTGCATATTCTCATAATAATTCCACAAAAACTTTTTGTTCCTGTGCTGAGAGTGAAGCTCCCAACTTTATCATTCTAGGCTCTTCTTCTAAACCAATATTAACACTGATTGTTTCTTCAACGAGCATCTTAGATGCATCTTCCATCTGTGTAGGATCAAGGGGAAGAGTAAGATCAACCTCTATAGGTGTCTCATCATCTTTGAATGGGTACACCACTTTTTCCATGATTTCTTCATTTTTTTGTCCACTAGCACCTCAAAGAGGTTTTCACTATGGGACTTATGCTTGTTTTTCCCACAAGGATTTTCAGAAGTACTTTTTCCCTTGCTCACGATATTTTTATTCAAGTGACCACACATCTCTGCTTCTTCCCCAAAGTATGCGCAGGTATTCAGTTTGATAGAGAAACCTTTCTTGTGATCCCCATTTGGAATAGTATCCCTGAGTCCCATGAATTCTACAAATGCTTCATCATTCTCAAAGAAATCAATTGGCACATGAAGTTGTTGATCCCAATCTATAAGTTCAGGGATATACTAGGGTAACTTGATAATTGGCTTGGGAATCAGATCCCAGATAAGGTGAAGATAACTGAATTTGGAAATAGGTTAGTGGAGGCAAGATCCTCGTATAGGCTACACTAGGAATCTGCATCACTGTTCTGAATGAGATGAGCCATCCTCACATTCAAAAGAGGTAGCATCTATCTCAGAAGGTGGATCATCATGAGGCTTGATACCAAGGTCATGTTTGTTTGACTTAAAGTGAGGAATAGGAATGGGTTCTAGCCTTCCTTGTGCGTTTATGCCACATCCAAATCCATTATAGCCCATGACATACATCATGCAGTGGCCTTTGATATATTGTGGAGCTTGATGACATGATGCCATAGTGCCTTCAGGTATCCACCTGGTGGGTGTATCTAACATCTTCTCCTCAGATAAGAGACCACTAGGAATAAACCTCTCAAATGGTTCAGGGAATCTATCCCAAGTGCTTTTGAACTGAAAATATGGTTTACCACGTGTCCTGGGTGACACTGAGAGGTCTGATATTAACAAGGCCTGCTGAAGAGTGAATTGTTCACCTGGGCCATACTTTGCAGATGTTTCCTCCCATGATGTGAAGGGGTTGACCAACGTAGGAAATTTCTGATTACAGGGACTAAGTGTATCTAGGTCTATGCATGTTCTCTTATAGCCTTCTGTTTGTAATGAGACAACAATATCCACTGAAGGACACTCATATGTTGCACGAGAAAAATTGTGCAGTGCTCTACAATGTGTGAATGGTTCTGGATCACCTGGGATGGTGATTATCTATCCTCCATGGCACAATTTGATGCACTGATGAAAGGTAGAGGGAATGGCCTGCATGGCATGAATCCATGGGTGTCCCAAGAGCATGTTGTAAGGAAGATCCAAGTCAAGGACATGGAATGTCGTATCATGATATGTCGGCCCTACTTCCATTGGAACCACTATAGTTCCTACTGATTCTCGCTCTTCATTATCATAGGTCATGATGGTAATAGTTTTAGCACCCAGATCTACTTCTGAATGGCCTAGCTTGCTTAACTAGCTTCAATGTGCAAATATTTAGACCAGAACCACCATCCACAAGCACTCTTTTGATTTTACGATGAGTAACAACCACCTCTATGTATAAGGGTAAGTTGTGCTCAGGGTTATTACACGGGATTGATTTCGATCAAAGGAGATATGATCATTGGAATCAAGGTTTGCAACCATCGCTTGAAGGTGGGGGATCTACATCTGTGGAGACCCCTAAACTCTGAAGCATTTTATACAGTATATTCTTATGAGCAGTGGAAATCTTGAGGAGATCTAGGATTGAAATTCTAGCTGGGGTTTTCTCCAATTGTTCTATCAAGTTGTATTGGCCTTCCTGAGGAACAGGTAGAGGATCCGGTATTACCAAACAAGCACATCGCGTGCCTACAACACAATTATTTCCTAAGATCCTAATGGTGTTCACCTGTTCATCAGATGAATGGACACAACCTATAAGGGATTCAAATGGATTATCATTTGTTGGATAGATGTAGGTAGTGTTCTATAGTCATTAGAGGCTTGTCCCCAATCTGGATTTCTGTTCTTTTTATCCTCATGATTGGGAAAGGGTTCTTTGAATATACCCATCTTCTCATTAGGACCTTGTCCTGAATCAGATGGTGAATCTACTACAATTTTACCTTCTTCGATGAGGTCTTGTATAAAATGCCACAATCTTAGGCATCTATCAGTCTTGTGTCCTTTGACATGATGAAAATCACAGTATTCATGCTCTTTAAACCAACCTGGCTTAGGTGCATCATCTGGATATGGTACCATTGCAGTTGGGTATTGTACCATATTTACAACATCTAACTGTTTAAGTATAGTGGATAATGATTCAGTTAGAGGTGTAAATGTATGTTTTGTAGGTGCCTTTGGGTGAGGTCCTTGTGAAAGCTTTAATAGTGGACCACTCTGTACAACCTGGACTCTCTTGGAGTCTGTAATGTCGTCGCCAACAACATGTTTGTTCTTATTAAATAACTTTGGTTTGTCCACGGGTTTTGGCTCATGTTTTTCCTTTGAAATGGGTTTGAGTGTCCCCTTTGCAATGAGAGCCTTCTCAATTTGACTTCCTTTCTCTATAACTTCTTTGAAGTTAGTGCCACAGTGCATCTGTAAATGGAAGGATATTTCTGGGTTCAAGTTGGGGACGAATATGCTTACCATTTGTTTTTCTAGAAGGACACAAGGGAAACGACTCACCAATCCATGCACATCACTGTAAGAATCCGTGAAGGTCTCATTGGGTTTTTGTTTAGCATTGCAAAGGTCATTCATGGTAATGTCATTCTCCATATTGAAAGAGAAATGTCACACAAAATTTTCAGCTAGTGTGGGCCATGTCATGATTGATCCCTTAGGTATACTGAAAAACCATTCTAATGCCTATGTGCTCCTAGGCTACGAGGAAACAGACGTATCAAAAAGTTATCACTGTAAGTGACTTCCTGGCAAGCCATGTAGAAGTCTTTGACATGATCACGAGGATCACCTTTTCTTTTGTATTTGTCAAATTTAGGGATATCAAAGTGTTTTGGGAATGGTTGTCATAACATGTCTTTATCAAAGGGGTAGGGACATAGCTCTTCATATAGATACTTCCTGTTGTGTCCTACATTACTCTCTTGTAGAGTGGTAAGCATGTTTTTCATTGATTGTAACTCTTGTTGGATGAGTTTCTCTTTTGTGGGGGATAGTGGTCTATTCACTTTAGCAACTTTGAATGTTGTGTCATCATATGGGTCAATGTGAAATTCACCTGATTTAGTCTTGAGTCTATCCTTATGTGTATTCCTACTTGAGGAACCTAAGGTTGCTAGTTTTTTACTAAGTTTTAATATTTTTCATTGAATGATTTCCTCTTCAATTAAGGGATCATCTTCATCGTCAAATCTAGGAGGAGGTGAGTCTTTGTGATCATGTTCAATTTTGACTCTACGTGAAGCCTTAAAGTAAGGTCTCCTCAAATCATCTGTTGGTTTTGGTGGTTCACTTTCAACATTTTTGTTATGCACACCCAAAGTGGAAGCATACCCTGCATCAAAAGGATTGTCCATGTCAATGAGGGATGGTCATAGTGGATCTTCCACTTCATGTGTTGATGGTTTTAATTTTTTCTTCACACTCTTGTGGTAGTTTAGCTCCTAATTTGAGGACTCTTGTGAGTACTTGGTCTCTATTGTAATATAGGAGCTCATCAAAGTGAACTAGATCTAGTTCATGTTGGTTTTCAGATGAATCAAAATCCTCTCCACTATGGTCAACCAATGGTTCAGTGTCTTTAACCTCTGAAAAGAGGGGTGCTAAGTTATTTCCACTGAATGGGTATGTTGAACTAAAAGGATTTACCTCTAAGTCGTGTTCATCTCGTTTAGACACCATTTTTGTGATTCTTGGCATTGCTAGTCTATGTGACACTAGGTTTTGTCTAAGTGTATCTAAGTTGTAATAAACCTAGGTGTACGTGGTGTGAGTTGTTTTTAGAGTCTCAATGTCTCAAAGTGTCCTAAGTACAAAATATGCAATTTTTATACTAGGAACAATCATGTAAATCCACAAGTAAAATCACTCAAATCACTCAAATTGTTTATAGAACACTATACCCTAAGTTATAGTTCCAAAGATAGGTGTAAAAATAGATAGTGACAATACCCTATCACTACCTAGGTCAAGTTCAAATACAAAAAATACCTAAGCACTAAAGTTGTATTGACGCGATCTCTCCACAAGGTATACTATGACTAGTTTAGATGCAAACAAAATCTAAGTTTTTGACAATGGAAGTTACAAATGTGAATAGTGTAACAACACTACCTTGACACATTAACCAAGCTTGGAACAAGCGAGGTATTAGTATCAAGATGATGTTATTGTGATATAAACAATGCAATATCAACACTCTCAAAATCCTTAAATGATGTTGGAATCAAAACTAAGTGCAAGTATAGAAAGAAGTTATTAATCATGCGAGTAGTGTAACGATACAATATGGAAACTTATACCAAGTTCTCATAAATGAAAACAAGATGTAAGTGTCATAATTGTATGGCTAGAATGTGGGAAAATAACAACTCAAAGGGGAAACAATGATGAAACCAAACCTAGCTATGAAGATGATCTTGAAATCAAGATCAAGTGGCTATCAAAGACGTAAGAACATACCCACACACTTTAGACATTTAACAACTCAGCCACAAACATGGATGAGTGTAAATGGACATAAAAGTGGTGAACACAATCTATGATAACACTCCCACAAGATGCCTTCTTTTTCCCAAATGGGCAACAAGAATGCAAAGGTATAGATCAAATGGGGTGGAAATGAACTAAGCGTTACTTGGGCAGAGTTTCACCTCATCCTAAGGAGAGAAAGAAACTAAGCTAAGTAATACGTCATAAATCTCGTGATGAGTGACACTTAGTTTCAACTTAAGTGGACTCTTTGCCTTGTTCGAAAAACAAGGTTTTGAGTTCAAGTAAGTCGTCACTTTGTGAGAGTTTGACAAGACACGATGGTTTGGACTAGCAAAGTGGGCTCCAAGAAGATATGGCTTTCCTAGGTAGTTCGCTCAACTAGGTGTCACAAGTTTATCTATTGCGAGCTTGATTTTCCAAGGTTTCCCAAGGAGTATCTCGGCTTTACTTTACCCCCTTCAAACATGATGAGCAATGAATGCATTCATGCGTATTCTCACTGGGGTCGCTATACAGATAACTTTGACTCTAACTCACAATGTAAAACTAGTCAAGTGGGTGTGCGGAGTACTTCCTATTTCATCCACGAGGTTACTCAGCGGTGGACTACTTTAGGGTTCCTAGAACCACCCCCATTGTTATAGCTTAAGGCGTTATGCCAAAGGGGTTACGTTCTAGTTAAGTGGATAGGGATGTACCCTTTTCTGAACCTGCATATACAATGTGTGATGAATGTGGTGTGTTTTTTTTATCTTTTTAACTTAGTGTGGTTTTGTGTAGCACACCTTTTGGCAACCTGTATTCAAACATGTAGTATTTTAGTGTTTTAGCCTCCGATTCTTTGACAACGATTTTGGTCCTACACCAAGATTAGTAATTTCCAATAACATCATATAAAGAGGATAAGATGTTGCTTTTGATTTCCCAGATCATCCTAAGACACAAGGAAAGAGCATACACAACACACTATCCCACTCAAACATGGTAAGAAATGGAAAATACTTAAGTAATTGTGAAAAAGAGTTCCTTTTAGCCAAATTTGAAAGTTAATCCTTTATAAACTTAAATTAAAGTGTTTGGAAAGCAAAGAGAAGGTTTTTGAAACATTTTTGGTTCCCAAGATCACCTAGAAGGTGTGAGGGAAGAGCATACATGCTTCAAAAGACCCCTACAAACCAAAAATGCAAACACTTAACTAAGTTAGGCTAAAAATATCATCAAAAGAACTTTCAAACCACTGTTAGAAACCTGCAAATTGTTAGAAAAATCTAGAAATTTGACTCTGCAACCTGCAATAAAATTTTAATTTTTGACAGTGACACCTGCACCCAAAATGATGGGTACACACCCTTATCGATGGATACACACTCTAAATGGAGATACGCATGGCTATAGAAATAGACTATTGTGGCTTTACCCTACGTGGGAAGAATGACATAGTACACATGGGTTTTAGCGGATACACACCCAAAAGGTAGGTACGCTTGTAGGGTAAAATATGAGGTCAACACAATATTTGAATAACACCTATGCATCCCTCTGAGAGGTGGTACATGTGCAAGTTGACGCCTACGCGTGGATAAGGATAGATACACCCTTTGTAAAATGGGCTTGACAGTCAAAATACAAGTAGATAGGTACACGACCAGAATGACGGATGTGCCCATGATGACATATACACGCTCTGGTTCAGGATGCCTACGTGTACCCCTGCAAAACCACAAAAAACCACGGAAATGAAAATTTCAAAAAAGTAAACAGGTTAGTTTTCCACCATTAAAACCTATTTCTAGCTTTAACCCATTAAACATTCATGCAAAAGGGAGATTTAGCCTACTTAAAATTAGAAATCTGTTAGAAAACAAGCTATTTAACCCTAAAAAGCATGAAAATGGTTAGATATGGAAATGAAAAGCTCAAAAACTACTTCTAAAGGACTATGGAGTAAGTCCCACCGGGCATGCCAAATGTGAACAAGGAAAAGTTACAAAATCTATGAAAATGGGGTAAGAACACTTAAGAAACCCCAAAGCTTTAAACAAACAAATCAATGGACCATCATGATAAGAAATAAGCAAGGATTCATTACTTTGCATGCATTAATCTTGAAGTAAACAAGAAAACCTAACATGTCTAGTTATCCTCTATTCTTGAAAGCTTTGTAAATGAACCTAATAAAGATTCTAAGCAATCAGTTTGTGATTATGAGAATGGGAGCTCACCATTAATGGCTACAAAGCCATATGGTTCTTCCCATTTACTCAAAGATTGAGTGTGTAGTGCAATAACAAAGCAAATATGCTCAATAAACAAATGAAAAGAAGCTCTTAATCCTAAACAAAATACTATAGTTTATGTTAGAAAGGAGGAAGTGTTCTTAGAAAAGTGAGGGGGGTCTAGTTCTATTTATAGGTTTCTAATTTCAGAAATGAAATGATTTAGGTGCATGTGGGACAAATGAATAAGCCAAAAAGCACTTTTAGTGAGTCAAAGTAAGATTTGACTAGGCTTAGAAGAGGTTAAACATGCCTTAGGCTAGTTAATCTAGGTTTAGGCTAATTAATCTTGATTAGTGAGGAATTAGGAGTCCTGAGAGAGTTGTGAGAGGACTACTCAATCCAATGAAATGGATTGATAACCTAGGAAGCTAGTAGAAGTGGTTTAGAAGGAGATTAGAAGATGATTTAGCTAATAAGAGGCTATATTAGCCTGATTAGTCAGTTATAAGAGGAATACGACCAAAAGGATGTCATAAAAGGAGAGTTAGATAGGCCTAATTGATGAGGTATCATCAATTTGTGAGGAGTAGAATAGTTAGTGCAATATTAGGAAAATTGTTACAATACCATTTGACCACGTGGTCTAAAAATTCATCATAAATCACAACATCTGGGGGTGATTCAAAATCCATTCCACTTCGTAGACCTTCGGCACAAAATTTTGAGCACGCTTAGGAGCCATTTCCACCATCAGTTGCAACATTCATTGCAATGGATGGAGAGTTGGTCATTTATAGGTTACTCACCACCTTAGCGGCAGGAAAATAGCCAATTAACACTATGATAGGACCAAAGGGAAAACCCTAGAAAGGATAAAGGGGCACAGTGTAAACAATGGGATAGCACAAGCACATGTCTGAAACCTTAGTAGAGTCGAAGTTCCTCCTTTTATCAAATAAAAGCACAAATAAAAAATAAACCATATATTTTTAAAAACATTCCTTATTAAATACATACATACATCTATATGAGAAAATTTTACACTTGTAGTATTTATGTGAACAAAGAAACAAGCACCATAAAAATTATATAAAAATTACAATGCATAAACAACTAAAGGAATTAAGATTTACCAAATTTTGAATGGACATGCACCATTACATTGAAATTCCTCACCTGCAAGTAAATATGAACACACTTGGCAATGCTAGTTTGGAAAAGTTTAGAGTAGACAAAGAAGTACGATGGATATGTATAAGGCTACCAAGTGTTCTCGTGGACTCCAAATGGATTTACATTAGGTATATTGAGTGTGGAGTATTGATATATTTTATAAATGCATATAAGAAAGTAAACTGTGATTATACGGTATAAGTACAATGTAGATCCTTTGTGACACAATACTTGCTTATTTAGTAAGAATGTTGTTTCTAAAGGTTTGCACATACAATGCTAAATCATGCTTTGGCGTGCTACAGGCTTAAAAAGTGTTTCGCACACAACTTTGTTGTAGGTTTCAACACAATCAAGCCCAACTATGACATTGTACCATTTTCTGACAAAAACAAGTCTTTTCATTAAAATTTCCAATCAAACCCTGACACATATGTAATATGAGTTTATGGTAGCACTTTTTCTACAACACCACCACATGTGTAAACCAAGGGAAAAATTTGTGTGACAACACTTTTTTGGCAGCTTCATAATGAGTTTTTCCCTTATCATGTGTGCAAGACCTCAATGAAGCGAATGATGGGAAATACTTTTCTGAAGATAATTGGCCTAATTGATCGGGGAAAAAGTCAATATGAAGAATTTGCACCTCTGCAACCTAAGGTCCTTATCCTATTGTTGTTGTAGAGGAAACCTCATTTTCACGCAGGTGAAATCCGATACTGGAAGCCACCAGAAATTTTGAATTATGGAGGGCTTAGGACCTCCGATGAGGAGAGGAATCTACGAGCATAGAGAAGATAGATCTGTGATAAAAGAAGATAGATTTGTGATAATATCTGCAAAACATAAATAGATGTGATTAGATAACAATATGCGAGGGTTTCTCGAACAATAACGGTTCCAAGAGGATGTTAACTCCCTTGGAGGATGTCAACCCCCATGTCTAAAAAGATAGCAATAAATGATGAATAGTAGATATCATGCAGAAATAATGAAATTCAAAATGCCAAGTAACCAAAATGATGAGGGGACTTAGCTTGTGCTTTGATATGGAAATGAATTAGGCATCAGGATGGCAAGATGACGAACAATGGCAAATATTTCTCCAACAATTCTCACCTCTAACTTCTAACAATGGCAAATATTTACCTTGACATCAAACTTGCAGAACTTAATTAAGCACTTTCTTCTCCTCTCTTAAAAAACTTCAGTAATCAAATATTTCATACATGATTCTTCCTCCTTTTTCCTCTCTTTTAAAAAATGGGGAAGACCCATATTTATAGCCTAAGAGTGGGGTTATATTGTGGGTTATTAGGTAATCAGGGTTGGGTAAAGTAACCCTGATTAAAAGAGGTGATGTGATTAAGCGGGGCTCACAATTTGACTTATGAGGTTAAAAAGACAAGGATGTGATATGGAGTGGGAAGTATGGTAGCCTAGAATATACCCACAAATCCCAAGGCACGCTGGCACATCACTCAGACTGGACTGAGCACTCACCCAAAGCACAAGGGTACCAGGTCCCTCTTTAGAGTATCTTGTTCAAGATGTTAGCATGATTGCAAATATAATTCAGATCCATAACAGATAATCAATTACACCACAACACATAAACCAGATCTAGATCTAAACCATATGAAAGATTGACTAAACAATGACTATAATGAGATTTACCATGCAAGAACCATATTCAGTCACATCTAACACCATTATCCAGCCAATAGTATCCATTATATTAAATATTGTAAAACATAGAAGCTTCATACATCATGATCCAGTTTCCATAGTCATGTGCGCTAGCAATTCCAGCATAACTCTACAATAAAATGGTATATCCAAACCATGCAAATCAATACATATATATAGGGGTGGGGACTTTCCCTTCACTACCCATGCACCTTCCAAAAATAGGCTACATGCTAATAATAGCCATGTGCACCTTACAAAGAATACAAAAGCATGCAAGTGCTAATAATAGATCTCTAAAGTTAACTCCTAGTATAGATCCTATTAATAGCTCAAAACTCTACATGGCGCTCGATCTTCCACTTATCCAAAATAACCTTGCATAGCCCGCAAGTCTTCATACCTTTACATGCTCTGCACTCCATGTCCAAAAATAGCCTTGATCTGCAAAAGTGGCTAAGTCTCATTTCTAACATGTTTTGGGTGCGCTCCTATTTTGCTATACTTCCGCACATGTGTGAATACGTGCCCTATGTCCCATGCTAGCCCAATCCTTATGCACTTTCATCCTTGAGCTATATTTTATCCACTCAACATTACCCCACACTAAATGCATTACAACCCCAAAATGGGTAATCTCTACTCATTTCTCCAAGAATAAAGAATAAAAGAATAAACAATTACGTGACCAAAAAGAGTGAAGTACTACTCGACGCTCTGCTCCTCTACTGGAAGGATCAATTCTGGATACTCATTTTTAATCTCTACCTCTAATGCCTACCAATCACTCAGCGCTTCACCTATTTTATCAGGGACATCTATAACCATGGCTTCCAACTCATCCTGAGTCATGTTTTCTTGTTCATTCTGCAAAATCCGAACAATGTTAGCCATGCTTGGAAACCATTCCCTCCATGAAGTCCATCTTCTGAGAAATGAGCTTCCCAATTTCGTTCATCCTTTCCCTATGTGGATTTTGGGCTTCTGCAAGTGCTTTGCACTTTTCTTCGACCAGAGAAAGCCTATCCACGCGCTTGAGTGTCTCATTCTTCATTTCCTTTAGGACCTCATTATCCTCTTCAATAGTCCTTGTTCTGATAATTGAATCTGGTGCCACACACATATTCAGAGCTTGATCCACCTTCTTAAGTTCATCCTTCAAGGCCTACAACAATGACTCATAACTTGCAAATTTTCTTGTAATCATGGCCTTTTCCCTTTCTACCTCCTCTGCAACATCCTTTGGTGCTGGCATACACACAGGCCCTTCATCGACTACCAACTTTACCAAAGTGCGAAGGTAATGCATAACATAAGGAAATTTTCTGGAACTTGTGATTCCAGGTGTGGCCGTACCTTCAAAATGTCATCTCCAATTTCCTCTACCATACTCACCAATGCTTCCACCTTTGCTTCAACCCTTTCCTTCTCTACTATCAGGTGCGTTAATCTCTTTATCCTTATCCTTATTATCATCCATCAATGCCCTAAGGGTTGCCACTTTATCTATGTTCATGTGTGCAACCTCTGCAGATACCTTCACCAAGGCATTACTCACCTGCTCATCTGACATGACAGTAGGCTTAACATTCATGTGTCAGACGTGGGGCACTTTCTTCATCCTTGCACGAAACACATGACTCCTTCACACACGTCAAAATCAAGCTCATCCATATGAGTCTGCATAGACCATGATAATTTATTTCATGTGCATGCATTCTCCATTTCTTCATCCATCAGCTCCCAACCATATAAATCCTTAGGCTCCATAGTGCTCTGGAACCACGCACATATGATTTTTCTTGTGTCATCCACATATCCCACTGCAGGAGTCTCATAGTCTTCACCCCCCTTCTCCTTCCTTGTTCACTTTCCTTTTGGAACCCGGGTGCCTAAATCCAGAATTGGGCCTTCACCTTCTTGTGTAGTATGGGGCATGCCTGAAGGCTCGCCCTTATCTACTTCTATTTCTATCTCCTTCAGCTCCTCTTCATCATTCTTCATTTCTTCACCACGAGGCTCCTCTGTATTCTCAGGCTGCACTGGAGTACCTGGCACACTTTCCCCGGATTCATCCTCCTCTTCCTCCTTAAGCTTTAACTTGCACCTTTTCTTCTTCTCAGGATCTACTTTCTGAGGTGAAGTCCTAGGTGATCTCCTTAAAGGTTGTGATGTTCCCGTGCTCTGATCCCTTGTTCTTCGCAACACCCTTTTAAATTTTGGCTCCTCGATGGTCTGATCTGCATCTATTTCCATTGCGCCCATCCCCAACACTTCATCTTCTTGTTTCTGTAATGGAGGAGTCACCTCGCACTCTCTCTTCTCTCCAACTATAGGGTGTCTTCTACCCCTATGTTCCAACCCACCAATATCTTCATGAAGTTCTTCTTCTTCTTCCTCTTCAACAGGAAAAGTATCCTCTTCCTCTAAAGTGCCCACAATATGTTTTCCCTTGGGTGGCCTAGGGAGCTTGAATTCATTCTCCAAATACTTCCCATTTTGTAGTTTAGGCTTCAAGTATATATATACCAGAGTTGTGCCCATCTTTCCAATGGCCAAACTCACAGCCTTCATGTTAATATCATCTGAAATTAATCTTTCAATGTAAGCAGTCTTACCTGGATAAACATATGACTTCCTCAGCGTGTGGTAGTCACAATCTACCTTGTCAGCATTGAACAACAACCGGGGCACATCTAAAAACCTATGTACAGATGCTTGAAAATAGTGCGCTATGAAGGCATATGGCAGCTTACACCAGGGGCTCCATTTTCCATCCTTCATCCTGAAGTGCCCAATACAAAAGTGTTGGTACACGAAAACTATACTTGTTTATCCAATACCGAAGGTAACTCCTTGGGTATTCTCCACTCTTCTTCAAATGTGGCATGCAAGCGCACTCATACCACATTTCTGCCCTTTTCTTGAAGGGTCCACTCATTGATCCATCACAAGTATAATTGGAAATCTTTCTGCCAAGGACTTCTTCTCTTCAAGAAACTCCCACATATTATCTTTTGGCCCATCGGGCACCCCAATTTCAACAAAAACTAATGACAAAAGTATAGTGCCAAATATGATCTTCTCACCTTCATTTGTGCTTCCTCAATAATCATCTCAGCAATGAAATTTGATAAGTTATATACAACCCCTTCTGTCATTTTCCATGCAACATGAAGCCAAGCCTTGTTTACCTGGGACCAGTGCTCTTGATTGTTTATCTTTTGTCAAGGAGATGGGTTGTTGCCTGAATGACTAGATACTTTATGCAATTTAGGGATGTCCATCCCATGCCCTCCTTTTGTGTATCCAAGCTCTTTCTTCATCTTTTCTATGGCCTCCTTGTCAGTGAGGTCACTACTCACTAGCTCAACACCCATACTCTTTAGCCCTGTCAAACTTCCAATCAAAGGCACGATGATCCTCATTCAATGCCCAAAAAATAAAAGAAGTCCTCATGGACTCTACTCATGAGCCACTGGTACAACTTCTCAGGTTTGCCAAAATACGGGAGCTCATACAACTATAAAAATCCTACCTTGGTCAATAATTTCTCACCCGCATCATCGTAAACCGCCATGTCATCTATTGTTCTCTTCAGGTCTTCACCACAAGAAATTTCTCTAATTCTTCCTTGGTATCCTTGTTCTTGTGGTTGTAATCACTAACTTTACAGTGGTGAATGTGTGAATCCCAGTCGTGGCCCATAAAAACACCTTCTAAGTACTGCATTTCAGAAAATCTACTTTTGGGGGCATCTTCCACTTCAATCTCAACTTCCTTTTTCTTCTTTCCCCTTGTACCAGCTCCAGGTGCTCTTTTGGGTGCCATATCAACTAAAAAGGCATGTTCTTTTTACCTCTTCCGAGCTCTGTAATTCAACTTTGTGTGCCCTAGCTCGAAACCAAACCCTAGCTATCAATCCTCTTCTCCACACACCTCTGTTTGCTCAAACACTTCACCAAATGGAGCACAAGACTATCCATGCATAAATCATTGACAAGAAAACTAGTTTCAGCTTCCACACTTCATAATGGTCTTGCTAGTTTGCTTGTCCCTTCAACAGTTCACTCAAAATATCTTGTATGCAAAGGTAAAAATGATTCCACATCACATCCTTATATAGATTTTTAAAAAATTGTCACATTTATTGCTCTCCACCTACCACCATTCCCAACATTAATTCATCATTTGTCAATTTTCCACATTGCTCATCTCCACGCCATAGTCATAACCTTCTGGCGCGCCTCCTACTTCTCAGCCACAGACCTCCTTTCGCGTGTCCTCATGCACTGAAGTACCTCGCCACTGTGCCTCTCACTAAGTAGTTTCCCCTACTGCAGCCTACCTCACATTATACTATGCATCCATTTTTCCATCTGTGGTCTTTATTCATGAGCAATTTTTCTCTTTTCCTAACCACACCTTTCCTTTGAGCACTTGCACAAACTGTCTTCTATGCATACCCATCTTCAGATAATATTCCAACTTTACAATGAACCCTATATATAAACCACCCCACACTAAGGGTATGCAGGTCCTCTGCACATGAAAACACTTACATAGTAATCAGCTTCTGGTGCACAAGTGCGCTTATTACACAAAACACTGAACTAAATTGACAAAGCATAAAACGATGAAGGAAACACATATAAAGGAATGCATTAAGGAAATCTAATCTAAGTGGAAATACTACCTTATTACAAACACCAAGAAGACTTATTTATAGTAGGGCTTCAGCCTACTCCCATTGAAGTAACCAGGCAACCATGTTCCATCCAGCACCTCTAACTGGAAAGCACCTGAATCAAGTATATAAGTGATAACATACAGTCCCAACCAATGCACCTTGAGCTTTCCAGGGTGGTGCAAAAAATTTGAATCATATAGAAGTACCATTTTCCCAACCTCAAGATTCTTATCCTTGATGTGCCTATCATGTCATGCCTTCTACCTAGATTTTTCTTGCTTCTGACTCCAACGCATGCTATGGTGTGCCTCTCATCCAGTTGCATCAGTTTTTCAATACGTTCTTCCAATGCATGCTCATCAGCCAAACCTCCTGTGCATGCAAATACACAAAGAAGGTAACATGAATTCCATTGGTAGAACTTCCTCTGCACCGAACACCAACTGAAAAGGTGTTTCCTTATTCAACCTCTTATAGGTTGTCTTGTATGCCCAAAGTACAACAAAGACTTTATCATCCCAATCTCTCCTTCCAACATCACAAATTTTTGTCAATGTATGGCTCAATATCTTGTTGAAGGCCTCAACAGTTCCATTTTCCTGAGGATGATAGGGTGTTGTTCTATGGTGTGCAACCATAAATTCATCCAATAATATCCTGATAGTCTCATTAAGGAAATGAGTACCCCTATCACTTGTTAAACTTAAAGGGCATCCATACCTATGATAATATTTTCCCACAGAAACCTTGTTGCCATAGTTGTTGTGCAATCCTTTGTAGGTGCCACCTCTGCCCACTGTGTAAGATAATTTGTACAAGTTATAATATAGCATGATCCTGTCCTACACGTGGCTTGGGGAGATAGGGCCCACAAATTCAATTGCCCACTTCTCAAAAGGTTCTGCACTAGTAATAGGCCTCAAAGGCATCTCATCTCTATGCCCAGGATTTCCAAGGCATTGATAATGGTCACATGCCTTACAATATCTTTGCAATCCTTGTATAATGTTTCCCACCATAGACCAGCTAGGAGAATCTTGCGCGCGGTGGCATCCCCTGCATAGTGTCCACCTGCAATACCATCATGAGCCTCTTCCATAATTGCTTTCATGCTCATGCTCAAGTACACACGACAAAACTTCATCACGAACTAACTTGTATAAGTCTCCACTGATCAACATGTAAGGCATGACATGAATAACAAGTTGTTTCTTCTCTAAGGCCTTCATTCCTTCAGGCACCACACATGTGCGTAAAAAGACAACAATATCCTCCAAGTCTGAGGGTGCGTGGTGTAACCTGAACAACTGTGCATCTGACATTGTGTCCTCAATGCTCTGCACGTCCTCTCCTAATTGAATCCTTGATAAATGGTCTAGGGCCAGAATTTCTCTTACCTTGGCTTAACCACCACAGTAAAGTTAAACTCCTGGAATAACAGTACCCAATGACATATGCACCCTGTAAAATGGGCTTATTTACTAAGTACTTCAGTGTCATGTGGTCTGTATAAAAGATAAAAGGTGTAGCCAAAAATACTGTCAAAACTTGTGGAGCATGTAGATCATAGACAACACCTCACACTCTATCATTGTATAATTCTGTTCTGATGGAGTCAACTTCTTACTAGCAAAGAAAATAGGATGATCGATAATCCCTTCTCCAGGTTGAGCTAGTACCACACCAATGGCCATGCCAGAGGTGTCTACATGAATGTGAAAAGGTTTGGACCATGAAGGAAAGCACAAAATAGGCATTGTAGTAAGCCTTTCTTTCAGAGTCTCAAATGCACACTTGTTGTGCCTCACCCCAATAAAACTTTCCTTTTCCTTTCAACAATTCCTCCAGGGGTGTGGCGATCTTGGCATAACCTTTGATAAAATTCTTGTAATATCCTGTGTGCCCCAAGAATCCACGCACCTCACTTTGACTAGCTAGTTCTTCTAAGCCCAAAATCACAACAACCTTAGTAGGATCCACTAGCAAGCCCTCTTTATAGATTATGTGTCCCAAAAAATTCCAAAGGGTGTGGAAAATACACACTTCTTAATATTTAAAGAGATGCTCAACTGTTGGCACCTCTCAAACATCAGCCTCAAATTATCACAGTGATCCTTTACAAGGCCATAGACTATCCAATCATCTAGATATACCTGCAAGAACTTGTGAATAAAATCCTAAAACACGTTGTACCACTATGCGCAAAAATACTGTAGGCACATTCTTTAATCCAAAAGGCATAACCATGTATGAAAAACTTCCCCATTCAGTGGTGAAAGTTTTTTCTCTTGATCCTCTTTAGCTATCCTCACCTGATGGTATCCAGAGAATCCATCAGTGAAGGAGTAGATCTCACACCCTGTAACACCCTCCAAGATTTCTTCAGTAAATGGTGTGGGAAAGGGATCAATCACACATGCAGCATTCAATTCCCTATAATCCACACAAATTCTGATTCTGCCATCCTTTCTTGATGTTGATCACCATAGGGCTCACCCATTCTGATTCCTCGATGGGCACAATGATCCCAAAAATTAACATTTTGTCAATTTCTTCTTTCACCTTGATGCGCAAGTTCAGATTCATCCTGTAAGGCCTCTTCTGAACTAGATGTGCACACTTCTTTTAGTTTTATCTTCATCTCTCCCAGTGATTCATGTATGCCTTTTAATTCATGATAGCCCCTAGGGAACAAATCTTGGAAGTCACACAGTAACTCAATGATCTTAGCAACTTCAGAGTCAGACCAATAATCTCCAATGATGGCCTCCTTAGGTTCAGTATTTGTTCCAATGTTCACCTTCTTGGTCTTCATAGGGATCATGGTAGGCACGCACCTTTTCATCTGCACTATCTAGGACCTCACGCGTACCCTCTATGTGCTCAATATCCAAGTTCTCAACCTCTTCATCATCAACTATGTAGACCATCTTACCCTTTCTCTTTCTAGGTAGGTACCCAAGTTGTTCAACATTTGTTTCTTCCTCTTCAAAATGTGCCCCCAAGTCTGACTCTCCTAACAACTCCTGAAGGAGCTCCTCAGCCTTTGCACTATCTCCCATAGTTAAGCACTTCATAACCTGTAATGCCTCATTCACCAGAGGTTTAGTGGAAAAATAGTCAAAGGTCTTGAATCATACCTGCAGTAAGTTCTTGCCAATTTCCAGTCTCTCTATTCAACTCTGCATAGATATACCATGCATGCACAGCAACCTCGCAAGGTGAAATAAAGCTTGTGCACCCACAACGAAGGTGGTAAAGCTTCCTGCCCCTCTATCTAGAGTCTCTCACACTGTTGAACATGGTGCTGAACATGATCATTACCATGAAATGCACAGATCTGAGTAGGCACATTGCTCCTTAAAAATCTAGTAGATAAAGCAATCCTCACTTCTCTCCACTCCAAAATATTATCTCTGTGAACCATCCACCAGTGCGCTGTCATCCGCACAGAGTATACACTAACATGTTCCTTCTTTCCACCTAACATTCCCACTGAACTTCCATAGCAAGCAGGAATACTTCTGGATTCTCTTCACCTGTGTACTTTGGTACCTGGTTGCTGCCCAAATGCCTGATATTGTGTGGCTTACTAACACATGCAGCCACACTTCGTACTTCACCCCAACCATTTCATAAGTTCCATGTGCCCAGTTGTCACATGCAACACTTGTAGTATCACTCATGGACTGTGCATCATCCCATTGGAGAACTCCTTCCTTTGATGGCTCAAGAACTTCCGGATCTCGAATGGTGCACACATAAATTCTGTTCAAGTCTTCTTCACTTAAGGGCTCTACATAAGGTGTAGATTTCCCATCTGTCAAAGGGATAATGATGTGTTCTTCCTTATTCTCAAAGATGATATACCCCTTATTGAAACACAGGTCAACATTGTTTGCATAACACCAAGGGTTCCCAAGTAATGCAGGAAAATTTCTACTTCTGCAAGCGCTAAGACCTCAAAATCCCCAGTAAACTTGGCCCCTGAATAGTAATTGGATGCATCTTTCAAAACCCAATTTGTGGCCTTAGTCTGGTTTTCCATGAACAACACATTAGAGGATGGCTATAATGGAGGTCTACCCATCTGAACCCACACATCCAAAGTGAGTACATTCACTTCCACACCTGTGTCAATCAAAATGTTACTCAAAATCCAACCATCAACAATGACATTTAGAGTAATCTCCTTGTCATAATCTGAAATTGTCTGGAGGAAGATTAGCATGTAAAATTTGTCTCTCATGCTCAGTCCCAGTGCATGGAGTGTTTCCCTTCAACCAGTTCCCTAACAATGGAATAATATTTTCTTGGCGCAACATCTTGCAAACCTCCTTCAAATCATCAACATCTGTCAGATGGAGCTCAACTACTTTCTTTTGTTCTAATTTCCATGACTGTTCCTTCAAACATTGTATCTCACCTTGTAAATTCTTAATTACCTCCATGGTTTCTTGATAAACCTCCTTCTGATGCATAGGGTTTAGATACTTCACATGTAATACTTCCTCCTTAGTAATCATAGGCTTCTGTTGAAGAAGCTCTCTAGCGCGCGCAACCTCAGCACGTGTAGTGATCTTCACAGGTACCAACTTTAGGGTCTAGCGCTAACTTTGGCATCCACTGGTCCTCTATCATGTGTTGTACTCTAACCATCCCCACGCCCTTATTTTCATATTTATGTTGCTTACTCAAATGTTCATATAAGTCTGGGCACTCTTCATACTTATGGTTCTTTCTGTAAAAAGAACAGACAATGTTCTAAGGACATTCACACCTATAATGATCAGGAGATCCACATGTATAACAAGTCCCATGAGGGAAATCATTCCTTCCACCCTTGTGACCTCAGCCTCTAAATCCTCCATGGTATCCTCAACCTCTACCATGGCCACCATCAGAATGCCCCTCATTATGATCATGGTCATGATGCTCACCTTTATCCTTGGAATTATTTACAACACCAGTCTTTCATACGCCAATATCAATGACATCATGAATCTGATCAATCAACCTACAATCCTCAGTATCATGAGTGGAAGACCTGCAAATCTTGCAGTAACAGGACACGTTCTTTCTTATCACGCTTGCAACAATGGGCATTGACTTGAACTGTGGTCCAAATGACATATCTCGCAATCTAGTAACAATGAGCACATTGATTTATGAGGGAAACTATCCTTAGTATGCCCTTCTACTTCACAATCTGTACACCAAATTCCACTACGTGTCTCATGTGCCGATTAGCAGATAGTTTCTCCAACTGCTTTTCCATTGCTGCAATCTGAGCTTCCAAAAATGGGCTCACTCTTGTGTCTACACTTCCTACTGCCTCAGTGCATGAAGAAGAACTTCAAGTTCCTCGCACGGATCTGTAAAGGTCTTATGTGAAAGAACTCTTCTAAAAGGCATGATCAGTCCTCCAATGAACCACTATGCATGTTGGCTCAAGTGGATGTCATAAGATAACTTAGACAGAAGGTCTTGAACTGAGCATCATATTCCCGAACACTCTCAGTAGTTCCCTGCTTAATATCTTTAAGCGCACTTATGCTTTTCTGTTCAAACTCAGGGATATAAAACTATTTTAAAAAGGCATCTCACAGTGTTATATAATCCACACAAGTCTGATCAGGATCAAACTTTCTATACAAGTTGTGCATGTGCCCCTACAACGTAGTTGCAAAATGACTTTTTTGCAATCTGGAGTTATAATCCCCTTGGTGCGCCACAGTATTTCACACATATGTATATGATTGGATGCATCTTCAATGCCTCTATATTATGGAAGATGAAGAGACATCTCCATATAAATTTGTTGAGGTTGGTGCGGACCGTGCCCACCAGACCCAGAGCTTGTATTTCCTCTTGTGTTTCCACCACCTCCAGATCCACCAGATCCACCACCACCCGAGCCACCTAACCCTCCTAATCCTCCTCTTGAAGTAGGAAATAGACCAGAGGATGCATTGCCTTGTGTTCCAATGGTCGTGCTAAACTAGACTCCCACAGTTTGCAAAGTTGTGCTACTTCTAGACATTATACCAATGTTCTGTGTGCCCACATTTTGTGCCAATGATGCACCAGAAAAGATACCTCTAGATGGACCTCTCAAATAACATAGATGATGATTGCGTCACCATAGATGAATAAGCCCCCTGATTAACTCCTGAACTTGACTACAAATTGACTCTATCTACTGCAACTCTACTACTCACACTAGCTTGCTTACTGTTAACTGTCGTAGAATTTGGAAAACCAAGCGCAAAGGCTAGGTCGCTAGGTAGGTTCAGATGCGCACCGCGGTCCACAATCTTTCTCTTGTGCCTTCATCTAAAGCCGAGGAGGGTTCTCTGTCCATGCTTTCCCAAATGGGGGAGTTCCAGATGCTCTGGCTCCACGTCCTCTACGTGAGCTCCAAATCCTTCATGAGCCATCTCCCTCTGCAACACCATTATTTCCGTGATCTCTCATTGCTTCATCAGATCCCTCTCACGTGCTTCATTAAAATTAAGCCACCTTTCTTCTCTCTGTCTCTCTGCCACTAGGTCTGCCATCTTTACCAAACCTGCTCTTGCCCCGCATGTGGTGGGTTTAGCTAGCCATAGGCTTCTTTTCCAAATCTAGGGTTATGATCAAGATCTTGATTGCTAATGGAATACCGCAGTAAATAAGATCCTCTGGGCTTCACACAAGAACTGGAACTCAACAACTTCTGGGCAAGAGTAAGTGGAAACTGTCTACTCAAGAATATAGCTGTTCAAAACACCATGGAACCAAACATCCACAAAGCATGTCCAAATCAGATTTGCATCATACAAGGCCTGGAATTCTTCCTGCATCCAAACAAGCATGTGAAACCTCCAATTCCTCTTAGACGCGTAAGAAACCAACCACTCATACAACTCTATAGGAAAGATGGCAAAGAAATCTCATAAAGCTCATCATACAGATTCTGCTCAACCCACGTGTGTGTGTTAAACTCAGGTCCAGTGCTAAATCTGCAAGCATACTCTTCTTCTAGATCATCTAACCACTCTTCAATACTAGCCAAGGTCAACCGGTATGTCTTCATCATGCAACATCCTGTAAAACAGCTGAGAAAGAGGTCCCGGTAATGGAACCAATGATGTAGCCTAGAATATACCCACAAATCCCAAGGCATGCTGGCACATCACTCAGACTGGACTGAGCACTCACCCAAAGCACGCAAGGGTACCAGGTCCCTCTTTAGAGTAGCTTATTCAAGATGTTAGCATGATTGAAAATATAATTCAGATCCATAATAGATAATCAATTACACCACAATGCATAAACCAGATCTAGATCTAAACCATATGAAAGATTGACTAAACAATGACTATAATGAGATTTACCATGCAAGAACCATATTCAGTCACATCTAACACCATTATCCAGCCAATAGTATCCATTATATTAAATATTGTAAAACATAGAACCTTCATACATCATGATCCAATTTCCATAGTCATGCGCGCTAGTAATTCCACAACATAACTCTATAATAAAATGGTATATCCAAACCATGTGAAAATCAATACATATATATAGGGGTGGGGAATTTCCCTTCACCACCCATGCACCTTCCAAAAATAGGCTACATGTTAATAATAGCCATGCACCCTTTACATAAGAATACAAAATCATGCAAGTGCTAATAATAGATCTCCTATAGTTAACTCCTAGTATAGATCCTATTAATAGCTCAAAACTTTACATGGCGCTCGATCTTCTGCTTATCCAAAATAACCTTGCATAGCCCGCAAGTCTTCATACCTTTATTGCTTAGCACTCCATGTCCAAAAATAGCCTCTTGGTGAAAACAACTAAGTCATGTTCCCAACCTATTCCTGGGTGTGCTCCTATTCTACTATACCTTCATGCATGTCTTGTGTGCCTTGCTCTTGCGCACCCATTCCTTATGCACTTTCATCCTTCACTTTTCTAATGTTGAGATAGTTGATTTGTTTGCACTTTGTAACAATACACATGCCTTTAGGATGCTTCTACATTCTACATATGTTTATACTAGGGAACCTACAACAACAACTAACAAAATCCACTTTCCATTATGTTTGGCAACATCCAAGTCCCTCTTCTAAAGCTCTAATTTTGGCGTATCCTAGGAGATGATGGTGATTAGATATAAATTTAAATAAAAATGCATATTAGCAATGAATCAAAATAATTATATAGTCTAGAATTGGTGCGTCCTATTATTGGGCACTTGCAGGCATAACATGAGACAAAATCCCATTGTTATTGTGCTTCAATCAATAGGTAGACCCTGCTCCAATTCTTGTAACGACTTCATTGACAAAAGTATGCTTTCCATTATGACTTAATTTTTTTAAAATTTATTTTATCTATTTTTACAAACATGTTGTATTTATTTATTTTACAAAAATTCTTCATTTCCCTTTGTCTTGTGTTTCCCTAATGGTGAGGAACTTGTTCTCTTGAAAGAGAAGTCACAAATTTGAATCCTATCGGTGTAGGGTATATACACCACAAATCAAAACACTAAAATGCCCTCTCAAAGCCAAATCAAGATGATTGAACTATTATATGAAAGACAATGACAAACATTATACACAAAGGACAAGGTAAGAACTAATGCCTCGATAATGTCAATGAGATTGAATTGAAAAGGAAAATAATATATCTACATGAGAGGCTTCACCCGTCAAAATCCAAATGATGTGGGAATGCAACATATCTCTAAGTCAATAAGGATCTAGGATATGCATGAAACTAGTCTCCATCTAGGAGAGGACTACAACAACAAAGAAGCACATGTGTGGGATGCTTCTAGATACATAGAGTACATGTTATCACAACCCTGACCTAACATCCTCCAAGGTATTTAAAAGGCATAAAAATATTCCCATGTAGATTTCCAAAAAACACTATAAATACCACCATTGGACTCTTATTTGAGGGATTTAGATTTTATTATGGAGTGTCAAACATTTTCTAGAGCTAAGGATAAAATTAGGTGTTGAATAATGGATTCACACATGAATTTTGCAAAAAATTATTTATCCCTTTTTAATCCTTGTATTGTATAGTGCACGATGCACTTTGATGTATTATTATAAACAACCTTTGAGATCATTTATGATGCAAGGGTCTATGCAACTAATAATCATGTATATTTTTTATGTATTTGTTTTAAGGGTTTGATTATGTTCATTAATGAATCATGTATTATGTCCATATTGATGATGTTATGGTAGTAATCACATGAGTTTTGGTAGGATATTATTAGTTTGCTTTCACGTATGTTTTTTGAATTAGGGTTTGATTAGTCATAATCACTTGGGTGTCTTTTTTTGTTGTGTTTCTTTTCATTATTGGGTTCTCAATGATCTCTCATTTACACTTCAGGTGAGAATTTCACATTTGTACATGATTGGATATATCAATGTAGGTGATGGTTAGTGTTTATTTGTTTTTTGTAAGAGTCGAGTCTTAATGAATGGCTCATTATAGTCTTATCATTTTATGCAAGAGGACATGAAAAAAAATGGCAACAAGATGTTATTTTAGAAATGCTTGAAATCTAATTTGGCATGAGGATGTTCTTAAAATAAATAAATGCATTTTCTTATGATTTTATTGATTGTCTAAAATACAACAATGCATTTATGTTTTAATATATTTATTGAATTCAAATTATGACCTTATTGGCATACATGTCGACACACAAATTACAAGAAAAATTGTTTAAAAAGGGCCAAAAACCCTAAGCATCCATAAAATGAGCCAAAAATGTCCCACAAAAAAGGTGGCCAAAATTGTAGCAATATAGTTCTAGTGAAACAAAATAGTACTATTATAGTTATGGTTCAAAACCCAAAAAACAAGAAGACGAGGAAGAGAGGGAAAACGCATGGAAGGGGGGATATTAGAGGAAACAAATCAAGAATAAATAAATATGTTGAAATTCAAACAAATACAATGAACATACATAAGTAATAACCTAATCTAGACTGATACTCAATAAACACAAATACACTAACACAATATCAAATAACTAGTCTTGTACCAAAATTAGGTTTCTACAAACAAACAAGTCTAAAAATTCCTTTATATTTATTAGGCGCCTCAATAATGTACAATATCAAAGACGACACACAATTATAATGTAATTCTTCCTCCAAAAAATCTGGTGTAATCTAGTGTCTACTGGATATGGATTTTCATGTTATAATGAATGCTTGAAAAAGAAATAAATGCTTGAGATCTATACATGCTCTAAAAGCTTGAACTAATTGCTTTTACACATTCATAAAAATGTTTTTATATATCTTGATGATGATATTTATATGCCTTCCTCTCGTAGATGTTTCAATGTGCACATGCATTTATAAACATCTTGAATTTAAATTAGGACCCTATTAGGCCATGTTCTCATGGAGGGTGGATCTTTAATTATCTCAAAAAATGTTGCTAAGAAAATTTAGGGGAATTTAAGCAAGAATATGGCCCCGTGTTATTTTTTTAAAATCTGCTAAACCCTACAAGATAACATAATTTAGGACACTATAATTTAGTAACTTGTCCTTGTGCAAGGTCAAGTTTGACCATGTGTCCTTGCCAAGACAAATGCTCACATTTAAAATCTAATCTCCTTATCTCTCTAGCTATTCTAAAAATTTCTTATCTTTACACTCTACTTTGTCACTATTTTTAGGAATATTATTTAATCAAAGTAACATAAAACATATGATATTCATGTTACAACATTCAGTTTATCTCTCGATCTATCTAGTATAAAAACATACAACATGGTCAGGATGTAGGGGTCCGGTCTTGGACAACCTATATGGTCTCACCCCTTCACATTCAGATTTTGATTTCAATTTCAAATCATTCTTTAGGCCATTTCATCTTCATAGGATCAACCTTATTAGAATGTCTCACCTAGTGAAGGATATATAAGCAAGTCATTATTGCTTTATAACTCACATCACATTATTATAAGCTACCATTGCAGATTTCTCTCCAAGAGCACTCAAAGGGTTCCTCAATCTTCCTAAATCAGTTTCATATCATCTAAATCAATTGTTACTACAATTCTGAAGCACTCAAACAAGTCAAAGAGTCTAGCTTCATCCATCTACAGGCATGCAAAAGTCATAAAGTACTATTTTAACAAAAACAAAGTCACTCCAAACATTGCACAAATGTTTCAATTAAAAAAATCTTAGGTCACATAACTAAGGTACACCATCTCACTACTATGGCACTGGATATATTCTACACTACACATTTAGCTCACTATCTTTGTGTTAAGAGACACAAGGGCACCCCTAGGGGGTTGGTTAGCTATACACACTTGCACAAACACCTAGGAGAACATGTGGCTTAATCCCACAGTAAGGGAATGTAATGCAACATGTCGATTGGTTCAATAGCTAGGAGTCTAACCACCAAGGGTAGTTGAACCTTAAGCACACACACATATTTTCTCCTTTTGTTTGCTAATACTCTGATGAAGGGTTCTACATGTTATTTTTTTGCAGGTTATTACAGGTCTTCCCAAAGCTATCTAGCAAGAACAACATGCAACAAATATCATTTTTAGACAAGTGAAGCACAATTTTTTTTCTAATCTAGTCTGTCAAAGGATTTGAAACCGTACAACTTCAAGTTAGGATTGTATAGTTCCAATCTAAATTGTGCAATACTTATACGGTCATACCCTTGCTCAATTTTCATTTCTAGAACTTTGAGTGCATAATCTAAAATTATAGATCCTTTTGTTTCACTACCTTGCACATCTAGATCATTCATGAATCATCATAAATAGCTAATTTTATTTCTCTTCTCATGTTTTGAGCAAGTACTTATCATTTATCAATGATTTCAAGTTTGAATACATTATTTAGGTTACGTATAATTGATTTTGGAAGTTAATTAGATCATAATAGTATACCTATTGCAAACCCTTACATCCTTCTTATTGATGTGTACTTTCCACACCATATAAATTAATCATGGTGTAAACAAAGGGTAGCACAACACCAAAGAGTTGTAGGTAAATGAAGAAAAACATGCCTCCAAAATCACCAAAAAAATGATAACGGGAATGTAAAATTCATGTCAAATGGCCAAAATAATTCCTAAAATTTAGGGGAAACTTCCAACCCCCATTCTAACCCCCTCTTAAGTTCAATAACAAAAAAAATAAACTCTTGTTTTGAAGGACAAGTTTTTTTCCTTTTTTATAGTTGGCTTCAAAAAAAATCATGGGGCCTTCCACTCCAACAAAAAATATCTCAAGCCCTTCTATAAACACACAAATTTAAAGAAAAGAGAGAGAAACATGAAGTATATTTACCTTGAAGGTGCACTCCAAATTATCTTTAGGGGAGTGAAACCGGTTGGTTCTAGCAATGACCGTGCTAACCATATCAACGTGCACGTATAGATTTAATCACAGTGGCATAGATTCTAGCGAAAACAAAAACATAGGTTCTGATGGATTAAAGTGTACTCATTGTATTATATATTAAATAAGAGTGCAATATGTGATAAAACTCAGTCTAAAGTCTACTCGTTATGTTTTATTTAAACCATTGAGGTTTTGGTAAGGGATTGGTTCAAGTCAAGTCAAATTGATGAGGAAGGAGGGCTTTGTTAAGAAGATCATGGGAAGTTATGCTAATCAACTATTTTTATAATAAAAATTATATATTAACCGTCACAAATATTCGTCGACATCAATTTTATGTCTTTTGTCCAAAATTACATGAATATTTACATACATAACGTGAGTTGGCTTATGTCTTTGTCTTTATTCTAAACGTGGGTATATTTACACTGAAAGGCATTTCCAAAGGGGATTTAGACCTCATCCTGCTAACATGTTAGGAGGTGATCAATGAAATTTGTGGCATCGTATGTCGACATTCTCTACCCGAGAATGGATGTGGTTGATTTGTTTTGAACCTAATCGATTTTTACTTGCCCTCTCTTGCTAGCATAATCCTCACATCTGTAGTGGTGAGTATAGGTTACATAACGACTAAGGATTTCACGAGTCACAATATTGCCACCAAGATTCCCTTCAACTTACATATTTATCTCCATGTGGAGGTCTGATTTAACCCATAATGGTGTTGATTTTAGGATGGTTATTAGCTTGAGCTCTGGTTAGCACATCTCCCCGTAACGTTCTGCTTATTAATTTAATTTATTTCTCGTTGTGTCTATCCAATTGTTGTCATGGAAAATCCATACCTATACAGTTGAATCAAGGGCTAAATTAGTTATGAATTTACCTTTCAAAGACATATGTGCAGGGGCCATTCTAGGATTAATTAACATTGATGAAGTTGATTTCCTGCCATTATACAATGTACTTTGCATTCCATAGTTTTCCCTTCTAGGGAATCCTCTTCCTAGAATTAGTCTCTGAACCCAAAAATTATTAGGCTTTTACAACACAATTAAAAAAGTAAAATCCCCATTGCTAAATTGGGAATCATTAAAAAAAAAAGCAAAAAATTCAAACATCTACAAGCAGTTATGGCTCAAGGTGGGCTAAATACTCGATAGGAATACGTTTATGAGTAAATACTGAAAAGTTAACTTGGGGTTCACTATGGTTAACACATCTGGATCTCAAATAAAGTGCTTGTATTATTATACAAGGAAAATGACATGTGTGAAAGACCATTTACGATGTGTCGCTCTCCATGTTCTACTTTGGGTTTTGAAGAGTGGTTAACCTAGTTTGTGTTTGTTTGACATGTGTCTATTTTTCCCACTCAACTTTTATTTTGTTGTTAAATACATGGAGAAATAAATACTTTTGAAGCTATACGATCCATATCATATATTTTCAACAACGATCTTATCAATCTAAGGAATATCTATATCAAATTCCCAAAAAAACAAATTTAAAATGTGTCCTAACTCTGCAAATCCTAAAAAAATTTGCATAAGTTACCTAAGTTATCATAGTTAATTTAAAAATAAATAAATAATTGTTATGTTTTAATTTTAATTTTTTCTATCTTTTTACTTTCATTCTGTTATGTTCAATAAAAATAACTAAAATTGTTTAGACCTGGAAGAAACAATTCAAAAATAAACAACACTCACAGGTCGAGTCATGCCATCGTAAGCTTTATTAGAGTTTAGCCCTTGGTTCTGATCCCTTGTGGAAATTCTACAAGAAGCTCTGATTTTTTGTCTATAATTGCTCACAGAACTAACATGTACAAGATCCATGCATCAAAGGACATTCAAATGCCCATAAAAACAAATTTAAAATCTGTCTTAACTCTACAAACCCTAAAATAAAATTGCATAAGTTACCAAAGTTATCATAGTTAATTTAAAAATAAATAAGTACGTGTTATATTTTAATTTTTGTTTTTTGTCTTTTTACTTTTGTTTTGTTATGTTCAGTAAAACAAATCAAAATCATTTAGACCTGGAAGAAATGATTCAAAAATAAACAACACTCTCAGGTCGAGTTATGCCATCGTAATCTTTATTAGAGTTTAGTCCTTGGTTCTGACCCCTCATGGAAATTCTACAAGAAGCTTCGATTTTTCAACTATATTTACTCGCATAACTAACATGTAGGAGATCAATTCGTCAAAGGACATTCTCGTCATCGGCAGCGTCACAAATGTTTTTTTTTTCTTTTGGTTTCCATTTTGTTCAATAAAAGAGACATAATCGACTAGACCTAAAAGAAACGATTCAATACAAAAAATAAATAACACTCAGATGCAGAGTCATGTGATTGTAAGCGTTATTTGAGTTTAACCCCTATTTATTGCCCCCCTCAGTGGAATTTCTACAAGAAGCTTTGATTTTCATCTACAATTACTCACAAAAAGATGGATAAGCCCATGCAATATTTATCTGAAGCTCTTCAAGCCCCAAACGTGTGTGGATCCAAAACATACCAAATCGAAGGGGGCACAATCATCCCTTCCTGCACCGTATTATCTAAAAAAATTATATCTTTTTCCCCTTCTTGCGTAAACTTTTTAACACTTATCAATTTATTAATGGTACATGTCCAATTTGGAGAATATTTATTAATTGTTTTGTGTAGCTAATCATATAACACGACGCTTTTTAAATAACAAACCAAGTGAAGTAGCTAAAAATATTGAGAAATTCGTAAACAACAAGTACACATATAACACAAGAGCTGAAGAAGTGGATCATCATGACTTATATTATTCATGCCCAAATAATATCTATTATGTGTTTTGATTTTCTGAATGCTTAAATTTTTTGAGTTTCCCAAAATTTTATTTTGTCGTCTTTGTGAGCCTAAAGTGCTAAAGTGGAACGTAGATAACATATATTAGTTGGGTAGTAACAATATGATATTTGGAGAATGTGTGAGCCATGCAAATTGTAACCTTAATCTACCTTTGGCTTGTATGAACAATCATTGGAAGGTGTTAATTATCGATACACAGTCGTGTATCTGCTCCCTGGAATTACTTGACCTTATGATTAGATACATAGGCTAGAAAGTTTTGTAACAAGTGCTCATTGTGGAAAGGTTCCAAAGTTGGAACATTTTGTTTTTATTTTTTATTTTTTCCCCTCTGAGACACAAATTGCACTTGCATTAATACTTCAGTACTCTCATCATTAACGTGACTACTCCGTGTATTCGTGTCCCTAACGTCTCTCAAACTATATGTATTCAAATTTCCCTTAATTTTACAATTTCTCTAACTTCTTAATGAAGTCAACATATGCAAATTCAATCAGGTATTCACCTCGACACCATTTTTCATCCGCTTCTTACATTTTCTTCTATCTCCCTCTACATTTTCTAGGATGTCTACTTAAAGAAGGGTTTTATCCTTTTTACGATTACCAAACATGTCGTGCCCTTCGTATTTCATATATTTTCACATTGTCTCCTCGATTATTCTTTCCTTTCATGTCCACTTCTCCACCCTCAAACGCCCATTTTCTACACCCCTCTTCCTCCCCCTTCATTCCCTTCATTTGGTTTCACTTCTTCACTATATCCCTTTCGGCGTTCACATCATACACTTCACGTAGGATTGCTAGTATTATTTCAATTCCCTATACAATGATCATCTTTAATTTGATGTTTGCTTGTAATTATTTATGATTTGAATTAGACTATTATTAGTATAAGATATGGATACATATATGTCTTAATTTTTAAAATAATAATAACGAAAAACCATCAACAATTGTGCTTTACAAAAATCAAAGCTATTAACAATTAAAATGAGGGTAATGATGAGATGTATTAGTTAACATCCCACGTGTCAGATGTCGCGGGCACTTAATCAGACAATGAAGTCTTAAATTTTAATAAATTTCCACAACATATTTATATTTCAAAGGATTTTAATGTATGGTTCTTAATACATTCAAATTGTATATTTGATTTTTTAATACATTTACACGCTTCAATTATAATATTATATAATTTAAAAGTTCATTAGTATCAATTTAGATTTATATATAGTTTTTGGTCTTTTTAAATTAGTTTTCCCACATATTATATATCTATATATATGTCAATAAGATCCTAATATGAATTTAAGAAGTTTAGTTGTTGTATATTGACATATACATTATATGATCCTAATTTGATTTCAAGACTTCTACTTATTATATATTGAGATATACATCAATAGGATCTAAATTTTAAATACCAATAACTAGTAAAATTTATCTCGTTCACTTTTTCGACGATATTCGCTTCACAATATGAATTGGAATCGCAATATTTATGATGAATTTGTGGCGCACATACAGATCCAATGTTGCAATATTTTTCATTATTTATTTCTGTAAAGTTACTTACAGTGAAAGTCCCGACTGCATCGCAATCAACTACCAGAAACTTGTTGAGTACAGAAACCGTTAAAGGTCCAGTGGGTGTAGAGAAAAGTAGTTGTACACCTGCTCATTTGGTTTGCATGACACTACTTTAAGAGAAGTCAAATTTATGTAGAGATATACCATATTATTCATGTCAAGAATTTCTAAATTTCCAACAAACGTCTCAAGAAACGAAAAAGGGTCTGTAGAATTTATCTTGGGTTTGCAGTTTACATGAAAACCAAGGTATCCGCAGGTGGCATTTTGAATCCAAAAAGGATAATTCACATTCAATAATCCACATTTTTCCAGATCGCATTTTGCGGCCACAATGGCCAATAAATTCCACCAAATTGGAAGTCCTGCACGTAAATCCCAACAGATTTGAATCTTTGAAGCCGTCAAAAAATAAATGCGGAAGCCGCATAGGGAACAATAATTTTCCACAACAAATAGTTGCATTTTAAAAACAACAACATAATTTCCATATTTTTATTTCCGACTTTCGCTCCATGTCTTCGCTTTATCTAGCAAATTAAATTTGATGCAACCAAAAAAATTGACACCATAAAAAATTAAAATAAAAAATAACATACTTCAATCGATAGATACAATATTCCTTTTGTTTATATGTCCATCCCGTGAAGGGGCTCAGTTATTGATGACTATGTCTTGTATAGCTTGTTATTTTGCAATTACTCAATATTAAAACTGAAAAATTGTGCTTGCAAAGTACTACAAGAAGCAAATGGTGTGTTTGGGTTTCAAACTTGGCCCCTGTTGAATTCTCAACCTTTTTATTTGGCCCCTTTAATCTCGCATTGCGCTGACATGTATAATGTGCACGAGGTCCTCTTGGTCTGTCTCTGTGTAACTGTATCACAATTTCCAGTTTCCGGCTCTTCACCAACCAGATGTGTGCCAAATTGTGCCTGATGAAACCAATTTGCATCCACATTAGGCCCAAAAAACACACTAAAATCATATTAACGAAAACATTGGTTGAGAAAACCACTCTTGTAGCCTTTATTTTCCCACTCAATTGCCCAGGCACTCTGGCACTTCATTCAGAGATTTGGACATTCACTTGAAATACGTGAAGTTACTAGGTCCCTCTTTTGTATTGTCTTATCAAGATGTTAGTAGGAATAACCAAAATAATCACTATCAAAGCATATATCCCGTCATAAGTATCAGATCCATGAGCTCAGATTGGAAATGCGTGTAATAAGGAAACATAAAGATCACATAAGAATTAATATAATATTTACCATACAGGTACCATGAATAGATACATCAACAACCAATATCCATCCACAAAGATCCATTGTATTAATTCATCACAAAACATATGTTGAATACATAGCAATAATGTCATAAAAGTCATGTGCGCAAGTTCATACTAGCAGCATAACTCTAGTACATACGGTCATCAAAACTCAGAACTATCACATAGTATCTCAAAATATTAAAATACATCACATACTTATAGGGGTGGGGCCTTGCCCTTCACAGCTCATGCATTCTCAAAATAGGTTACATGCTCAAAATAGCCATGTGTGCATACAAAGATAACTATGAAGCATGCAAGCTTCGCTAATAATAGATTATCTCTATAAATAAACCCTGATCTAATCCTATTATTAGTTCGAACTCTGCATGTCGCTTAATATTCCTTTTTCTCCCAAAATATATTTTCCTTGGTCATAAAGTCTTCATGCTTTTATCTTTTACGTGCTTCGCACTCCATCCTACTTTTAGCCTGATCTAAGTAAAATGACTAAGTCTTGAACTTTGTCTTTCTGGGTACGAATAATTATGTCACACTCTCGTGCCTACTCACGTGCCCCCTTCTTTCATGCCACTATCACATGCACATTTGATACTTAGACATTATTTCAAAATCCCAACATTACCCCACACTAGTATCATTGCCGCCCTTGACAATGGGGTTGCTCAACTTATATCTCTAAAGAATAAAGAATGAAGAATGACTTAAAGAATACAAGAATTGTATAACTTAAAGAATATTTGAATAACCAGTGCACTTATTCTTCAACGGGTAATAGGAGCTCATGGTACTCATGTTTGATGTTAGCTTCAAATCCATTCCAGTCGTTGAGCCCCTTCTTCACCTTTGCGGGAATATCTCCAAGCAATGCATCCATTTCTTTCAGGGTCATATCCTCACCCTTGTGCTTTAATTCTCGTACTAGATTTGCTAACCCTGACACCATGCCATCCATTACGTCCATTCCTCACACTATCAACCTCCCCAACTCCTTTATTCTAATATCATGAGGGTCCCTAGATTCTGTAAGCGTGTCACGCTTCTCTGTTAATAACTCCAACCTTTCCTCCTATCCTAAGGTGTCATTCTTATTGGACACAAGGACTTTATTTTCTTCTTGTAATGTCCTTGTTTTAATAATCTGCTCGGGATCCTCACATATCCTCAGCACCAAATTTGCTTTCTTTAATTCATCCTTCATAGTTTGGAGTATGGAATCATACCCAACTATCTTGCACGCAATCCACTTCTTGGTTCTCTCTTTCTCAGTGGTGACTTCTTTTTCCTTATGATCAGTTATCTCTTTTGCACTTTGGCCATGTGTGTTGGTTACCTCTTCCAACAGTAAACGTACCAAGGTCTATAAATAATGCATGGCTCATGGAAATTTTCCTGTTACCTCTTTTTCGTATTGTGGTTGTGCCTTAAAATTTTTCTCTCCAATCTCCTCGGTCATCTCCAGAATGGTAGTTGCCTTACTCTCCACTTTCTCCTTTGATTCTTTCAAATTTTAGATTTATTCCTCCTTATCCTTCCTGTCTTCCAGCACGGTCCTCAAGGTAGCCACCTTATCAATATTCTAGCGAGTGACCTTTGTAGCTATCTTTGTCAATGCATTACTCACTTGCTCATAAGAGAACTATGCGGGCTTAATTGTCACATTTCTGGATTGTGGAGCCTTATTCATTATTTGAGTAGCACATGACTCCTCGCACACATAGTTTTCGAGCTCATCCAAGTGAGCCTGCATACTCCATGAAAATTATTTCCTTGTTTGTGTGTTCACCATCTCAGGGTCCATTAACTCCCATCCATATAATTGTTCGGTCGGAAGAGTGCTCTGGAACCTTGCATGAATAATCTTTGTAGGTTCATTAATGTACCCTAAATAAGGTGTTGGCACCATCTCTTCTTCCCTTTGTCTACTAACACATCCACCTATATTTTCCTATTTTCCAACACCTTCTTTATTCTCCTCTCCTATTTCACCCCCAGGTCCACTAGTCGGCTGCACAACACTATCTTCCTTCTCTGTATCTCTTCTAACATAGATTTATTCGTTATGCTCATGTACACTCATGTTAGGGACTTCTATATTAAATTGTGGTTTCTTGCCACTGATCCCTTCATCTTTTCAAACTTCAAGGCTAGGTGTGGAAACATCATTACACGTGGCCCCATCTGATGACTTATCCTCATCACTATATTTTACAGGCATATACTTGCACCTTTTCTTTTTCTCCTCCTTGATCTTCTTTGTGTGTGGTGACTACCTCACTGGTTGTGAGCTCCCAATGCCCTCACCTGCATTCTTGCTGAAGAGAATCAATCTGATAAACTAATAAACTAAAAAAAATATTTAAATGACAAAACATAAGATTCAACCTGGGAAACCCTTTCAGGAAAAAACCTAGCGTAGTAACTTCTCTCTCTTATTGTATCAACTTAACCATTTACAATACAATAATGTACTTCCAAGTTCTACTTTACCCTACTGCATCTCTAGCTATTTGTAAGCAAAATAGTAAGAAACTATCAAAGCAGTTTTACAATACAATGGGTACCAAAACCATGGGCTAATAAACACCCATAACGGTTCCCCATAATTCATGGATTATGACACCACCCATATTTACTTATAGATAAAATTAACATATCTATACTCCCAGGAAAAGTAGGAATTCTGAAAAATTTTCTGCTAATGCTAGTGGAAGAGGTGTATAGTACTCCTGGGTATACAATATTCAATATACAAAATATACAACACATTCTAACATTCTCCCACTTGTTGTATACTTTGAAAAAGGGGGATACACTACCATATAGTCAACAACTCAAGGCATTCAAGCCCATCAATTTTCTACACCAAGAAAAAATTTTCAACACTCACAACCTTAGTTAAAGAGTCAGCAACATTATCCTTTGTGTCCACCTTACTTAGTAGTATCTTCTTCTCCTCCATCATTTCTCTTATAAAATGGTATCGAACATCAATGTGTGTCATTCTTGAATGATACTTAGGGTTCTTTGCTAGAAAAATTACACTTTGACTGTCACAATCGATCCTTATAGCATTTTGAGTGAACCCAACAGTGGAGATCAGTCGTCGAAGCCAAACCACTTCTTTACTTGCATGAGTAGTTGCCATGTACTCATCCTCTGTGGTGGATATCACAACACTTCTTTGACGTTTACTCATCCAACTTACCGCTCCACCAAACAAGTTGAACACATAAACACTAGTAGACCTGCGCATATCTAAGTCTCCACCCCAATCAGAATCCACAAAACCATGTAGATCTAATGTTTTACTTTCATCAAGTTTTCCTTGATAATAAATTGCATAATTAGATGTCCCACGCAGGTACTTGAAGATTCTCTTTACCACAATCCAATGTTCCTTTCCAGGATTTGACATGAATCTTCTCACTACTCCCACTACATGTGCAATATCAGGTATAGTACAAACCATTACATACATCAAACTACCAACTACACTAGCATATGGTACCTAAGACATGTCCTCTATTTCTTCTTCATTTTTAGGACATTGTTCAGAAGACAAATTTTGACCTATAGGAAAAGGAATACTAACAGGTTACTTTCATGCATTTGAAACCTTTGCAATATCACCTCAAGATACTTTCTTTGATTTAACACTAGTTTCCTATTTACATGATCTCTTTTTATTTCCATGCCCAAAATAAATTTTGTAGCATCGAGATCCTTCTTATCAAAATGAGATGAGAGTTGAGATTTAACATGAATGACCAGTTTCTTACTGTTACCAATTAACAACATACCATCAACATACAATACAATGATAACATAATATTCACCTTCATGTTTAAAATAAACACATGGGTCAACTTTACTTCTTTCAAGCCCAAATCTCAACACATACCTTACAAATTTCTGGTTCCACATTCTTGGTGATTGCTTCAAGCCATATAATGACTTTTTCAGTCTACACACCAAATATTCCTTTCCTTTGATCTTAAAGCTTTCTAGTTGCGTCATGTAGATTTCCTCCTCAATCTCACCATGCAAAAATGTTATCTTAGCATCCACCTGCTTTATTTCCAAATCGAAATCAACAACAATAGCTAAAAGAAATCTAATAGAATGTAACTTAGCAACATGAGAAAATATCTCACCAAAATCGAGTCCCTCCACTTGAGAGAAACCCTTTGCCACAAGGCGAGCTTTATACTTTTCTATTTTCCCATCTGCATTATACTTCTTCTTAAACACCCATTTACAGCCAACCTGTTTTCTTCCAGGAGGTAATTTCACCAAGTCCCATGTATTATTCTTATATAAGGACTCCATTTCTTCCTCCATAGCCTTTTTCCAAAACTTGCTTTCATTAGATCCAAAAGCCTCCTTTATAGTCTTGGGTTCATATCAGTAACATATAAAACTGACAAAATAGAAGGAGAATGGAAATCGGGAGGACTATACCTCTCAGGTGCCCTTCTCAGCCGATATGATCTTCTTAAGATAGGATTTTCTAGTTCAACATCTTTTGGTTCATCATCTGCTTCATCTAAATCTTCCCCTTACAACTCTTTTTGTGGTTCATCTTCTGTAGTCGCATCAAATTCAGAAACATATTCATCTTCCTCAATTTTAACATGATCTTCATCTAGTTTTGCTTCTTGCTCTGGAATTTCCTTAAGCTCTCTAAAAATTACATTATGGCTAAAAAAATCCTTCTGTGATTCTATATTCCAAATCTTGTATCCTTTTAAGTCATTAGAGTATCCAATAAATATGCACTTAGTAGATTTATTATCTAACTTGGTTCTTTTCTCTTTCAGAATATACATATAAGCAATACAACCAAATACACGTAAATGTCTAACAGAGGGTTTCTTACCAGTCCATGCTTCAAGTTTTACCTTCAAGTGCAATGTCGGTGATAATTAACCAAATAACACGTAGTTGTCACTGCTTCTGACCCAAAATTTTCTGTCAAACTGGCACCATTGAGCATACTTCTACACTTATCCATCAATTGTTTTGTTAATTATTTCTACAACTCCATATGTTGTGGTGTATATGAGTTGTCTTCTACCTTTCTATTCCAACTCTTTACAGAATTTCTCAAAGATCATTAAAGCAATATTCCCCACCATTGTAGACTTCTCAAAACCTCAATCTCACCTTTAAAAAAGTCTGATTTTACATGATCCATTAAACTCTATTGAATTTAGATTGAAAACCTCAGACTTATTCCGAATAAAATATAGTCAGGTCTTTCTTGAGAAATCATCTATGAAACTAACATAGAACATGGCTTTTCCTAATGATTGAACTTTTACAGGTCCAAAAACATCACTATGTATCAAACGTAGAATTCCTTCTGATCTTGTAGCATTCGTAGGAAACTTTACTCTAGTTTGTTTTCCAAACACACAATACTCACAAAAATCAAAATCTAAAGGACACTTAGAAATTCCTTCAACCATACCTTATTACTTTTAAAGTACAAAGTCCTTTCTCTTCGATGTGTCCCATCCTTTGATTCCATAACATCGTCTTCATTGCAGTAGATGTAAGAGTTGGATATGAAGCTTTCTTCTCCTCTAGAACCACAGAGCTATTGCACTCATCAGTAATAACACTTGCCACAAGCTTAAACAGTGTTCCAGACGGATGCCTCTTATCAATACCATTGCACCCCGAACCATCTTGCAACTGTCTTTATTAAATGCTACCTGGACACCTGCATCATGATGGGTGTCGTTATTCCCTTCATTTAATCAACTTTTAGTTTATTCATATTCAAACCAGGGGTGTGTTTGAAACTATATACAACAAGAAAAATCTTACTGATTTAGTAATTGACTGTAGGTATTTATTATTTTATTTTCTTGGGGTTTTTTGTAGTTTTCTTAGGATTCCATAGCCAAAGCCTTATTATATTTATGCTATAAGAACTTGCTAAAATAAATACTCATTGCTGGAATAAATTACTGGATATAAACACACATACAAAAGTAAATAGATTGCTGGAAATAAACACATTTATGCATAAGTAAACACACTTTTCTTGGAAATAAAAAGATAGTTGAAAATGTTGTGAAAAGCTTGCAAGGAAACAAAAATCTAATCTATAACACCTGCAGGGACAATTATACAACATAGTTCAACTTAAAGAATCAAAAGCATTTACAGAATTAATCAGATCTACACTATTTTCTTTATAAATATAAATACCAATAAAATGAGGATCCTGGTTCTTGGAGGAGTGGGCCCTTGCTCCATTGCTTGAATCAGGATTTGACAAAGTAATATTCTCTCAAAACGAAGTGGCTATTTTATTGCTGAAATGTTCTATCTTACAAAAACGTATTGTATCTTTCTATATCTCTATCTCTGTGTATCTATTATATTCTAAATTTATCTACAAGTCCTTTATATATATATTTTATTCAAAGATGCATTTACGGCCATAGTTGTTCTACATATTCAGATGGAACCGAATAGTGCCCAAAATAGATGTTGAACTTGGAACCTTGCTGGACGTACAATTGTCTGATAAGTTATCCCTAGATCTTTGAGTATGAAGAATCATGAAATCTCCTAATTTGCTCCTAATTGAAAGGCTCATTAATTACTTTATCATTGGATGTCATCAAAATAAACAGATTCCCATTGGTTCCGGAGCTTTGGAGAAGTTTCAAAACTAAAGGGGACTGTTTTAGATCTAACTGTGAAAGTTCCAGAGCTAAACGAAGGAGTTCTAAAACTAAGTGCTGGAGTTTCAGAACTAAGTAATAGAGCTCATAAACTATGTGATGGAGTTATGAAACTAAGCCATATTGAAGCCAATGCTCCCAAAAACATGTTGATTTCTTCATCCTTTGATGCTCTTGACAATTGTGACCGTTTTATTACAAAAGACTGAGGAGTTCCATCACAGCTTTGTTAGGAATCTACAACCATTTTTTAGATGTTATTGAACTCAATTCAACAAAAGATGGACAATTACCTCCTAACTTATACTAGTTCAAACAAAAGTCACAAAATGCCTCAAACTTGATAATAAAGATTGTAAAATAAGATCCATCTATTGCACACTAATGAGATATATTAAATGGCCTTATCACCTGCATCATTCATCTTACTTACAGATATTAGGTTTATGGTCAAACCTGGAATGTGCAAAACACCTAGGAGGGTTTTAATCCTTCCATCTTTAAACCTCGATCTTGATTCTCCCGCAACCAATGATCTTGCAGGTTGAATTGTCTCCCAGATATACATCACATCCATTACACTTTTTATATTCACAAAACCACTCCTTATGTGGTGTCATATGAAAGGAGGCACCCGAGTCAATCAACCATGCATTGTCACATGCATGTAAGCTGGAAGCCGCCAAAAAAAAATCTCCCGAGTCTTCATTAGAGGGTTTTGTATTTGAAGATCCACCATCGTATGATGATTTACCCTTTTCTACCTTCTTAGATCTACAGTCTTTCTTGAAATGCCCCATTTTACCACAGTTCCAACATTTCCTCTTATCTTTTTTTGTAGTCTTTGATTTACTTATGGACTTTGATTGTCCTTGCCTCTTCTTTCTTTTCTCTTGGGTACGACCTCTTACATATAGGGCATCCTTGGATTGATAATCCTCAATGGATTTCTCTGCCTCATTTCTTCTGATAGTAAGGCCACAACTACATCCTCAACTAATAATTTTGTTGTAGTACTAGTAATAGCCATAACTAGATTATCCCAAGACTCATGTAAAGAACACAAAAGAGTAATACACTTATCCTCTTCTTCCATCTTAATATCAACAAAAATCAACTAGACTTACCACAATATTAAAGACGTTCAGATGTTCTATAATAGAGTCTCTGTCATTCATTCTCAATGAATATAGCTTCTTTCAAAGAAACAATATGTTCACCCGAGACTTTTTTTGATACAAAGTCCCTAACTTCTCCCATAACACCTGAGCGGATTTCTCATTTGACACATTCAAGAAAACTAAATCTAACAGACACAATCTGATTGAACTCCTTGCCTTCCTATCGATATTTTCCCAGTCCTCTACCTTCATACCCGTAGGCATGACTCCAGACACAATAATCCACTGATCTCTATCCACAAGAAGATCTTCAATCTTGAGCTTCCATAACTCAAAATGTTGGCCATTAAATTTTTTGATCTCGATCCTTGTGCTTCCCGTCATTTTATTCTACTTGAAAAATTCACCCGCAGAGCTCCCACTCAAAAAAGTTTATCACAGGTTTTAGAAACCCTAACTCTTCACATAAAAGCTAAAACCTAGCTCTTGTACCAAATGAAGAGAATCAATCCGATAAACTAATAAAAAAGAAGCTATACTGAACAAAATATTCAAGATAATCAAAGAAAATAAATGACAAAAAATAAGATTTAACCTGGGAAACCCTTTCGTGAAAAAACCCAGCATAGTAACTTCTCTCTCTTATTGCATTAACTTAACCATTTACAATATAATAATGTACTTCCAAGTTCTACTTTACCCTACTACATCTCCAGCTATTTGTAAGCAAAACAATAAGAAACCGTCAAAGTAGTTTTACAATACAATGGGTACTCAAACCATGGGCTAATAAACAACCCACAACGGTTCCCCATAATTCATGGATTATGACACCACCCATATTTACGTATAGATAAAAATAATACATCTATACTCCTAAAAAAATAGGAATTCTAAAAAAAATTCTCAGGGGCCACCCTTGAACCCCATCCCTTGAACCCCTGATTGGGGGATCGTTGGCCTCCCAAACCCCCCAACCAGGGAAAACCCCGGACCCCTGCTAACACTCGTGGAAGAGGTGTACAATACTCTTGGGTATACAATATACAAAATATACAACACATTCTAACACTTGTGCTTCTTGTGAAGTTTTCTTCTGCCATGATCAAGCGCAATATTGTCTTCTTTCTCGACTTCTTCCCTCTCGAGGACATTTTCTAAGTCCTCTTGTTCCTACCTTGGGGTGCATCTTCAAGCTTTCTCTTCGTACCTACAATTTGTTTTTCCTTCAGAGGACTTGGATGTGATACGTCCTCTCCAACAATGTATTTCTCATATTTGAACCTCAGCCTCAAGTAAACATAAATGCGCGCGGGCTCTATCTACCCCACAACCATAACCTCATGAGTGATATCAATGAACTATCAGACTTCATTGTTTCCACATATGCCTCCTTATTAGGGTAGACATAAGTTTTGCGCAAAATGTAAATATTTGTATCTACCTTATCCACATCAAACTGCAACTTACGCACTTTATGCAACCTGTTCACTGAATCCTTAAAGTAACGTGTAGTAAAGGCAAAGGGAAACTTATACCAGGGGATTTTCTTACCAGTCTTCATGTAAAATCTGCCCAAAAAGAAGTGTTGGTATACTGTAAACTTAGCCTGTTTGTCCAAAACATTGGGCAACTCCCTTGGGATGTGCCAATCTCCTTTAAATGCATCGCGCATCCTTTTGTACCATTTTTCTGTGTGTTGCTTATAAGTCCTAGAAATCGTGCTTTAGCATGTGAATTTCACAAATTTTTGTGCTAGCGACTTGTCTTCCATGGGGTACACCCACATCTTCTCCTTTGGCCCGTTAGGCACACCAATTTCACAAAATACATTGAGGAGCAAGATAACACCCTAGGTTATCTTCTCACCTTTGTCTGATTGAGTGCATGCTTCTTCTACTATACTTTCTGCAATGTAGCCCACAATGTTGTAATAGGTCTTCTTATCCATCTTATGCGCTATATACAACCATCGCTTGTTCACCTCCTTCCTCCTCTTCGAGGCACCTAGTTTGCAACTGACCAGGTGCGCAACTACCCTTGTAGCTCGGTCTTCTATGTTTGCAACATTAAAGGCTCGACCTCCCTTCTAATACTTAAACATGATAGTCGTTGCCTCTACTCCACCATCATCTGTAAGATCACTAATAATTTCCAATCCTGAGTCATGCAATCCAGTCACTGTCCCAATTCACTTTGTTGTAATCCTCATTCTTCTACCTGCCAAGTCGAAATAGTCCTCATGGACTCGCGACATGAGCCATTTGTACAAATGCTCAGGATTTCCAAAGAAAGGAAACTCGTACAACTACATCACTCCAACACTCTCCAACAACTTGTAAATCATGTTATCATATACCCTTTGCTCGTTTGCATTCCTCATATTAGTCTTCAAGATGGTTTCACCCTTGATGTCCTTAAGGGTTTGCTTAGTGTGGTGGTTGATGTTGCTTATCTTGCACTTCATCAGATGAGATGTCCATGACCTTCCCTCAATTACCTCCTTTGGGTATTGCATTTCCGTGAACCACTTGTGTGGTGCCTCCTCTTTTACAATCTCCCTCTCTATGGCCACAACTCTCCTTAGTGTCATTGTTCTACTTAAGTAATAACGTGCTCTGAAAATTGCAAATGTTTTACTTCCTTACCCTTGCACTCTTCAATCTCCTCTGTTGCTTTCAAATACCCATGCCCTACTAGCTCAAACACCCTTCCATGCGGAGCTCTGGTAATGTTGTGTCTTGAAATCACCTGGTTCATTACTCGATCAATTTCTCTCCACACTTCACTCTTTCAATCACTATTATCCTCTCGAAAACTCAAAGGATGCAAGGAAAAATTAACATCGCAAGCACCTTCCTTTATAGATTCATCAAATTCCTCCGTATTAATTACTCCTCAACTACCACCGTACGTGACATTAATTCCGCTCTTTCACTCTTTCGCGCTTTGTGTCATATTCTTTCATGCCCTAATCATAACCTTCTGGCATGCCCACTACTTCTTGGCCACAAACCTCTTAATGTGTGCTTCCCTGCGCCAAATAACCTATCCACTGCGCCTCATAACAAGTAGTTTCTCATGTTGTTTCCTACCTCACGTTACACTGCATATCCATCCATATATGCGTTGTCTTCAATATGAGAAAAATTGTTTGAAATTGTCTTTGAAACTATCTTCACTCCGAGCACTTGTAATCTATTTCATATGCACACCAATTTGTATCAAGGCACCAATCACTTCTTCTTTCTGATCCACCCACACTAATAAAAGTATGTGCGGTCCTCTGCGCATGAATCTAATAGATAGTAATCAAACCCTGGCGCGTAAGTGCGCTTATGACAACCAAACACATAACTAAATTGACAAAGCGTAACAACGATGAAATAAAACACATTAAAGGAAACACATTAAAGGTAAATTTAATCTAAGTGGAAAACTACCTTTTTACAAACACTGAGAAGACTTATTTATAATAGGGCTTCAACCTACTCCCATTGAAGTAACCAGGCAATAAAGTGCCATCCAAGTCCTGTAGCTGGCAAGCGCCTGGATCCAATATCTTTGTTACAACAAAGGGTCCCAACCAATTTAATTTAAGTTTCCCTGGGTGGCACACAAAATTTGAATCATACAGAAGAACCATCTTTCCCACCTCAAATGTTTTATTCCTGATATGCCTATCATATCAGGCCTTTTGTCTCATTTTTTCTATCTTTTGGCTCCATCGGGCAATAACACACCTCTCATCTAATTGTATCAGTTTGTCTATGTGCTCCTCCATAACTTGTTCATCATCTAGTCCTCCTACGATGCAATACGCAGGGATAACAACATGAACTCCGCAGACAATACAACCTTTGAGCCAAACACCAACTGAAAAAGGTGTGGCTTTATTCAACCTTTTGTAGGTAGTCTATATGCCCAAAGTACAACAGATTCTTTATCATCCCAGTCTTTCCTTCAAACATCACAAAGTTTTGTTGGTGTTTGTCCCAAAATTTGGTTGAAAATTTCAGCAGTACCATTGGCCTGTGGGTGATAGGGTGTTATCTTATGACGTGCTACCATAAACTCATCTAAGAGGATTCTGATGGTCTCATTTAAGAAATGAGTGCCCCTATCACTTGTTAAACTTAAAGGATATCCATACCTGTTGATAATGTTCTCCCATATGAATCTCGCCGCTGTAGCTGCTGTCTAATCCTTTATAGGTGTCACTTCTGTCCAACTCGTAAGATAGTTTGTACAAGTTATAATATAATGCATGCCAATCCTACGCGTGGGTGGGGAAATAGGACCTACAAAATCAATAGCCCATTTCTTGAACAGTTCAACACTTGCAATAGGCCTCAAAGGCATTTCATCTCTAGTTTTAGGTTTTCCAAGGCGCTGACAATGGTCACACGCCCTAACGTATTCTTTAGTGTCCTTGTGCAAATTCTCCCACCAAAGGCCAACTAACCAGAATCTTGTGTGCAGTGGCATCTCCAACATAACGACCTCCTGCAATTCCACCATGAGCTTCTTCTATAATGGCCTCCCGCTCATGCTCCAAAACACATCGACGCAAAACTTCGTCACGACCTAGCTTGTATAAATCTCCACATATCAACTCCAAAATGTAGCCTTTATTTTCACACTCAATTTTCTAGGCACACTAACACTTCATTCAAAGATTTGGACGCTCACTTGAAGCACACAAAACTATCAGGGCCCTCTTTTGTAGTATCTTGTCAAGATGTTAGCATGTATAACTAAAATAACCATTATCAAAGCATATGTCCCATCATAAGTATCATATCCATGAACTTAAATTGGAAACACATGTAATAAGGAAACATAAAGATTACATAAGAATTAATATTATATTTACCATACAAGTACCATGAATAAAGACATCAACAACCAATATTCATCCACAACGATCCATTGTATTAATTCATCATAAAACAAAAGTTGAATACATAACAACAATGTCATAAAATTCATGAAAGCAAGTTCATACCAACAACATAACTTTAGTACATACAGTCATCAAAACTTAGAACTATCACATGGTGTCTCAGAATAGTAAAATACATCACATACTTATAGGGGCGGGGCCTTGCCCTTCACCACCCATGCATTCTCAAAATAGGCTGCATGTTCAAAATAGCCATGCGCACATACAAAGATAACTACAAAGCATGCAAGCTTCGCTAATAATAGATTATCTCTATAAATAAACCCTAATCTAATCCTATTATTAGCTCAAACTCTGCATGTCTCTTGATCTTCCACTCGCTCCCAAAATAACTTTTCCTTGGTCATGAAGTCTTCATGCTTTTATCTTTTATGTGCTCTGCACTCCATCCTATTTTTAGCTTGATCTAAGAAAAATGGTTAAGTCCTGAACTTTGTCTCTCTAGGTGCGAAACCTCAGGGCACAATTATGTCACCCTCTCACTCCTACTCACATGTCCCCTTCTTTCGTGCCACTATCACATGTGCTTTTGATACTTGGGCATTATTTCACAAACCCAACATCTTTGCAAACGCAAAATGACAACATTGTGATTATCCAAAATGCAATTTTTTGATACATGACCAAACCACCTTTGAACATACATGGTTTGTGTAGATATGAGTGCAAGAGACGGTAATCCTTTGTCGACTCCAAAACATCTTTGTCGTCGAGACATCCAATAAAATACGTCGGTAAATATTTCCATGTGGAGGGAGGATGATACATAATGAATATATCACTTATCTCCTATCATACCAGGTTTAAAAGAACGCACTCATTGCCTGCATGCTTGTCCACCCATTCAATTACATTATAGACCTTGCCTTCGATTGCAAGCCACAAATCTTTACACTTGCTGTGCTTTTTTAGCCCTTCCATGGTGAATTTTCTCACCTTTGGGCGTTTTTCTTCGCTCACAAATTCACACATTTTGTGCATTTTTTTTATAGATTCGCAAAAAAAAAACCTATATGTATTTTAGCTCTGTTTATTTTAGTTTAGCTTGTAGGTTTTTATTTTTCTTGCTCAGGATTGGCTCTGGTTTTAGATTTGTGCCACGAAGTAGAGAGCATGAATGTATCAAAGATTCCATTAGAGGTGAGCTTTGTAGTGAGTTGCACTGTAGGAATGATGAGGCATTTCTCGAGACATGGAGCGAGATTGAGACAATACAATAAAGCAAACATAGTAGATGTCCTTTGGGTGGGAAGAATCTGATTTATGGAATAGGTGCATGACACGTAGGTATCTACTTCCTACTTTTTTATTTCTGCGTATCCATCCTTGTATTCGCCATATCTAGCAAATTAAATGTGGGGCAATAGAAAAAATAATACCATAAAAAAGTAAAATACAAATATAAAAAACCTCAATCGACAAATAAAATCTTTCGTTTGTTCATACGTCCATACCTCAGAGGGGATCACTTATCAATATTTTTTATTTTGGACCCTTTAAGCTCACGTATAAAGTCTGAGCGAAACCACAACTATAAAGTTGAGCGCATATAGCATATTGTTGCAAGGTTTAGTTTCACATTATCTCCCCATTCCATTTTTCCCATCCTCTCATTTTTCCGCCCTCAAACCCCTTCTTCTTCACCCCTCTTCCTCTCTCACTTTTTTTTTTTCTCTCTCTCTCTCTCTCTCTCTCTAATTTGACTCCTTCAACAAATCCCCTTCGACATTTCCATCATACATTTCACGTGTTATTGCGTAAATTTAAATAACAACCACAAAATAAGTAAACACACCAATAAAAACTTAGTTCACTAGTAGGCGTCCACATTTGAAGTTATTTTTGCTAGAAAGTGTCAAAATTCGACAATATTTTCCGATGAGACTTTTTACCGCAATATTATTTTCTCATATACCAAAATAAATATATAAATATTTGAATTCTCTTCTACATACCTTGTGTGCAATTTCTAGTATAAATTATAGTTAGAAACACAACTCCAAACAACCCCGTACTAAATTTGAAAACTAACTCTTAACATTTAATATCCATTCTATTCCAGGGGAAATTTTCCCTAGGAAGCCTTCTTCCCTCGAGAAAAATTAAAAGGAAGTGCAATCACAGAAGACAGCATTCTTCTTTAAATTCCGTCTATTGATCGAATCTTTTTAAATGTACACAGTAAGTCCATCTGACGGGAAAATTGACGCGCAAGCAACACGAACTTTCCCCATCTGTTGACGGAAAGAATTTTCTGAAACAATTACAAAACTCGAAAGAAAGAAAATAAAAGGCTTGGACGAATATAAGGAGTTCAGTGGCATCGAAGTAGAAGAAACACTAGTAATTATAATGGCGTGGCCACAACAGTCATCCATGCCTGTACAGGTATTTTCTGTTTCATCTATCTTGTTTTTTCTAAAATACAGAGGTTTGCTTTCATATCCCAATTCTCTATACGATCTACGGTTTCCAGTTAAGAGATGCGTCAATTTTAGTTGCTCTATTTTTTTTTTTAATTTTCCGAAAATCATTGATTTCAGAAAAGAATTCTGCAAAGGTTCACCTAAATTGGACTCTAATTGTTCAGATCTGAAGTTTGAGCGCATTCTTGGGGTTTAGTTGTGGGTTTCCTCTGTTTTTAGGGTTGGGCAATTCTCTGTAAAAAATGTGGTTGCCTTTGCCAGATACCCTTTTTGGATCTTGAAACCCTTTAGTTTTGGAAAAATAGGCAAAACAAATCTACGCGAATTTAGATTTAAAACCCGAGTCGTGAGCATATTACTGAAAGGATTGCAAGATATAGTGCAGAGTAGTGAAGAGATGTAGAAATGACTGAGCCAGTGCGGGTGTGTATATATTGGTCTAAGCCGGGAATGCATGCTTGGTAATTTGCACCAAGACTGATGGCTTATATTAGGTTAGCAAGAGTTCAACTCTTGTGAGGGCACACGCTGACGTTTTTTTGATACTGATGGAAGGGTTGATATGAGAATTTAATAGTTTTTCCCTTCCAATTTTTTCTTTCCAAGCTTACGTGAAAATAAGGACTTTCAGTTCATTGTTTGAAGCTTACTGATTTTTTAATCTTCTTTTCCTCCTGTTGGTAGTTCTTGTGTTAGAGTCTTCAAACTTCTGCAGTTCATTAGGATTGCAAGAAAGTGTTTCTGGATAAAAACCTCTTAGAAATGTAAAAGAACATATATGTTTCAGATCACACTTCCGGACCCATCATCACAATGAATGATGAATTTAGACTACAACTTAAATCCCCATATATAAAAAAATCTTTACAAGCACACAACATCTGGAAGATCTAGCTCAAGAAAAAGATAATAATTAATTACTATCCAACCTGGGATTAGGTCCTCTCCTAAGTGGTTGGACGATAAGTCACCAGGAGTGAATTAAGTCTGAATCATCATCCCTGCTCAAATTGCCAGGATATCTTTCTATATCAATCACTTTCTTAAATTGCCTCGTCAAGAAATGATCCACCTTTGTGATGACTTTCACCTCCTTAATGCAAGGATGATGTACAGTTCAATGTGAATGTGCCTCAAGAGCTGGTTTTCCCACCTGGTTATGATGGAGATCTGCACGATGCTCAACAATCCTTTACAAATGGTCTACTATTTCCTGGATCAACGAAATCCTCAGGGACGGAGTTGAGCGCTTGTTCTTCAATAATGAGGTTTGGCAACCACTTAAGATAAGGGAACCCATGGCTACTCCTATTTCCTCATAAAAATATGTTGGTTTTTGTTTAGTTATAGTCGACTGCATTTGCTGGAATGTGTTGATGCTTGTTACATATTATGTAAAAATTCTTTTGTTTCCCTTACTATGTATGTAATAGATACTGGATAGCTACTTAGTACTTTGTTTTGGTTTACAATATTTGTTAGAATGTCTGCATTTTCTATTATTTGCCCTTGGGTGAAAGGACCAGCATGAAATCTGTTACATTATAAACACATAAAAGTGTACTTTGTATAGTTGTCTGTACAGGGTTTGTTCCTGTAAGTTCTTTCTATTTTCAACAAAATGACATTTAACGTGCATTTTTCAACTAAGTACTAATATCCCAAGTGAATATGAACTCGCATGGAAGTAACTTCACTGACAACAGTAAGATACTTTCCATTATGATGCTCAATTTGAGTACAAAGTAGTGCAGAAGGTTTCACATGAGTGCACATATTGCTTTCTTCATCATAGTCATCTACAAGGGGTATCTCATTACAGGAGCCTAAACTTTGTTCTCCAATTGTTCTCCAAACGATTCTGCATCATGTTTGCAATAAGTCTTTGCACAACTCAAACAAATTCCTATTTGTAAGAAAATATGTTTTGGTTGTAGCAATGCTAGTTCCATCACCAAAGATGGCTGTTTCTTTCCTGCAAAATTCTTTCAAATAGATCCTGAAAACCAAGTAGCTTTGGAAATAAACTCTGTTTATCCATAATTTTCATTTGTAGTACTTAATTTCAAACTCCAATTTTACTAGGATGTTTATGCCATGACACATATTCCAGCTGCTTTATAAAAAAAAGTGATGTCTGTGTCCTGTCCTTTCTCTGTGCAATAGAGGTACTAGACACCATGCCTCTATTTTCATTAGTAAATTTCAAACATAACTCGGAGCAGAATTTATTAATTTCTATGTGTCACTTGTTACAGGGACCTAGAGTCATGTTTGAAGATCCTGGAACACAACCTGGCATACAGAGACCACCTAACACAGGACCAAATCCATTTAATAGTCCATTCCAAGGAGCTGGTTCAGCATTTATCCGAGATGGATTAGGTGCATATGGAGAGAGGATCTTTGGCACCAGCACAGAGTATGTGCAAAGCAATGTGTGTACTGTCTCTTTCTCCTTGTTGCATTCCACTGAATGCTACTGGATGCATTTTTTGAAATAGATGCAATTCAAGCTGACTATATAGACATGATTTACAATATACAGCAGCAGTAAATTTTAAAGTTTTTGGTACTCCATAAAGTTGTTCTCAGTAATCTGATGTAATACATTTTGTAATCAGATCAGCAAATATTTTTCCAATCCTCAGTATTACTTTCAAGTTAACGACCAATATGTGAAGAACAAGCTGAAAGTAATCCTGCTTCCTTTCTTGCATAGGGTAAGTTGGAAAATTATAACTTTGCTGCACTAAAAATGGACTTCCTTCTCATAGAAATACTCTATTTGAAGATTGGTTTTTGGATCAATTACAATTAACCTTGATGCATGTTTTTTTTTTGATCTAGGGCCACTGGACAAGGATAGCTGAGCAGATTCCAGGGGGTCTCACATACAAGCCACCTATCTATGATATAAATGCTCCTGATTTATATATTCCTTTTATGGCATTTGGCACCTATTTCATCCTTTCTGGTATTGCAATGGGTTTGCTTGGGAAGTAAGTATACTGTCGTGCCTGCTTCTGTTTTATAAACTGACTTGAGTTATTGCCTGTTTCTGTTTTATAAACTGACGCGAGTTATTGCCTGTTTCTGTTTTATCAACTAACATGAGTTATTGCCTATTTCCGAATCATGTGTCTTTTCCTGTTTTCTTGATGTTCCATTCTCCTTTGCAACCCAAGTAGTGGGAAACCATGTATCATGTTTTTTTCTTCACCGAAGCTTTATCTATTTTGTTGTTATTTGGATTGGCTCTTTCTTCCTCTATCTATTTTTTGTCTATACGCACTGTCAGTTTGAAAGGTAGGAAACAATTAAACGCCGAGTTCTTGAAAATCTTGTAACTTTCTGAGCTAGTACCTTTACAGCTAATTATTATTCTCAAAGAACAAGAAACAAAATAAGTAACACCCTTAGCAACGAGCATGATTGAGCCTTTTACTGCATCAAGGACAGTCTGTCATTGCATAAATTGCGTGTTAACCATTTCTCAGGATCTTTAAATGGAGGTTCTAATGGGGTCCTATTCTTCAAAAATGAAGGACATTACATTCGGCCCTTAAAAACATGGACTTGTTTAGCATGAATTCTCTTCAATGTATGTCATCTAGTGTATTGAATGATCCCGTCATTCTTGACAAAAAACAATCACTGCAAGTGCAGATCCCATAGCTCCCACTACACAAAGTTTTTCTCTGCCATTCTACACAGCTAAAATCAGCTGTGGATTCCATCCCAAGGGTAAATTATCAATCTGCATTCGACAGGAACCTTGATTTAGGAACATATTGTTTCTAGTAACTAAATTCAACAATGTAGAGCTTCCTGTCCATAATGGTGCTTGGCACTCCATCTATCATGTATGTCAGGTTTTATCTTTGCCCATGTGTTCACAACAGGATCACACATTCTCCCATTCATGCTACTTGTAATGCTTGGTATCTCCGTTACACACTAATACCCCCTCAACACTGCTGCATGCTTAAGTGGATTTAAAGGATAATCAGCAACTGCTCCTTGTGCACTTGCTGCACACGGCCATTTATAGGTGACGTGACCATAAACTTCATAGACTTCAAAGCAAGTGAGGGAATAGCCTGTGAGATGGTGCATTGCAGACCCTCCACTGCATACAACTTGTTTTTGATGACTACAAGGAAAGCAAAGTGAAGAGTCGAGATTGATGCCCTTGTTCTTTTTTGGATTGCAAGTCCACATTGTTCATTGCCGAGTGTAATATCCCCAATTACATAAAACTTTCCTTGCAAAAATGCTGATGCAACTCACACCAATACCACATGCTCTAGTAATATCTCTGTCACGGTATATGTAAGGAGGTGTATACCATCTGTGAGTTTGGTAGAGTTTTGCACAGCAGAAAAATAATAATAGCTCAGATATATTATATTCCGTACTCTACATTCATACCCGTAGGTTATAGATACACATATATAGGCAAAAAATAGCGTATAATTTGGAGTCAACAACCCGTGATTCTCTCCTAGAATCGAGTGTTTGTTAGACCCGAAACACACTAATATATTACAAATATAGTTTGTAATATATTAGACTAACAATATAACATAACCATAAGTACTATTTTACGATACGGTAAATCACCAATCACCATGAGAACATTAATTTCCTAACATTCCCCCCCTTAGTGTGAACATGGTAAAAAACTTTCACACTCCCAACTATAGTATGCTTACCTCTATTTGGCATGCCCATCTTCGTGGCTCATGACCTTGATATAAACGAAAGGAGCTCTGCTCAACCTTCCATGGTTTTCAATAAGTTTACCACAAAATTGGACGTGAACAAGACCCATCAACTGTTCACTTCATGTGGTTTTCTAGATTATCATGAACCTTTTCAAGATCCATGATCTGCATTACGTTGTGCTTTCTGTTCTCCACTACGTATTTCCATCAAGAGGTCACAAAAGGAAATGACGCTCACTCATTTGAACAAGAAAACACCTCTGTTCTTATTCTTACAATAACACAACAGGAACTCTAAAAATGAAGCACATCACAGCAGAAAGCAAATACACAACTGAAAAATGTCACAACTTCATCGTGTGGCACCGTCGCTTGTGGGTGGCGAGAGGATGCTGATTGTCCTCCTTCCATTGCCTCCATCCTCCGGTGGATGTGCTGCTTACTCAACAAATGCAATCTTGAAGCACTGTTTCCACATTGTTATTATTCTTTTCTCCCCCTCGCAATGTGAAACACATTATTTTAGTGGATGTCGGGTTCCATCGAAAATGCGTCCGTAAGACTTTTTTTTTTTTTGTTTTTTGTTTTTTGACAATTTGACTCTATACAAAATGACAACAAAATGGTGATTTTTGAATGTTATAAATGACACATACAACACTGTTACATTAAGACTCTAATTAGTAATTACAATCTAATACAATTGACAATGATAACGATACGTTATGACTTTGACCGTGACTCTTATGAGACGACAAACAATGGCTTATTTAAACCTCCATGGCACCTAATGGAACATAACATTTTAATTACAAATCTATAAACAAATATTGTAGACGACGGACGTGGGTAATAATCCCACTTACAACAATATTGATTAAAACCTATAACCTATAATGGAATAGTGAAAATGAATTTGAACACTTTGTGACATGACTACCTTATATGACTAAGAACACACCAATACAAGAAATTAACAAACTAAAGAATAAACATTATTGATTAAATCTATAGATCATATACTTTTTGATAAAACTATCGAATAACTACTCACTCAAAGACTTATTGACCGAACCATGAAACTCTATTCAATGATAACTGACGCTTAGAGTAACTCCTTGAGCATACGGGCCTGCAAGAACTTTGTAGTCTCTGCAGAATTAATATAGCAAACATAAAGCATTGGCATTGATGTCAAGAGGATCGAAAAAACCCTTCCAAACATGTACGACTTTCCAAACTGATATAGATGGCAATCTGCAAGGCACGAAACCACAGGACTGTAAAACAACCAGTTACTTGAATATTGCCCGTGGTATCTCCACGTCATATGTAAAACAACAGGGACCACACGCTTTGCCAGATTTCTCAAGATATTTCTTACTTTTCTCCAACAACATGGATTGAAAACGTCTTGATATTTATTATTTATATGATTACAGTATTTGTCATGTATTGCTTGGACGGTTTGGAGGCATGAAAACTATAACCGACAGTCACAGGACACAACAAGCTCAGGAAAACAAAGAAAAGAGAACCAAATTAGCTTGGCAGACCAGGAAGAACACAATCATGCAACAATAAATTTGTTAACAAAATTGCAGCATTAGGAGAAACGTAGATACTCAGATCACTTGAAATATGAAGAATACACAGGCTAACTCAAGTATACATGCATGGATATACGATGTATCTTGCACAGAGATGTAATGTGGATTGCAACTATGATGAAGAGAACCAGATTTTACTCATTGTAATAAGTCTCCGCATCATTCTCGATTGCTGTTAAACATGTTTCAAGCCTGTATGAGGTCTTTGCAATTTCTCTGCACACACGTCTTAACCACACCATCAAATACCTTAAAACAACAAAATTACTCCATTGATTGAAGAAAAATTCTGCTTTGATGCCAAATGTGAGTTTGGTCGAGCTTTGCACAGCAGAAAAAATAAAAATAGCTCAGATATATTATATTCCACACTCTACATTCATACCCATAGGTATAGATACAAATATATAGGCAAACCATAGCCTATGAATAGGGAGTCAACAACCCATACTTCTCTTTTGGAATTGAGTGCTTGTTATACTCGAAACACAAACAATAATATATTACAAACATAGTTTGTAGTATATTAGACTAACAATATAGCATAACCGTAAGTACTATTTTACCACACGGTAAATCACTAATCACCATGAGAACACTAATTTCCTAACACCATCTTATCTCTGAGGAATAACCGTATGCCATTAGCTGTAGCCACCAAGAAGATTGCCTTTAATTCTCTTCCCTTCATTCCTATCATCCAAGTGAGATGAAGTCTCAACATGAAGATAATGCTGGACCTCAGAGCAACCAAGCAACTGCCTTTACATCGATAACATCCAGTTATCAACTGACTAGTGCTAAGCTGAATCTTTAACAATATATTGCAGTCTTGTTGAGTTCCTGTGCCACTCACTCTGCCATCTCAACTTGCTTAATTGGTTCTCCTTTTTTCTATACCTGTTTAGATGTGTAGATTCTTATTGATTGCCTTATAAAATGGTATCATTACTGACATTGTCATTGGTTAGAAGATCGAATTGGCATTAGCATAAACTTAATCATTATTTGGCCGAACAGATCCAACCTTATCACTAGCATGTCTGGTTGTTTGTGATGCAACACGGGACACCCATCTCTGCTTCACTCCATAAAATGGTCTGATGCTACAGGGTTAAGTTGTGGAACATGCTTTTTTACTTCTTGTTACATTTGTGCCTGTTTTTGTCATTGATTGCGGGAGATTTGCAGTAGTCTGGTGTGAAACAAAATCCAAATTGCAGACATCCTGCTGCGGGCCTTGGGATGACCTGAGAAAGTCAAAGTAAACCCAGAATTTTGTGTAGCTGCAGAAGATTTTCATTGAATGTTGCTATTTGTAATTAGCATCCTTGCTTCTTCCTTTCTCAATGGTGAGTTTTCAATGTTCATTTCTTGTCTTTGACCTCAACTGCTTGGGATGTGGATTATCATTTTATTTTCTGTCTTATCAATGATATTCTTTTGACCTGTCTCAGGAACCTTGTTTCGTACTGCAAAACGTTTTCCCCACCATTGATTACTTGTTAGTTTTGTGTAACCTCCTAAATACCTAAATATAAAATACCTAGTTGTGTGATGTCTTTCTTGTCTGCTGATAAACTTTCTAATGCTAGGGATTGCCAATGTATGTCTATTCATTTCTACCCGATTTGCTCCTATGTAAGTCTTCTGGTTTTTTCTCTTCCTGTTGTCTTTGTACTCATCCTTATGGAGCATCTTGGATAGTGTATCAGATCCACAATGGAGAGTACAATGATGCACGTGAGTAACTCTTGCAAGGCATGGTTGAGTCTTATAATCCTGGAAATCCATTGCCATTTGCCTGCATTTCTTTCTATGAAAGCTTTTGATAGCAACTTGAAAGCCACCACTACCAGCTTCTGGAGGTCCTAGCTGGTCCAGGGAGTCTCCCAGCATTACTTTCCAGTAAGAGAAGATCAAATTCTTAGTTCCAAAATGATGTCTTTAGCACAGAATAATGTCAATGTTTTACGAAGCACTGAGTCACAATGTCCCTTAGACTCTTAGAAACTAGGAGCCCTTGATTGCTAAGAAGTCTGCAGCTTGTTATCTTCTCATAACTATGACTAAAGCTGATAATACTGAATCTGGATGTCAAAAATAAAGCCTCATGTATCACTGTTCTCAATTCAGGATAAAATAGCTGTTTCCATAGCATCAATAATTAACATCGCATCCCCATCTACTTCAGCCTCTTTATGCCGATAGGCATTCTACAATGGCAGCAAGGAGTGGGATCTAATGGTGTGATTGTGAAAGTTTTATTTTTGGCATTAAATTTGATGTTCATTTGAGCATCATTTAAAAAAAAACTTTGATAAGTTGAGCAAAAAAAATAGTAATATCTTGACCATATGGTAGAGTTTGGGACCCTTGTATTCGGGAAATATCTGTTTGTCACAAATGATTAGTTCAATATCTTTATGTTTATGTATATAAATTTAATGGTGTGATCATGTACAATTTTATTTTGTACCTTAAATTTGACATCTATTTGACTGTCACTAAAAAAGTTTTTTTTTTAAAATTTTGAGAAGTCAATCAAAAAATAATGTGTTTAAATTATTTTACAATTGAGTTTGGGCGCCTTTGTTCCGAGAAGATTATTTTGTCACTAACCAGTAGAAAATATGAAGAGAATGTAATGAAATTATTTATCAACTTGGTATGCATAAAATCCAACATATAAACCTTGAGATTGATATCTATCAGCATTTGTCAAATATATGTATTTAAGAGATGTGTACTGGTTGTAGTTTCCTCTGAGCTAGGGTCAATCCCTTCATCGAGGCGTCAACTTTAGCGACCTGTTGCACTAGGAGTCTGAATCTGCGACTTCTTGATGCATTTGTGCCTGTTTAGGAAGTATTAATTGTTGGAGGTTTGCAAAAATCTTTTGAAGAACAAACTCACAATGCATACATCCTTCTGTAAAGCTATGGATGCTCCCAAGTAAGTCAAAGTAGAGCTTGAAACCTTGTAGAAGATTTGCTTGGAATGTTGTTATTAGCTCCTTGCTTTTTCAATATTATGTTATTCAATGGTCATTTCATGTCTTTGACCTCTACTTCTTTTCCTTGCTCAAAAAATCTCTCTTGAGTGCACAAAATCGACAACCCTTAAGAATGAAGGTGTCATTACAATATATAGAACTAGGAATGATTCTTCATCTACTCCCCATGTGTCTTTTCACTTTCCTTTTCCATTTGTGATTTTTGACACTCCTAGGAAAGGACATTAAGTCCGCTTTTATAAAATAATGACAACTTATTACATTTTAGACTGGGCACTTTAATGAATAAGACAAATGTCATGATTGCTCACAAGTACAACGAAGGATTAGAAAGGGGGAGAAGAGGACAAAGAATGAAGAGAGAAAAAGACGAATGTTCCATAGCATGAATGGAAAACCTCTACCTTCGAAGAAGAACTTGCCGACGACGATGATGACGGGCATCTCAAACCATGAAAAGAGTGTTTAGAAACATTGTCTCAAGACCTCTTGATGTGAGCTCAAGATGAACATGGGAAATGCTCGCGATGCTGTTCCTTGATTACTTGATTGACAAACCTCCTCAGCTCATTGAGCTCACCCTTATTGACTCACCTTGACACACCCAGCTCATCGAGAGATGGTGATGGATCTATCCGCTGCGCCTTGTGATGCTCTGCTTTGCTTTGCTCTTGAACACAATTGGCCTCAGGATGATGCTTTTAGGATCTCTGTGAAGTTCTCTTTTCTACGTTTGACCCATGAAACCATCTTACAACCCTGTGAAGAGTCCAAAAAGTGGAAAGATGAGTGAGAATGAGGCCATCTGCAACTTTCTACTCCTAAAACGACGACTTTTCATTTTTAATAGGTAGGACCATGACTTGGTGCTATTTTGGGACATATCACTTGTTTTGCCCCGATTTCACCTTCTGAGCCTTTGGGTACATTCCATCCTATTCCATTGTTGATGCATTGCTATTTTTAGCATGTTTCTATTTTTAGCAGGTTGCTTTTTGGGGACCTACTATTTTGGGAAAGTTGTCGTTTTTGCCCTGCTTCTCATTTTGCAATCTTTCCTGACTGTCCCAAATGATCAAACTTATAACTTGGTGGACTTACTATTTTGAGCATGTGGAGAAGTATAGAATATGCCATTCTTAGTAAGTGTCCAAAACGGCCCCAATTTGTGACGGGGATGACATTTTTAGATTCGGCTCATCGTTGCGATCTCGTGCTCCAATTTTTGCTGCTATTCGATCACCAAAAAGCTTAAAAATAAAAAATAAATTTTTTTGCCCGATGAGAGCTTCGGGCATGAAGCTACCATGGCAGCCATTAATGGGGTCACGCAGCTTTTTGACGGGTTCTTTTTTCACCTCCGATTGTAATGAAATCAATTCCATCGGGATAGGTTTTTCTCCTGGAGTTTATGTTTGCTATCTTGACTTCACCCGCTTGTTGGATTGATGGGAAGTCGAAGGAGAAGAAGCTAGGGCACCAAATGGAGTTTTTGTTGTCATTAATAAATCGGGGCATCATTTGATTTTCTGTTTATTCCACTCCTTTTTCACCTTCGATTGTAATGAAATCAACTCCATCGGGATAGGTTTTTCTCCTGGAGTTTATGTTTACTATCTTGACTTCACCCGCTTGTTGGATTGATGGAAAATCGAAGGAGAAGAAGCTAGGGCACCAAATGGAGTTTTTGTTGTCATTAATAAATTGGGGCATCATTTGATTTTCTGTTTATTGCAGCTTGATGGCCTTTGAAAATGAGGAAGTCTGCAAAAAATCTCACCTCAATCTGTGCTCCGGATTGTGAGATATGAACATTTCACTGTTTAGGTTCATGAGGGTTTTTGGCAAAAAATGGCCATGGTAGTAGCTGGAAAATGAATTTTTTTGAATGGTAGTAGCAATGGAGGATGGAGAAAAGATGTGCAAGGGAGGAATGAAGAGGTTGAAGCCATGGTGATGGAGAATAAAATTTCCTTCCGATGGTGAGGTTCTCGTGCGCACAGGGAAGAAGCAACAAAAACAACACAAGAAATAAAAAAAGTTAGAAATTTCTTCAACTTGGGCATGGGCACATTTTTTTGTCCCAACCATCCCAAAATTTTGGGACGATTGGTGCAAAAAAGTGCGCCCCTTTCCCATTGGTCCACATGGCGAGAGGTGATTAGCTGAGGTGGAAGGGTGAGGGGTAAGACAAAGCCTCATAAACAACTTCTGGGGTCATGTGGGTGACCAAGGGCTAAAATGGGAGGGGGGCACATTTTTGTGTCCCAATCATCCCAAACGTTTGGTGCACAAAAGTGCACTCCTTTCCCATTGGGCCATGTGGCGCTGCGTGACTAGACGAAGCTGGGGGCTTAGAATCATTGCGGGGGGGCTAAACTGGCTTAGTTAGGCTCAATAGAGGTGATATGAGGCTCTAGGGGCCTAAAATGAGGTTGGGCACACTTTTTTGTCCCAACCGTACCAAACATTTGGGACGGTTGGTGCACAAAAGTGCGCCACCTTCTGATTGGTCCATTTTTCACTAAAAAATTGTGCGCCACCTTCTGATTGGTCCATTTTTCACTAAAAAATGACTAACTCCTTTTCCTTGTGGAGTAAATTGTCGGGTGCATAACTTGAGCTCCCGGACGTCTTTTTACACGCTTCTTTATATGAAATTGGCCTTTTGAACACAATGGTGATGGTCTCATACCTTGATTCTACCTGCAACACCCTGAAAAATAGGATTTTTCTTCGGGATTGAAGGTTGTGCATGCTTAAAATAGGTTGTGGACAGAATCGCCTAAGTCTTGTGAAAAAAGTAAGACCACCATCCTCTAGAGCTCAGAATTGGCTTTTTGTCGATATTTTGTTTAGCTCCTAACTCCTTAGGGAGCTCCCGAAGCTTGAGAGCTGTTTTCGCACTGTGTACTACTTTACCCCCCAAGACCCATTTTTGTTGAAACTACTCAAAAACTTCTGAAACTTCCCAGATTCTTCCAAAACCAATTGCACAACATTATTATCTCTTTGATACACCTCCATGATGAATTTTAGTCTTTTATTCCGCTCCTAGGGGTGCGCACCAACTTTAGGAAGACCAAAAATTAGCCTTTTCTAAGCTCCTCAAAAAGCTTGTCTTGAAGAAACTTGCCCTGGAAGTACTTGAATAGACTGGATATCCCTAAAGCACCTATGAACATGCCGACACAACGCCTTGGATTACCCAGAAGGATGGGATAGGACTGACTCGAGGGTTAAGGCGATCTGGAGGAGGGTACGGGATGACCTTTAAGCAAAATTTTTAACTCTAGGGTATAGTTGTCATGCTTTCAGGTGTGAATTTTTCCCTTGCAAAAACTCATGACAACACGATAAAACTATCCACATAACTTATTAAGTTATTAATGAATAATATAATCTTAACCCCTAAAGTACATGTTAACCAAAATGAGCCCCTTGCCCATTTTGATCAACCTTGTGCTTTCATAGCCCATGCCCCTCAAGCACTTGTCTAATTTTGTGTTTGCAACATTTTTTTTGTACCGCAGCCCGCAATACACTGCCCCAAACTATAGAATACTGGAAAATTTCATCCACTCTTTAAGGACAAATCCTAAGCCGTGGATGCTTGCGAACCTTTGCTTTGCCTCATTTATGCTAAGTCATTCTTCCACATGCTTTACTCTCTTCCTTTGCCCATTACCTTCCTCTTTTCGTGTCGTGAATTCAACTTGTGGATGCTGCGAAGTAAGCTTGAAGTTGCAAAGTTTTTGTTTATGCTGCAAAGTGTTTTCCACCTCACATTTTGCAACTTTGCAGGCTTTGTAACTTCACGCACTTTGCATCCCTCGCACTGCATACTTCGCAAGCTCTTTGCGTACAACTGCTTGGTACTATTTCATACTGCAGTATACTAGTTTCATCGTAGAAGTCCCCCGAAGCCATGCAAAATTGTACAAGGCCACAAATCACTCATGAACTTTCATATGGGCCCACACTATCTTTTCTCCATACATGAAGTGCTTAGTCAAGCCACGCCACCTATCCCTGCTTCTACCCATTTCTTCTCATGCCGCTGCAATCCTTTCTCCATTAGTTTGGTGAACCGTGCCTTACTACTTTGGTTGTATTTCAGTTCAACCATGCTTCTTCCATGTTCTTCTACTCGTGCAATGAACTTACAAAGTTTCTCTTTAATTCACGTCTCATAGTGTTGCCATGCACTCAAACTTGTTCAACTTTCTTCCAGGTTGCAGGAAGTTGTTACTGGTAGTTGATGATCAATTAATGCCTCACGTCACTCCCACAACATAGAAACTTAGCAATAGCTTTGGAACTTGTCATTATTCAAGTGGTTGTAGAAGTTAATGCTTTCACCCAACAACGAGCAAATGAATAGTAGCAAGAGTTCTCACCGCTAGAGGATCCATCAACAAACTAAGGTTCAACATTCAATGCCTGATACAAGATCTTGGATTTTCAGCATTCATGAACAATCCACCGCCCTTCTCTGATGGATCTTGACTTGCTTTGCAAGTCTCCTTCTTGCTTCTTTCTTTGTTTTTTCTTCTTTTCTTCTTTTCTTCTATAAATAACATAGTATGTTATGTTATTTAGACTCTCGACCATTTAGGAAATTTCTGCTTTGTGGCCTTTCTCTCATTGCTCTTAGTCATTTCTCCTTTCTTTAGTTGCCTTAGCCTCTATGTTGGCAATTGTCATGTGTCCAATGCCTCGCTCATATTTAATACAATTGTGCATCTTTTAGACATTGGTTGAGTTGATGTGGCTTATATCTGCTCTTCTCCTTTCTTGTGTTGATTTACCTTCTATTTAATTTATGATAAATGTGTGTGGATTATACTTGCATTTGTTTAGTTTTTTGTGTTATTTCCAAGCACAGGTGGAAGGAAGATCCCTATTTGTCTCTTGGTGCATTGCCATGCTCCCTTTCATGTTGTTTCCTTCTCCCTTTTCCCATACAAGTGTTAGAGTAGATACATAAGTCATAGCATTAGGAGTGAGATAGATGAGAACCAACTCTCTCTGGAGGTTTACTTCTCTCGCGCAAGTCCCACACTTCTGAAGCATTCCATGATGTGTTGAAAGTGAGTCGAGCTCACAACACAAACGCTTTCAACCACTAACAATACTCTAAAGAACTTAATTAGAGGTGCTTCACACATTAGATACATGTTCCAAACTAACCACTAAAAAAATAATAAAATAAAATTTGGATCAAATGATCCAACAAACATCCCTTGATCCAAAAGTGACCAAAAGATGAGATGGAGCTACATAACTTTGAAGCCATCCTACAATCCCTATTGCAACTTGCCACTTGGCCCTTTGTACATCTAGTACTGATCAATGGGTGTTGACACCATGTCTACTACTTCTTCGCAGCCTAACCTCCTATGCCCTATGCCTACTGCTTCTTTGAAGCTTGACTTGACATAAAGATGAGCATCATCTTGGGCACACTCATTTGCTCTGATCATCCATACCTGATTTGCAATGTGAGCATCATCTTGAAAATCTTCAACCAAGTCAATCCTTGCCTCGATGATAATTGGGTACTTCATGTATGGAACATATATCCCTAATGTCCCAACAACCTTGACAACTTTGCCAACACTACTAGTGCTAGCAACCCTTGTCAGCTTTACAATCATCAACAATTGATCTAAACCCAAACAATCTTTTTTCCCCCTATTAGACAAGAGGTGAGAAGTCTATGTAGCAAAAATACCGTTAGACAATTGGTTTGCTCCTCATTAATGATATCAACAAAATCTGTACAAGAAATCATAATCAAAATTGCCAAAATCACTCCCTCTATCTTTGAATTAGCAACATACTTTAGATGAGTGTCTCTGGCTCTATCAACTCGATTGATCCTGATGAACTTGCAGCCCACAAAATATTATGTGCTAAACTTTGATGGTACAAGTGGTAGAAAGGTATGGGATTAAATCCATTTTCATCGAGTAGAAAATTTTCGTTCTCAAATGCAACATACAATTAAGGTGTTGAATACAATTGAAAATGCATCTATTCTGCATTTAAAAACTGTATTTCTTCACTTTTTAGTACATTTCTCCAAGAAATTCTGAAATGGAGACTTCAAACCAACAAACCGACTATTGCGATGGTCTTGAAATGGGAAATAACCTATAAAATAAGTAGTTCGATGCCGATCTCTTTGAGAAAACCAAAATTGGCGAAAAATGGCTTGTGCACAAGCTATAACACTATAAAGACAGTTTTTTTATATCTGTCTTTTCACTTTATGGCAATGGAACACTTGACCTCCAATGCTCAATGACTTACAAACAACCTCTTGACCAAATCCTTTTAATAATTACTTAATGAGTGGTGTTGCAAACTTAAACTTGATTCAACTCTACATGCTAATTTTGGAAAATGCGCTACATACAAAATGAAATGAAAGCTATGTGAATTGAACTTGCAACCTCTTTCACATGTAACACTTTACAATAGTCTTCCTTGCCAACTCAATTTAGTCTCCACTTGAAATTAAAAGCCACAACCATTTATTTATGTTGTATATAAGCACTTTACTTGCAAAATTAACATTTCTAGCAAAATAGATTGGGAATGAACACTTGCCAATCCTGCTATACAGCCATGTAACACTTGAGATAGAAAAACTTGTTAGTAATCCTTTTGCTAGTGTGATAGAAAACTTGAAAAATATATATAAAAGTTTTACCGGCAATAAATGAAATAATATCTGACAAGGATAAGGCACTTCAACATATATGTATATATTTTTTAATACCCACTAGACTCATGCTTCCCATGGCCTTTTCAATTTTCTCAGTAGCAACCTCAGTAGTCACGCCCTTCTGACCGCTTTATATCATGTGCCCCCCAGTTGGAATGCCTCATAAACAGGTTAAAAAGCCTCAGACCAGATTTTAACATTTCCATAACAGTATAAATGCCTTTTTCAAGCCACAGAAAAAAGTGGGACACCTTTTTCGGGCAAAAACATGTCATAAAAAAGTTGAAACGCAATTGCAATGCATTTTGATACTCATTCCTATGCTTTTTGCAGGGTTATTGCACCTTTATCATGCTTCTAGGTAATTTGCAGCACCCAAATAGTTTTCAATGCTTCTCTGTTCAGACGATTACACCACACACTTCTGACGCAAAGATTACAAAATCTTCCACTCTTAGGTATCTTTTCCAACAAGTGATTTGCAATTCTTCTAGGTAGTTTGCAGCAATTTTTAACACATTTTCCAGTATCAAAGTGGTAAGTCTCAAAGTGAAGTGTTTAAGGCATTAAAAAAACATTTCTTAGGCAGCCAGACAGTCCAAATTACACCATGCCTCCAGAGCATTTACCACACCAAACTCACTTCTTCGTCTTCAAAAAAAAAAAACATGCCCAGCTCCATTTTGCCGTATATTTTCTTTGAAAAAGTGTACTCTTTTCATGTCATTTTCTCGTCAAAACAATTGCTCTAAAAAATTAGTAAGGCACATAAACTTCATCAAATCAAAGAACTTCAAAAGAAAAAACCCAGTTCAGGCAAACAAAAAAACTTCCATAGCATCAACTGTTTTCTTTAGGGGTCCACGTGGCTTTATCTTCAACAATTATCACAGCCCGCTTTCACTGTGGCTCTGATAGCACTGTTCACAATTACTGTATAGATAAATAAGTGAAAAGACTACATGATTTTATTTATCACATGAAAGCTCATACAAAGTAATATGTTTGAGTCTCTTCTACATTCTTTGTCAACCTTTAAGCTGTTGGCATATGCAAGAAGAAAGCAATCAGAGAAGGCAAATCTGCACACTGTCCAAAATGGACGCAAAGGGGTATATTTATTTAGGGAGAGTTGGTTACAAACAGTTTACAAACATTTGGTAGTTAGACGCAGGTATTACTGCATAACTGACTAAACCGGAAACAATACCAAGTTTGTCTCGAAATTTTACAAATGTTGTGAAGCTCATACGTTTAGTCATTAGATCGATAGACTTCGAAATCAGCAGTCCATCGTTGTGTTGCGGTTGTTGAATGGAGAAGGACTGGAAAAACAAGACTCTGGTCGTGTGAACAAAGGATATGGCAAGTGTCCACTTATTCTTCGTTACGTGATTCATTGATCAGTGATGAATCATCAATGGCTGAGAGTGTCAGCCCCATCTCTAGAGTGCTCGAATCAGAAAGTCGGAGAGATGGAGTGAGAAATTTGTTCCAGGCTTGTTGAGCCCGCTGGAGTCTATACAGAGACTCAGTTAGCCTGCAATCGAAGTCACCTCGACCGTGTCCTTGCAACACCATGTGGTGCTCATCCAACCTTTTTAGGAAGAGAAATGTGACCATCTGTGCAATGGAAGTTAGAACCAACTCCGAAATAGTAGGAGAAACAAACATCTCTGTCTCAATAGTGGGAGGAATAACCATCTCCACAGTAGGAGTGAGAACCAACTCCTCTGTCTCATCTATTTTCTCATTTATCCCCCTCTATTGGGAAAGGTATTTCACAACACCATGAGAAAATTGTTCATGCTCTACTGTCCTTCAAGCAAGTACCTGTACGTGAGTGGCTTGGCATGCCATCTCACCATGTACCTTCAGTGCATCTAGAATGGTGGAGTTTCCATCCACAACAAAATGTTCTTCAGAATGAGGAAATCCATCCTTGCAAGGCATGTCCACCTCCCATATATCCTGTATGGTGGAGTTGCCCTCCACACGTACATTCATGTTGATCGTAGCAGGATCAACAAGCTGATATTGGCCACCTTGCCCAATACCAAGGGCAATCATCTGTCTCCGTTTCACATCAGAAACAACACACTCCTTCCCACAAAAATTCATAGAAATATTGGGATTTTCAGTTAATTGACGAATAGATAGAAGATTCTTTTGTAAAGAAGGTACATATCCAACATTCTGTACCAATAGTGTATGAGCATTATTCAAGACAATGCGTATGTCTCCTATCCCTTCTATTGCAAGTGATTCTCCATCAACTAGTACTACTGATTCAACACATATTTGCAGTAAATGAAACATCCTAGTCCGTGTGACATGAAGTGTGTGTATGCACACGAGTCAATGATCCAACAACTAGTACCACCGTCATGCGAGCATGATGTTGTAAGACAATAAAGAGCATGCCCGTCATCCGAATCTCGTTCTTCTGCAACTACTGCCACATGTTCCTCATCACATGGCTTTTTGTTCTGTTGTGAAGGATCATACTTCCACTTCTGACAATCCTTCTTAAGGTGCCCAACCTTGTGACAGTAATAGCATGTGACCTAATACCGAGTGGAGGACTCACCAAAATGACGTCTCTACTTTCCTTTTGATTGTGTGACAAGAGCACTCTCTGATTGGTCACAACTAGATTTTGCCTGAATTGTTTGTGCTCCTTTTGCAACAAGTAGGAACTCACCTTGTCAAATGTTAGAGTTTGATTTTCAGCCATTAAATGGAGTGTCTCCACAAATGACTCATAGGAAGAAGGTAAGTTGTTCAGAACCAAAGCCACCATATCATCGTTGTCCACCTATTTGTTGATGGAAGATAACTAGTCTCGGAGATATTTCATCCGAAGTAGGTGCTGAGACAACGATCCACCTTCTTGTAACTTTACGGAAAAAACATATTCTTTAGGTATAAAATCCGACTCTTTTCTGACGTCTAATATTTCTTCCTCAAACTGATTCACAACGTGCTTGCCACAATGACATTCCACAATTTCGGTATCATATCATTCGACACCGACAACTTGAGAACTAATTGAGCCTCTTTATGATGTTTGTCATAATCCGCGAAGTTCGTAGTAGGTCTGCCTTTGCTATCCGTGATTATCTTATCACAATCATGAAATTCTACAAGTGTCATAATCTTATGGCTCCATACATTGAAATTTGTGCCCGTCAATTTTTGCATCTTCGACAGTCAAGTCTGAAATATTCGCCATTACTCACAAATTTCTGACTTGCAAACAAATTCAGAATAATAATGGAGCAATAATAACACCAGTAATGTATCTAACTATCTGGTTTGCAAAACCCACAAATATATATATATATATATGAAGTTATGCACGAATCAACACCCACGAATTCGCAGTAATTATGCACCACAAATTCCTGTGCCCTAGGTTGCAGGTAAGATATCACAATTGGAAAATTGCATTTGTGAAAAATGTATAGATAGAATGGCATCTACCCTCAAGAATGCCCTTGTGTGATATCCGTTTTGGGGATGAAATTGAAAATTACGAAAATTAGTTGAAACCCTAAAATTAACAAGTCTGATTTTAAAATCAACAAACATAAATTAAATCTGAAATTAGCAATCCACAAGGGCAACAAACTGTTTATGAAATTCAAATCCACTTTTCACCAAGAAAATCAATGAATAATGCCACAAAACAATTATTGTAGCCACGCCAATATTTATTGATCGTAAACACATGAACAGATTGAAAGAATATTTGATTTCACGGCTGGAATTAATTATTTAAAATCAGTAGCAGATTAGTCAAAATTGAGGGATATGAAAAATAGTAAACCCTTGCCAAAAATCACCAAAATGGAGATTTCAGATTAATAAAATATGCCAAATCAGATTATGAAGTGAAATATCAATAATATGCCTTCTAGGTCATCAAAGCACTCTCCAAGGTAGGTCGCTCCTTTTAGGGAAGTCTGTTCAATGCCAATAAAAATTTGAACATGAAGTATCCTCCTAAAATCTGCAATAATCTGCACTCTCAATCAATGTTGAAGTGTTTTCGTCCTCCAACAAAACCACTAGAAAGGTTTTCATCTTTCTAGGAAGTCACACAAGAGGGTTTTCGTCCTCAAGTGGAAGAACATGGAGCAACAAGCTCACAATGCCCAAATAGGAAAATGCGCCAAATCTAGATGCCCAAATGAGCTCCTCTAATCTTCTTTTATACCTTTCTTGGCGCCAAAGCCCATAAAGGTAAGGCTGACCCTTAATAAGTCAGTATAATCTTTTATTAAGCCTCGTTAAAGGCATTAAACCTAGCCGACCCACTAAGAATGGGTAATGCAAAAATAAATCATGAATATGGATGATGAAAACTGAAATATAATCCATGATCTTCCATTGTGCAATCGTTGCTTGCTAAGAAATCCCTTATTTCATATTAATTTGAAAAAGGGGGACATTACAGTCTTCCCTTCCTGAAATTGCTTGTCCTCAAGCAATTGTAAGAACCTGGATTCCAAATGAATCTCAACTGTTTCTTCTTTGACATACCTGCACATGAAGCAAACATATTATAGAAAACAAGAGTGTTTAACAATACTTTTACATCCCCCTTGTCGTGCCTTAGAAACATGACCGTTAGCCCTCTTTTGTTGCTTGATGTCACCTCATGATTTTTATTCAAGTGACGATTTCCCAATACTTTACCAAGGCTGTCCCAAAAAATTAGAATCTTCAAATCTAAAAATAACTCATCACAACCTGATTTTTTTCTTTCTTCCAACTGGAATCTTCCTTCCTCATTTTTCCACGAGGGGATGCTCTCAAACAATGAAAACATACCACTGTTCATGATTGAAAATGGCGGCCCCAAACCTGATTTTTGTAATTACAGTCTTATAATCATGGCACAACAACTAACAAACTGAATTTTCACGAAAAATGGATAGTCCACGAGTAATGTGAAGGCTGAAATTTGATTTGTATACGTTGAAAATTTATGAACAACAGACCTACAATTAAAACCAACTGATATATTGGCCGTAATCTTAAGAAAATCAGCTTTCTTATTGCCCCTCTAAATTCTGATTTCATCATAATCGCTTCTCTTTTTCCGAACTTCTCTTGGTTCTCTCAGGGAACCACAAGTTAGCAAAGCATGGAGATAAATATCAGAATTCCCCTTGAGCTTATATTTTCTTAAACATGACATGCTAGCATTCTCTTTCATCCAATTCCATAAGCAAAGAGGAAAACTGAAATTTTTAGCTTCGTCTTCTTTGAGCCTCGAGGGTTTACCCGGATTCCAAGGATGCTAGCCATCTTTGTAACTCTTCACCATCCCTCTCTTTCTCTCAATCATCACATGCGTGGCAATCCCTAACTTGAAATCCCCACTCGTGACAAAGAGTTTGTGTTGATCAGCCCAACAAAATGATAAGGAAACAATAGATCTGAAATGTGTGAGTACCTTGGACTGTCATAAAAACCCACTTTATTGCTTGGAAAATACATAGCGAGTCCTTGGCAAAGAGCCTTCTTCCCACTTTGCCCCTTATTATATGATCACCCTAACATGGTCGTGATACATAATGATGAAATAGACCTATGATCAAATAAGACATCATAGGACTTACCATGGGTTGCTTATCTGAAATTTACAGCGGGTTGAAAGAGGACTTGGACACCAATAAATGCTCTTGTCTCACGTGTGCACCTCCTAACATTGTCCCTTGGAAGATCCACTTCATCTTTCCTTATGTGTTCAGATTTTTCACCCCTTATAATCTCTTTTCCAGCTTGTTGACCCATATGCACTGCCTCGCCATGTTTTACAAGGGAGCGTCAATAATGTCATATTGTTACCAAATGGCTCAAGACAACAAAACTGAATTGAAGTAGAAGGAAGCAATGATTTTAGAACACATTCATACCTTTGTGTAGTGGCCCCACTTAGGTTAGAACCAATTAGATGATGGAGAATTAGGCCATGCTCATCCTGCTGGGGCTGAATACTATAAGAATATAACTTCTTCTATGAAAATGATGCTGTATACACTCATAAAAATCGCATTGACTGCCCTCTGCACTCTTGATTACCTTCCATTGAACCATATTAGCGCACATAATGATTTCAAAATAATTCTCCATCAATGTTTCTTTTAACCATGTGCAAGGAGTAACAATACCAAAGACTTCCTTTCTATCATATAAGAGGTCAACTGAAACCACATACCCTTGCAAGGAAATGTCTAAATGCCATTTATCATTCCACAAATTCTTTATACCCAAGCATGACATGTGATACTTAACAACTTTCCCATAATGACATAAGTGTGGCAGTGGTATAAAAGGAGATAAAATGTCATCATACCTTGAGTTGTTCCCCACATGTCTACCTTCCCATGCTGGATGAGGAGTGATCGAAACATCCTTCATTTTCCCAATCTTGTGACTCAAAATTTCTGAGTTGAAATCAACCTTCTCCTTCTCCTCAGATTCAACAAATGAAGCCTTTTTTGCCTTGGCTTCAACCATATCTCGATGGTGTTCACAAGTGGCATCTTCATAGCTTTTACCGTGCTCATGGACACCATAAATTTGCCTCTCCTTGACTGTTGTTCTGAACATATCAACAAGCTTACTGTCATCATGTTTCATTGGAGAAGGGTTTCCAACCAGCCTTTCCTCTTCCCCAACATTCTCAACACTCCTTGCTTCATTTCTGGATTCATCACATGTTAAAACATTTTCAGTATCAACCGCAAAATGAGCAATATTTACCTTATGAAGTTGATTCTTCGTGCAAGTGTCATGACTCCATCTCTTATTGTCATATGAGAATTGCTTGAGCTATTCACTTCACCCTGTTGTTCCTCGAGCTTCTCTTCATCCTTCTGCTCATGCTCCCAAGTTCCCTTAGTCTTTTTCAACATACAACCATTAGAATTCAAGGAAAAAATATTGACAATTAAAATTTCTTTACCTTCCCTTTCTCTTGGCACTTGCTTGGCCATTTCTTCTTCTTCTTGTGCTTCCTCAAGGCTGCAAGAAAAATCAATAAAGGGTTCATCTTTGGCCATGGCGGTGGATGCTTCTAAGGCTCCCAAGGGCTGCTCCCTTTTAATAACCAACTGCTGTAATAATTCTTCCTCTCTCTTTACCTTAGGGAATTAAGTATTTCCATCCTTGCATGGTGAACTTGGGGTTTTAGTCCCCTTTTCAACACTCTTTGTGGTTTCTCCTTGTTTGGCCCATGAGATGGGGCTCTTTTCCTTAAGGGTTGGGATGTTTCTCCCATTTTCCTTGTGCATGGCTCGGGGCTTAGACCAAGATCCAATGCCCACTCTATCTTTTTCCAAATTCATGAATTTTGAAAAGGTTAGGGCATCTCGAATCTTCTTCAGAAGAGCTTGATATTCCTCAAAGCAAGTTGCCACCTTGTTGACCTTTGAAACCCCAGGCCTTTGAGAATTCGAGTTTTGATACCACCGTAATATCCCTTTTGGGGACGATACTGAAAATTACGGAAATTAGCTCAAACCCCAAAATTAGCAAGTCTGATTTTAAAATGAACAAACTGAAATTAAATCTGAAATCAACAATCTACAAGGGCAGCGAATTGTTTATGAAATTCAAATCCACTTTTTACCAAGCAATTTAGTGAATAATGCCACAAAACAATTATTCTAGCCACGACAATATTTATTGATTATAAACATATCAAAAGATTGAAAGAATATCTGATTTCACGGCTGGAATTAATTATTGAAAATTAATAGCAGACTAGCCAAAACCGAGGGCTAGGAAAAATAGTAAACCCTTGCCAAAAATCACCAAAATGGAGATTCCGGCTTAATAAAATATGCCAAATCAGATTTTGAAGTGAAATATCAATAACATGCCTTCTAGGGCATCAAACCACTCTCCAAGGTAGGTCGCTCCACCTAGGAAAGGCTACCTAATGCCAATAAAAATCTGAATATTAAGTATCCTCAAATCTACAATAATCTTCACTCTCAATCAATGTTGAAGGGTTTTTCGTTCTCCAACAAAACCACTATAAGGGATTTCATCCTTCTAGGAAGCCACACAAGAGGGTTTTCGTCATCAAGTGGAAGAACATGGAGCAACAAGCTCACAATGCCCAAATAGGAAAATGCGCCAAATCTAGATGCCCAAATGAGCTCCTCTAATCTTCTTTTTTACCTTGCTTTGGCGCCAATGCTCATAAAGGTAAGGCCGATCCATAATAAGTCATAATCTTTTATTAAGCCTCATTAAAGGCACTAAACCCAACCGACCCACTAAGAATGGGTAATACAAAAATAATTCATGAATATGGATGATGAAAACTGAAATATAATCCATGATCTTCCATTGTTCAACCGTTGCTTGCTAAGGAATCCTTTATTTCAGATTAATTTGAAAATTGGGACATTACACCTTGCAACTGGGTTTTCTTTGTGTTACTGCCATTGAATTTCTGTAAAACATGACTATTATTCATGTGCCTTTTTGCCCTTATGAACTGTGAAATCTGCAACAGTTGGTCTGTAAAAAACTGTAATTTTGAAAATCCATGACTATGTATTGGCTTCGAAAATAAACCCTGCTAACTGTTATCTTTCTACAGCAAGTGAAACGAAAAATGACTGCTCTTGTCGTCGCGAATGGAGGAAAGAAACAGTGCCCTTGTAATTCGTATTTTGCCCTCGAAAACACAGTTTTTGCAACTCACGACTGTATTTTTTTTCTGTTTTCTTCACAACTTCGTGCCCCCTACTATGGATTCATCGAACTTCTAGTTCGTGCCTCTTGAAGGCTTCCCAGAATTGCTTCCTTAAAGGATGTTAAACAACCGTGAATGCTTTGATAGCAATGTTGGCATATGCAAGAAGAAAGAAATCATAGAAGGCAAATCTGCACACTGTCCAGAATGGATGCAGCAGGGTATATTTATTTAGAATGAGGTGGTTACAAACAGCTTACAAACAATTGGTAGTTAGAGGCATGTATAACTGCTTAACTGATCAGGAACACTATAAAATGCATTTATATTTTAACATAAGCAAGCTTTCACATACGGGACCCAATCGTCCAAAGGGCCCAACTAACTTTCTATCTGTAAAATTATTCACACAACTTATTAAGTTATTAATGAACAATATCAACTGTAAGAGTACTCTAAAGAACTTTATTAATTCTAAGGGGGCGTCTCATGCATGAGGCATGCCCTGAACTAACCACTAACAAAATCGTAAAATAGAATTGGGATCACATGACCCAGCACAGTTTTCAAGGTGTACTTGGATACAGAACAAAATCTACAGTGATGCATGAGGAACTCTTTCAAGGCACAGTAGAACCACATCATTTGGTAATTCTGATAAAATACCAAAATAATTGCGTTTGTACCAAGTAGTTCATTGTGCTTTGCTGAAATCCCTTTATGAGGAAACCTAGATACCATCTTTCAAAGGCCTTGGCTTATCCAAGGGGCCCCACATGCTTGCCAGGAGGAAATCATTCCAGCCCTAAACTGAAGAACTTTTTGCAAGAATAAACCTAGGTTTTATGAGGTGCAAGGGATCAGACTTAAAGGTTAGGATGCCCTCATTGGCTATAAGAAGCCTGCAGCTGTTTTGGCTTCGCAATAAGTTATAACAATGACCAAAGCTGATCATATTGGATCTCAATGTTAAAGCCAAAGCCTCATCTATTCTTGTTCTTAATTGCCAGGATGAAATAGCTTTTTGTTAAAAGGATTCAAATACATTGAACCCTTATCTCTTTTGGTCTATTTGTAGTTGCTACTGACCCAGGGACAATCCCTTCACCAAGGCTTTGTTTTCAGCTATGCTCTTTGTTGCTTTGGGAGTACTTCGTTGCCAGCTGCATCTTTGCTAGTATAATTCCTTGTAAATACCCCCAGCTCCCACTAACTTGGAGAGGCACTGTATTATTCCTCTTTGGCTTGCACCCTCATTGAGCAATTCATACTGGCCTATTAACAGAAGTTTTACATGCTAGCCGTACAAGCAGTGTGACGCATCATTCTACTAAAAATTAAAATATTACTGTTTCTCAACTTTTTCATGTTCTGAATTAAATGCGTGAAGGAATCATAAAATAGACATTAGATAATCAGGCAATTTTTTTTTTTTGGAATTGGTGGTGTATAGTTGTCTCGAGTCTATAGTAGATGCATATTTGCCTTTATAAGATTTTCAGACTCGATGGATTTCCCTCTTGTTGAGGTTGTCCTTATACAAATGGAGTAGCTGGTAGACATTATTGATTTTCTTTAATTTATTTTTGGAAATAAAGAAAGTGTTTACAAGGCATTACTATAGAATTCAATTTGTTATTTTTATCAAATTGATGCTTGTTTTGAGCAGGTTCAGTCCTGAAGCACTGAGTATTCAATTTTCAAAGGGTCTCCTTGGTTGGTTTGCTCAAGTGTTACTGTTGAAATTGTCACTTTATGCACTTGGCAGTGGAGAAGCTCCGATTTTAGACATTGTTTCATATGGGGGATATGCTTTTGTAGGCATAGCTCTTTCTGTTTTGGGACGCATACTCTGGAGTTATTCATACTACGTTATAATGCCCTGGACATGCCTGTGCATGGGAATTTTCTTGGTTAAAACTATGAAAAGAGTCTTATTTGCTGAGGTTAGGAGTTATGATAGAGATTCCAGCAGGCACCACTACCTTCTGCTTTTCATGGCAATTGCTCAATTTCCGTTGTTCCTATGGCTTGGATACACCTTTGCCTGATTCAATTTTGGATTGCTTTTATGTAAATTAGTGTCATTTCTCACTCTATCTAGAGCATTTTTTTTCAGCCACAGGCTTTGAAATTTCCGGTGATATCTTCTAGCCATCCACATGAAAATAGAAACCTGCTAAATGTCATTGTGTACCAATGTTTTACAGGTATACAACATTCCCGTGGGAATTCACATTCTTGAGATGTGCTTGTCATACATTATAGTGATCTCTCAAATTGTTGTGGAAGTGTAATGCATCTTGGAATACACCAGAGGCTATGTGGCTGATACTTCTGGGAATACTAATTTTGTTTGTCAGTTCTCTGGGGGTAAAAGAAAATGCTTGAATATTGTATCCAATGGAAAATTCCACATTTGAGAGATGGATGACTGTATGTTTCATTTGAAAATCAAAGTAAGAGCATTATTTACTTTTCTTGCTTGGTTTGTACCCTTTCGAGTTCAAACTCCTACGAAGTCATTTAAAGCTCTCAGCTTGCCGTGGTTTGAATCTGGCAGTGCTTTGCCTCTACAAATCAACCTGTAGCCCAACTGACCATAAGTATTCTTTGTTGCTATTTCACTGTATACGAAATACTTAGTTTGCATTAACTCTACTTCCTGACATTTGATCTTTCTTTTATGGCCTAGCTAAATCACTATTCACATTAAATTATTGTGCAATGAATGACTAATCTATATGTACATTTTAATCCCATAGCTCATTTCATTCAACAATTGGTCATTCGAATATTTATTTGTTTGAACTGGATATGTTTACATATTATGATTGTTGCAAGTAAATTTTTGAAGAAGATCACTATATTTTAATGTTTTGTCCAAGTGTAATTTCAAATTAGTTATCAAGATCTATAATTAAAAATTAACGGTTTTCATTGTTTTAAAACAATAAGTAACTATTTGTGAGTGTCCATGAAATTGATACTTTGGGATAGTTTTACTTTTACCATCATGACACATACCAGGTAGTGTCCAATGGAAGAAAAACAAATGGGTGAAATTGGGATCTATCATCGGCATTGTAGAAATAATTTTAGTGGCTAATATTTTCTCTATTACATAATTTCTCTCTTTTTCCTCAAAAATGTATTTGTATTTGTATTTTTGAAAAATTTAAAGAGAAAGATTTGTTTCAATGTCCCTTATCTATACACCCCTTGTCAATATAAGGGTGTAGACACCAAAATTGGCAAAAAATAAAATAAAATCATTATTATATCATGTTTTTAGCAAACATAACATATGGGTCTTAAAATATGAAATTAGAGCTAGTGGTGCAAGTCTTTGATGTTTTACTTTCATATTGTTTGATTGTCTTTTGATTTTTGACTTATTCGGCTCTTTTAGGTCTTTTTATGTCGTGTCACATAGATATCTTACAATTCATTGATTTTTGTTGACTTTGGTATGAGATTGTACAATTTGGTCTAGACCATCCATGGTATAGTCTCAAGGCATATGATTATGTCCCCTTTGCCTTTTGGATCTTTTTTACCGGTTGTGCCTGTTTGATACTTTTTATTCTTTTGCATCCTATGTTTTGAAAACAACGTTGTGCACCACGAGGTTCAAAGTATATATATATATATATATACACACAAGTTACCATTACACATTTATTATCTAGCAAACACTTATGTATCTACTATCTATGAGATATGAAGGAGTAAAGAACTGATATAACATTGCATAAAATATTACAAATGAGACAAAATTCTCATTTCTCTATTTGCATACATGTGTTTCAATTGGGGTAAGTAATTAGTTTGCTATTGGCGTGGAAGCATGGAGACAATGAGGTTAAGGGTTTAGTTATTTGCATTGTATAATGCACTAGGAGAACTATGTGGAGTTTGAAATATAGTATAGCACTTGGTGAATCACAAATGGGGAGACTGTTGAGGTTAGTCCAACTCAAGCAGTTCATATTTTATTTTTGTCATTTAATGTGTGTTTTGAAGTTCTTTGTAGGAAGCTAGGGTTTTTCATAAGTACATTTCCAAATGCAAGGGTTACATTGAATATAAATATCTCAAGACATGACACATGCAAAGGAAACATGACATAGGAAAACTTAGAATCACACTAATTACAAGTTCAAAATCATACAAATATGTACCATAGTAGAGAATATTCTTGTTCCTATTTGTATGGTCTTGTTTCTAAAGTTTCAAGTAGACATGTATTAGTGGTTTCAGTTCACACTGAATATTTTAGATTCCACTAACGACACAGTTAGAAGTCACCCTAAACCAACTATGTCACTTCTCAAACTCTAATTGCACTCTTAATTGCTTTATTGATGTATTGTGCTTACGATGCCCTAGTTTTTATTATGTAAACTTTGTTTAATTAATTTAGGGTTGAAACATTGGTGAGCCCATTGTTTGTTTGATCCCTTAATCTAGTTTGAGTTTAGATTGTTTATCCTAGTTAGGCCTTTTTTGCAAACCCCAATGGTTGTACACACCAAAAAGTGTAGGAGCTTATTGTGTGCATTCGACTTCTCGTGAATCTAGGTCAAGGTAGTTGACGTAGTGGATGATGGGACGATGTTGGACGGGGGTTATGAAAAGTGTGAGGATGGTACGAGTCAGGGTGTGGGAACATGCAAACAAAAAAAAATCTTTGTCGATATTTTCGAGTGAGCAAGACCAACTCGTCGAGGGCAAGGATATTCCTACGGACTTGATTATGGTGGATAGTACGGTCGAAAATGCTAGCGACACAAAGCCCCAGGTCTATGACTTGATCAGTGAAAGGGGGGATGTGTGGTTGCACTACTTGGGTGAAATGGTTGTTTGAGGCATGTCGGCCTAGATCACGTAGGGTCATGTGATGGTGGATGGTGGACAAGCTGAGAAGACTCAAATATCTAATGGTAACATGTGTCTAATGAGGTGTTGGATATGGTTGTTGCCTTGCAGGGCTTCAATGTCAAGAACAACTAATTGTAGAATAATGTGCGAGGGAGATGGTGAGAGACGAAATACCTCTTGCCCGAGCTTAGACAATATATCGTCCTAGATATTTTGTTGTATAGTGGAGCGAGAATGCGAGGAAACTGTCCAACTCTTCCTAGGAATATCTAGCTATCCAGAGTCATCTTCAGTGGAGGGGAAACAATTGTTGTGGTGCTTGTTGTAACTTAGAGCAAAGCACAACGAGAACTTGTGATGAAGGTTGTGTTAAGGTGGTCTTAGGCTAAAGCCGAAGCCTTAGGGAAGTCTTGTGATGTTTTTTGATTAAAAATATTACTTGTCTTGCAGATCAATAAGCGTAATTGTTTGGCTTGTAATGTTTTCTTGCACTCAAAATAACATGACTATGTATGTATTTGTTACAAGCTTGAGTGCGGATGTTTCAAAGCTTGTTTAGGTCTATAAGTTGTCTTCTGTGTATGTTTAACTCAAGTTTAAGGTTGATGTTTGTATTTGGTTTGTTTAGATCACACACAAATTGTTTGAAACACGTTTAAAGGTCAAATTTCATATTTTTGCACAAGAATTGTAACAACTAATTCTCCGACTGTATTACTTGATTTGATAGGAATGTAAACAAACAATAGTTTTGGTATTTTCTAAGTTTTACAAAGTGCTATAAATGTATGAAATGAAGTGACCTACATTGGCAAGCTAAGGATCTTTTTACTGAATTAAAATGTGTCACAAAGTAAATAAATGACAACAAGAGTATCCCTAGAGAGGCTATTGTTTTCAATTCTAATTTTTTTATGTTGTTTTATTAAAATCTTCCCATTTAAACACTGATTTGGAAAGCAAAGTTGTGTGAACTTAGATCTATGATTTAAACTCAATTTGGTCTACTTTGAAATTGAATTTACCTTAATTTATGGATGAATGAAAACCTAAATCTGATAATCAAAACTATGTTTTTTGAAATCTTCGTGTTTTTAATATAAGTCTCTAAAATTAAACTCCTCTAAATCTAACCAACAATCAAGTTTTCTATTCTAAACCTAGAGTCTGATCCCAAAGATGGGAGAAACTTAGAACAAGAGGATTTAAATCCTTTAATCTACCAATGAATTTAAACAAAACAAATCTAATTTAATCTCTTTATTGCTTTTTTTTAGGTTTTTCTAATTAATATCTAAAAAAGGAAATTAAATCTAGTTTAATGATGCAAATAAACAAACTTGGCTTTAGATTCAACCTCTTTCTGTGATTGAAATGAGGTTGATCTAAACCTTGTATGCTTATACCTTCAACAAACTACTCCATTTGAGCTTATTAAAACTGGTTTTGTGGTTGATGTATTCAGTCAAGGAGAAAAAGGAGCTTGATGCACTTTGGAAGAGGAATAAATAATTGATTTGTGGTTGGTTCAAGGGGAGACAAAAATTAGGTATGAAGGTCCTTGTGTTCTCTTTTGAGTAGCAAAAAAAACACAATTCTCAGGGTGCTTAGTACTCGAAGCATCTCCTTTAGGATTGGTTTCTCTCTCTGGATCAACAAAACAACAAAAACAAACACTCTCTGGCAAAGATAGTTTCAAAATTTTTGGGGGGCAACAAATGAGGGTACAATTTTGTTTAATAGCCAACCTCTAAGTGTTCTCAATCCTAAGTTGATATCAAAACTAAATTTGTGGCTTAGATTGAATCACTTAGGGAGTAAACTCAAGTGCTAGGGGGTAGGAGGAATGAACTAGGTGTTAAAAACAAGGTGAAACACTTGCATGGGTAAAAAAGGGATGGAAATTCATGCATAACAAGTGGAGTTGAACTTAAATTGCAAATGTAATGTAACCGTTGGTTCCTATATTTGGCGGTTACGAAACCATCGCGACAATTGACAAAATTGCTGGTGAGTGTGACAAAACCGTTGCATCAGTTATGAAACTGTTGTGACAGGGGACATAACCGTTGCAGCAGTTGCACAACTACCACCCCAACTACATCCTAGATAGGGAAAAAGGGTGCAAAGAGATGGAGCAAAAAGAAACCAAAGTTTTGGGAGAGCTTGAGAGGGATAAAAAGAGGTGTAATGGGGGCTGAAGGGTCGACAGGGAGATAATTATTGGATTTGAGCATTTAAAACATCTCGTAATGTTTGTGGAGATCCTTGTCATCATCATTGGGTTTTCCCTTGTAAAGGAGAGAACCCCTAAGTGGGAGAGTTAAGCCAATTTGTGGTTTTTTTTCGCAAGAAAGAGTAAATTGAAGGCCGAGTTCCTGTTACATAGATTTCCTAAAGATTAGATTGAGACTTGCATACATATGAAGAAGGGGACAATCTTCCAATAATGGAAGTGCATCTAGAAAGAATGCAAAACATCCCAAAGGAAGAGATAACACATTTAACCCTTGTTAGACTTATACAAAGGGCAGTCCTAAAAGGTATGGCAATTATAAATACTCCAATGTTTTCTTCAATTATGAGAAGAATGGCCAGGTAACACATAAATTTTGGTAAATGTTTCCATGTTCATTTTGTGGAATGAATAACCATTATGTGGCCGCGTGTTGGAAGAGAAAGTCCATACAAAGGAAGCCCATGCTCTTCAAGGAGAATCAACCTATTTGTAAAGACTACTCTCCAAGTCAAGATATGGAGAATGGCAAAAAGGGCTTACTACCCAAAAGAATGGACATGCCTTTTGCACTCATTGTAATATGAGTGACCATTGGGTTGGTAAGCGTTGTAATCTTCATCCTAATACTGGGAAGTGATTTAATCTAATTTGTATTAAACCTTATTTCAGAGTAACTTAATGTACTAAATGATATTCAGATGATTAAATACATCAATATGCAAGCAATCAACATTCAACAATGTAAAATCTTAAGCAAATGAGAGAGTGCTGATGACTTAGCTGATCGAGACTGTGTATCTGCTGGAGTAGGTTGAAAACATTTTCAAAATGGCTCGTCGAGAGTTTAGAAACTCAGAAATGTACAGGGCAGAAGAACCCGCAGGAGGGTATGAGAGCCCTAGGCGCTAATGACTGATATTGATGCCATGTCTGCTAAAATGTTCAGGTTATGATCTATTCTGAGTCGGAAGACCTTAGTTGTTATTCGCTCTTTGTCGCTCCGGTTTCGCTGTTAGATCGCCAATCACATCTGTAACTTACAAAACAAACGACTACCTACACATGTGCACAAACCACATCAAATTTAATAAAAACGATGTAGAATGGGGAGTCGAACTGACCTCAATGGTCTCCCGAACAATGAACTTACGACCGAGCACTGCACTACATCTTCGACTTTATGTAGTTCTATGTATGTGTGTGTATCCTTGTCCCATGCACTAGGTTGCCCTTGTACAAGTTGTACTATGATAGTGAGCTAGATCTAGATTGTCCCGAATATGCAAAATGTGTGTGATGGAATATAATAAGGGTAAGTGCACCAAGTTGCGGGGCCAAAAAGTGGACAAAAAACCGAAAATAGACAAAACTCGTACGCGTTATATTATAACGTGATTGCATTATGTTTTTCTAGGTTTGGGAATTACCAAGGCTATAACGCGTACGTGTTATGTCTGTTATAAATAAAAAAAGAAACCCAAGCCTTTATCATTCTAACTCCCTCAGACGTAAGTTTCAGAGCTTAACTGTGCCCTCATGTTTTGTCATTCAGCTAGATCTCAAGATGAAACAATCGTCTTTGAATTGCCGGGAAGATCTGAATCAATGATGGTGCCACAGAAAAGAGGTAGGCATAATTCTTTTCTCAAAATTGCATTGAAATTTGGTAATTATAGAGTAGAATTTGAATTGAATACATTTTTTTATTGTTACAGTTAGAGGTCGAAGGAATCAACCACAACCAAACCCTACTATTCTTGTCATCCCTCCCAACCCTTCCATAGTTGCTCAACATCCCCTAGGCAGTCAAGAAGATTTAACAACCCACATGGTTGAAAAAAAAATTGAAATTGAGGATTTAATCAAAAGAATGAGGAATTCACAATCTACAAAACCCCACTACGCCTCTCTTGCAAGCACATTAGAGGCATTAATGACTCAAGTTGACGTGAAAACGGGGCAAATTGATCGTTGGACATTTTACAAAGAGGGTTGTAGGGTTTATTATTCCAACAAATTGTCATATGTGGATGTAAAGAAAAAATAAATTACAAAAGACCTCATATTCATGGTCTTAAAAACATGTTGAAAACATATATAAAATCAATTTTGAAAAAAGAATTCTTTGCATTTATAGGTTTAGCTGCTGGCGAGTCTTCAGCGGAAGAGGACTCGTAGCATGAACACAAATGATCCGAATTCATCTCATAGATCTCCATCTTCGTTTAAGGGAGGGCCTTCTTCCAGTAAGACCAAGAGAGGGATAAATTTTGATGATTAGGAAAAATGTATATGTCTTACATGACATTTTTTGGTATGCCTATGTGCATGACATTGTATGTATGCCTATACGACATTTGAACTTGATAGTATATGACCTATTCGGGCATTTTTTATATTTATTGTGCATGTTAATACTATTTGGAACTCGAAATTTTTGTATGAGACCTTACATTTCTGAAATTATTTTTGTATGAAACTAATATGATGTGCACTTGACTATATTTAACACATTATGGATTAATTTTTCATTTATTGGTGATGTACATATACTAGCATTTTTAATGTATAATATGCATCAAATTTTGGAAATCAATATTTATATATAATGTATTTACATATAAAGAGTTACCTAATCTGAGTAATTATTCTTTTAATTTATCAATGTGTATTTACCTTACCTACGCTTCTTCTTGCTCACAGTCTCTTTGTATTGGTTTCTATCTTATCATGCACATACTGCATTCTTTAATGCTTCTTGGACTATCTTGATTGTTGGGCTTAAGAACACAATGTTTCCAACTTGCTCTTACTTACTTACACCAAACCCCTGCTTTGAATTATCAATGAATGGAAGGTCACTAAGCCATAGGCCAACTGACTCCCATTCAGAACTAAATAAGAAAGATTTACTAGGCGATTGATAACCCCTATGTGTTCTTAGCCAACCCCATGTTGCTATGATGGTAATTTCCATGTCGCTTGAGGCCTTGGAATATTACCAACAACAGAGTTCGTAATGGTATTATGGTGGGATGAGGATTCAATCTAGAGGATTGTATTCATATTCGGTGTATCACCGTCGAAGAGGGTAGCTCCCCTGTCAAATTCTTTATCAGTATGACGTGGAAGATGAGAAAAGAAAATGAAAGTTGGATAATTAAATTTCATGGGTAATTAGTACTATCAACAAGACTAATATGGCTTCCCACTTCCCTGTCAATGTAATCACTGTACCTTGAAAAAGACAGCGAGAGTGAGATTGAGAAAATAAATGGTAGCTCTTGGCACCAAACAAACTACGCCAACATGTTCGAGTGTCATGGTAAATGCTTGTGGAGGCTCCATTTTTGTGCAGGACGATGCCGTTGGTTCCGGGCTACTTCGTCCAGATGTAGTCCCTTAAGAGCCCAGGGGCCAAAAAATGATATAACTTCAAGGGGTAATATCTCGGTCTCCGTGGCACCTAAAGACATCTCATTTGATCCTACACCTCCATGTAGGGAGACTCTACAAAATCCTATCCCGGTTTATTTCATCTCTTTTCGGTGCTCTCATTGTCCTATTGTTTGCAAACGCGTGAAAAATGTAGTTTAAGTCAGTTTAAGGCTGCCAGACGCTATATTTTGCAAATGGTAGCTCGTGGGACCAAACCGTCTATTCCAACATGTTTGGATGACCTGGTGAACGCTAGTGGAGGCTTCTTTTCGGTTCCCTACGCTCCTCGTGCTTCCGGGCTACTTTGTCTGGGTGTAGTCCCTTAAGAGCCCTGAGACACAAAAATAATATAATTTTTATGGGTAATTACTCGAACTCTGTAGCACCTAGATATGTCTCGTCAGATCATACATCTCTACGTAGGGACCCTCTACAAAATCCTATCTCAGTTTTTTCCATCTCCTTTTGGTGCTCTTGTTGTCCTATTGTTTGCAAACACGTGAAATAATGTAGTTTTAGTTGGTGTAAGGCTGCCAGAGGTTATATTTTGCAAATGATAGCTCATGGGACCGAGCTGTCTGTGCCAACATGTTCAGGTGGTCTAGTGAACGCTAGTGGAGGCTTAGTTTCGGTTCCCTACACTCCCCGTGATTCTGGGCTACCTTGTCCGAGCGTAGTCCGTTAAGAGCCCTGAGACCAAAAACCCGTATAATTTTGATGGGTGATTACTCGGATTTCGTGGCACCTAGAGATGTATCATCAGATTCTACACCTCCGCGTTGGGACCCTCTACGAAAATTTATCTTGGTTTTTTCCATCTCCTTTCTCTATTCTCGATGTCCTATTGTTTGCAAACATGCGAAATAGTGTAGTTTAAGTTAGTGTAAGGATGTCATATGCTATATTTTGCAAACGGTAGCTCGTGGGACAAAACCATCTACGCCAAAATGTTTGGATGGCATGGTGAATGCTAATGGAAGTGTTGTTTCGGTTCCCTATGCTCCTCGTGCTTTTGGGCTATCTCGTCTGAGCGTAGTCCCTTAAGAGCCCTGAGACCAAAAAACTGTTTAACTTCGACGGGTGATTTCTTGGACTTCATCAAACTTAGAGATGTCCCGTCAGATCCACATCTCCACCTAGGGAACCTCTACAAAATTCTATGCTGGTTTATTCCATCTCGTTTCCGTGCTCTTGTTGTCCTATTGTTTGTAAACACACGAAATAATGTAGTTTGAGTCAGTGTAAGGCTGTTAGACACTATATTTTGCAAACGGTAGCTCATGGGACCGAACCGTCTGTGCCACCACGTTTGGATGGTATGGTGAACGCTATTAAATATTTCATTTTGGTTCCCTATGCTCCCTGTGCTTTTGAGCTACCATGTCTGGGTGTAGTCTCTTAAGAGCCCTAAGACCAAAAAACAGTATAAATTTGACGGGTGATTACTTGGACCCTGTGGCACCTAGAGATGTCTCGTTAGATCCTACACCTCTATGTAGGGACCTTATACGAAATCCTATCTTAGTTTTTTCCATCTCCTTTCGGTGTTCTCGTTGTCCTATTGTTTGCAAACATGCGAAATAGTGTAGTTTGAGTCAGTGTAAGGTTGCCAGACGTTATATTTTGCAAACGGTAGCTTGTGTGACCGAACCGTCTATGCCAACACATTCGGATGACATGGTGAACATTAGTGGAGGCTTCATTTCGGTTCCCTACGCTCCCCATACTTTCGGGCTACCTCATCCGGGCATAGTCCCTTCAGAGCATTGAGACCAAAAAATTATATAACTTCGACGGGTGATTTCTCAGACTATGTGGCACCTAGAGATGTCTTGTCAGATCCTACACCTCCACATAGGGGCCTTCTACAAAATCCTATCTCATTTTTGTGCATATCCTTTCGGTGTTCTCGTTGTCCCATTGTTTGCAAACACGCAAAATAGTGTAGTTTGAGTTAGTGTAAGACTGCTAGACGCTATATTTTACAAACGGTAGCTCGTGGGACCGAACCATCTATACCAACACATTCGGATGGCTTGGTGAACACTAGTGGAGGCTTCATTTCAATTCCTTATGCTCCCTGTGCTTCCAAGCTACCTCGTCCGGGCGTAGTCCCTTAAGAGCCCTAAGACCAAAAAACCGTATAACTTCGACGGGTGATTACTTGGACTCAGCGAAACCTAGAGATGTCTTGTCAGATCCTACACATCAACCTAAGGAACCTCTACGAAATCCTATACTAGTTCATTCCATCTCCTTTCGGCGCTCTCGCTGTCCTATTGTTTGCAAACACACAAAATAGTGTAGTTTGAGTCAGTGTAAGGCTGTCAAACGCTATATTTTGCAAACGGTAGCTCGTAGGACCGAACGATATGCGCCACACGTTTGGATGGCCTGGTGAATGCTAGTGGAGGCTTTGTTTCAGTTCCCTATGCTCCTCATGCTTCCGGGCTACTCTTAAGAGACTTGAAACCAAAAAACCGTATAACTTCGACAAGTGATTACTCAGAATCTGTGGCACCTAGAGATGTCTCGTCAGATATTAAACCTCTGTGTAAAGACCCTCTATGAAATCCTATCTCACTTTATTCCATATCCTTTCGGTGCTCTCGCTGTCCTATTTTTTGCAAACAACGAAATAGTGTAGTTTGAGTCAGTGTAAGGCTGTCAGACACTATATTTTGCAAACGCTAGCTCATGGGACTGAACCGTCTGTGTCAACACATTTGGATGGCCTGGTGAACACTGGTGGAGGTCTTGTTGTGGTTCCCTACGCTCCCCGTGCTTTCAGGCTACCTCGTTTGAGCATAGTCCCTTAAGAGCCTTGAGACCAAAAAACTGTATAACTTCGACGGGTGATTACTCAGACTCTGTGGCACCTAGATATGTCTTGTCAGATCCTACACCTCTACTTAGGGAACCTCTAAAAAATTGTATACTGGTTTATTCCATCTCCTTTTGGTGCTCTCGTTGCTCGAAGTGAAGGAATGCATTTCGTAAGAAATTACAGACAAATTTGTTTTCTTTTTCTGTTAATTCCTACTAAATCTAGCCTTGCTATTGCATCCTGATAAAAGCAAGCTCCTAAGAGCCGAGGGATATTTTAAAATTTTCATACAAGCATGGGGAGTTCTCTTAAATAATAACAGAAAGGAAATCTATGCCGATATGAGAAAAAACCAATAAGGGAACAACCCCACCTTCCGCTAACCGAATTCCACAAGCACTGCCATAATCATTGGCATGTTCAACAATCTAAAAGGGAATAATTCTTCAAGTGTGGATTCCTTTCTTGAAACTTCCATATTCGATGACCACAACAAGAACCATAACTAGAAACAGGATCAGGAACACGACCTAGACTGGAAATTTGAGAGGATTTCTGAGGTTCAATTTTATTTTCCAAGATGCATTACTCCAATGTTTGAGAATGTTTCTCCGGATGCAACGACCTTCTGATTCAGACACTCGATGACCTCTAAATTTGTATCACTTCAAGTTGTTTGGAAATCACATCACACCCTTCTCTAGCCTTGTTGACCACCCCTATCTTTTTGAAGGTGCTTTTGAAAGCATCCATGGGAAATCACATCACACCCTTCTCTAGCATTGATGACTACCCCTATCTTTTTGAAGGCGCTTTTATAAGCATCCATGGGCGTAGTCCCTTAAGAGCCTCAAGACCAAAAAGGTTATAACTTCGTCGAGCAATATATCAGACTCCATGGCACCTGGAGGGGTCTTGTCAGATTCTACACCTCCACGTTGGTACCCTCTACGAAAGCCCATCTATATTTTCTGCATCTCCATTCGCTCCTATCGCTATCATGTTATATGCAAAAACACCAAATAGTCTAGTTTGAGTCAATGTAAGGTTGTCCATTGCCAATCACGTGAATAATATAAGTGGTTCATACAATATAGGTGGTGAAATGAGAATTTTAATAAGATATTTTTACAATATAGGTGGTGAAATGAGAATTTACATTTTTTGTTCCTTTCTAACATTTAATTTCTCTTAGCTTCACTTGGCTTTGAGAATAATAAATTCTCTACTGACAGTGCCAACCACGTGAAGGTGGAAACTTTTTTCGCACCACTAATCTACATAAACATGCTAGTAAACAATTAAATAAAATTTTAAATCATACAAAATTTAAACAAAATCATTAAAGTAAATATTTAAATTAAATTTATGAAGAACAAAACTTTGCAAATTCAATCCAATGAACCGAAAGGATCAATTCTACTCTTGATAGTAGCAATAATTGCTTCATGATTTTATTCACAAACCTTCCACAGATTCTTGTTTAATGGCCTACCTCAATATTTGATCAATTTAATATTTGTTGCAAGAACCAAATGTGAATAGTGAAGTATCTTTCGATGTATTTCATAGTCTTCAAACAACCAAGTGTTTGATTTTTTGATAGGATATCGTCGAAGCCAAGTGTAGTGCCCACTTCCCTTTGACACCTTTTGATGTTGATCATGACACTGTTGACTATATTATGGACATTATTATAGTTTTGATTTAGTAGGATGTTAGATATTTGATCATGGATTATTGTTGACTTTGATTCTTATATGATGCATGATGATTATTAGAGACACTTTATATGTTGATGATATTATACTGTTGGACATGACTATATGATAGATGTTGTTCGGACTTGTGATATTTGGATATTGTGAGTAGCCATAGGAATGGAAAATTATTGAATGATGATATAGCTGTTGATAAAACTATAATGATATTGTTAGATTTCTTTGATGTTGTTGTGATTCATATATCTAGATGATTTTGGAAATTTAATTATATTTATATTATTTTAGACGTTCTGATATGGCCACGAGGCCGAATGAGGTATTTCTGTTTTGCAGGTTAAAATATCACAACAAACATTGGGGGATTGGAGACCAACAACATTGAAATTCTAGATGAATTCAACAAGGTCACAATGGCAACTAGTTTTGTTTGTGTGTGTGTTTGTTAGTGTTAAGGATTCCCATGGGGGGATCACCTTTAAATGTGACCAAGGGATTTTATGTATTTATTTTATTTTTGGTCCCTTTTTGTTTAATTTTTGCATGTGTTTTATGTGGTGCACTTACCCCTTTCATTATTTATTTTAATAGGTGTAAATTTTGTGAGTAATCATATTGTTTAGTTAATTAATTAAAAGATGTCATAAGAATGTAATTAATAGAGTTGTTGACCATGTTTTAAAGTGTTGTAAGAATGTGTAAGTAATGTGTAAGTGACTTTGTAAGTGATGTGTAAGTTAACTTTTGAGTGTGAAACACTCCACCTTCTTGGAAATTTGAATTTGTCCTTGGAGGCTGATTTTGGAGGCTTGTGGGACAAGTTAAACTTGTCCCATGCCTCTTAAATCTACATACCAACCTTGCCCATGGTTGGAGGGTTAAATTTATACTTTTATAATGCATTTTGGGAAGAAAAATTGTAGGTTTTAATTGCACTTTTCTTACTTAATTTAATTTCAGTCCTTATGCGGTATGGACTTGTTTGAGTGTGTAAGTAAATTTGTCATATTATTCACCCACTTATTTATTATGTATTGGAGAATGAAGTTGACTTTGTGTTGGAGTTGAGGATGTGTGAAGTGGCATCCTACATGGATCCACCTCATCCTCTTCTCTTCCCTCCTCTATAAAATTTGAATTCCTTGTCTTGTTTTGGGTTGCTCACTTTTGGGGAGACTTCATTTTGGGTGAATTTTCTTGCTGTTGGGAGCTCTTTCTTAAAGGAGTTTTTGGAATATTGTTGCATGCTTGTGTTAGGTTGATTTTTGGATTGCTTGCATTGGAAGGAGCTTGCTGTTTTGAGCTAGGAACAACTCCATCATGGAGAGGTAAGAGCTTAGCTTTTGAAATGCTCTTCTTTTATTTATGTAAATGTTCTTGTGTGAATGTTTTAGTATATATTTTAGACTGTTGGGTAGATGGCCTAGGAATGGTGTAGGAGAAGACTATGGGGTTATTTTGTGGGAGACACAAGTGGTTTTAGGGAGGTATAAGGGTGGAGGGAGTTGAGAATTTGGGTTCCACCTTACAAAGAAATAACTTGCATTTATTTACTCGTTATGGGGTGCCATAAGAGGTTGGGGAGATAAGAAAATGTGAGGAAGAAGGGTACTTGGGGGAGGCATAAGGGCATGACAGAGTCTGAAATGATATTCATATATATATATATTTGGTGGGTTGTACTCAGGTGGTGATACCCATTTTTTCCCTTGGGAGGCATAAGCAACATCCCCCATAGCTTCTTGCTCATTTGGCTTGCTTCATGAAGCCTTAGTATTGTTTGTCATGTGTTAATGTAGTTGTAAAAGTACATTATGTTTTAGACTGTGTTTTATTGTGAAAATGCTGTGTGTATGTTTTGTGGAAGCCTGTTGTTGCCATGAGTTGAATCACATCTTTTATTGCATTATGGTTGGGGCTCGGGGGCCAATGAAGAAGGATAGATTTTCCTTTCATTCGATGTCTTGGTTGAGTGGAGAGTGTTGCCTTTCCCCTGCCTTTGTTTTGATCAAAATTGGAAGAAAGAGAAGAATGCATGTTGCTGTTCTGGAGCTGAGAAAAGACAGTTTGACAGTCCCTTGTGAAATGAAATCTCATTGTAACCTTTCCCACTTGAAGTGGATGACCTTGTAAATGTTTGTAATGGAAATATGTTGTACTGATTTGCAAGTGAAATTTGAAATGTAAAAGAGTTATACTCTGTATTATGTTTTGGAAAGAATGTGAAAGAATGATACTGTTTTGTATACTATATTTTGAAATTAAATGGAAAGGAGTTTGTATGAGTTTCATTGGAAATTTGTGTTTATCATGCACTATGAAGTCCCTATTTTGAAAATGGAAATGTGAAACACGGGAAAAGGAAATGTATTATTCTACCCCGTGTCAATAAATGATTTTTGGAAGGAATAAAATAAAGAAGTTGTACAGTTGTCTATTGGAACCAACAAATGAATGTAATGATTTTCTCAAATTGCATTGTAGTATTAAATCTGATCATTTCAATGTATTGGAATCTCTGTTTGAAAGGAAGAAATGCACGTGAGAAAAATACAGTATTTTGTCTTTTGGAAATGTGTAAAATTGGAAATCAGAATTACATTTTTGGTCTTGAATGGTTTGTTTTGAATCAACTAAAATGTGTTAGATTGGAATTGGAATGAATTTTAATACGTAGAAGATGAAAATGACAAATAAATCCTTTAAAATTTTGATCCATGTCTTTTGTAATTTCAAACTAGCAATTATCTAAACCAAAAACGCACAATTCTACCCTGCAATAATAAAATAACAAATTAAATAATTCAATTGAAGTGGTAGGCTCTAAACGAATTCATCTAGACATTAATATTTAAGAAAACTTCTTAGAAAACTTAGTAAAATCAGCTGGAACCGTTTTACTGTCTTTTTGCAGTCATTTTTTGTCAAATTTTGGAAATTTCAAATTGAGCCTCAATCAAACAAATTAACCCTTGCAATCTATCCTAAATTTATCTAAGAAAAATCCCCCATGTCTATTTGACATGTTGAGAGAGGAAGAAGATCAAATTGGATAGATCTAACAAGTTAAAATTTATCAGTTCACACTATAAAATCCTGTAAATGTTCTGTTTTCTTAAAATTTATCAAAATGTAAAATTAATGATCTTTGAGTAAAGTGGACGTTGAGATCTTTCTAGAAATTCCTTTTTGTCTAAAACCGAACTCTCTATCAAAAGTTATGGCCCTCTGAAGTTTTTCTTCCTTGGCGTCAAATTTTGGGAAAAATTTCCTTGGCGGGTCTGTGGCCCAAAATTTTCCCTTCGAGCTTAGGATTTTTTTTTTGGGAATTTTTTTAAAATATTTTCCACCGCCCTGTCTGCTTGTAGCCAATCAAAGGCTACCACATGGCACCATGAGGTGATAGCGGTGGGGCAGATCCTCTTTTGAACTTAGCGATTTCAAAAAATTTTGGGAAAATTTTCCATATTTTCTCCGCCGGCCCGCAACCAATCAGGTGATGCCACGTGGCATCACAAGGCATCGGTGAAGGAATGGGTCCCTTTTTATCTTTTATGTCTCAGAATTTTTTTTGAAATTTTTTCAAGTTTTCCCCGCTGTTCCGCCGGCACACAGCCAATCAGGGGGTACCACGTGGCATCGCAAGGTGCCGGTGGAGGCGCGGGTCCTTTTACCCTCTTAGACCTTTGGGGCGTTAAGTCAATTTTCTCCCCATCACCCTGCCTTCCCCGCATTGGCTTAGGAGACACCACATGTCCTTTGCGGTCTTGTGGGAGCGCGGGTGTAAAGTTGACTTTTCTCCCCGCGCGGTAGAATTTGAAAATGTCTCCCGCCACCCCCGCCTTTCCCCGCTCTTCCCCGCACTGCCTTAGGGAGTGCCACGTGTCCCTTGTGGACTTACAGACCTGCGGGAGCATGGGCATAAATGTGATTTTTTCCCTCGTGCAGTAAATTTTTTCCCAAGGTCTCCCCATGGCCCGCCAACCCACCCTTTGGGCAAATTTTCTCGCCTGGGCCCGCAGGCCTGTCTTTGCGGAAAATTTTCACCCCAAGGCTCGCCGGCCCATAACTTGAAAAATATAAGGAGTTAGGAGGACTTATTTATATCATTGGAAAGGTGAGGAAATTTCCTATCCAATGGGAGTGATTTATGAAAATTTTGAATGCGTTAAGTATGAGAAAAATCAAGTTGAAACTTTAATCCTATTAGAGAATGGGTATGGTGAGGAATTTTTCCCTCTAAACCTAATTGGAACTTCTAACCCCAAATTTTAGACCTTATGACCTCTAATAATTATCAATAAAAGGAAATTATACTCTAGTAGATTTGAATAGTTCTGGAACCTGTTAGTGACAACTGTTGCCTTGTAACATGATTGTAGATTCTTTTATTAAAAAAATTATTCCATAATTTTTCCTAACTAATCCTAGGTTGTTCTTGGATCTCAAGTGGGTTGTTTTAATGGGTGTTACACCAAGTTCTAGTGACTACCACTGACCTAATGGGATACTCAAGGTCTTCACCATCAATGACTGTGGAAGTCAATTTTTTCCCTCTACACAACGAGACATGCAGTAGTCTGTTCCCTCTTCGTTAAATTTTGTCGTAATAACTACAAAAACGTGCCCTACATCACAAAGTAAAACTCAAGTTAAATTTAAAATACATTAAGAGTTGACCATTTAATAATTTATAAATCTAAAACATGGCATGTACATATATGTACCTTGTTTGCACTAAATCATAGACTTGGTCAAAGTCAGGTGATGTTGTCATTTGATTTGAAGACACTGCAAGTTGGAATGCTCGTGGAACTTGATGTGTGTCAAGTGGAATTAGAGGTCTACAAGTCCATTCATCCACCCACTGCTATGAATCACATTCATTCCACGTAAAATCAATGCCTGATATACAAAAACATGTCATGTACCTAGTATAAATAGTCCAAGCATTTGCATCTGAACTACAGAATGAGTGCATATCACTTGATCCTACAACTATCATACAATCTTCAATGCTTTCCAAATGTTATTCCTCTATCAACCAGAAATATCTACAAACTGTTGATCTCTCTTGAGATTCATGGCCCATTTTCTTGACACACCAATCAACAATATTTTTTGCATCTGTAAATTTAGCACCATCCTTGAACTTTAACTCTTCTCTTGCAAGTGCTCTCTTCACACATGCTCATGCACCATCATTCTCTCATTTTCCATGCCCTACCTCAGTAAAACTATAGATATTTTGTACATTTGTTTCTTTGTGCATCCTGCTTAGCCAATAAAATGTTCGTGCATTCTTGAATTGTGATGTGTAATTTTCTGACCAAATGTAATGTTGATTGATACTAATGTTCCTCTCATTCAAGTTCGTATAAAACACCTAGAAACACCCTTGCACATATTCTGTAGAATGTGTCTGATCATCACTGATCTAGAAATGATATTCTCTTAATATTTTTTGATCTTGCTCAATACTTTTTGGAGAGTGTATGAATATTATATGCACGAAAATAACAACTTGCACTGAGTTATAATATTGAGACTGAACCTCCATTTGTTGTTGCAATGTGTAATTATCTACAAAGTCAACTACTGAAACAATAGTACCAAGTGGGAATGTGTCCTTGCTTAACTTGAATGGTTCATCTAATTATTGAGCTCTGTGTGTGTGCCTTGCATACTCATAAACAATTTCCTCTCTAAATTTGACCATATATTTTGATACAGGTAATTGTTTTGTAACAAGCTCATACCTCTTAGATTTTTTCCATTTTTTAATTGATATGCCATCGATTTATATTTTTTGAAACCAACCAATTATTTTCCTATTTAATCTTTACTCTCCTCATGGATTTTCATTCTTAAACTTAGAGAAGAATTGTGTTTGAGTCATATCTAATTCAACATGATGCCTGTAGCAAATGTTTTGCACATGATTCACGATTATGAGAACCTATTCTTCTTTTTACTGTATCTCTTCTATTCAATGAAACCCTTGTGTTATCATTCCAAAATTTTACAATTAATTCTTTTAGAATATCAGATGTATTCTTGTCTTTCCGTGGGAGTCTGCCAGAGAAATCCCAATAGTCATTGTTATTGACTGACTCAAGACTTTTACGTCTCTCTATTGCTTTCATTAGTGTTTTTCTGTTTAGCTTCAAAGCACTGTTTATTTTTCTAATCAAAAGTTTATTAACTGTTTATCACTTACTATACAATTAGTAAGTGCATGCCGTGTAACATTACTATCTTTGGTGCGTCTTTTGACACCTACAGTTTGGTATGCTTTATGTATGTTTTCAATAATTTACATATTTTGATAATAAAACATTAGATGTTCTTATCCCCAGGGTCTTCATTATAGGTTCATCTTAATTAATTTTATCAATGTAATAAATAATTGAAATCTTTGTGTGTCATTTAAATTCTCAAAGTAATTATCCCAAATTCCACTAGTTTTTCTTCTCGCATTTCTTTCAGACATTTTGTTAGGCATTAGTTTTATAATGTTTTCAGCCAATTTAAATTAAGTGAATTGGTTTTCTTTGCAAAATGGAAGGATATGTTCTTAGAGGTGAAGATTCATTAACAAGGCTACTTTCTTCATTCTGTGTTTCCATATAAATTTTGGGGTTAACATTTGGATTCTCAGGTAAAGGTTCAACAATTGGATTCATATCAATTTCTTCAACCATAAATATCATTCAATTCAATATCATTATTCATTGAAAAATCATTATTCTCTACATTTTCATTATGTATTTCATCCTCATTTTATAAAACATTAGCTACATTTGATATAACAGATGTACCTTTCCTTGCACGAATTTTTCACATTCTCTTCAATTTATTTATTCTCATCTCTTCCAATTGCTCTGGTGTCTTGTTCTTGACTTTCCTCTCATCCTTAGCTCGAATTTTATCACCCATGATTAAAAAAATTCAACTAGTGGGGTAGGGGACAAAATGAACTACTAAAAAATCGTGTAAGAATGTACAGAAAGCTGTAGACCAGACAAAATAGAGGCATAAATCCTGTGAAAGAGATGAAAGGGACGTTGGAGGACCACAATATATAAACAAAGCATATCGTGTACGCGTTATAATTTTTTCCCTTTTCCAACCCATGCTTCAAGGCTTGGGATACGGTTTGGATCCCCAAGCTTGAGGCATGGACCTGCACAAACACAACTAACCGCGTGTTTTTGCAGGAAAATGCAAAAATCTAATTTCGCCATGATAAATCAACATCAAATGATCGATTTGTTTAAAAACAATTATACCATGACGTAAAGCAGAGTTTCTTTTTTGTATAAATATAATTTTCCAATTTTTTTAACAAATATAAGGTTTCCATATTATTTATTTTCTAACTATGCCTTTTTATAGCTAAATTTTTAAGTTTAAACATGTCTATCTTTTGTCGTGTATCATTTTTTTGACTCATCGAAATGGAATAAAATTTATTTAAGCACAAACTAGATCTAATTCTATACATATTAAAAAAAAAACTAATTTTCGATATTTTTTGGGGTAGTTAGGGGGGCACGGTCAGAGCTCCGTTATTTTTCAAAACTTAAAATTTATGTACTAGAAAAATCATTAAAAAAAATACTCGTTAAAAAAATCTAATTTTTTTTTAGCACAAACTAGATGCTCCTAGCCATCTTTTTACCAAAGGGTTTTCAAAAATACTAAATGGTGCTTAAAAAATGTTGGGGGGGCACGAAAATCACTCTATTATGTTTTTTAACAAAAATAGGAGCACCTGTTGGAATTTTAGTTATTTGAACCACTTAAACTCATTTTTTTTCGATAAAATTTAGTATCTTAGAAACTAGACTCAAAATTCTACGATTCATATTTATAAAACATCTTCCAATTTTGAGTGTAATTATTTCAAAAAACTCGTACAAGTGGAAGTTTTTTATTTTTCAAAAAAATGCGTCCACTTAAGACCCCCTTTTGGCCCCCCAACTTGGTGCACTTACCCATAAACTCCCCTCCTATGCAGTGTATGCAGACCAATGCATCCCTTGTCCTTGTATGAATGTTTTAGATTTATGCTTTGTAGTGCTCTTGTGCCTTTTTGCAAGATTAGGTGGTGATAAGTAATGCTTATGATGCTTGGTCCCTTATTTGAAAGAAGTAACTAAGTATATATATGATTACCTTGTTTGAATTTTGTAATTGACAACTGAAAGGATGACCTAAATTATTAAAAGGTGAACAATAAAAAAAAGGAACCCAAAAGAGTAAAAAGAAGAAAGAGAGGGACAGGAGTGCCCGGGAGGTACATTAGTGCCTGGGCACTTCTGTCCTAGCTAGGTGCTAGTGTCCTACGCCATCAAAAGGTAAATCAGTCAAGTGCCGATAGAACTGTAAGATGTGTAAAACCAAAAGGATGCTCAATCAAGCTTAGAAAAAGTAAAGTGTAAGAGATAAAGAAACCAAAATGCCAAAATGAGTTGTTAGCCACTAGTTTTCTTGCTTAGGAATCATGTATACATTAGTATGATTCAAGACTTCGAAATGTACCCAAGTGCATAGATTTTGTGTCTACAACAAGAAGAATGTTTTGAACGTTAAAAATCAAAGAGGAAGCCCTTAAGAAATTCTGCATGTTTAGAGAAGATCCCATCAAGAGGGAGCAACCCAAAGAGGAACATCCATCAACTTGGGTAGATAAGAAAGTATTTGCTTTCACAGATAATATATCTTTGTATAACTAAGTTTTGTTTAACATGATTATTAGTATCTCCAAATCACTTTTTGGGTTTCCATTTATGAAGAATCCTAAGGGAGCCAACCTCATTTGTTTGAGTAAGTGTGTAGGTATATCACTCGTTGAGGGTGAAATATGAAGTAACAAACTAAGTTTTGCGTACTACTTTTGTAGCATTTGGCAAGAAGGGAAAAAATACATTCCGTTTATAGGGAACTTCAAATGAATGTTCTCTAGATTGTGACAATAATAGAGACATGTTGATCGACATCGTATAGTATACATGTGAGTCAAAGTGTTCTTCGACGATGAGATGAAGTGGTCATAAATCAACATGGGAAGTGCTTCTTGTATCGTGAGTAACATTTAAAATGAACAATTTTTTTTATTTCATTGAAATATGTCTTTCAATGTATTGTGTAATTGTTTATATGCACGTTTTGCATTTGTGTTATGCATTTGGAGCGACAACTTTCTCCCCTTCATATCTTCACACCATCACTTGCTAATATTCCCACTCCTCCTATGGATGCCTATTTTAATGTTATGAGTGACTTATCTTCTACTTTTGGATAAGTCAAGGTTCTACATTGCAAAAATCCTTCCTACATATTGCAGATAGACCTAAAACTCCTACAAGGCCTTCTCCTACTTCTAAGAAAAAATCATTATGATTTTGAAAAATCTCTAGATCGTCCACATGATATTTTTCTCAGCTTAATTGAAAAGCGCTTGATTCGGTTACCATCTAATGGTCATCACCCTCCTCATTGACTTGTACGTGAAAAGGGCTGATTTTTTTGTAACTTTCACTACATTAATGGGCATCACGATATTGACTGATATGCACTGGGTCAGAAACATAAAATACTTGAAGAAGAAGGTGCTATATCTTTCGATATGTGATATTCTTGTAGATCCCTTTCTCCTCCTCTGAGGAATCAATTTACATTGGTTGCAATCACCATGATGGTTATCCCTTAGATGTATTGTTTTCTTAGTCTCCTACAAGAGATGTATCTCGGGGTGAAGCTCCCATTAATCAACCATCACAAAGGCCTAAATACAAGTGGGTTGCAAAAGAACAAAAAATTGTCTTACACAATAATCACGTTACAATCAACAATACATAAGCATATGTGTTGTAAAACACTTCATATACACAATCCATTAATAAGAAACAAATACTTAACAAGAGTTCATTCTCAAAACTTGGAGTGACTACACGTCCTTCAGTAGGTTAGCCTACTCACTTGAGTCACTATGCCCTATAGTTGTGATTAATTGACCCGAAGGATTTTTCACTATGAAAATATTCCCTATCGACGAGGCAAAACTCTGCCCAAGTGACACTTAGTTTATTTCCACCTCATTTGATCTATACCTTTGAATTATTTTTTCCCATTTGGGACAAGAGAAGGCATCTTTCGAGAGTGTTATCATAGATGGTTTTCACCACTTTTTTTTCTGTTTACATTCATCCATGTTTGCGGCTGAGTTGTTAAATGTCTAAAGTGCATGGCTGCATCCTTATATCTTTAATGGCCACTCGATCTTGATTTCAATATCATCATCATATTTAGGATTGATTCATCATTTTATCTTCCTTTGATGAGTTACAATTGAGGGGGCATCCTGAAGGGGAGAATCTCCGTTGAAAAGGACATGTATTTGTTGAAATAGGCACACACACGTCTTTTTGGGTGCAAAAACACTTGTGCACAAGTGCAAGCATCATTTTGGCCACGTATCCATCAAAACATGCACGCACGTATATTTTTGGGTGAAAAAATACCTGCTCGCACACGCAGACGTCATTCTGGACTCATATCCATCGAAACAGGTGCGTACACAACTTTCTGGGTGTAACAACTTCCGCGCGCACACCCAGACATCATTCTAGGCGCGTATCCATTGAAATAGGCACATACATGTCATTATAGGTGCATATGCGTCGAACTGTGTTAATTACCATTTTTCCGGAGGCCATAACTTTTCCTCCTGAACTCGAAACGACTCCATTTTATTTTGCATTGGAAAGGTATTGAAGCAAGATACACAATGGAAACATAAAATTAGGATTTTGACTTATAGAAAATTTATGGTTTACATTATTAGATAATTAGTCATTTTTTAACATATATAAAAGTTCACAAAATTGTTTTCTTGGTTATTTTAACACTTTGAAAGGAATTTGTGGAACTAATCGTTTGTTTGCAGGGTTATTTTGTTTTGTTTTGACTAACGTAGTTTAAGTGTTTCATTTTCTTAGTTAGAAAGAAATTTTCGAAGTGTGTATGCTCTTACCTTGCACCTTCTAGGTGATCTTAGGGATCAAAAACACTTCTAAAAACCTTCTTGTCACTTTCAAAAACAATTACTTTACGCTTCCTAATTGGATTGATATTTCAAAATTGGTTAAAACGAACTCTACCTTTTACAAAACACACTTATGAGTATTTTCCATAAAGCTTGTTTTAGTTGAGTTTTCCATGTTGTGTATGCTCTTCCTTCACACCTCTTTGGTGATCTTAAGAAGCAAAAGTAACACGCAAACTCTCTTTCTTGATATCATTATCTGCTTTGGAAAATTACTAACTCTTTGCATGTAGGGCCTAACGCTTGTCAAAGAAAGGAGTTGCAAAAACTAAACTTTCTAAAAACATGTTTTCATACAGGTTGCCAAATAGTGTGATACTTAAAACCACATTGAGTTAAACAAGATAAAAAACACACCACTTCACATCACACTATATTGCAGGTTTCGGAAAAGGGTACGTCCCTATCCGCTCAACTAGAACATAACCCCTTTGGCATAATACTTTAAGCTATAAAAATGGGGGTGATTCTAGGAACCCTAAAGTAATCCACCATTGAGTAACCTCGTGGATGAAACAGGAAGCGCTCCGCTTACCCACTTGACTAGATTTCACATTTCAAGTTAGAGTCAAAGTTGTCTCTATTGCGACCCCAGTTACGATACAAATGAACACACTAGTTGCTCATTATATGAGAAGGGGGCAAAGTAAATCTGAGTTACTCCCAAACTAGTAAGTGTGACTCTTTGATCATGAGAACACTTGACAGAAGGCACACAAGAATTCCGAACGTGGGAAAGCATGTCATATTCAAAGGCGCGAATGGATAGGGAGAACACGTGCATGGAGCAGAAGTTCAGCTTTCGGGACTTAGCCGTTTTCACTCATGAAGGTCTATTTTTAGAGATGGTGTGTAGAGCACACAAATGAGGCAGAGACATGCGCACCACACATTGGCTATTTTTGGAGGATCAGGATACAAAGTGCTTTGCATGGATACAAGCTAGGAATAGGATTATCACTGTAGTTAACTACCAGTAGTCTATTGTTAGTGCACTTACATGTGTGGATATTTTTGTAACGACGCGTGGCTAATAATAGCATGTGAACCTATTTTGGGATTGGATAAGTGGTGAAGGGAAAGTCCCCACCCTTATAAGTATGTAGTAAACTGTGTAGTAGAAAAAAGAGAGCGAGAGGGATAGACATATGCATACATGGAGATGTAGTGAGATTATGCTACTAAATCTGTTACACGCATACTACTATTAATGTAATGAAGCTTCTGTATACTTATTGCATTTAATATAATGGAGGATATTGGCTAAATCTAAGTGTTAGTTCTGTGTGTATTTGAATCTAGTATGTTCCTGATCTCATCATGGTTAATACTTAATTATGTTCTCCCTTAGATATAGATCTGGCATGCTCTGTAGAATGATGTGTTAGTAATGGAACTGCATGTGTTAAGTCTTCATCATGCTAACACCCTGCAACAACAACCCTAAAGAGGGACCTGGTACCTTTGCGCACTTTGGGTGAGCACTCAGTCTGGGCTGAGTGATGTGCCAACATGTCTAGGGTCTTATTGGGCTTGTATTACTGAATTCTAGGCTGCATCATTGGTTCCATTTCCAAGACCTCTTTTTCAGTTGTTTTTAGGATGGTTCGCGATGAAGACATACCAGTTGACCTTAGCAAGTGTTGAAGAATGGATACACAATCTGAAGAAGAATACGCACACAATTCAGCACTGGATCTGAGTTTAACACACACGTGTGGGTGGAATAGAATCTGTATGAAAATTTATATGAGATATTTTTCACTATCTTTCCAGTAGAATTGTACGAGTGGTTGATTGCTTATGCATCTAAGCATAATTGGAGGTATCGCACACTTGTCTGGACACAGGAAGAATTTCAGGCCCTTTATGATGCTGATCTGATTTGGACTCGAGTTGTGGATATGTGGTTCCGTGGTGTCTTGAATAGTTATATCTTGGAATACTCAATTTCCACTTATTCGTGTCTAGAGGTAGCTGAATTCTAGTTTTTACGATATCCAAGGGGAACTTACCTGCAAGGAATTCCACTAGCAATCAAGATCCTGATGGTAACTTTGAATCTGGAGAGTAAACCGATGGCTAACTAAACCACACCATGCATGGGGGCAGGAGCAGGTTTGGTGAAGGATGGCAGACCTAGCGGTAGAAAGGAAGAGAGAGGAAAGGCGGCTTAAGTACAATGAGGTGTGCGAGAGGGAGATCGAGAAGCAACGAGAGGTTGCAGAGAAAATGGCGTTGTGGAGAAAGATAATTTGGGAAGGAGTTGAAGTTCACGTAGAAGACATGGAACTCGAGCCTCAGGAACTCCCCCATTTGGGAAAACATGATAGGGAACCCTCCTTAGCCTCACATAGTAGTGTGCCAGCAAAGATGACCTGGGCCGGGCATGCATCTGAATCCACCTGGTAACCTTGCCCTTGCGCTTGGTTTTCCAACATTTAGTACAACAAGTAGTCAACACTCTAATTCTAGTAGTGGAAGAGTAGGAGCGAGTATTATAAGAGGTACATAATGGTAGCAAAAATGAGATTCATTGTTATATGGGAGTACATTTTTAGGTGTATCATCAGTGCATAATACAAGCGCACTAATTTTTGGACTATCTTCTGGGAATGGTAACGTTTCACAGACTGTCATGGTACAGTTCAGTTCTACTATTGGGACACAGGGAAGTACATCTTTTGGTCCAACACCAACCACATGTTTGGGATCAGGAGGCATAGGTAGCTCAAGTTCTGGTGGATCTGGTGGTTCTGGAGGTAGGGGAAACACAGGAGGTTCTAGATCAGGTGGGCAAGGTCCACACCAACCCCAAAATATTTACATGGAGATGTCTCTTCATCTTCTAGAGTATAGGGGCATAGAAGATGCTGTTGAACATGTGCATATGTGTGAAATAATGTGGCACAAAAAGGAATCATGGCTTCTGAGCATAGGGAAAGCCAATTTTCTACTACATTACAAGGGCGTGCACACATAGTTGGTACATAAAGTTTGATCCTGATCAGACTTGCATAGACTATACAACTTTAAAAGATGCATTCCTTAAAGAGTTTCACATCCCTGAGTTTGAGTAGAAGAGTATAAGTGCGCTCAAGGATATTAAGTAAGGCACTACCGAAAGTGTTAGAGAGTATGATGCATGGTTTAAAACACTGTTATCCAAGCTTTCTTATGACATACATGCAAGCCAACATGCACAATGGTTTGTTGGGGGCCTGATTACACCTTTTAGGAGGGCATTATCACATAAGACATACACTGATCCACGTGAAGCACTTGAAGAAGCCTTACATGCTGAGGTAGTTGGAAGCATAGATACTGGGGTGAGCCCATTTTTAGAAGCACAAATAACAGCCATGGAAAAAAAGTTGGAGAAACTATCAAAAAATTCAGCACATGAGACACGCACAAGGATTTGGTGCACAGATTGTGAAGTAGAAGGTCACACAAAGGATAGTTTTCCTTGTAGAACAATATGCTCATTGTTGATGGATTGTGAAATATGCCATTTAAACCATGATGCTAGCCACTACCCATTATTACAATGTGCGATAAGGAAGAACGTTTCAAGCTACTGTAAAATCTGCAGGTCCATGACTCATGACACGGAAGACTGCCAGCTGATTGGATAGATCCATGATGCTATAGATATTGGTGTATGAACAGACAAGAGTTTCAGATAAAGGAAAGAATGAGCATCAGGACCAGGATCACAATCAGGCACACTATGATTGGAATGAAGGGCATTTTGAAGGAGGTCGTGGCAGAGGCCGAGGATACCACAGTGGATTTGGAGGATGAGGTTGTGGTGGTGGGAGAAGTGAGTTCCCTCATAGAACATGTTATACATGTGGATCTCCTGACCACTACAGGCACGAATGTCCTCAGAATATTACATGTTCTTTCTGTGGGAAGAACCATAGCTATGAGGAGTGCCCAGACTTATATGAGCATCTGAGTAAGAAACATAAACAAGAAAACAAAGGCACAGGGATGGTTAGGATACAACATGCTGTGGAAAATCAATGGATGCCCAAGATGGAAGTAGAATTTGGGGTTACAAGTGAAGATCACGACCCGCACTGAGGTGGCACATGCCAGGGAAGCATTGCAGCAGAAACCTACCATCACTAAAGAAGAAGTTCTTCATGCACGGTACCCAGATCTTGCCTATCAGAAGGAGGTTTATCAGGAAACCATGGAAGTTCTAAGGAATATTTAGGGTGAGATACAATACTTAAAGGAGTAGAAGAAAGCATCAGAGATGGTCCAAACTGATATAGATGACTTGAGGGAAGTGTGTAAAATGTTGCACTAGGAAAACATCATTCCACTATTAGGGGATTGGCTAAAAGGAAACACTCCACATGAACAAGTATTGAGACTAGATGACAGATCCTACATGCGAATCTTCCCCCTCATAGCCTGGATTATGACAAGGAAATCACTCTGAATGCTGTTGTGGATGGGTGGCTATTGAGTAATATACTGATTGATACATGCGCAAAGTCAATGTTCTTACCTTGGATGCATGGGTACAAATGGGAAGACCCCCATTGCAACCATCCTCTAATGTATTATTCATGGCTAATCGGACTAAGGCCACTCCCATCGGAGTTTTGAAGGATGCATCCATTACCATACAAGGAGCCAAGTTCACTGGAGACTTTGAGGTTTTAGCGCTGGCAGAGTCAGATAGCTTCCCAGCTCTATTGGGGCATCCTTGGTGCTATGCAAATAATGCTGATCTTCGGTTCAACAAGGGCTATATCAGTTTTGAAAACAAAGAGGAAAGAGTTATTATCCCTTTGACAGATGGAAAATATGTGCCCTATGTTGAGCCCTTAAGTGAAGAAGATCTGAATAGGATTTATGTACGTGCCATCTGAGATCCAGAGATGATTGAACCAACCAAAGAAGGACTAATTCAGTGGGAGGATGCATAGTCTATTAGCGATACTACAAGTGTTTCTTGTGATAATTGGGCTCACAACACTTATGAGTTGGTAGGGCGTGAAGTAAAGAGCATATTTCCTCGAGGCACAAAACCACGTTATGTTAGGAGAATAGGAAATAACTCGGTACCTTGTTACACAGGAGAAGGGGATCCCATGGTATTCCTGTGCACCATGGAAGAACAAGTGGATAGACCCACTGGAAAGAAGAACTATGCTAGCATATACACTACGTGGGACAACAACACACTGGTGGGTGACCCACAAGGATAATCTTGTCAGATGGAATGAAATTGGGATTGCTCTTACTACTAGGTTCTTCAGGAGAAATGCACCTACTCAAATCAATACTTATCATGGTAATCAACCTGTTCAGCACCACGTTCAGAAGTGTGAGAGACTCTGGACAGAAGGGTAGGAAGCTTTACCACCTTCGCTATGGGTGCACCAGGTTTTATTCCACTTTACAAGGTTACGCACGTACTTGGTATGTGTATGCAGAACTCCATAGAGAAACTAGAAATTGGCAGAATTTAATTGCAGGAATGGCCCAGACATTTGACTTCTTCTCTACAAAGCCTCTGGTGGAAGAAGCATTGAAAGTTATAAAGTGCTTAACTATGGGAGATAGCGCTAAGGCTGAAGAACTCCTTCAGGAGTTATTAGATAAGGAAGACTCAGGAGCACATTTTGGTGAAGAACCAGAGGCCGATGCAACATTACTTCAATGTGCTTTCCTTGAGAAAGAGAAAGGAAAAATGGTCTACTTAGTAGATGACAAGGAAGTAGATAATCTGGATATAAACCATTCAACAGGGAGGCATGAGGTACTGGACAGTGTGGATAAGACCACACGTGCCTATCATGAACCTATGAAGACAAAGCGGGTGAATATTGGAATGGATACTGAGCCTAAGGAAGCCATAATTGGAGACTATTGGTTAGACTCTGAAGTGGAAAAAATCATAGAGTTACTAAGGGATTACCAGGACTTATTCCCTAGGGGGTACCATGAACTTAAAGGCGTGCATGAATCATTAGGGGAGATGAAGATAAAGCTTAAAGAGGGTGCACACCCAGTTAGAAAGAGGCCTTACAGAATGAACCCCAACTTGCGTGAAAAGGTCAAAGAAGAGATTGATAACATGTTGAAGTCTGGGATTATCAAGCCCCTTGATGAGTTAGAATGGGTTAGTCCAATGGTGATCAGTATCAAGAAGGATGGACAGATTAGAATATGTGTGGACTACAGGGAGCTGAATGCTGCATGTGTAACTGATCCATTTCCTATGCCATTCACTGAGGAAATACTAGGAGTTGTAGGGTGTGAAATCTATTCATTTACAGATGGGTTCTCTGGGTATCATCAGGTCTAAATTTCCCAGGAGGATCAGGAAAAGACTACATTTACTACTGAATGGGGTAGCTTCACCTATATACTGTCATGCCTTTTGGTCTGAAAAATGCACCTGCTGTATTTTCACGCATAGTTGTCCAAGCATTCAAGGAATTTATTCACAACTTCTTACAGGTATATTTAGATGATTGGATGGTGTATGGATTAGTTAAGGATCACTGTGACAATCTGTGCTTAATGTTTGAATGGTGTAGACAGTTGAGTATCTCTTTGAACATCAAGAAGTGCATATTTGCTACACCGTTTGGGATACTTTTAGGACACATAATCTGCAAGGAGGGTTTGTTGGTTGATCCAACAAAGGTTGCAGTCATTATAGGCCTAAGGGAGCCTACCAGTCAAAGTGAGGTGCATGGATTTTTGGGTCATACAGGATATTACAAAAATTTATCAAAGGATATGCCAAAGTTTCCACACCATTAGAAGAGTTACTGAAAGGGAAAGGTACATTCTACTGGGGAGAACAACAATAACGCACATTCAAGACATTGAAGGAGAAACTTACTACCGCACCTATTCTGTGTTTTCCTTCATGGGACAAACCATTTCATGTACATGTTGATGCCTCTGGCATGGCCATTGGCATGGTGTTGGCTCAACCTGGAGAAGGTATTATAGATCATCCTATCTATTTTTCTAGTAGAAAGCTGACTCCTGCAGAACAAAATTACACAACTACAGAGCACGAAGATTTGTCAATGATCTATGCACTGCATAAATTCCACCAGTACCTACTAGCTACACCATTCATCTTTTATACAGATCACATGGCATTGAAGTATTTGGTAAATAAACTTGTTTTACAAGGGCACATATGTCAATGGGTGCTCTTATTTCAAGAATTTGATTTCACAGTTGTGGTAAAACCAGGAAAAAGTAATTCTGGACCAGACCATCTATCAAGAATACAATCAGGAGAAGAAGCATAGGAAATTGAGGATACCATGCCAGATGCACAGTTATACAGGTTACAACATGTGCCATCAGAACTAGAGGACATTTTTGTCTTTCTACGAACAAGGGATGACACCAGAAGGAATGAAATCCTTGGAGAAGAAACAACTTGCTATACGCGTCGTACCTTATATGTTGATCAGTGGTGACTTATACAAATTGGGCCAAGATGAGGTATTGCACCGTTGTGTATTAGAACATGAGTGCACAGATATTATGGAAGAAGCTCATGGTGGTATTGCGGGTGGCCACTATGCCGGTGATGCCACAACACACAAGATTCTACTCACTGGACTATGGTGGGAGACCCTCTATAAATATTGTAAGGAATTTTGTAAGGCATGTGATCATTGTCAACATCTTGGAAAACTAGGTCAATGAGATGAAATGCCTCTGAGACCTATTGCTAGCGCAGAGCCATTTGAGAAATGGGCTATAGATTTTGTGGGTCCTATTTCACCAGCTGTGCACAAAAATGGATCATGCTACATCATAACTTGCACAGACTATCTGACAAGGTGGGTAGAAGTAACACCTACAAAGGACTGTACAATGGCTACAACAGCCAAGGTTTCTATGGGAAAATATTATTACAAGGTATGGATGTCCTTTAAGTTTGACCAGTGATAGGGGCACACATTTTCTTAATGAGACAATCATAATTTTATTGGATGAGTTCATGATTGCACACCATAAGACTACACCCTATCATCCTCAGGAAAATGGAACTGCTGAGGCTTTCAATAAAATTTTGAGCTAGACATTGACAAAAATTTGTGATGTTGGAAGAAAGGATTGGGATGATAAAGTATCTGTAGTACTTTGGGCATATCAAACAACATATAAAAGGTTGAACAAAGCCACACCATTTCAGTTAGTGTTTGGCATAGAGAAGCAGTTCTTCCTATGGAATTTATGTTACCTTCTTTACGTATTACATGCACTGGAGGTCTAGTTGATGAGAAAGATTTAGAAGAATGGATTGAAAAGATAATTAAGTTGGATGAGTGATGAGCCATAACACGTTGGAGTCAGAAGTAAGAAAAGGCCAGGTAGAAATCTTGGCATGACAGAAACATAAGGGATAAGAAGTTTGAGATTGGACAAATGGTGCTTCTCTATGACTCTAAGTTCTTGTGCCATCTAGGAAAACTTAAGGTACATTGGTTGGGGCCATATGTTATCACTTACATCCTTGAAATAGGTGCTTGCTGGTTAGAAGCACTTGATGGAACATGGCTACCCGGTTACTTCAACGGAGAGTAGGTTGAAGCCCTACTATAAATAAGTCTTCTTGGTGTTTGTAATAAGGCAGTATTGCCATTTAGATTAGGTTTTCAATTCTGTATTTACTTAATGTGTTTCCTTCTTTGTCACTATGCTTTGTCAATTTAGTTATTGTTCTTGTGTAATAAGCGCGCTTGCACACATGAAGCTAATTACTATATGAAGCATGTTTATGCGCAGAGGACTACACATACTTTTAGTGTGGGGTGGTTGTCAATATCTAGGTACAAGATTGTGGGAATTGAAAGGTGAAAGGAATAAGATGCTATGGGTGCTTTTCAAGTCAAAGGATTGCCTCTAAAAAGTGACCAAAGATGGAGATGGATGAAGGGACAAGTATAACATGAGGTAAGTGGAGGCCATAACAACTACCAGTGGAAGGTGCAGTGACAAGGTACTCAGCCGCAAGGAAGTACAATGAAGAGAAGTCTGTGACCAAGAGGGTAGGAAGGCGTGCTAGAAGGTTATAGCTAGGGCATGAAGATGTACCACATGTGGAAAGAAAAAAGTTGGTCAATAAATGAGAGGACATTGGGTAGGTGAAGGAGCAATAAATGCATCAACATTTTGAAAATCTATATAAGGATGGGATGCAAGTTCATTTTTACCATTGTGATTAAGAGTATTTGAAAAAGAGCTAAGTGCAAAGAGCCAAGTGATCAAATTGAGGTGTGAAAGGTGTGTAGCCAGTCGTGATGAAGAGATCTATGTACAGAAAGAGCTTGCATCCTCGGTGGTGAAGGGTTTGAGCAAAGCAAGGTGATAGAGAGGAGTGAGGGCATGTGATTTCACCTAGGGCATGCTGAATCGAGCTAGGGTTTGATTCACACATTATAGAATTCAAGAGGTGAGTATTTACAAAGGATTGCAAGGAAGAAATGGCACCCAAGAAAGCAGTTGTAGCTAGGAGTGAAGGGAAAGAAGAAGGTGGTCATAGAAGAAGAGGAGATGGCTCCCGAAAGAAATTTTTCTGAAATGCAATATCCAGAGGGGGTCATCATAGGCCAGGAGTGGGATTCTCACATAAGGAGAAGCAAGGTGAGTGAGTACAACCACCGTACCAAGAGAATAAGAAGGAGCTTGATGCCTTGCTGAACACAAAGATGAATAAATGCACGATGGAAGACATGTCAGTGTACGACGATGCTGGTGAGAAGCTCTTGAAGAAGATTGGATTTTACCAGCTATATGAGCTCCCTTACTTCAGGAAATATGAGCCCTTGTACCAGTGGCTCATGAGCAGAGTGCACGAAGATTTTTTCTACTTTGCAGGACGCAGAGCCAGAATTTCAGTCACGCTAATCTCCATGGTAACAGGATTGAAGGGCACATGAGAAGATTTGAAGAATGATTTAATAGACAAGGCCACAATCTTGGAGACTAGAAAGGAGCTGGGGTACACAAAGGGTCCATGCATGGACATAGATAAAATGAATAAGTATCTAGTTGTGCAAGCAGCCGCACATCTTGTTACAAAGCTAAATGACCAGGAAAGGTGGTCACAAGTGAACACCATGTGGTTGCATGTTGCGAGGAGGATGTCCGAAGGGGTAGTCTACAATATTTTAGGCTACATTATAGAGATGATAGTCAAGGAAGTGCACAGGAGGAAAGATCAGATTTGGAGCTGTTTTGTTGTCGCTGGTGTTCATGGAGATCAGAGTACCTGATGGACCAAAAGAGAAGATATGGGAGTATCCCATGGAGCATAAGTCACTGACAAAGTGGTTCAAAAAATACCTATGTGAAGGATCCATGACAGAACCAGTCAAGCAAAGGGCTGAGAAGTGGTATGATAGGCTCTGCGTGGCCTTTGAAGAAGAATGGTGCATCCCCAAGGAATTACCTTCAGTGGTTGGAAAGGCAGTTCAGTTTGTGTATACCAGCACTTTTGCATAGCATGGTTTGCCATGAGGGATGGAGCATGGAGCCCTTGGTGTAAGTTACCATATGCCTTCACAACAAGGTACTTCCAGGTGTCACCACACAGGTTCTTAGACATACGACACCTAACATTCAATGCAGACAAGGTAGATTGTGACTACCACATGCTAAGGAAGAAATATGTGTATCCAGGATGGGTTGCATATATTGAAAGGCTCATTTCAGATGTATTGAGCATTAAACTAGTAAGTTTGGCTGTGGGAGATGTTGGAGCAGCACTGGTGTACCTTCAACTGAAGCCCAAACTAGAAAAAAACAAGTATGTGGAGGATGAGTTTGCGCTCCCAGGGCCACCAAAGGGTAAGCATACAATGGAAAATATTCCAACACCCAAGCCCACAAAACTATTCAAGTCAATGATGAAGAGGAGGAGCATGAGGATAGTGGTGGTTTGGAACACAGAGGTAGAAGACATCCTACGAATAAGGATGAAGCTGAGCACGGAACTACACCACCTCAGCCACAAGAGGAGGATGAAGAGGACTTAGGTGTGGACCAAGGAGAGCACTGATTCAAGAGAGTATTCAGGAGGACAAGGACCCAAGGTGCTACTCCACGAATAGTGCGCAGATCACCCAGACTCTCTCCATAGAAGGAGACAACTGAGAAGAGGAGAAGGAAACTAAAATTGAATGAGGAAGCAGAAGAGTCAGAGGAAAGTGCATCTAATTCTCCTACACCTCCAGAGAACATAGGACAACAAGATGAAGAAATGAAGGAAGGAGAAGAGGAAGAAAAGGGAACAGATGAGATGACTACCGAGACTTCTCAGGACATGGAAACACAAGTCCCAAATCTGGAAGCTCAAGTTCCTAAGCAGCCTAGGTCAAAAAGAACAAGCAGGGAATACATTCCACCATCCATGGGCTATGCTGAGGACATAGGTAAAATTGTCTGTGCCCACTTCCAGAGTATAGTGACACAAAAGGAGTTGTATGGTTGGGAGTTAATGGATGAGGATATGACAACAATGCACACAAGAAAGAAATTATCATGGTCAATGCACACACACATGGATGAACCAGATTTTGATGTGTGTGAGGATTCGTGCATGTCAAGGAGGTTGAAAAAGACACCTCAGGCTAGACACATAACAATAAAGCCTACTATTATGTCAGATGAACAGGTGAGCAATGCATTAATAAAAGTATCAACAGAGGTGGCATAATGGAATATGGACAAGGCTGCCACAATTAGGGCACTAAGGGGAGAGATCAAAACTAAGGATGAGGAGATAGCATGCCTAACACAGGAAAGAGAACATTAGCGCAGAAGAAGAACTCTATATTTATCAGCATCGCAGAGGAAATTGGTGATAATGTCATAAGAGCTAGGCCACACTTAGAGCCAAAGGTACCAAAGACGTTTCCTTCGGCAATACACTATGTAGGTACATTGGTGGACTTAGTGCTTGAAGATGAACCTCTGCGCATGCCAAGTTCCAAAGGATCGAACATGAGATGCAGAGCGAGAAAAGGCTTCAGTGATGCAAAAGATTGCATCATATGAAGGACTGTTGCAAGTGTTGCGGGAAGAACTAACAAAGGTAGACCAAGCCTTGAACATCTGTACAGCTCTAGAGGGGCTCATCAACATAAAAACCCTGGAGGAGAACAATGAGGTCCAAAAGTGATGAAGGATGACACATTGGCCATGTAGAAAGATTAGCATTGGTTAAACAGAAGTGTGAGGCCACTGGTAGTAACCCAAGAACCACACAAAAATTGCTAGAAGAGCTTGGGAAACTCATTGCACAGAAGATGGATTTGCTAGAGGGAAGGATGACTGTAATGTCCAACATTGTGTTGGTCTTGTAGAATGAAAAAGGAGAAATTACACAGGAGGAATTGGAGTCCATTGTTATGGACATTCTAGAAAAAGAAGAGGAAGCACTCATTGAGTGGAAGACCTTGGAGGCTGAGATAAAGGAGGAATATCCTAAATTAATTTGTTAGGTTGCAGAAGAAGAAACTGTAGATTAAAAACATTCTTTCATTCATCCAAATTATTTCTATTCTTCTATTCTTTGATTCATTTTGGAGATAACCATTGTCAAGGTGACAATGAAATTAGTGTGGGGTAATGTTGATCAGAGAACACTTGACAGAAGGCACACAATAAGTCCACGATGGGAAAGAAGGTCATATTCAAAGGCACGAATGGATAGGGAGAACACGCGTGTGAGGAGCAGAAGTTCAGCTTTCGGGACTTATCCATTTTCGCTCATGAAGGTCTATTTTTAGAGATGGCGTGTAGAGCACACAAATGAGGCAGAGATGTGCGCCATGCATTGGCTATTTTTGGAGGATCAGATACAAAGCGCTTTGCATGGATACATGCTAGGAATAGGATTATCACTGTAGTTAACTACCAGTAGTCTATTGTTAGCACACTTGCATGTGTGGCTATTTTTATAATGGCGCATGGCTAATAATAACATGTGACCTATTTTGGGATTGGATAAGTAGTGAAGGGAAAGTCCCCACCCTTATAAGTATGTAGTAAACTATGTAGTAGAAAAAAGAGAGCAAGAGGGATAGACATATGCATATATGGAGATGTAGTGAGATTATGCTACTAAATCTGTTACGTGCATACTACTGTTAATGTAATGAAGCTTCTGTATACTTATTGAATTTAATATAATGGAGGATATTGGCTGAATCTAAGTGTTAGTTCTGTGTGTATTTGAATCTAGTATGTTCCTGATCTCATCATGGTTAATACTTAATTATGTTCTCCCTTAGATATAGATCTGGAATGCTCTGTAGAATGATGTGTTAGTAATGGAACTGCATGTGTTAAGTCTTCATCATGCTAACACCTGCAACAATAACAACCCTAAAGAGGGACCTGGTACCTTTGTGCACTTCAGGTGAGTGCACTCAGTTTGGGATGAGTGATGTGCCAATGCGTCTAGGGTCTTATTGGGCTTGTATTACTGAATTCTAGGCTGCAACTTTGTTAATCAACCCTTCTTCGCTCCATTCTCGGATGCCCATTCACGACACCTTCTCATTCGTATTCCTCCAATAATCAGCTTATTTGGCTTATATCTCTCTTATTAGCTAAAAATTCCTCCTTTCAACCATTCAGAACCTCCCTAGTTCTCTCTAGACCATTTCTATTGGCTTTGTAGGCTATCTATTAGTCAAAATTGGTTATCCAGACCTCTCCCAACTCTCAGTGAGTCTCTAATCACTTGTTAATCGAGTTTAGCTAGCCTAAACCAAGCTTAACTAAGTCTAAAACATGTTTATCCTAATCTAATCTAAAAGTACTTTTTGAGCTTTAGTCCCACATGCACCCAAATTTCAACATCCTCTCATTTGGAAACATACAAATATAAGGTTCACCCCTCCCTTTCATACTTTCAACTTCACTCACAAGTCCTTCTCTCTTACATTTGGAGATATTGGCATTAGACCTCATTTGCATTAGCCAAACTAATAGGCATTTGATCTTGGCTATCCTCCATTATTGAAGCTCCTCCATCTTGCATCCATAAATTTATAGTAGGTTATCAGGAGGGTATCTAACTTGGCCTTGTAGCCATTTTAGAGAGACCTCTTCACCTCCATTGAAGCAAACAACAAATCTAATTTGATTGCTCCTAGGTTTAACTAGGTTCAATTTATGTTTTAAGTAATCATAGAGTAGTTAGAGATAAAATGATAGTGTTTTATTTTAATTCATTATTATAGAAGTTATCTTGTTTAGCACTCATCTTGATGTTTATGATAGGTTTAGTTAGATCATGGAACTACTTAGTTAGTTTCTTGTTTATTAACATAACTAATCTTCTCATGCATACATTTGGCACGCCTGGTGGGACACTTAGTCCATCCTCCATTAATGGAGTCATTTTGAAGATTTTAGTTTTAGTTTCTAAATTTTTTTAGTTTCAATATTTTTAGGTTAGTGTAGTCATTTGTATGCCCACCAAATAATAAGGGAATCCCATGCACGCCGGTCTATCACCCAGTGGGCACTGGGCGCTCACCCGAGGCACGCATGGGTGCCAAGTCTCTCTCTTTTATGTGAGTTGAGTGGGAAAACATCATCTATGATCCAAAATTAAAGGAAGTGAGTGGAAATGAGACATGCAAACATCATAGAGCTCAGAACGGACTTCTAGATCAATGCAGTCATTCTAGACAGAAAATTACTTAACAAATTAAGAACTGAGTCAAAACAAAAAGGGAAATGCTTTAAGGATTCAGAATTATTCCATAAACATGTATAAAACAGAACCATGTAGATATTTAAATGCACCCGAATCATTACTGATCATATTCATATAAACCGGTAACCTCATTACATTCATTACTTACTAAAGCACCACATTAAGGCAGACTGAAGTCATGCATCATAATTGGATCCATATCATTTAGCTCTCAAAAAGAAATTTTATAACCCCAGGCCCTTGATACATCCTTCTCCTATATATCATCTACCCAACTGAATATGACTCCTTGCGGCATTTCTATAGAGCTCCGATCTCTATTCATCTCTCTCTATACCTGATTCCACCTCTCCCTTTTCTTCTGTGGGCACTCGTATATATAGGCATCCCGAAGTGCCAACTTATCCTTCTGTGGCCTCATATCTGTCACCAAGTGTCTGAATGTGGTCCTCCATGGGAGCATGCTCCTCCAGGCTTGATCTCTCCACTTTTTGTCATGATGGTCTTCTAGGGGCTTCCATTTCATGAAATATTCCTTCCTAGTCAAACCTATTGCCAGGCTGGCATCTTATCCTCTCTGCATGCATAGTCGGGTCACGCTTTTCTCGTGTCTTGCCCAATACGCCAAATATGGCTAAGTTCTGAAACCTTGTCTTCCAGTGCACAATGCAACCCTTCTAAAACCCTCCTAGAACCCTTCCTTGCATGCGCCTCCTCCTTTTGCGCCCATCCTTCAATCTAGGCCTTGCGCGCCCATGCACCCCTGTGTACTTAGTCAATATTCTGGGGGTCCAACATCACCCCACACTACACTTGTTATCTACCCATGGGAACACTTCTTCAATGAATAAATAATCAAAAAGACTTAATGTCTTTGGGAAAGAATAAGGGGATGAAGAATTTAGGAAAGAATAAAGAATGGGGAAGTGATGGCATTATTGCAACAAGCTAGGAAAATATTTTTGCAAGTCGGCCTCCAACTTGTTCCAGGAATCGACTTCATTTTTTCACTCTCTGGAAGAGGTCGCCGACTAGGGCGCTTACCTCCCCAAAACTCAGTCCATCTCTTTGAGCATTCATAGTGTCAACAATTTTCTCCAACTCCTTGCCCATGTCTTCAAGTGCATCCATCCTTCTAGTAATCTGTGGGTATAGCTCCTTTAGCCGGTTCTTGATTGTACCCCTTAGGGCCTCAATAGCTTCTAACTTCTTTTCAACCTTGACCAAGATTCTATCCAGTTCTGCTCTGTTCCCTTTGTTATTTTCTTGGAACTCTTTAAGATCTACTTCATAGTTGGAAACTAGAATACCTGCCACCTTATCTCTGTCTGTGCAGTTGTCATATGCAGCCTCAGCGGTATGGGTAGCAACCTTTACATCAACAAGGACTTTGCTATATTCAGCCATGATTGCTACTACCTTCAATTTATCCTCCTTCTCTAGGCACACTGCTACTTCTTCAGTGGATTCTAAGGCTAGAGGTTGTCTTTCCATTATGAGGATGCACTTTAAGTCTTCAAGGCACTCAAGGGAAGATCCATACTTTTGCGTGGGTGGTGGTAGGTCCAGATGATTCAAAAAAATGACATCAGTGATGGATTATACTTTCTTATGTACTTCGTGTACCCTTTCCTTTTCTTCTCTAAGTTCATGCTTTAGCTGAGCGCTAATTAACTCCTCCTGCTTTAAATCCTTGGCCTTATTTTCTAGATCTTCCTCCTTTTCTAGTTTTTCTTCTAGAAATCTTATCCTGTCATTCCATCCAAAGAGCCTAGCCTCAACCTCAACTGAGACCTTGTTGAGCATGTTGCATAACTGCTCATCTGAAAGCTACTGAGCATTTACTAAGGGGTTGTCTCCTTTTGACTCTAGGTATTTTCATTAGTGCCCCCTAGCTTACCTTGAACTCTGGCTCATTGATGTGGGACTCAATTTCCCAAGAGAGCATCTTCCTCATCCAAGGGTATGCACCTTCTTCATCAAACGAATTCATTTCCACAAGTTGATCTGTTGGAATGGTGCTTTGGAAGCACGCGTGCAACACCTTGCTAGGATCATTAATTTAGCTCATTCCTTACCTCTGGATCTCCATGCACTTTCCCCCTATGCACGTGTTCCCTTAGGAACAATTACCATTAGACTGGGGCCTCCCATGCTACCATGATCTTTCCCTATGCTTTCTTCCTTATCTTCCTTCCATCACTATATCAGCGTTGCGCTCTAATTCTTGTTCTACCAAGGCTTCAATGATTTTCGTTGCTTCTTTTTCTGCCACCTTGTTTATTTTCTCCTTCATGAGGCTTGGAGTTTTCTGATCCTGCGTGCCAACTTCTTCACTTCTTTCCATGTCCTGGGTGCCTTCCTCCTCCTGGCTACCCTTGTGCCACACAAAAAGGAACTCATGTTCTTCTTCTCCACCCTCTTCTTCTAAACCATGCACGCTGAAAACAAGTGGTTCTTGGTCCTCTTCAGAATCATCTTCCTCATCATCATCCCTCTCACCTATGTATTTCTCCAAGCTCTCTGTCTCCTCCAAGTCAGCTTCCTCCATCACCTTTTGTTTCTTCCTAACTGAGGATTCTAGTATAGGAGACTCTACTTTTTCTTCCTCTTCCTCTGGTGATTTCTCCTTTGTAATGAGATTTTCTTGTGCTGGTGCCTCCTCTTTGACTGGGGACCTCTTCCTACACATGTAAGTACTTGTTCTAGCACTTGTTCCTGGGGCACCTACCGCTTGAGTATCTTGGCACTTGGTGCCTTTTTCTGCATTTCTTTTTCCTTCTGTCTGGGCACGGGCTTCTTCCTACCTATTAGGTCCTCAGGTATAGCTATCTCATTTTCAAGATAAGCACCCTTCTCAAACTTGGGCCTTATCCGAAGGTATACATGTGTCATGGACCTCTCTGCAATAGTCAGAGTCAGGGGTTTTACCATTTGGACTTCATGTGACACGTACTTTTCCATGTACGTGCACTTGTTGGGGTAGACCAATGTTCTGCGCATCTCCCTGTGGTCCCGGTCCAAAATTCCAAGGTCAAGCTTTAAATTTTTGGACTCCTTGAATCTGTTAACTCCCACTTGGAAGTATTGAGCTGTGAAGGAAAATGGGAGCTTGCACCATGGGCTCATAATTTCATCTAGTCAACTTGAACCTACCAATACAAAAGTGTTGGTATACAGCGAACTCAACTTCTCCTACTGTAAGCATTGGTAGTTGTTCTGGTATTCTCCATTCTTCCCCCGAACACATTCCTTAAGCACATATACCACTTTTCAAGATGCGCCTTGTGAATGGGCATCATGTTATCACAAGTGTATTTCTCAAATATTTTTGCAAGTGAGGGGTCTTCCTCTGGGTACTCCCAAACGAACTTGTCTGCTGCATCTGGTACTCTGATTTTTGAGAACACAATGGTTAAGAGGACATTACCAAAGAGAATCTTGTCTCCTTCCTGTGCACTTGTGATAATTTCATCTACAATGTATGCAGACAGATTGTAGATGGTGCCCTCTAATATTCTTCTACAAACATTCAACCAGGACTTGTTTACCTGCATCCATCTTTCTTGCGCGTTGAGTTTTGTTACTAGGTGCGCAACCATTCTCATTACTGGGTCTTGGATATCCCCGATATCAAAGTACCTTGACCCCTTCTTGTATGCATACGCTGGACACTGTTTCCTTAATTGCTTCCTTGTCACACAGGTCATCCTTTATATCTTCTCCTTCACAGATAAGGCCTGTGAATTTTGAAATTAGCTGAGGGGTTATGCACATCTTGTGCCCCGTGAAGTGAAAGTGGTCTTCATGCATGCATGACATCAGCCACTGATAGAGGTGCTCTGGATTTCCGAAGTAGGGTAACTCATAGAGTTGTAATAAACCTACCTTCTCCAACTTCACCTTGACTTCATCGCTATAAATTGGTAACCCCTCAGGTGTTCTCTGGTTAGTCAGGTCACACTAACTCCAACTCCATTTCCTTTTCAATCACATTTGTGTGATGATTGTAGTCACTTACTGTCATTTTTCTCAAGTGGGATTCCCATTCCATCCCGAGAAAAACCCCATCTGGGTACTACATTTTTGCATACCATTCCTCATTGGTACTTGCGGTAGTTTCTTGTTGTTTTCCCTTACCATTTTCCCTTTCCCTTTCCCTTCTTAGGTGTTACTTCTGGTTTCTTGGGTGTCATTGTGTAGGTTATCACTTCCACTTCTCTTCCTAGCTCTACTCTTCTATCTTTTCCAAGTTTAAATCTCAAACTTATGAAGAATACTCTTTTCCAACCCATGCCCTAGCTGCCAAACCCTAACTAGAATATCTCCTTCACAAGACGGCGCTTCTCCACAACTCTCTCCATGCCCGTGAACTACTTCCCTCCTGGTTTGCAGATCCAAACTAGTCACTCACGGTTAAATTTATCCAATTTTTCTTCACACGGATCAACTCTGGAAACCCTAGTTCGCAAAAGCTCTTCCTTCTTCATATTCGCAAAGTAAATAATGAAGTTCCCAACCTTCTATTTATAGTTTTTCCCACTTTTTAACATTAAATGCTACCTTACCTACCACCATACTTTAACACTTAATGCGGATTTTTCACCAAAGTCTGACTTTAGTGCTTTAACTCACATGCCCAACCTTGCGTGGATAATTCCCCAACCTTCTAGCACGTAACCAATCCATCTTGATAGGAGACTCTTGCGCACATGTAACCAACAGTGCCGAAGGCACTTCTTCTGTCATGATTTTTTCTCTCGCCTACCTCATGTTGTGTTTGCACTTTTTCCTCTCTTGTACGTGGATCCCCAATGTAGCCTTACCCTGACACCAACCATCCTTTTTCACCTTTCCTTGCATGTACTTCCTTCACAGGGCCATTCAACCAGGGATTTCCAATGCAATCCTTCCTGGTGCTTCACCCTTCAATTTCTTCCACCTTACTCCACCCCACACTAAAATGATGTGCAGTCCTCTGCGTAGTTACAACCTTCAAAAAGTAATGAGATTACCGGCACCCAAGGCACAACACAAAACAACAACGAGAAAGGGAAACACAAGAAAAGAAAATGCATTAAAGGAAATCCTAAACTAACTAGGCAACACTACCTTATTTACAAACACCAAGAAGACTTATTTATAGTAGGGCTTCAGCCTACTCCCATTGAAGTGTCCTGGAAATCTCGTCCCATCCAGCGCTTGTAACTGGCACGCGCCTGAATCAAGGATGTACGAGATGATGTAGGGACCCAACCAATGGACTTTTAACTTCCCAGGATGGCATAAACTTAGAATCATACAGTAAGACCATCTGCCCAACCTCAAACTTCTTGTTCTTAATGTGACGATCATGCCATGCCTTTTGTTTTATTTTTCTCTTCTGGCTCCACTTAGTGAGTGATCATCTTTCATCCAATTGCATTAACTTGTCAATTCTTTCTTCCAGTGCTTGTTCATCATCTAATCCTCCTGATGCGTGCGCTATACACAAAGAAGGTAACATGAATTCAACTGGTAGGACAGCCTCTGCGCCAAACACTAATTGAAATGGTGTGGCCTTATTCAACCTCTTGTAGGTTGTCCTATATGCCCAAAGAATGATGATACTTTTTCATCCCAATCCTATCTACCAACATCACAGATCTTAGTCAATGTGTGGCTAAGTATTTTGTTAAATGCCTTAGTAGTTCCATTTTCCTTGAGGGTGATAGGGAGTAGTTTTGTGATGGGCCACCATGAATTCTGACAATAGAATCCTAACCATCTCATTAAGGAAATGCATACCTCTATCACTTGTCAAACTCAATGGGCATCCATACCTGTTGATTATGTTTTCCCATAAAAATCTAGCAGTGGTAGCCGCTGTACAATCCTTTGTAGGTGCTGCCTCTGCCCACCTTGTCAAATAATCAGTGCAAGTGAGGATATACCGCAAACCAGTCCTTCGCGCCGCTGGTAGATTGGTCTGAAAATTCAATAGCCCACTTCTCAAATGGTTCCGCGCTGGCTATTGGTCGCAAGGGCATTTCATCCCTTTTTCTAGGTTTTCCAAGGCACTGGAAATGGTCACAAGCCTTGAAAAACTCAATGCAATCTTGATAAATGGTCTCCCACCAAAACCTTGTGAGTAGAATCTTCCACGTGGTTGCATTTCCCGCATAGTGTCCTCCTGCAATCCCACCATGCACCTCTTCCATAATTGTAATGTGCTCATGTTCTAGCATGCAATGACGCACAGAACCTCATCATGACCCATTTTGTACAGATCCCCACTAATTAACATGTAGGGTGGCACATATGGCCAACTTCTTCTTCTCCAAGGCCTTCATTCCGACTGGTGCCACACCTATTTTGAGAAATACTGCAATGTCCTCCAAATTTGAGGGTGTGCGCTGCAACCTAAACAGTTGTGCATCTAGCATGGTGTCTTCAATGCTTTGCGCGTCCTCCCCTGAATCAATCCTAGATAAATGATCAGGTCCATGGAATTACTTTTTCTTGGTTTGATAACCACCGTGAACTCAAATTCTTGGAACAATAGTACCCACCGACATATGTGCCCTTGTAGAATGGGCTTGTTCACCAAGTATTTCAATGCCATATGGTCAGTGTAAAATATAAAAGGGGTTACCAACAAATACTGCCTGAATTTATGAAGCGCGTAGATCATTGACAATGCCTCGCACTTCAGTCGTAGTATAATTCTTCTTTACTAGGTGTCAATTTCCTACTTGCAAAGCACAAAGGGTGATCAACAATCCCCTCACCAGGTTGTGCAAGTACTGCTCCAATGGTGGTCCCTGAGGCATCCACATGAACATGGAAAGGCTTATCCCAAGAAGGGAAACGTAGGATGGGCGCAGTGATAAGCCGATCCTTTAAAGTGTCAAATGCCTTCTGTTATGCCTCTCCCCAATGAAAGGCACTCTTATGTCTAAGTAACTCTTCTAAGGGTGCGGAAATCTTGGCATATCCCTTAATGAACTTCCTGTAGTACCCCGTATGCCCAAGAAATCCACACACCGTGCTTTGACTAGTAGGCTCCTTCAATCCCACAATTACTGCAACTTTTGTGGGGTCTACTAGTAGGCCCTCCTTACATATGATGTGCCCCAATAATGTTCCAAATGGGGTAGACAAAGACACATTTCTTAATGTTGAGGGATATCCTCAACTACTCGAACACCTTTCAAACATCAACCTTAAGTTGTCACAATGGTCCTTTACTAACCCATATACTATCCAATCATCTAGGTAGACTTGAAGGAATTTATGGATGAAGTCTTGGAAAGCTTGTACCACAATGCATGAGAACACAACAGGTGCATTCTTCAACCCAAAAGGCATGACTGTATAGGAAAAATTCCCCACTCAGTGGTGAAAGTTCATCTTCCTTTGGTCCTCCTTCGTGATCCTTACCTGGTGATAGCCCGAGAATCCATCTGTGAAAGAATAGACCTCACGCCCTGCCACTCCTTCTAAGATTTCTTCAGTAAATGGGGTTGGGAAAGGATCAATGATACATACTACATTCAGGTCCCTGTAATCAACACAGATCCTTATCCTTCCATCCTTCTTGATACTAATCACCATTGGACTTATCCATTCTAACTCTTCAACAGCTTCAATAATACCTGATGCTATCATCTTTATCTATTTCCTCCTTAACCTTCACGCGCAGGTTAGGATTCATTCTGGTATGGTCTCTTCCAGACCGAGGGTGCACCCTCCTTCAACTTAATTCTCATCTCCCCCAAGGAATGGTGGATGCCTTTAAGCTCATGATACCTGCATGGGAATAAATCCTCAAACTCACGTAAAAGATCAATGATCTTAGAGACTTCCTTCTCTCGACCAATAGTCTCTAATGATAGCCTCCTTAGGCTCTTCGTCTGAGCCGATGTTAACCTTATTTGTCTTTAAAGGTTCATGATAGGCACATGCACCCATTCATCAGAACTGTCTAACACCTCATGCATCCCTGTAGAATGGTCAACATCCAAGTTTTCCATTTCTTCCCCATCAATAACATACACCATCTTCCCTTTTTCTTTTTCCATACATGCACACTCAAACTATATTTCTTCTGTTTCTTCTTCCTCAAAGCGTGCCTCCAGGCCAGGTTCACCTAACAAGTCTAGTAGCCTATCTTCTACCATGGTGCTATCTCCAATGGTAAGGCACTTGACAACCTGCAATGCCTTATCCACCAAGGGTTTTGTACTCTGATACTCGAATGTTTGAATGAGATCAGCCGCTAACTCTTGCAATTCCCTATCTAGTGGCATGTCTCAGAATGAATGTACCATGCGCATACACACAACCTTGTAATGTGGAATACAACTTGTGAACCCATAATGAAGGTGGCAATGCTTCTGCGCTTCCCATCCAGGCTGTCTCACATGCTTGGATATGGAAGGAAGTGGTCTCTTTACCATGGTACACTTTTATAGCCATGGGTGTGTTTGCTCCTGCAAAACCTTACAGAGAAGGAAATTCTCACCTCATGCCATTCCAAGAGATTATCCTGATGCATTGCCCACCAGCGCAAACAGTTTTGAGTAGGACGTAACTTAACATCCCCCTTCATTCATTTTCCTCCTTCCACTGAGCTTCCATCTCCTACAAAAATACCTCAGGGAAGGCTCCTCCTGAGTACTTAGGTAGCTCCTTTCCTCCTAGGTGCCAGACTGTACATGCCTTTGTCACCTTTGTTACTGATCCTCTCAAATGTCATTCTGATTAACTCATAGGTCCCATGCACCCAATTATCACACACTATACTGGTGGTGTCACTTAGGGACTGAGCATCCTCAAACTGGATAACTCCTTCTGTGGGATGAATTGTCTTTGGATCCCTGATTGAGCACACATATATTCTATCCAGGACCTCTTCTCCCAAGGGTTCAGTATAGGGTGTTGATTTCCCATCAGCTAGGGGTATGATGACCCATTCCTCCTCATTCTCAAAGCTTATGTATCCCTTGTTAAACCAAAGATCTGCATTGTTCTTATAGCACCATGGGTGCCCAAGTAATGCTGGGAAATTGTCTGCCTCGGTGAGTGCCAAGACTTCGAAGTCCCTAGTAAACTTAGCTCCCTGAATGGTGATGGTTGCATCCTTTAAGACACCAATGGGCATTGCCTTCATTTTGTTTTCCATATACAACACATTTGAAGATGGTTGTAATGCAGGTCTTCCCATCTGATGTCATGCATCCAAGGTGAGAACATTGAACTTTGCGCCTGTGTCAATGAGGATATTACTAAGGAGCCATCCATCCACGACCACATTTAATGTGATCTCCCTATCATAGTCAAGGCTGTGAGGGGGAAGGTTTACATGCAAGACCTACCTCTCACGCTCTTCTCTGGCATTGGTACCTTCTCTCTCAACCATGCTCCTAGCAAGGGAATAATATTCTCTTGCCTTAGAATTTTACATACTTCCTTGACCTCATCCAGGTCATCCTTTGGCGCCTCGACCTTCCTTCTTTGCTCCTCCCTCTTGGACTACTCCTTTAGACACTGGATTTATCCTTGTAAACTCTGAATGACGTCCATGGTCTCTTGATATACCTCCTTCTGATGCGTAGGGTTTGGGTACTTCCCATGTACCACTTCTTCCCTTGAAACTAGGTTCTTCTGCCTTGGTATTTCCTTTGCATGCATGGCCTCTGCTCTTGTTGTTACCATAACAGATTCCAAACCTGCATCACGTGTCACCCATGGCATCCATTGTGTGTCAGCCTTCTTAATGCTTACCATTGCAACACCCTTGTCTTTCTGGTGTTACTGATTCATATGCTCAAACAACTCATGGAACTCCTCATACTTGTGCTTCTTCCCACACCATGAGCACTACAATAAGTCTAGGAACTCACACTTGTAGTGGTCTATAGACCCACAATTAAAACAGGTTCCACATGGGAACTCACTTCTTCCTCCTCCATGGTTACCACGACCACAAAATCCTCCACAAAATCCCCTTCACTTGCACCTCCATCTGTGCACTCCTCATAATGGCGGTCATCATTCTTAGAACTACTGGCAAGGCTAGTCTGGCACACACCAAGATCAATGGCCTCATGGATCTGATCAATAAGCCTACAATCCTTAGTATCATGGGTCATAGAGGTGCAAATATTAGAGTAGCAAGACACATTCTTCCACATAGCGCACTACAACAGGGGACATCTACTCACATCATGGTCCCCATGAAAAATCTCACAATCTACTGCTACGGCACGTACTATCTTCTGGGGGAAACTATCCTTGACATGCCCCTCTACTTCACAATCTGTACACCATATACCACTACGAGTCTCATGGGATGAGTTCATAGACAAATTCTCTAGTTGCTTAGCCATAGCAGTGATTTGAGCCTCTAAGAACGGGCTAACACCAGTATCAACACTTCCAACAACTTCAGCATGCGTAGAGAAGCTTCTAACGCCTCACGCGGGTCTGTGAAAGTTTTATGAGATAAAGCTCTTCTAAAAGGAGTTATCAACCCTCCAAAAAACCATTGAGCATGTTGTGAAGGGTGAATGTCATATGAAAATTTTGACAGGAGAGTCTTAAACCATGTGTCATACTCCCGCACACTCTCTTCCATTCCTTGTTGAATCTCCTTCAGGGCACTGATGCTCTTCTGTTCAAACTCAGGGATGTGGAATTATGCCAAGAAGGTGTTCTTTAAAGCAGTATAATCCACCACCATTTGATGAGGGTCATATTTCCTATACCATCTATGTGCGTGCCCTTGCAACATTCATTGCAAACTGACTTGGCCTTTTATTCCAGGGTTGTGATCCCCTTTGCGCACCATAGCAACTCACACTTGTGAACATGTTCTCTATAGCATCTTCAATACCTCTGTAATATAGAAAATGTAAAGACATCTCAAAGAATACTTGAGGAGGTGGCCTGGGGCCCTTGTCCTCCTGAGCCAGAGCCTTGGTTTCCTCCGGTGTTTCCTCCTCCGTCCAGATCCACTAGATCCACCAGGTCTTGTGCCTCCTAACCCACCAGATCCACCAGATCCACCAGGTTGTGTTCCTCCTGACCCACTAGATCCACCAGGTCCACCAGGTCCTGTTCCTCCTGACCCACCAGAGGTCCACCAGGTCCTATAGTGGTTGTGCCAAGGGTCCCCAAAGTTCCACTGAACTACACGCTCGATGGTCTGTGATAATGCCCCACTACCAATAGTGTACCCCGTACCACTCCCAGATGTGAGACTCGAAGGCTTGTGTACTTTCTCCTTGTCCAAAAATTCCTCTGAATACTGGAATAGTATGTGTAGCCATAGAAGTGGGAAATGAGAAATTGTATCTCCTGGGCACAGATCTGTCACTTCCACTGATACCAACTGGGTCAGTGATACTCCTCCCTTGATATGGAAAACCAAGCACCAGGGTTTGGTCACTAGGTGGGTTCAGATGCATGCCAACGACTCTTCTCTCTCCACGTGATGAACTCTCATCAAAAGCCAAAGGGGTCTCTCTTATGCGTGCTTGCCAAGATGGGGTAGCACAGACTGCTCAGGTTCCACATCCTCTACGTGAACCTCAACTCCTTCCTGCAACATCTACCTCCATAGATCCATCACACTTGCAACCTCACATTGTCTAGCAATCTCCCTTTCACGTGCTTCACTATACTTGAGTCATCTCTCCTCCCTTTCTTTCTCCATTCGTAATGTCTGCCATCTTCCTCCACCTTAGCTTCCTCGCCCAACACTCAGAACGGTTTAGCTGGCCATCAAAAATACCTCTAAACTCAAGGTAACAATCAAGATCTTCAGTGGCCAGAGGAATAACATGTAGAAATGATTCTTTGGGCTTCCGTGCAAAAACTCAAACTCAGCAACTTCCGGACAAGAATATGTAAAAATAGCGTACTCCAGAGTGTAGCTAGCCAACACACCTTTCCACCAATGATCCACAACACGATTCCATGTTAAATCTACATCTTGTAAGCCTCTGGTATTCTTCTTAGGTCCATACACGTGTGATCTAAAATACCATATTGATCTAGATGCATATGCTCGAGAGCTATTCATACAGCTCTATTGGGAAGCAACATAAAAAAATTTTTCATACAACTCATGGTAGAAGTTCTCTTCTACCCATCTACATGCATCAAAACTCAGGTCCAGTGCTGAATCTTTGAGCAAATTCATCCTCCGTGTTTTTGAACCATGATTCAACACTTTCAAAAGTTAGACGTTTTATCATCACTCATTGCATAGATCATGATGTATGCACATTTACCACTATAACTTCGAAAAGAGGTCCCAGAAATGGAACCAAGATGTAGTCATTTTTACACCCACCAAAGAACAAGGGAATCCCATGAGCACTGGCTTATCACCTAGCAGGTGCATTGGGCACTCACCTGACGCACGTGCGGGTGTCGAGTTTCTCTTTTATGTGATTTGAGTGGGAAAACATCATCCATGTTCCAAACTTAAAGGAAGTGAGTGGAAATGAGACATGTAAGCATCATAGAGCCCAGAACGACTTCTAGATCGATGTAGTCATTCCAGACAGAAAAGTACTTAACAGATTAAAAACTAAATTAAAACAAAAAGGGAAATGCGCATAGGGATTCAAACTCATTCCATAAAGATGTATAAAGCATAAAACCATGAAGATATGTAAATGCACCAAAATCATTACTGATCATATTCATATAAACCAGTAACCTCATTACATTCATTACACTTACTATAAAGAACCACATTATGATAGACCGAAGTCATGCATCATAACTGGATCCATATCATTTAGCTCTAAAATAGAAATTTTATAACCCCAGGGCCTTGATACATCCTTCTCCTATATTTCATCTACCCAACCCAAACATGATTTCCTTGCGGCAATTTCTATAGGGCTCCGCTCTCTTCTTCCTCTCTCTCTATACCTGATTCCACCTCTACTAAACCCGATTCCACATCTACCTTTTTCTTCCATGGGTGCTTGTATTTATAGGCATCCTGAAGTGCTAACTCATCCTTCTATGACCTCATATCCATCGTCAAGTGTTTGAATGTGGTCCTCCATGGGAGCATGCTCCTCTAGGCCTGAGCTCTCCACTTTTTTTCATGATGGTCTTGTAGGAGCTTCCATTGCATGGCATATTCCTTCCTAGGAAAACCTGCCATCAAGCTGTCATCTTATCCACTCCGCATGTGTAACTCAGGTCACACTTTTCTCGTGTCTCACTTGATACACCAAATATGGCTAAGTCCTGAGAGCATTGTCTTCCAGCGTGCAACACTGGCCCTTCTAAAACCCTCCTAGAATCATGCCTTGTGCGCCAATCCTTCAACCTAGGCCTTGTGCGAACCCATGCGTCCCCTGTGTACTTAGTCAATATTCTAGGGGCCCAATAATTAATTTGAAGCTTTTTAGATTATAGTTCAAGTTTTTGATTTCACTAATCTTTTTGTATTAATGGCTAAATATCAGGTTTCTTAACTAGTTTAGCTAGGATTGTCTTGCTTTTGTGCTCTTTGCAGGATCAAAGAAGGTAAAGTGCTGTCGAAATTGAACCAAATTGATGAAATTTTGATAATTTTTGAGTTTTTTTTTGAAAAATCCCATGTTTTTTAGCCACCTACAGGGAAGGGCACGCATACACCTTTCTGCCAGCATAGGCACCACTGACTGTCATTTTTGACAGAGAAGTGCATGCACCCAAAACCATGCATAGGCACCTGAAACCACACACATACACCTTAAACTGGGCGCACACGCCCAAACCATGGGGCACACACCTTAAAAACTGTTATTTTTTAGTAGAGGCATGCAGGTACACAAATCCTAGCGTAGACACACAAATCCTAGCGTAGACACACAAATCCTAGTGCAGGCATCATTAGCAATCTTCCAGAGGCCATGAGTTTTGCTCCCGAGCTCAAAAGGACTCCATTTTTGTTGTGTTGGAAAGGTATTAAAGAGAAATACACAATGAAATAATAAAATTAGGATTTTGAGTTATAGAAAAATTTATGGTTTACATTATTAGATAACTAGTCATTTTCTAATAGGTAATTGTAGGCTTCTTTTGGGTTATTTAACTAACGTAGTCTAAGTGTTTCTCTTTTTAGTTAGAAAGGGATTTTGTGAAGTGTGTATGATCTATCCTCACACCTTCTAGGTGATCTTGGGGATCAAAAACACTTCTAGGAAACCCCTTTTTCCATTTTTAAACACACTTATTTTACGTTTACTAATTGGGTTAACCTTTCAAAATTGGTTAAAAATGAACTCTATCTTTTGCAAGGCACACTTAAAAGTTTTTTTTTTTCCATAAAATGTATTTTATTGGATTTTTCGCGTTGTGTATGCTCTTCCTTCACACCTTTTGGTGATCTTAGGAATTAAAAGCAACACTTAAACTCTCATTTGATATCATGATATTTTGTGGAAAACTACTAACTCTTTGTGTACATGACCTAACCCTTGTTAAAGAAAGGCGTAAAAACAAAACACAAAACTTATAATACAAATGTTTTCCTGCAGGTTACCAAATGGATCGCTACTTAAAACCACATTTAAGTTAAAAAGATAAAAAACACACCATTCCCCTTCACACTGTATTACAGGTTTTGGGAAAGGGTACGTCCCTATCCGCTCAACTAGAATATAACCCCTTTGGCATAACGCCTTAAGCTACAAAAATGGGGGTGGTTCTATGAACCCTAGAGTAATCCATCACTGAGTAACCTTGTGGATGAAACAGGAAGCGCTCTACTTACCCACTTGAATAGTTTTACACTGTGAGTTAGAGTCACAAGTTATCCGTATCGTGACCCCAGTGATGGTACAACTGAACGCACTAGTTTCTCATTGTATCAAAAGGGGGTAAAGTAAAGCTGAGATACTCCCAAATCAGTCATTACGAATCTTTGAGTAAATCAAGCTCGCTTTTAGACAACTTGTGCCACCTAGTTGAGAGATCTTATTAAGGAAGCCATTCCATCAAGAAGCCCACTTTACTAGTCCATTGTCGTGTCTTGGCCATCACAAAGTGATAACTTGTTTGGATTCAGAACCTTGTTTTTCGAACATGGTAATGAATCCATTTAAGTTAGATCTAAGTGTATCTCATCACAAAGTTTACAACATGTTACTTATATTGGTTTCTTTCTCACCTTCGGATGAGGTGAAACTATACCCAAGTAACGCTTAGTTTATTTCCATCTTTTGATCTACACCTTTGCATTCTTGTTGTCCATTTGGGACAAGAGAGGGAATCTTTTGGGAGGGTTGTCATAGATAGTGTTCACCACTTTTTTGTCCGTTTACGCTCATCCATGTTTGCGGCTGAGTTGTTAAACATCTAAAGTGCGTGGATGAATCCTCATATCTTTGATGGCAACTTGATCTTGATTTCAAGGTCATCATCATAGTTAGGATTGATTCATTAGTTGATCTCTCTTTGACATGTTACCTTGTTTGCATTATCTCAACACTATTAAAATACTTATGTCATGTTTCTCGTAAACATGATATAACTGTCTTCATTATGTCATTACGCTACCCACATTTTAGCACATCCTTAGTATACTTTGACTTAGTTTGATTTCAAACATCGTCCCAAATCTTGAAAGGTTTTGCTTACTTTTTTTTACGTCGTTTCAGTACCACTTTGGCACTAATATCTCACTTCTCTGTGAAGCTTGATAGACGTTTTCAATTAGTTTGGTTATGTGGCTTACATTTTTAAACCTCACCCTTTAAAATTTTGGCCCTATTGGTTGTTGAACACGTCATTGTATCCTTTTATTGGGAGTCACGTCTACCCTTTGTTAATATTTATGCCTTGTTCATTTCGAGCTTAACGTAAATATTGACATTGTGTTGATCATCTTTGCATCTAAATATCATTTTACACACACATTTTTAGGGAGTATTTCCTTATTGATTGGCTTTGTGTTTTACACTTGCATAATTGTTTCTTGTGATCATTCATCTGGAATTTTTTTTTTCTAGGACAATCCTTTTTGATCTCATAGAGATTACATCATCATGATGTCTATTTTCCTTAGACCTTCTTTGGAAAATCACTCACACATCTCCATACTTACAAAATTTCTAGTTGGATGTCATTATGCTTCCCTAAATCGATATGGAGCCTTTCTTCCCTTTGAAGGATTTTCATGACACTATCTAGGTCTAGAAATTTATGCTTAAACGATGCCAAACATGATTGATTATCGCGTGGTTCCTCACGCTTACAATACAAAACCTAGGTTTAGGCATTCACTTCAAAAGATACCCATTACGACTAAGCCTCATTTGGTTCTTCGTGCTAGAGGGCCCACTCGGGTACCCTGTTCCCCACCTTCAACTCATAGTCGGTGGTATGGTTTGGATGCTTTTGATTCAAATTATTATTCAAGTTACCCCCACTCTTCTTCTTCTGATTCAGATCCAAACTACCATTTGGACTCCCACTCTTCTTCTGAAGACTCGGATCCCAACTATTGTTTAGATACCCTTAGATCACATCTCGAATCACGGTCCTCCCTTCCTTCACATGACTTATATTCCAAATCACCTCAAAAAAATCTTCCTCCTTTGAAGACTCATGTGACTCCAAGTTTCGTCCATCGAACATCTAATTCGGTTCTTGAGTCACGGTCCTCCCTTTCTTCACAGGACCTCCTTCATCAGTCATCTCATCGACCTCTTCCTTGTTGAATAATTCCACGACTCAGGTTACCTCTAGTCAATCATCTAATTTGAATCCTATGTTGTAAATTAATGGATGGATATGTGATGCTACTTTCCAACCTACATTACATCATATTCTAGAAAAATGACCTAGGTCCAAATCCAAATTATCCATTCATGAGATGCCTACCACTAATCCTACTTCCTCTCTTGAGTCATCTTCTTCTGTCAATCAATCTTCCCCATTGATCTAACTTTTTTCTTCTATTAAACCTTCTATGGCCAAAGAAAAACAACCTCTACTAATTTATTTCTCTCAGAATGAAGGAACAATCAAACTACTCTATGATATCCCTTTATAGGATTGCAAACAAGGATTCTTTATAGAACTCGATACGCTCACATATTAGGGAAAAGAAGTCGATTCGTTTATGAGAACATAGAGGAAGATCCTAAAGTCATGGAACTTGATTCTTCTTTTGGTATTCCATCTTCACCTTCCTCTGAGCATGATGAGATGTTAGGGTCTAACATTGAGCCATGGCTTATCTTCTCATTACCCAATCATTCCTTATCTATCATCATTCCTCAATCAAAATCTCTCGTTGGGTCACCGTTGAGTAGTCCATTGTCTTCTTCTATCCTGGAGCCACCCCCAGGTAGTCCTCCATTTTCTACTTGTGGGTCACCTCTTAGTAGTCTAAATGTCCACATTAACTTTATTCTCCTTCTCAAGGTCAGAAAAGTCACACGCCAGCTTATAAGAAACCCAAACAGGTTCATTATCAAGCTCAGTTCAAAACTTCCAAGAGCTCGAAATCCTCCAACAACTCAAACAATCTCAAAATTATAAATCAAACGCGATTTAATAATTCACACCAATGTAGCCATCAGGTATGGTGCAAAGTGCATAAACCTATGAATAAGGAATTCAAGCCCCCATATGAATAATCTTTTTTTTAGGATAGATCACAGTCATTTTTTGAGTATGATATCACCTTGATCATCGAGATTGGAGATAACATTATGCTTGATAAACAAACATGCCTAGTCTCCCTTATTAAGGAAGTCACATAAATTATTGTTGGATCTTACCCAACAGAGTGAATTTGTTAGTCCCAACCTCCTAAAACTATCAAAAATCTTTAAAAAATAAAAAAAATGCAAAAATATAATTTTTTTTTAGAAAACACCAACACAAATCAAAGGTAAAAAGATCAAACATTACAATCAGGTATTGCGTACACAGGGATGTTATTTCTTCCATTCCTTACTATTAATTATGTGAGTCTTCCTGTCATTTTCATCCCTTCGATGTTATTCTTGGGTTAGCTTATTCACACACATTTTGTGACATTTATCTCTATGGTATCCATTTGACCTTGGTATTTTATCACCTTGGTAAATTAAAGAATGACTGACCTCTTAGAGATCCTATCACATTCAACATCTAATAAACTTGTTGCGAATTTTTTTTAGACATATTTGTTGACACTCGCCAATGTCTTCATCATAATCACTTTCACCTCCTTTCATCAAGCCATCAGTGGTTCTTAACCCCTTGTCAAACAAGAGAGATGAAATAAATTTTCATAAAGCAAAAAGAATAAAAATCAATCAAAAATCAAAAGCCTAAGATATGCAAAGTAAAATAAAATTGATATATTACTCTCTCTTGGGGTATTTCCAATAATCTCTATCGGGGCTATGGATGCCTGACTGGTCAGTAGAACAATGATGTAATTAAAATCAAATACATCTCCGTCGGGGCTATGGACGCCTTACTGGCAGCAGAGCAATGTACGACTATCCTTCCACCCTTCATTCACAAATCACCTATCACTTTTCACAATCAATCATTCCTAGAATTTGGCTAGGGCGTCTTCACTTGTTGTCTATTAAATCTTCCCTTCAAAGAGGTAATTAAATTCCACGTGCCCACACACTAGATTTCTATGAGTAGGCAGGATTAGTATGTTACCAAGTGCCTTTTTTTAGATCTTGTTCAAACTCTTGCTTTAGTCCCATATCACGTCTCACGATTTATGCATTTGGTTAATCACTTATTCATTACGAGGCTTATAAGCTACATTCATATCATTCACATCGTTCTTCTACTTCGTTCAGAACATCCATGTGTATAAGATTACTTTTTTGCCATGTTTGCGGTCACCTTTGTCCACCTTTTACAAAAACAATCTTCTCCTTCCTTTCTATCATGTGTCTTTTAGGCCAACCTAGGATGGTGGTCATCCTTGCTTCTTCCTAGCACTTCATTGAGTTTATGTTCATCATCATGTTGAACCTATCCATAATGGCCTTGGGTCCCATTTCTACCTGTGAAGAGTTTGCCTTTGAATAACTTCCACCTAATCGCTGGGGCATTTTTTCATCTTTACCTTTCTCGTATGCACGTGGCCTTATGCCCTTCTACATCCCATCTATCGCTAGGGGCATCCATGCTTCCACGTCTTCCTGTACATAGTTTTAGAAAACTTTCAAAATCAATCAAAACATTCAAAAATGTTAGAAAAATCACAAAAACATTCAAATATGTTTTAAGAAACATCAAAAAGCAATATAAATCATCCTACAAAACATTGCTATTTGGTTCTAACCTGTTTATGTGCGTGACTCGCAGATCATCTTGATTTACCGCCATTAACAAAAGCTAGGTTGCTTACTATCGTCTGTACTTCCTGGGCCACAACGAAGTTTCCTGGTACTGTTTCGTAGTGCACATTAGCTTTTTCATCAGGACTGAAGTGTCCTCCATTATTCTCCTTCACGTATGTATCCTTGCTTGGGGAACCGTCATTAACCCTTGTGGTTAATTCGAATCGGTTGGAATTGAAGCTTGATAACAAAAATATGGTACTTGTTTCTTTGTTAGGTTTGGCTTGTTTACTTTTTGGTATTGCATTGCATTTTGTATGTTGCATGGACATAGGAATCATTTTACTTTCTCGTTTTGCATTACATTTTTTATGTTCCATGGAGTTGGTGTTTTTAGCAATGGGAAATTTGTTCGTATATGGCTTTTCATGTCATACTACAATTTTGTTCATTCTTTTTAATAAGGACTGATGATGGAAGGTCGTTAGCAATATGATGAAAAATAAAGTTGTTTAAAAGGCACTGGATTGATGTTAGCTCATTCCCTCCTTCCATTCTTACTCCTTTTTCTTCTATATCCCCTTTCTTATTCTTCACACTATTCTTTCTTTTGTTCTCTTTCTGTCATCTATTCAATCGTCAATTGATTTCTACTATCATCCCATTGACAATCGAGGGGGCATCCTTACATTCTACTCATTTTTTCTTTCTATTCCCTTCAAAAACTTTCTACTTGTTTATGCTTGTCTACTTTCTTTGAAGTGACGTTACTTACGCCATCTCAAAGAGGGGCAAATGTAGACACCTAAAACATGCTTACACTTAGTATTTCATCCAATTCAACCAATTGACGACACTTTGTTAATCAACCCTTATTTGCCCCAGTTCTCAGATTCCCATTTACAACACCTTCTTAGTCGTATTCTTCCCATATTCAACTTATTTAGCTAATATCTATCTTATTACCTAAACATTCCTCCTTTCAACCATTCAGAACCTCCCTATAGTTCTCTCTAGACCACTTCTATTGGCTTCGTATGCGTATCTATTAGTCACAATTGGTTATCTAGACCCCTTCCAACCCTCAATGAGTCTCTAATCATTTTCTAATCAAGTTTAAACTAGCCTAAACCAATCTTAACTAAGCATAAAATATATTTATCGTAATCTAATATAAAAGTGCTTTTTGAGCTTTAGTTCCACATGCACCCAAATTTCAACATCATCTCATTTGGAAATCTATATATAGAAGGGTCACCCCTCCTTTTCAAACACACAACTTCACTCACAAGTCCTTCTCTCTCACATTTGGAGATATTAGCATTAGACCTCATTTGCATTAGTCAAGCTAATAGGCATTTGATCTTGGCTATCCTCCATTATTGAAGCTCCTCCATCTTGCATCCATAACTTCATAGTAGGTTAGTAGGAGGGTATCTAACTTGGCCCTTGTAGCCATTTTAGAGAGGACCTCTTCACCTCCATTGAAGCAAACAACAAATCTAATTTGATTGCTCATAGGTTTAACTAGGTTCAATTTATGTTTTAAGTAATCATAGAGTAAGTTAGAGATAAAATGATAGTGTTTTAGTTTAATTCATTATTGTAGTTCAGTTATCTTGTTTAGCACTCATCTTGATGTTTATGATAGGTTTAGTTAGATCAAGGAACTACTAGCTAGTTTCTTGTTTTATTAACATAACTAATCTTCTCATGTATACAGTTACGTTGATCCTTTTTTATAATATCAGGTCAAGATGGCGTCATTGTGAATGTCTATTTTCCTTAGGGACCTATCGTTCAGAAAATCACATACATAGAAATGTGATATATGAATTGCCGTTATGGTACCCAAATCGACATGGATCCTTCTGAAAGGAATTGAGGTTGATCAAGTTCTAGTGTTAGCCATTTGTATCTAAATGATGCTGAAGATAAACAATAAGCATGTGGTTCCTCCACTTACTACAGAACCTAGGGTAAAGAGTTCAAGTCAAAAGATTCAAAATGAACCTCGTTTTGTTCTTCATGCTATAGTGGCCCATTCAGACCTTGTTCCCCATATCAGCTCACCTAGTCTGGTAATGATGAACTTATGATTTCCTATTCAGGTTTCCCCCACTCTTCAAGTGATTCAGATCCAAACTACCATTCAGTTCCCATGGGTTTTTCTGAAGATGGCACCCAACTATTGTTCAGGTGAATACATCAAATCTTAAATCATGGTCCTCCCTTGCTTCGAAGGACCTTTATTCCTAATTTCTTTTCAATCAATGTCTTCCTCCTTTGAAGACTTGTGCGACTCCGCAGTTCTGTCTAATCAGACATGGATAATTCAGGTTACTTGAGTCACGGTCCTCCCTTTCTTTGCGGGACCTCCTTTATTAGTCATCTAAATGACCTCCCATCCTCCTATCAAAGAGTTCCATGACTTGGATTGGCCTATAGTCAATCATCTAATTCAACTCCTACGTCACAACTCAATAGATTCACTATGTGATCCTACTTTCCAACCTACATTAAGCTGTCTTCTAGAAAAACAACCTTCTGCATTGTCATCCATTCATGAGAACCTCCAAGTCTATCTACGATCTCGAGTCATCTTCTTCTATTAATCATGATCCAGTTCCTCTGTGCATGGTAAGTTGTATTACATTCTTTAATGGCATCTTTTGTCAATGGTTAGTGGAAAGATCAATTCTCATCCATGTTGAACGATTGAAATAATCCATGTCTATGGTGTGTTTTCAAAGCACTATCAAAAATATTCAATCAATTCCCCTTGGTTTACCAATCTCCATCAAAACTTCTAAGGTGTTCAAACCATTCCTTCTAGTCAACCTCTATTATGGTCAAAGATAAAACAATCTCTACTGATTGATTTCTCTCAGAATAAAGAAACAATTAGATCTCTACATGATGATATCCCTTAGAATAGAGGATTGCAAACAAGGTTTCTTTCTAGAACTTGATACGCCTCATGTATTGGAGTGAAAAGAATTTGATACCTTTTATCATAAACACAGAAGAAGAGCCTAAAATCATGGAACTTGATTATTCCTCTGTTATTCCATCTTCACCTTCCTTTGAGCATGATGAGATGTTTGGGTCTAGCATTGATCCATGGCCTATCTTCTCATTACCAAATCATTCTTTATCTATCATCATTCCTCAATCAAAATCTCACCTTGGGTCACCACTGAGTATCCCATCTATCTTCTTCTATCCTGGAGCCACCCTCTGGTAGCCCTCCATTTTCTACATATGTGGGTCACCTCCTGGTATCCCATTACCTTCTATTCTTGGGCCACATCCTAGTAGCCCTTTCATCCTCTTCTATCTATGGGACACCTCTAAGTAGTCCCTCCTCATCTATACTTGAGTCACCCTAGTATTCCCTTATTATCTTCTTCCCATTCTCGGGCCATGTCCTTAGTAGCCATCAATTATCTTTCATTTGTGCGTTACCTTGGGGTAACCCATTACCTTCTATTCTTAGGCCACGTCCTAGTATCCCTTCATCCTCTTCTATCTATGGGAAACCATTCATATAGCCTATCATCTTCTATGTCTTGGGCCATGTCCTCGTATCCCAACTTCTATTCCATCTTAGGTCCAATACTCTAGCAGCCCATCATCATCTTCTATCAATGGCTCAACCTCCTAGGTAGACCATCATCTTCAATTCTTGGACCCTATCATATTTTTCATCTATAACATTATTCTACCTTGATACACATGACCCGGAGGAAATCCCACCATCATTTTTCTTGTTCCTATCATCAATCATAAACGTTCACTTTCGTCATCCCACTTCTTGGGATTAAACAAGTCACATAGTCTAGCTTATAAGAAACCCAAATGACGCTCATTATCAAGCTAAGATAAAACATCCCAAAAGCTTGAAAGATATCCTACAACCCGAACCAATGAGTCAAAAACCATAGGGTTCAAAATCAAGTGTGATTCAAGAATGCACAAACCAATGAAACCATCAAGTATGGCGCAAAGTGCAGAAACCTATGGATAGGGAATTCAATATCCTACATATGAAATCCTCGTTTCAGGATAAATCACAGTCATTTATTGAGTACGAGCTCACCATGATCATCGAGATTGGTGATAATATTACACTTGATAATCAAACACTCCTAGTCTCCCTTATCAAGGAAGTCAAAAACATCGTTGTTGGATCTTACCACGCAGAGTGACTTTATTGGTCCCACCTTTCCAAAAACTATCAAAAATCTAAAAATACAAAATATAATTCAAAAATACAAAAAAACATGAGAAAACATAAGAAAAATCAAAGGTACAAAGATCAAACATTGCAATCAGGAACATTGCATACACATGGATGTTTCTTTCTTCCCTTTCTTGCTTATTTCTTTTATAAGTTTTCGTACCATTTTCATCCCTTCAGATGATATTTTGGTTAATCTATTCACATGCATTTTGTCGAAATTTATATCTATGGTATTTGTTTGACCCTGGTCTTTTATCACCTTGGTAAATTAAAGAAATGACTTGACCTCTTAGAGATCCTATCACATTTAACATCTAATAAACTTGTTGCGAAGAACTTTTGGACATATTTGTTGACACTAGCCAATGTCGTCATCATAATCACTTCCATATCCTTCCATTGAAGCCATTCAGTGGTTCTTAACCCCTTATCAAACAAATAGAGATGAAATAAGTTTTTAAAAATCAGAAAGAATTAAAAGAATGAAAAATCAAAAATCAAAAATCGAAAATCAAAAATAAAATCTAAAAGCAAAAAAAATCAAATTGATATATTACTCTCTCTTAGGGTATTTCCAATAATCTCTATCGAGGCTATGGATGCCTGACTGACAGTAGAGAAATGTTTTGATTAGAATCAAATACATCTCTGTCAGGGCTATGGATGCTTGGCTGGCAGCAGAGAAATGTATGACTAGCCTTCCACCGTCCATTCACAAATCACCTATCAAAATAATCATTCCTACACAATTGGCTAGTTTGTCCTAACATTTTGTCTATTAAATCTTCCCTTCAAGAGGTAATTAAATTCCACAGGTGGAAACACTGTTGATCTCTATGAGTCGAATAGGATTAGTATGTTACCAAGTGTCTTTTTTTATACCTTGTTCAAACTTATTTCTTTAGTCCATGTATCGTCATCTCACGATTTGTGCCTTTGGCTAATCAATTACTTCATTTCGAGGCTTCTAAGATACATTCATAACATTCACATCATTGTTCTTATACTTCATTCATAACATCCATGTGTATAAGATTGAATTTTTGGACATGTTTGTAGACACCTTTGTCCCCTTTCACAAAAATAAATCTTCTCCTTCCTTTCTATCATGTGCTTTTAGGCCAACTTACACTGGGGGAATCCTTGCTTCTTCCCATTACACTTCATTGGTTTATGTTCATCATCATATTAAACCTATCCATAATTGGCCTTAGGTCCTGCATTTCTACGCTGTGAAGATTTTGCCTTTGAATACTCCCACCTAATTGCTGGGGCATTTTTGCATCTTCACTTTCTTGTGCATATGCACGTGGCCTTTTGCCCTTGTACATCCCATCTATCATCTAGGGGCATCCACGTTTCCTTTATCTTCCTGTACATAGATTTCAATTTTTTTTCAAAATAATTTCAAAAATGTTAAAAAATCATTCAAGATATGTTAGAAGAATCACAAAAACATTCAAATATGTTTCAAGAAACATAAAAACAATATAAATCATCCTACAAAATGTATCTCTTTGGTTCTCACATGTTCATGTGTGCGACTTGCAGATCATCTTGATCTACCTCCATCAACAAAAAGCTAGGCTTTTTACTTCGTTGTACTATGGGGCACAACGAGTTTCCCAGTAATATTTCATAGTGCACATTTTTTTTTCATACAACCCAAGTGTCCTAAGTTATTCCCCTTGTATGTATCCTTGTATTGGGGCACCATCATTAACCCTTGTTGTTCAATTTGAATAGGTTTGAATTGAAGCTTGATAACAAAAACATGGTACTTGTTTCTCTATTAGGTTAGCTTGTTTACTTTCTCGTATTGCATTGCATTTTTTATGTTGCATGGAGTTAGGAATCTTTTAGCTTTCTTGTATTGCATTGCATTTTTTTATGTTGCATGGAGTTAGGAATATTTTACTTTCTTGTATTGCCATTACATTTTTTATGTTGCATAAGGATCGATGATGAAGATCACTAGAAATATGATGAAAAATAATTTTCGTTTAAAAAGGTAGTGGACTTTACATGTTGGCACACTCCCCCTTCCTCATGTCTCATTTTCTTCTTCTTCACAATGATTCAATCTTTTATTCTAATTCTATCACATTTTCGATCATCAAAAAAAGTTCTTCCATCACCTAAGGCAAAAATTGAGGGAGCATCCTTCATTCTACTCATTCACCGTTTTGCCCTAAAGTTTCCTTTGGTTTGCATGCTCTGGAACATTTTTTCTCTTAAATTGGTGGTCTGCCACTTTTCCCTCCATATTGAATGCCTTGAAATGCTCACAAACATCTTGTTTTTCCCCAATTTGAAAGAAATCTGCATGTGTGCCTTGTTTTGTGCCCTAATTTTTCCAAAATTTGCGGGCTCTGCCATTTTTCCTTTTTGCTTGATTGTGGAGGTTTAAAATTGATCAATTTGCACTTGTATTCCATTGAAAATCCAATTCCATGATAAAAAATGCTTTGAAAACATGTTTCAGTTGGTTCAATTTTGAGAAATTTGTCATTCTTAGCGAAAAAATCGAATTCTAAGGCATCCCTGGCATTTTCTATGTTTTGACGGTTAGACGGGCATCATTAGCTCGTTAATTTATTATTCAACAGTCATTGACAACGTGGCTTGTTCTAATTGGCCAAGGGATGATGAAAAATTGTTGTAACTTATCGCCTTTTTCTTTTTTGGCAAAAGGCCGAATTTGGTCCCATGGCTTCGCTTTAATCTAATTGGTTCTAATGTTGCTTACGTGGCATGTTTTGATGGGAGGAGGAGCGGCAGATCATTTTGAGAACTTGTTATTTTTTAGCTACTTTGGCTAAAAGTTTCAAATTGCCCCGTGGCCCTACTAAGTGCTAATTTGCATGAATTCAAGCAGCGGAGAAAATTTCTAAATTTTGCCCAAAAATGATGATGTGTCCTCTTTTGATTGGATGAGAGGCAGCGGGTCTTTTTGTGCCTTGAGGCATTTTGGAAAAAGAGTTAAAGTGCAAAGAAAATGCCTAGGGCCCGTAACGAATCAAAGAGAGACACATGGCAGGGTCAGAGGTGAAAATTCGGGCCTCAGGGCAAAATTGAGATTTTTTTCCCATTTTTTGGCATAAAGGCATAAAATTAAAAGGAGGAACGTAAGCCCACAGCGAATCAACAATCGCCATGTTTTAGGGACAGAATTGGAGGTGTGGATCCGCAGGGATAATTTGGAAAAATTTCCTTTTCCCAAAAAAGGTGGAAATGTGTAGAATTGGTCCGCGACTCTAATGGGGCCCATCAGGCCCATTTTCATGAGGCGGAGGTGCGGGAAAAAATATCAAAATTTTCCAAATTTTCCCAAAAATTTTAAAAGGTAAAATGAAGCTCCTAGGTCCACATCCAATGGAATGGTGCCACATGGCCACTCAGAATAAAAAGGTCAAAAGGGTAAAAATGTGAAACCCGTGCCCGTGCCGAATCAAATCTCGCCACGTGGCTGTTTCTTTTAAAAAATGCAAAGTGGAAAAAGGCACCTCCAAAGCCTGTCTCCAATGGTTTTTCTCCATGTGGAGGGCTCAGAATAAGAGATGAAATCTACGGTAGCTGTGCATCATTTTTGCTCTGCCGCCATTTTGCCCTATAATGTTCCAGGAAGTTTGGAGATGCAGTTTTTGCATCAATTTCCATCAAAATTTTGACAAATTTGTGTCATTTGTGCCTGCAAGGACCAATGCAATTGGTTTTGACGAACAATTTGAAGATTAGAGATGTTTTTGAAATAAATTTTTCCCTAACCCATTCAAAAACGTGAAATATCAGATCCAAAAGTTGTAGAGTCAAATTTTGGAGGGATAATGATGAAATAATGAAAGGAAGGGGGTCTGCATGCTTTGAAGATGAAAAACATGCCTCCACAATGGATAATGATACAAATTTTGCAATGATTCATCTCTTTTTGAGACAACTGGTAGCTTTTTGAACGTGTTTTGTTAAACATTCCTGTTTGTGAATCATGAGGAATTTTTGTAACAAATCTGATCCTTTGGCATATTATTTTCTTGGGAAAGAAGGCTCAAAGGAGATTGAATGCTATATATTGCATGAATTTGTCATGTAAAGGGTTGGAAGAGTTTAAAAAATCCTGGAAAACTAAAAATTTCACGGGAAAATCTGGGAAGAAGCCCATTCTCTGAGTGACCTCTAGAGAAACTCATGTAACTATCTCTGTATCAGATTTAAAATCATGTTAAGTTGGTTGCACATGTATAGCCATTAACAAGCTTTGAGATTGCTTTTCAAAACATTCCCCTGCTGATAAATCTGATCATTTTTGAGTTATTCTGTGTTGTCTTTGGGAAAAATCTTTGAATGCTTACATTTCAGAATGCATTTCAAATTTGTGTTTCTTGTTTCCTGTTGCAGTCTTGTGTTTATAAAATCTCTTGATCATACATGGTCTCATTTCTTGTGATAGTTTAGTGGTATTTGAAATCTCATATTCAGAAGAGCTTTCATCTGATAAAGCGATAAACAAATTTAAAATCACCCTACCTTCCTTGATTTCAAAGATTGTTTGTAAAGCTTTGGGTGCACCTTAGGTCACGATTAAATAGTGATTGCTAAATGCTTCATTGACTCATTATAACTCATTTTTTTGTGATAGATGATCAAAGATTGTGTGGAAAAGTGTAGGTTTGGGCCTCCATTTGATGCACATATCCTGGTTGAAGGAATGCTTAACCATTTTGATACTTTCTACTGTTAAATTTCTCCATATTTTGTTGAAATCCTCAAAGAGTCTTGTGGACCTTGGTTTGTCTTATCTAAACTCCCACCCAAAATCTTTCAAAACAACTATTCCTACCTTGTTTTACCCTTGTTTTGAACTGTATACCCATAGAAGATCAAAATCCATTTACTAAAGTATGCAGAACAGATCAAGATTTCAAAATGTCTTCAGTAACCCTTGCCTTGCATTGAAAGTATCTCCATAATTTGGAAGTGACAACTTGTGAAAGTCAGATTTGGAGTATTGATCATATTTTCCCAAGGCCCTTTTCATACTATTTACACAAATTGAGGGATATCTTCATCTCCTTCACCATTTGAGGGTTACAGAATAGGTTCTCTTACCTTAGTTAAAAGGCACAACCTAAAACAATTAGGACAAGATCAAGTCCTATTTGAGTGCTATCAATCTCTCCACAAATCTAAGTGCCAGTTTGATCATATCCCCGGCTACAAAACGACACACACCATGATCCATCTGTCTTCAAGATTCATGCCACATCTTTGATGCTACTCAGACTGAAAAGGAGAACAAATTTGGGTACCAATAGGATGGATGTTAGCTCATTCCCCCTTTCACATACTCCTTTTCTTCTATATCCCCTTTGTTTTCATCACACTATTCTTACTTCTGTTCTCTTTCTTTCATCTTTTCGATTGTCGATCGAGTTCTTCCATCACCCATTGATAATCGAGGGGGCATCCTTCATTCTACTTAATTTTTTTCTATCCCTTCAAAATTTTACTTATTTATGCTTGTCTACTTTCTTTGAAGTGACGTCACTTACACCACCCCAAAGAGGGGCAAATGTAGACACCTAAAATATGCTTACACTTAATATTTCCTCCAATTCAACCAATTGACGACACTTTGTTAACCAACCCTTCTTCGCTCCATTCTCGGATGCCCATTTACGACACCTTTCGATCATATCTCTCATATAATTAGCTAATTGGGGTAATATATCTCTTATTAGCTAGACATTCCCCTTTTCGACCATTCATAACCTCCCTAGTTCTCTCTAGATCACTTCTATTGGCTTCCTAGGCTATCTATTAGTCACAAATGGTTAACTAGACTCCCCCAACTCTCAATGAGTCTATAATTAATTGTTAATTGAGTTTAACTAGCTTAATCCTAGATTAACTAGTCTAAAGCATGTTTACTTAGCTCCTAATCCTAAAGCTCTTTTTAGACTTTAGTGCCACATGCACCAAAATTCCAATCTCTCCCAAACCAAAAGCTATAAATAAAAGGGTCACCCCTCCCCTTCAACCTTACACCTTGTTTACATAACAAAATATCTCAAGCACTTTGGAAAGGCATTAGAAATCATTTGTGATAGCTTTAAGCTATAAAAACATTTGGATCTTGGCCATACTCCATTGTTAAGAGCTCCTCCATCTTACATCCATCAACTCCAAATATAGTTAGTAAGGGAAGATCCAAAGCTTGGCCATGTAGCCAACTTAGAGAGATCTCTTCACTATTTTTGGGAGCAAACAACACACCAAAACTGATTGCTAGGATCTTCTAGGTTCATTTAAATTAGCATTTAAAGAGTAGAGAGTAATATACATGTTAGTTTTTGATGTTTTTGTCAAATTTATAATGCTTGCATGCTATTTTCCCTTGTTTATCTCTTATCTTATGGTCCATATATGAGTTAGCAAAGCTTTGAGGTTCTTTAGCCTCATTCCATAGCTTTTACAACTCTTCCTTGTTCACATCTTTATCTTACATCATGTGCTATTTATCTGATCCTGCTGATCAAAGTGTTACAAGCTCAAGAAGATCCTTGCAATGCAAACTTTGATGACGATGACACGTGTGGTCTCAATGGACTTTACACCAGAAATAAAGCGGGAGTCAAGAATTCCACGAGATGCAGTTGTCCTCCAGGATTCCACTTCAATGGCATCACCAATCACTCCAAGGGATGTTATTGTTATGACCCCATATGGTTGGGCTGCAATGGAATCAAAGCATAAATGAAAGAGATTGGTGGCATAGACTGGCCAGGAAATGGTTATTACCATTTGACAAGCATGAATAAAAATTCATGCAAACAAGCATGCTGATTGCATTTGCATGGTGGTTATCTGCGCTAATGTCAATGACACAAAATACTTTTAGAAGAAGACACTCAATGATATTTTAAATGTTGGGCTATGACACTATTCCTTTCACCACCTTTTCATAGTTCCACTAATTTTCTTCATCTCCATCAAATTGATATTTTGACATACATCATAGTCTCATTAAAATATTTTCTATATGGAGGAGAAAACAAAGAGAGAATATTTCAGGAGCGGATATTGATGAAATAAGTATTAAGTAATGTGAGTCACTAAATAAAAAACAATATCTAGTTAAAGAATAATATTGCACTATGGAGGGGCACCATCAACTTGCACATTAGTTCTTGGGTACCAATAAGTGGCCCTTACACAATTGAAAGAAACATAAAATTTTGAGAAAAAAAGGTCTTTGTTATTTTTAAAATTTTTATGGTGCCAAAGTTTTCAAATGGACGGTGCAGGCCAACACAAACAAAAATGACGACCGAGAAAAAGACATTGGCAATGACACTATCGGTCTTCCACGTGGCCGAATTGTAGTTGTACTCTATTTGTATCCCAACGAAAAAATCAATCACATCCGCCGATCGTCACACATGCATAGTCAAGAATGTTTATGAATAGGTGAATGCGATTGAAAAATTGGTCTTATATTCCCCGTCACAGATATGATCCATTGATACTTCCTGTACCATACGATCACCCACTATAATTTATACATTCAACATTTGCATGGTACTTTAATGATTTGAAGAAATCAAAATTTACCAATTTTATATTCTTTACAAAAATTATAAGGATTGTACTTTGATTTATTTCTCCCCTTCTCAAAAAATTTGAAGTTAATTCATTTAATAAAACCTTCCGACTCTCAATATATGTATAAGGAGTAAAAGAATAATAATTGAGTATTTCTTCCTCTCTCAACAATTAGAGGCTACTTTATTTAATGATTTTTTTTGTGGATCCATCGATAATGGGTGTTTTTTATTAGATAGATTTTTGGAATAGTTGTGTTATTTTTCCAATAGATATTTCAAAACATCTTTTATGATTTATCATTTGGAAAAATAATTCATAGAATTGAAAAAATGATTCATGAGAATAATTGTGTGTTAATTGTTCAATCATACATGAATTGAAAAATCTCAAATTTTTTTATTAAATCAATAATAGTTAATGTGCATATTATATAAAATAGAACCATTTACATTCGTTCATATATATATATATATATATATATATATATATATATATATCTAACTAAGCATTTAAGCTTCGAGCATATTTATTCATAAACATCCACAAGACAACAATAAAACAAGCTCTTTTATAAAAGCACCCTTCTAAGAAAAAAATCGCAAGTCTCAGGTTCGAAACTCAGGAAACCTGTGTTTCTGTATTGAGCAGCACGTAGCGAAAAAGGTCAAGACAGGGGGGCCATGGGATTACCCTTCATGCAACAGCAGAAACAGAAGCCAATCCCCCCATGAGGGAAGCAAATATTTCCCTTTCTATATTCCCGCGTTTCGGAAGAAGTGCGACCAGATTCATGATAGAATCTCTGGTAATCACAGATCCATCCGAATAATCTTTCTCGGCATTCTCCATTTCAAAAACCCACAACAACAAACTCTCCACTCAAACGAATGATGGAGATTTCGTCGAATGAAGCACTCAGCGTTCAGAAATTCAGTGGCGAGAGAGAAAAAGCAGGCTGAAATGATCGAACACATCGCAGATCTGAACAATGCACGCCTTCAGCAATCACAGTCACGTAAGTCCGAAACTCTCTCCGCGTCCATATTTGAATCAATTGAGGCATTTGTGAAACGTTTTTCTCATAATAACCAAACAGACACACCACCTCCTTCCAAAGCCACAAATGACGTTAGTAACATACTAATAAAATTCCACTCATGGAATATCGACTATCACAATAAAACCAAGTTGTATGGACAACTTTACAATATCCCATGGGCCCAACCAGAACTTGTGTGCCCTACGCCATCACACTCTCTCACAAACTATCTGCAATCTCATAATATGGTACACGTCCTCCAAAGTGGAAGTCATCTCCCCTGTTGGAAGCCAAAATGGCATTCCATCGCTCACAAAATGTAGTAATAAGATGCATGTTTGGGGTCCCTCCCCTAACTAGCCACATGCCATAATTTGTCTCTGTCGAAAATGTCCCATCCGTCATCTTCAAGACCTAATGCAAGCAATGTCTCCATGTGCCACCCTTCGTGGATCTCTCTCGTGTGAACATCTCTCTGCAATATATGACAAGTATTAGAACATACGATATTACTCAACACTCATAATATGTTAACAATTGTTTCATTCAACAACAAACTTATGTGATAAATTGAATTGTCTTTCAGACCAAACCATACAAATCGAGATCAAACTGTACATCGAGGGGGAAAAACGTCACAAATTGTAGGTTTCCATTTTCCAAGATGAAACCATATCCTATTGCATTATCGACCCTATCCAACTCAAATTCGATAAAAGTTACAGTTTTGTTAAAAATATAAAAACATATTTTTATTTTTATTTATAATCACAATTTTTCCATACTTAATAGATATCCAACCATTAGTGACCAAATGATATCAGCTACACGGTCAAACCGCAAGCTCAATGCATCCCTAATATACGTCATCCTGTCTAGCTCAGAGCACAAATCACTATCAATCATTGTTGAAATGAAATTACTTTTCACTTTTCTACCTTACTATTTATAGTAAATTACACTTTTGGCCTATCATTAACCTATTCAATTATGTTTCACTACTCGATTAATGCCTCATGTTTGTGAAGGAAATATCTTTTTTTTCCTTATCTATTTCTCATGCTATTTGCGGTGTTGAGATCATCACTTCCCTTATTTTCGTATTATCGCGTGAATTGCTCATGTTTCACATTTATCACGGTTGTGTTGTCACTCCTATTTACTGTTACACTTACACTCTATACTGCAAACTCAATGTCATCAATATTAATATAAGCACTATTTCAATCAACATTTCCTTACCCTAAAAATTGTCATAGCCCAGTCTCTCAAATCTCTCTTATCAATTACTTTTGACTCAAACATTTCCACTTCATTCCACCCCTTTCGTCGAAAGAGGGGAAAATATATGGGTTAGATACACAAGGCCACCTTATTCTATACAAATCAATACGTAAATCTAATGACTCAATGGTCAACTCCAGCTATAAGGTTACACTAAATTCTAACATTACCAAATTACAAATCAAAGCATCATTACATTTATTGTAAATGTAAGGGGTAACAATTATCAAAACTTGTAACCATTAATATTATAGTTACTAGTATACATCCATATAGCGCACGGTGGGGGTATGAGATGTCATTCCCTTTCGAATTTGTAGGGGTTTTCAAGATTTGGGACATAGATCCATCTGCAACATTGCGGTCCTGCAAGTTGGGACACTCCTCCTTTGGTGTCAGGACACCCAATTCCCACCTATATTCCTTTGGTGTTGGGATACCCAATTCCCACATATATTCCTTTGGTTTCGTGACACCCAATTCCCACATAGTTTTGAATCACCTATTGGGGATTGATCACCCCCAATTCTATGTGAACACACATACAATCTCTATATTTCTAAGTGCACACTTACACACATGACACTTTTTTGACACCCACAACATGTTGTCCATATCTCTGTGGGAGGTAACCAACAACCCAAGTTATTCACCACACTATGGTTACTTTATTGACACGTCTGCAACTATCTCTACTGCAACACTATCAGGTATGATCTTTTCTCCTTTAAACTAACAAATTTTATTCACTAGCTTAAGGGGAGGGGGGGAAATATAACACCAAAATCGACACAAAATCATTATTACATCATGCTTTTGGAAAACTTAATATGCGTGGGTATTGAATAATAAAACTAGAGCTTAGTGGCACAAGTCCTTGTTATTTTACTTTCACATTTCTCGATTTTTTGTTGAATTTTGACATGTTTGACTCTTTTAGGTGTTTTTATATTGTGTCACAAAGATATATGGTTTTTACAATTAACTATTTGAATTTTGTTGAATTTATTATAGGACTGTACATTTTGATCCATATCATCGTACGGTTTGATCTCAAGACAAACAGTCACATCCCTTTTTACTTTTGGGTCTTTTCTTCTCATTGGGCCCATTTGGTACTCTTTCTTCTTTTACACCTTATGTTTTGGGTTGGCCTTGTGTGCCACTAGCTTCAAATTCAAAGTAAAAGGTTCCTATATATAGAAGTTACCCCTAAGCATTTATCATCTAGTAAGCACTTATCTATCTACCATTTATGAGTTAGGAAAGAGTAAGTAATTGATATAGCAATCGACATACCAGAACATAAAGGGGGGGAAATTCTGATTTCTACATGTACATATAAGGGTTTCAATTGGGGAAAGTAGTTACCTGCTATTGGTGTGGAAGCATGAGGCAAAATTTAGGTCAAGGGTTTATTTACATATACATTGCACAATGTACTAGGAGAACTGCATAGAGTTTGAAATGTCCTCCAACACTCAATGAATCACAAATGAGGTGACCGTTGAGGTCATTCCAAATCAATTATTTCATGGGATGTTTTTGTCATTTAATGTGTGCTTGTTGTTATTTATAGGAACTTAGGGGGTTTTCACATGTATACACACATATGTAAGGGTTGTATCAAATATGAAGATATATAGATAAAACACAAAAGAAGGTGATGTGACATAGAAAAATATAGAACCACGTAAGTCACATGTTTATAACTGTACACATCTGGGCCATATTGGAGTACGATCTTGTACCTATTTGTTATTTCATGTCTTTAAAGTTACATGTATGTAGGAATCAATGGTCTTTGTTAAGATTCTATGAATATTTTATATTTCACCAACTTGAACCAGCTAAATCATATCTCAATCCCTAATTTGCATTCTTAATTTCTTTATCAATGTATCATACTTGTGATGCCCTAGTTTCCATCATGTAAATTTCATCTATATAAGCTAAATTTATGTAGTTTCTGTAAAAATATTTAGTCCTATTTATATTATTTAGATAAACCTTATTGATTAATTAGGGTTGAAACATGGAGGATGGCATGGTGACACCCTATAGAGTAATTAGGGTGGCAGGAAAGAGGTATGACTGATAGTATATATAGTTGATTAAGGTGTTTCACCTCAAAGTATGCAATAAAAAAGATAAGGTAACAATGAAGGAGGAATACCTGTGATTATGTAGATGGTATGCACACGTTGTATAATCTTATCAGATTGAATGTGAGAGCTTCCCTTTGGCTAGGAGGAAGAACTTGTATAAGAAACAAAACAAAACCACCAAATGATATTAAATAGCAAATGACAATGGACTGTCTAGCCATTATTAGTTCCGGGAAGTGTGATACTTCCTAGATGGCTATCAATCCACAATTTTTATTAAATTAATGAAAGTAAATATGAGAAATGAAGGTCCTATTGCTAACACTTTGATTTAGGTATCTCAAAACATTATCAACACACTAGATTAAGCAGAATATTGAAAGAAAAACTAATCTGAAATTAGGAAAGGCATGTTTCTGGTTGGGAAAGGTTGCAAAGGTATTGGGTAAGGTCACAAGGGTTTCTGGTAAGGTCTGGGTGGAGTTTGGTTTAGTTATGGGTTATTTGGTGGAGGTTAAGAAGAAGACACAATGACCGATATTGGTTTGGTGACCGATGTTGGTAGAGAGATGAAACCAGTGATGGTTAAGGTGACCAATGTCAGTAGGAGAAATTTGGTAGTAATTTAATAAAATTTGTTTTGAACTTCTCTATGATTGTATAGAGAATGAAGGGAGAGTGGTTGGGTTCATAATTTTACCAAGAAGACTCAGGAATACATAGAGGAAAGTACGAAGAACCAAAAGTTTGTAGGTGGTTGGGTTGATGGATTGGTGAGAAGGTGGAGATAAAGGAATACACGGAGAAGTAAAGTATAATGAAAGAGGTAATGGATATAAACTTTAAGCAAGCACAAAATGATTAAAATCACATATACTTACTTGCATTTGCAAATCTGGTTGGTGAAGGAGGACAATAGTTGATCTGTGAACAACCTCTATGTTCAGTGCCATGGAAATACTCCCAGAGTGTCCCCGCGAATATTCTAATACCTTGGGATGAGAGCTAGATGCTTGCTTGGGCCTGTGGTTTAGTATTTTGTGTTGTTTGGATGCTGAGAGGCTTTAGATTTACGCTTGAATGCAATAGTTATCCCAAAACTTAAAATTACCAACCTGGGTAAAAAGTTACAAAATTGTATACAAAGTAATTGATGATGGTTAGGTGATCGATGCCGGTTGAGGAATAACCGACGTCGATTAAGGTAGATAAGTCTAGGTTTTCCAAAAATAGGCAGATCTTCCTAGATTTGGCATGCTTTCTCATTAAGCCTGCTTAGGAAAGTGGAGTTCACATGAGAGAAGGTAGGAAGAACTTAGAAAAGGTCCAGTTAGGTTTAGGAAGAAGTCTTAGTTAGTTAGGTCAAGTTAGTGACTCAACACTAGGAGTTATAACTCAGTGATAACTCAATGCTGTGGGTGATGAATCAGTCACTGTGAGTTAAATGCCCCTAGAATGGGTCTAGGATGAGGTGTCCTAGTGAGGTGGATGTGTGAGGGTGAAATTAATTTAATTAAATTAATTAAATTAATTAATAATGTGAAGGTGAATATATTAATAATAATTAATAATGGGGCCACGATGTTCTTAATTAATTAAAAGGGACCAAAGGGAGTGTGACCTAAATTTGGTGTCTACATTTACCCCTTTTTGTTGTGTAGCTTTGTATTAGTAAGCGACGCAGACAAAAATAGGAAGTCAGTGTCCCAAGTATAAGTGGAGGTTAGGTTACCCCAAGTAGGGCTGATGGTGATCCCCCTTAAACCATGAACATACGAGGTAGGAAATGGAGTTGGTGAGTGATTTGATAAATAGGTTATCGATGAAAGTGAGGGCCAGTGGGGAAGGTTATGGGAATTTCAAGTAATGGGTAATGGTCGGGTTAGGCAATGGGTAATGGCAATCGAATGCACACACACACATATAGATTGCGATACGGTACCGGGTGGAAGAGCTTGCAAACTCTATGTTGTTAAATTTCAATAGGTTTATCCATACAAGGTTGAAGTGATTCAGGTATCTAAGGTACATGATATGGTCTTGAAGAAAAACGAGGTCAGGTGTAGGAACAAGTAATAGGTTTTGTTCCATGACACCAAAGATATGGTCAGGATAAACATCACGTCATTAGGCAAGGTAAGGTAATTAGGCTAAACAATATGGTTAACAACATCACAAAGTATATCGAGTACACAAATTCAAACATCAAAAAAGGAGGTTTAGGTCAGGGTATGTAGGTCAGGGCATAGGTAGGGCCGAGGTATAGGTAAATAACATGTCCCTAAACACAATTAAGGAAATGTACAGGTAATTTAGGATTTTGGTTAAGGTGTAAGTGGTGTTGGTAAGGGTAATAGTTGTTTGAGCAACATTGTTTCAAGAAAAATGGGCATAAGGTAGGTCAAATGTTTATGTTGGGTGACCGATGCCGGTTAGATATTAACTGACATCGGTTGGCTAGGGCACGACATGACCGACGCTGGTCATGTCGATTTGGGGCTAAAAAGGAAAAATACGTGTTTGACGGATTCATTTGTGTCTTTGCCATTTGTGGAAAATGACAGAGAAGACGTGGAAAGTGGGAAAACAACAGTATGAGGTATTTAGCTAAGTTAGCGAGCCACTAGTAGGGGATTTGGCAGTCGATAGGTGGGACCACGATATCGAGTGGAGTGATTTTATTGGTTGGGAGGTTCGTTATGGATTACTGACATGGTGGAGCTGGGAGAGGGAGCGGGTCGATCATCGGCACAAAGACCAGAGGTACCACCACATAGGTGATGCCAAGTAGAGGTAGGAGGCATTCCTAAACCTCTTGTTTAATTTGAAAATTGTGTTTTGAACGAATGCATTTAGGGGGAGGTTGTGTTTTTGAAATTGTGGGTAAAAAGGAGTGAAACAGGGGGGTGGAAAGAGACAAATGTAACGTTAGTATAGTGGGAAGGAATGTAGGGTAGATTTGGGTGGGGTGCGATAGGTTTTTTGGTTGTGTTTTGTTGATTTTAAACAATGGGGGATGGGGGTTTTGGTTTTTGTATCCGCAACAGTGACCGACATCGGTTAAGGGTTAGCCAACATTGGTTGCATTTTTCCAGCATCGGTCAGATAAAGGGTGACCGACACCGGTCAAAGTGACTAGCATCAGTCAAGGCAACTGATGTCGGTCACTGTAAAAAGTGACTAAGGTAACGCAAACGTAGTTGGGAAATTTAAATAGGCAAGGTAGGGGTATGGCGAAGGTTAGTGTATGTGGAAGAGGGTAAGGCACCATGTTGCAGGTGTGTGATAGGTTTGTAGGTGAAATGGTCTAGGGAATTGGGTAAGTATGATAATGGAGACAATAGGTTTTTAGGTGAATTAGGTAAAGGGGTAGGTATTGGAAACCAAGCAAGGAGTAAGTATGAGTGATGGTTTTAGGTATGATTTGGTAAAAAATGGCTAAGTATGAGGTCAGTTGAGTTTATAGGGAATAGGTAATTTGAGAAGGTCAAGACTTGATAGTGTTGTTTTGGATGATGCAAGCAAGAGATCAGCTGATGATGAGAGACTGAGTACCACCTCTATTGGTACAGATGCAGCCTAATGTGATAGCTAAGGAGTGGGACCACATAACAAATGTGGGACTTAGTTTGATTTGGTGCTATAGGTGTATAGGCTGAGATCCTAGCTTGATGGTTGTTCTCATCAACAAATGGGACTCTACGACCAACACCTTTTATCTACTGAATGGTGAGATGACTGTCACATTACAGGATGTGTACAAGATCTCACAGATTCCTATTATTAGGGAGCCAGTGTATTCGATTTCATTTGAGGCATCGGTGGAGCCGATAGTGGTGGTATTTAGTGAGGTGATGGGAAAGTTGAGTTATCATAGTGCGAGTCTAAGTTATGGGGATATGATGTGACATATCCGCAGGAGACCAAACTATCTGTTTTGATGATGGTGATAGTAGGCTGTTTTCCTCTCCCAAATTCCAAGGGTGTGATATTTCCATAAGAACTGATGGGGGTATTACAGGATATGATTGAGGATCGGGTTTGATTTGCTTGGGCACCAACTTTTCTAGTCCAGTTGCATAGGGAGCTATGAGCCTATGGTAGTGTAGACACCAAATTTGTGTCTTACAACCCCCCCGTGCCTCGCATCTTATTTTGCAACCTAGCCTCATCACCTAAACCTTACAAAATTATTTATTAATTACCTTATAATTAATAAATCCACATCTCCCAACCTGCCACCTCATTTCGCCACCTTATCATGACTTAGTCCTAACCATAAACTAACCTAATTAAGACCTATAACTTGGTCTACATCCACACCCATGACTAATGACTCCTCACCCGCACCCAAAACCAACCTCATAATGACTTGGCCAAGCCCACAACTAATCCCTCGGGAGAAAAGGAGGGAAAGTTGGCTATTTTACTAAAAATAGCCCCACTTTGACTTAACCGACATCGGTTCCTACTCGACCGCCGTCGGTTACGTAACTGCCATCGGTTCCCTGTAAATGACATCCCCCAACCAAAAACAAGAGGAGCTGGATTTTTCATTGATCCGGATTAGAAGTCATTGAGAGAATCAGGATTTCACTTGGCCGAGCAGAGACAAGTGAAGAAAAGAGAGGAGTTTGCGGAAGAAGGACATTAAGCCCAAGACTGCAACGGAGTAACCAGAGCCCAGTGACATTCATCCAAGCATTGGGAGAGAAGATAGCTCATCTTGGATTGTTAGATCATCCTGCCCGAACCCTGCCTTCGTCATCACAGTCGTTGAACCCGCATCTTCATCAGGAACTAGTAGTCCTTCCCAGACAAAAAGGAGTTCTTCGCAATCGATCTGATATCTCTCTATGGTATGCACACACCCTCTCAACATTCAACAGGTATTCCTCCTAGCCCTAACCCTTATATTTTTCTCAAAGAAATCAAAGGATAGATGTAACCTCTATTCCAGGAACGGAAGCAATTTCTGTGCGAAACATTTTGGCAAGCCCGGTGGGACCCATTCTGGGTTTCTTTCATTTCTTGCTTGCTTTCATATAGGGAGCATACTTGCTATTTTCTTCTTCTAAATATTCATAAGATATTTTGTTATCTGTGGTAAAAGAATTTGTCTTGCTTTCACATCTTTGCATTAGTGAAAGTCATCTTCTTTGCTTCATCGAATATCATTTTTGATTTGGGTTTAAAAACACTTGCATCACATTCTTGCTTGTTGTTTTCAATTCTAGTGAACATAGATTAAGTAATAGGTCGTACACGTGGGGGTGATATCCATGGTATTGACAAGAAATTAATCTTACTTTCACTGCACAACACATACCGAATCACATCATAATTAACACAACAGCTCAAAACATCCCCCCTTTTCCGCAGTATTCCTCTACGCCCGATTGAGGTAACCTTATAAGCCAAAACAAACTTGACATTTCCCCTAAGTCTTTTGTTTAGGATTGACATCATCTTGTGTCTAAGGCATAAGCCCAAAGTGATTAAAACTAATCCTAGGGTTAGTCTGTTAATTTGCTTGTGCATCTTGCTTGTTTGTGGTTCTATTTTTCTTTGTCATACACTGTTTTCTGTGATCACTTCAGAACAGCTTGAGAGGTATAATAAGCACTGTTAACCCCAAATCAGCAACTTCCTATAGATTCTTACACCAGTCCTATTCTACCGACATCGGTTAACCTACCGACGCCGGCTATAGTATAACCGACATCGGTTACCTGACCGATATCGGTTTCTGTCTTTCACAGTTCCCAAAACCAGCAACCCACCAATTCCAACATTTTGTTGCTGCTTCTGTTCCTGATAGATTGCATCCCTGCTGTGTACTCTTGTCCATGGTTGTTATCACTCAGAAACAAGCTGCAGCCATGGTTTCACATGCCTGCTCCGTGCCTTTGCCTGAATCACCCCCTTCACATCCTGTGGGGAATCCTACGGACACCAGCGAGGTTCCCAAAATCCCTGTAGGAGATAAGGAATTTGTGAAATTTTTGGACGCTAATCCTAGCGCTGTACAATACTATTTGTCTCATGCCCCTGACCGTACACCTGATGGTCAACTCCTTGTTGGCATGCCTATTAGTATAGCTGCTCATTTAGCTCCTTCTCCACCTGATAACTCCGCTTTGCCTTCTGCATCCTTAGCCCCGTCTCCAAACTCAGTGGTTTCAGGGGTTCATACGGCACAGATTGGCTTTCCTTTGGTTAATCTAGGGCCCAACATATCATTACCGCTGACTGCTCCTACCTCATCTTTCTCGCAGACTGCTCCTTTCATAACTTGCTCTCTGCCACCTATCCACACAAGCTTCCCTTCTCAAGCTCCGCCTACCTTTTCATTTCCACACACGTACCTGGTGACTTCAACATCTTATATAGGACATCCCTATTCGGTCGCCTCAACATATTCATCCTCAATACCTTATCAACATTCAACCCCACCATTGTCTAATGGTGGCCCTTGGCCCAATCCCCCTCCATTTACGGCAACCGCACCATCATCTCATCCAACTACTGATTTAATCAAACAAATGATGGACAAGATGCAAAATCTGGAGGCTTCTGTTTCAGGAAGCCGTAGCACCCTGACATACGAGCAAGTTTTTCGGGAGCCTATCCACCCTTCTGTCCCCCTTCATTCATATCCTCCTCAATGGGAATTACCAAAATTTACTCATTTTAATAGTAAGGAGGATCCTCAACAACACTTGCGATCATTTAGACATGCCTGCTATCTAATTGCTCATGACGATGCCTTACTACTCCGCACCTTTCCCATGTCCTTATCAGGACCCACCTTGGAGTGGTACAGTGCTTTAACCCAGCACTCAATCTTCTCTTTTAACCAATTAGCCCAATCTTTCTTGGATCATTTCTCCATTAACATTGCCAAGAAAGTATCTATTACCGACCTCTATGCTATCCGACAATTTGAAGACGAATCTATCGCAGATTTCGTTGGACGATGGCGGGGCCTTATCAACCAACTTACGTATGCCTTACCTCAGGCCGAACTTATCGAACTCTTTACGCGGGCCTGCGCTAAGCACATTTCTCCTACCCTCCAAATTCAAACTTTCCGCACATTCGATGAGGCCTTTACTATGGCTCGAAAACTAGAGATTCGAGCCTTAGAGGAAGAGAAATTGCGGTTGCGCAACAAAAACCCCAATTTCTGAACCCAAGACTCCACCAACAAACCTAACACCACCAATCCTCACACATCGACTGCTTTGAAATCAAAAGGAGTTGTACACGCGGTGATGGTCAAATCCCAACCACCGTCTAATACCCCGCCAAAAACCACCTATAAGTATAAAGCTGAGCCCATCAATTACACTCCCTTGGGAGAAACTTATGGTGTGATATTGGAAAAATTGCTTAAAGCAGGAGCTATTACCTTACCTCCTGTTAAACCTCACTCCGGGTTTGATTCCACCCGCGCTATACCTTCTTGGTACAAAGAAAATGACTTCTGTAACTTCCACCGCGTGAAGGGACACAGTCATGAAAATTGCAAGATGTTGAAAAACATAGTGCAGGAAATGGTTGATGTAGGGGATATAGCCCTCGATAATCCTAACGCCCCTGCTAACCAGAATTTGAAAATTTTCAACAAACCATTCCCAAATCACTCTTCTAACAGTAACATAAACCAAGATATCTTAGCCGAGGAGAGTGTTCATGAAATCCATGTAGTCTTCGACTCCCAACCAAAAGCCTCTATCGAGAAAATTCTGAATCAAGCCCCTTCACTAACGCAGGGACCCAAACCCCCTTCACCACCATCAAGACAAGACGAAATCCTTGCCATTCCTTTCCCCATAAAGGAATTAACCGCACAGAGTTCTCTTCTCACAGATGAGCCTTCTTACACCACATCCTTGCAAGACTGTGAGCGGATGTTATCTAACTTATCTATTTCCCAGACATCTCCTTCTACCACTCTTGCTGCACAAGAGGAAGGCTCGCCACTTCTTTTGTCATCCTTAGACGAGAAACCCCTTGAACCGGCATCACCAAATTCTTTAATCATGACGGATCCTCTCAAACATGCCCTCCTACCTATTAGTTCTTCATCGCCTAAATATTTTCAGTGACCGGTTGACCTCTTAACGCCCATGGATACAGTGCCTCATTTACCCCCTGTATTACACCCACAGTGGACCGGAATCACAACCCACCTTTCTTCCATACAAAATTTCCTATTCACACGTGAGGATTGTCATCCCTCAGAAGATAGACGAGTCCTATTGGAATGTTTGTGTACACCATATTCTACTCAAATGCAGATGACCGATCCAGACGCCTCTACCATATACCCAAAGTGTTTACAAAAGCTTAAAATGCCTATGTCCTCATCTTCACCCCCCTCATCTCTACCAAATACCTCATCCACCTCTATTGACCTAACCAAACCTTCCCCTACGCTTGGGACCTCACCAATTCCCAGTCTAACACACCCACCTAAACGGTTAGATTTATCCAAAAGTAAAGCCGTCCATCCACTTAGGAGATAGACCCAATCTCCTCAAGCCCACCCTATGCCTCTATCACAACTAAAACCATCACCGTCACACCTACCTTCCATATTGGGACCTCATCCCTCCACCTTGCATCAATATATCATACCTCCTGCGTTTTCTTTAAAATGACCTACGCCTTCTGCACCCATACAGAGATCCATGGGTGTATCAACACCGTCACCCCACGTATCCTGTCCACCTATCAACCCTAAACAAACTCCATCATCAAAGGATTTGTTTGCTGTCACTCCTCTTTCTCCGTGGTTGTTTCCTGATACCACATCATCGGTGGCCTCATCATCTAACCAGCTAAACATAACTTCTACGTCGAAGAAGCCACGTTTAGTTAAATCCAATTATCAAAACCCCTTGGCTAAACCGCCACCCGTACAAATCAACCATACCCAGTCATTACCAAAACCTACCCAGTCAATAGCCTCATCTTCCTCTGAATTTGACCCGCTCAAAGGGTCTTACGCCAAAATCCTTGCTATGTTGGTGGAGAATGTGACCATTTCCCTACCCCCACTTAGACCCTATGATCCATCTAAACCTTGACCTATAGGTTATGATGAGTCTAAAATCTATGCTTACCACTGCACACCAGGACATGATGTAGAGGGATGCAAAGCTTTGAAAGCCATTCTTCACCAGTCACCTCTCTCAGATAGAAAGGTTAAGAAAGAAAACTTACGAAGGGAGAGACCTTTAGCTTCAATCCCCTCTCCTATACCACCTATCCCCACCTCACCAAGATCTATCATTATTACAACCCCACCGCTCGAAGACCATGACTTATCCCTACCGTCTTCCTCCTCTCGTTTTCACGAGATTAACATGATTAGTGTTGCTACTCGAGGGTAGAAAAATAATGGGAAAGCTAAAGAAAGCACACCTGCGGCCTCTCTTTCTCCATCCACCATCCCGATCGCACCACCACCTAAAGTGGTTATTCGTGGACCTACCTACCCCGTCTCTAATGGAGTTTCCCACCGAACCATGATCAAACAGCTTCACCAATCACCTGTAAAAATGACACTGTATGATCTCATTCAGACCTCTGAATCTCATCGACAAGCTCTCGTTGAAATTCTTCAAGGGATAGAGGTCTTACCTAACGAAACCTTGCCCACTGCCTCCATTTTAACACCCAATCACATTGCTTCACTCACCAAACAACCTATCTCCCCAACCACTTTTGTCTCTGTACAGCAAGCCGCTGCTGTCAGTTTCTCTGAAGACGAAATTGTCGACTTTGGTGCAGAAGATCCTGACCCCGCTCTTTTCATCTCAGCTTATGTCTGGGACATTCGGGTGCATCGTGTTATGATTGACGGGGGTGCTAGCCTAAACATCATCTCTTCAAAGGCCTTCCAACAAATGAATATCCCTTCTAGCTGCATGTGTGCCAACCCCATCATGTTGCGGTCATTCAATGATGCTATTACTTCTACCTTAGGCACCGTGATCCTTAACATTCATGTAGGGCCATGTACTTTACCCAAACTCTTCTATGTCCTTGAGGGTGAATTCTAATACAATATGTTGTTAGGCCGCCCTTGGATCCAGGCTATGGGATGCGTTCCCTCCACCTTACATAGATGCATAAAATTTGAGTACGAGGGGAAGTCCTACACCATAAAAGCTGATCCTCCCCCCTTCAAAACCTGCAATATGTTATATCGCCCTAATGATGTGCTTGTACCAGTCAAGACACCCATTCATCCAACCCAACCATCCACTTCAACCACACCTCAACCATCCACCTCAACCGCACCTACACCTTCAACCAATGAAACCACCGTCGCAAATACCACTTCCTTTCCCGCAGACAACATCCCAACCTCAGACCCCTTAGTAGATGTTTTTCAACGCCTTACGCTGGGGGAGTATCACCTATATAATGTTATCTCTTTCCATACTCCACAGGAGTACGGACAGTTACATGCGCATCCTACCTACGACCGTCGTGTGGGGGAGGTAATCTCCTACGGGCCACCTAATTGCCACACCAACCTAACGTATGGGGGTGTCGACGCATCCTCCATTACCCCTGAACCTCCCCTTGGTGTGGTTCCCTTCCAATCCAATTTTCAATACCTGACAAATCGTCGTTTCGCTCTCACCTTCCTGACTCATTGTGCTTGGAAAGGTTTTGGTTTTGGTCTTTATGAACAAGGCCGACATACAATCATTCCCGTGACTACACGCAAACACAAAGATCGTAGTGGTCTTGGATTTCCTGAAACACTTACACCGGAGAAACCTCATGTCAGTTGTATCCAGGAAGATGATGAAGTCACCCCTTCCGAACCATCATCACCCATTTTTCCATCATCACCCACAGAGTCGATAGACCCTGAATCTATCCCTCCTAACTTTTTTTTTTTTCATAAATGCTATCTTCCTGGGTCCTCTCACTTATCAACGCGATAATGAGGACCCATCTTCTCTTCCCCTTCTGTATCCAGACATGATCGAAGAGGATTTTCCTTCCATTAATGTTGTTGAGTGCCATGATGACGACTCCATCCTCACTTACCTTGGTGCGGACGACTCTTATATTCAACGCGCCTTACCATCTAAAACTCAAACCATGTTGAATGAGTTGACTATAGAAATCAACATCCACACAGAGGAAGATCCTCACATTGTGAAGATCAGACAATCTCTTAACACATCAGAACAAGCCGCCTTTACTACCTTTCTCCATGCCCGCAACCAAGCTTTCGCTTGGTCCTACGCTGACATGCCAGGAATTGATCCTAACATTGCTGTCCATAACATTACCCTGAAACCTAATTCCAAACCAGTTAAACAAAAACTAAGAAAAATGCATCCACGCATTGCCCTCTTGGTCAAAGAAGAGCTTCAACGACTCCTTTCCATTTCCTTCATCTTGCCTATTGACTATCCTCAATGGATTTCTAACATTGTACCTATCACTAAAGCGACAGGGGGACTTCGGATATGTACAGATTTCCGGGACCTTAACCTCGCTTTCCCGAAGGATGACTTCCCCCTCCCGAGTATTGATCAACTTGTTGATCTCACTGCGGGCCATGAGATGCTTTCTCTCATGGATGGCTTCTCGGGATACAATCAAATTTTGGTAGCCCCGGCCGATCAACATAAAACTACCTTCATAACTCCGTGGGGAACCTTCTGTTATCGTGTCATGCCATTTGGCCTTAAGAATGCTGGTGCGACCTATCAGCGGGCTATGACTTACATTTTTCATGACATTATGCACACTATCCTTGAGGATTATGTTGATGATCTTCTTGGCAAATCTAAACATCGCAGTGAACATCTCGATGTTTTAAACCATTATTTTCGATCACCTGTTACAATATTGTGTTTGTCTTCAACCAAAGAAATGTGTCTTTGGTGTCCTTTCGGGAAAAATTCTTGGTTTTATCATCTCTTTGCATGGCATCGAGGTCAATCCATCTAAAGTCAAAGCTATCCTAGAAATGCCCCCACCTACTAACCTCAAACAATTGCGTAGTTTGCAAGGTAAACTCCAATCTATCTGGCGTTTCATCTCCCAACTCTCGGATCGATGTCAACCTTTCCATCACCTCCTTAAAAAGGACATTGCCTTTCAATGGAGCGAAGAGTGCCACCAAGCCTTTGAGGCTCTCAAAGCCTATCTCTTGCAGCCACCTGTGCTTATCCCACCTCAGGACGATCACCCTTTCTACCTTTACCTTTCTGCCACCGACCATGCAGTAGGAGCCATGCTCGCACATCGTGACTCCGAGCATCGTGAACAAGCCATTTATTACATAAGTCGTACTCTCGTGGATTACAAGACTAGGTATACACATGTAGAAAAGTTGTGCCTAGCCCTTTCATTCGTGGCCACCAAACTCCGACACTACCTCCTGAATCACAAAACTTTTGTCATCACCAACGCGGACCCCATTCATTATATGTACGCCAAACCACATCTAAACCAACGCATCGCCCGATGGCTTATGCTCCTCGCTGACCTCGACCTTGAATTTATACACCAGAAGTCAATCAAAGGACAAACTATCACAGACCAACTCGCTGAAGCCCCTTTACCTGGGGAACAATTTACCAATTTTAATTTCCCCAACGAACTCATCGCCACTCTTTCACTCAGTGAGGAGTCGTATCCAATGACCCTCTTCTTCGATGGATCCAAATGCCAGCGCGGCGGAGGAGCCGGCATTGTTCTCATTCCTCTTGACGCTGAGCCTATGCCTCTTTCATTCCGGCTCGATTTCCCCTGCACTAATAATACAGCGGAATACGAGGCCCTTGTTTTGGGTCTCCAGGTTGCGTTACACTTAGGTGTCAAATCTATCAATGTTTTCGGCGACTCTCAATTGGTAGTCAATCAAGTTATGGGCATCTACCAATGTAAAAATGAGGAACTTCAAAAGTACAAACATTACGTGGATTCACTTTTGACCTTATTTACTCATTATTCTATCCAAACCATTCCCTGCTCCACTAACAAATTTGTGGATACTATGGCTTGCTTAGCCTCACAAATTCCTACCTCACCAACTGACTCTGACATTTTCATCTTGGTCCAACAACTCTTTGCCCCATCTTACTCAGCCCCGGTTGTTTGTATGATAAATAATGTGTCTGCTAATTCGTAGGATACCTGGTATCACCAATTTCACGACTATCTTACAACCTCTGTTCTCCCACCTGACCTTACTAGTAACGGCAAACGCACTTTTCTTAAAATTGTTTCTCGTTATGTCGTCATGGGGGGACTCCTTTATAAACGTGGCTTTGATGGCATCCTCCTTCGATGTCTAACCGGCGCGGAGGTCACCTATACCATCCAACAAGTCCACGACGGTATTTGTGGTGGACATTTTAGTGGCCTTGCCGTGGCCAAACGAATCCTTCGCCTAGGTTATTATTGGCCTACTCTTAATAACGACTGCTACGAATATGTTAAGCATTGTATTATGTGTCAACAACATGCCAACCTTCAACATACTCCTAGCCATCCGCTACAGGTCGCACGAGATCTTTGGCCTTTCTCACAATGGGGTTTAGACCTTATTGGTGAGATTCACCCACCCTCTTCGCAACGTCACCATTGGATAATCACAGCAACTGAATATTATACTAAATGGGTGGAAGCCATTCCACTCATTTCAACCAAAAAAGAAAAAATTGTAGAATTCATTAACCATCACATTATCTGTCGTTTTGGCGTTCCTCATCACCTGATAACAGATAATGGTAAATCTTTCAAAAATAAGTTGTTACAAGACCTTTGTGACAACTTTGGTATCAAACTTAGCTTCTCATCACCTTACTATCCACAAGCCAATGGTCAAGCCGAATCTTCTAATAAAACCCTAACCAAAATCCTCATGAAAGTTGTTAACGATTCTGGAAGCAATTGGCCTGATCACATCCCCTTTTCCCTTTGGGCTTATCGGACTAGCATTCGTACCTCCACTAATGCCACACCATTTTCGTTGGTATATGGTACCGAGGCTGTCTTGCCTCTCGAAATACAAATACCCTCCCTAAGAATATCACTTCAGGATATTCTCACCAATGATGACTTCCGCCAAGAGCGGTTAGCCCAATTAGAGCTTCTTGACGAGCGTCGTCTTACAGCTCTTGACCACCTTCAAATCTATCAAAAACACATCAAGCGTGCTTATGATAAGCGACTTCATGAGCGTACCTTTAAGGTTGGTGATCTTGTCCTCAAAGAGAATCAGCATGTAACCAAACTAGAAAAGAGAAAACGTGGAAAATTTTCTCCTAATTGGATTGGGCCCTACATTATCACTCATACTTACGGATCAGACACTTATCGTTTAGCTTCGCTTAATGGTAAACCCGAGCCTGAACCCCTTAATGCCTTGCATATCCGACCATTCTACTGTTGAATTTAGTGTTATATCACTTCTTATCTACCTTGCGCTCATCCCTTGAGCTCGTTTACCACCTCATACACTTTGTTTCGTGCATCTCAAAATAGAATCAAGCTCACGTGGTTTGGTCATCACCTCCTCTTAAGGATGCCTTCCCCTTTTTAGTCTGGTCCATGACTTAAAAGTATCAAAATAACATGTTCTCAATTATACACTTATGGGATATTCTTGAGTCAAACTTCCTACAAAACTAGATGCTTCATGCCAAACGGACATCTAGACCTCTAAGTTATACATAGACTGCTCCCTCGAAGGATAGCTATGTGTAAAGCCACATCTCCTATTATAAATAGACTGCTCCCCCGAAGGACAGCTATACACAAAAGCCGCATCTGCTACTATAAATAGACTGCTCCCTTGAAGGACAGCTATACAAAGTCAGCCTTTATCAGAATCTTCTCGCATTGATCAGCTTCGTGAAGACCTCAAGAACAACAAAATACATATCCCATGTAGACTTCCCGCATCGATCAGTCTATATCCAGAACAAAATAAAAGCAGTATTCAACAACACTTTTGAGTCATGGACTTGTCTATCTAGGTTTGGTTCTCTTTGTCAGCATAATTACCTTCTAACAAATTCTCTGCACCCCAGCTTTATCAGCCACCTCACCTCACCATTCGTCAAAACAACAAAACTCAAGGGACGTGACGTATATCCGATATATTGTGATTATACAACTCTTTTCACCTATTGACTTCTCGCCTATACAAGGTACCTAGGGATTCAAGCTCATCCTATGTTAATATGTGGTTTGTTTAGCTCTTCTCAACTACGGGACACTTTTGCCTCTTTTGCTCGACTCTAGGATTGTGTGTTGACCTTAATCAGGACACGATTCCCTACTACTTGGGTAAGCTAACTTTCACTTCACCTATACCTTACCAACACCAACAACATTACCCAACCAACAAATTGCCTAACCACAACCAAATTGCCTGAATTCACCTCTCCCTAGTTCTAAGGGAGAACTACATCGGTCTGAGGCCTCTTCTTGCTTTGTGCAATGGGCTATGTAGGCAGCACTTAGGAGACATGGGGTCTCCCAAGGTTAGCTCGACCATCCCCTACCATAACCTATCATGTGTGGTATATATAAATCTATTTGTGTATTTCTATTCGCTCACATTCATCTTTATCCTTTTTCAAAACAAGACATTCAAAACATAACCATTCTTATTATTATCATAACTCAAATCCACATACATATTCAGTTTTATTTAGATGTTAAACACATACATCTTCTCTATCATCGACGCGCAGGTCGACATCCTTATTTATTCTTATATTCCTATGAAATTCACTTAGACCCTTGCGCCTCCTCCCGAATCAGGTGGTGATCGTGATCATCGATGCCACTCACTTGGCCTCTCCATCCTCAAAGGTGCCACTGCTATTGGTTCCTCCCACTGATCCGCCAACATCTCCTGTAACATACGAATACGTCCTCTTGTGTGGAGGAATCTTGCCTCTAGTCTCTCCACTCGTGACTCTGCAACCGCTAACAATCCCGTTGTCTCATTCACCCGCGTTTGGAGCTGATGAACTAAATCCTACAGACAATCTCTCTCCACTGTAATCACAGCTATGTCAGGATGATCACGTACACCTCGCAGCTCTGCTACCCACCATAATCTATAGGCCTCTGTCGCTCCTGCATCCATTACCCTGCGATCGGCTGCTATCTCCTCTGGCCCTTCTGGAGGTGTTGGCCGGGGAGGTGAGAATGCTGCCTCGGCGTCGATCCTCATGTATGGTCTATAAGCCATAGGTATATCCTACACAAATCCAAATTGTCGCCGCACGTGATCTAGAGGAATCCTCTCGTATTCACCTGGCCTGTGCCCTGCGATCCACCTCAATCACTCTACACCCCTCAAATCCTCAGCTATGTTCTCTGTCACCATATAGTTCCCGTAAGGTCTCCAACAAATATCCACAATTGTCACCATCTCCCATACCTGCCTATAATACTCGATGTCATCTATCACGGCCTGGGATCTCACCTCTTGTTCTGTCTGGACCCATCATCTGAATCCCAACCTCTGCACTCCTATCTCTCCCGACTGGATGGGTCGGCCTATCGGTCACACACAAACAATGTGCTCATAGGCCCAACAATGTAATAAGTATGAACAATCCAGTGTCATCCTGTGTTTTCACCTGCAAGCCCATAAACCCCTGTATAACTCCGCCAGATATGCGGGTGCCCATGCGAAAGTCACGCTCCTTTCTATCATTTCCCAAATAACACTCATCAATGCTTTTGGAAATCTTCCCCCCTCCGCCCTCGGTAATGCATAATACCCCACCGCTATCATTAATACCACTGCCAACCTTGTTTCCTCAGGGTGTGTTGCATACATTGTACCATAAGTAAATGTCAAACCTCGATGTGTCAACTCCCGTGCAGCTGCACCAAATACTGTTGTTATTGCTCCCCACCCCGCGCTAGGAAACACCTGATACACTGGTCTTCCTGTAATTGGGAGCCTCAAAATTCTAAACACATCTTCCAATGTCACTGTCATCTCCCCTGTTGGTAGATAGAAGGTATTCTTTTCTGGGTTCCATCTCTCAATCAGCGCCTGCAACATAGCATGATTGCGTGTGATTCGTGAATAATAGTGGATTCCACTTAGCCCCACACGGTTTATCAATGCCCATTCAGCTGGTGTTACATCCACTCAGATTCGTGACAACAAAGCTGGCATAGTATCATTCATCCTTAACCCTGCCTCCGCCTGCATACATCAAAACGACACACAACCATTCAATAAATCAAATCCCCAAGGGTTTTTTCTCACATTCTGGAAATTCCTACAGTAACCGGTATCGGTTATAGATAACCGATACCGGTTTACTAACCGATACCAGTTATCTCTAAACGATACCGGTCACTGTCAAAAATATACAGCCTACTTAAAAACATACACCTACGATAATTATTTTGCTCATTTACTCCTCTCTATACCTATAAACATACGTGAACACCCTGCTTACCTACCCCATAACACTCACTCTATCCCAAACCCTTGCCTATCACCTTTTCTTTCTCATCTCTACCCTCTTACCTTCTCTCATCCTATTCATCAAAACATGCAAGAATTAAAATACAACCAAACCGTTTACCTCTCGGGATGCAGCAGCTTGGGGTGGAACTTGTCTTCCCTCTCGTCCCTGCCTACTGGATGCTTCTCCTCGTTCAGCCATGTTCACCACCCTCTTCAAATATAATTTGCCTTTCTAACTTCTTAATCTCAGCCCACACTCACTTCACCTGTCTCTTTCCTCCTTATCACTCAATTCTTTCATGCAATTACCTATATCAGTCATCAAACAGCGTCGCATTCATGTATTTAACTTGTTGCATGACTCTAAAAATAAGAACTCTAAAAATAAGACCTTAAGTTGCCACCCAAGCTTTTCTATTTTTAGAAAAGCTCGTTTTGGCGTAACCGGTATCGGTTACCTAACCGATATCGGTCCATAATCTACCGACATCGGTTAGCTAACCGATATCGGTCACATGCCTCCTTTTTTCTTAAAAAAATCTGGGCCTTTTCTTTATTTTTTGCACAAATTTTTGTAGCGCCCCGCCTCTTTTTCCTGCATAACAACACCATTATCAATATTTGTCATCAAAATCACATCAATATCTCATAACAATTTCATCAACATCATCTACCTACAATACAACAACCATCAAACAAAATACATATGACATTTTAATATATACACCATTTGGATCTAACTCATCATCTACATACATTCCATTTCAAAAACAATTGACAAAACACATAAAACATTTTATACACAGCATGTGGATCAAAACCATCATCTCTATATATATATATATCAATATTTCAAATATACAACTTTCCCTGCATGGGGGCCTCTGTGATCTCAAAATAATACAAAGCCGGCACGCAGGCCGCAATCACTGTCAAAATCTCGACTCGGCTCGCAGGCCGGTCTCTCATGTCAAAAATATACTCATGGCTCGCAGGCCGGTATCAACTATACAACCTGTACTCGGCTCGCAGGCCGGTATATACAACAAAAATGAATAAAAGAATCATATGTGGGCGCGCAGGCCTCTATATACATAACCGGTTCGCAGACCGGTGTCTCTATCCAATATCCAAAATCTAACCTATCTCCTGCTGCAGGGATACCTCATCTCTCTCCACCGCCCTCAGCCTGTCTCCCTGCTGGTCCCTGTGCTGCCTCTCGCCTCCTCCCTGTAACGGACCCACCGGCTGTGGCTGCACCCCCCTGGGATCTCTGGCTCCGCGAGGTCTCGGCTCTGTGTGCCGCATATGGCTGGTAATCAGCCCCGGTACCATCAAGGACATCCTGATAATACCGGGCCTCCACTCTCACCTCCATATAGCAGGCCCGTGCCACCATGGTTGTTGGGGTTGGTCCCTCCGACTCCTAATAACAGTGGCCCCTACCCTGCCGGTGCACCCTGTGCCTGTAAAGGTATATATACCTATGCCTGTGGCGGTGCTGGTGCCTGTGGCTGGTGCCTGTGGTTGTGCCACTGCCTGTGGTGGTTCCTGTGGCTGTGCCGCTGCCTGTGGTGGTGCATGTGGCTGTACTTGTGCCTGTGCCTGTACCTATACCTGTGCCTAGGCTAACTGCCCATGTAATACCCCAATCTTTGCTTGTGTAGCAACAAGCTGCCCCTATAATAACTGCACTTTTCCTAGGAGGCAGTCTCTCTCTGCTGTAACAGCTGCCAAATCTGGCTGTGCGGGCTGTGCTATCCTAGCTACTCTCTGACCTGCCCACCATACCAAAAATGAAAATGTACACCCGGCGTCATCCACTGTATCGTCGGACAGCCTCTCTGCTACCCAATCTAGGTCAACGGGCTGCGGAGCTAGTAGTGGGGCCTCTACATCATCCCTCTGGTACTGTGGGAGGGGAGGTGGCTCACCCTGTCATAGCCCTAACTACCATCATACCCTCTCTAAGGGTATCCGCTCATACTCTCCCGGCCTTCGTCTTACTATCCAGAAAAGTATACTAGATCCAGCGCATCAGTGCTTGGGATCCTCCTTAGGGCTAATGGCCTCTGTACGGCCTCCATACAATATCCAATGTGGTCAAGCCCTCTAGCATATGACGGTGGTAAGCTACATCCTGTCCTACGAGCACCACTCATGGCTAGCTGGCCCACGACCCCCAACCACCTCTGAAAAGCCATACCTGTATATAACCTGTGGCCCTGGCTACTAGGGCAGCCCTACTAGTCGAATATATGTGATGTGCTCATATTCCTAGCAATGTAACAAAAATGTAGACACTTAAAATTGGTTACCCAATTTAGTCGTCCCTCCCATCTGGCGATAACTTGCCTAGGTATCCTGGGGCACGTCTACGTCACCAACTATCCCCTTGGGATATTATCCAATTTGTGATTTAGGCACTTATTCCAAATTTGCTTCACCCCATCATATCTTGCCCATGAGTAATTAAATAATTAAGCCCATGGGAAGTTACGGCTTCTTCCCATGCATCTTAATCTGGGAGGCTGACCCCAAATTTATTCTACCCATGTATCATCATCCATTTTTAAATCTTCCCTAAGCTGTGTCTCATTTCCCGTGGTCGTGATACAGTCTTGCCTTTCTCGAATTGATCAATGCTTGCCATCTCGGGATAAGTCTTCTCCGCGATCAGCTGTATCGACCCATTTGGTCGGCTACAGATTGCTATCCAGGATCGGCGTCTCCACATTATAAAAGCAGGTCCATAGCTGCAGTTCCCTAGGACCGGTAAAGAGACTAACGAGTGAAAGAAAGCACTTACACATCGAACAGAGAGCGAGAATAGTCATCTCTCTAGGTCGCAAGAAAGAGAGATTTTTTTAGCATCAATTGTCTCAGTTAGGGCAGATCCTGTCCTAATCAATCCCGATGAGAGGAGCACCGTTAGGCGGTGGTCTCGTATCATATCAACATCATACACCACCATCCATCATCTAGCGACCGAGTTCCAGCGTCTCTGCGCATCTTCGACCACATGCGCTGCAGACTACATGTGGCTACATCTGTCTCAATCCCAGAATCTTATCGCGCAGTCCCTGATTGGTCAGTCTGCCTGACAGTTGACACTGCATCTTATCCAGTCGACACTTCGATTAGTCCCACCGGTCGACGCCGACAACTCACATTAACCCTCTATACCGCCCTTTCTACTCAGTCGACGCACGATTTCCGACTGCAGATAGGTAAAAGGTCACAGGTAACACCCATCCAACATTATTTCGCGGTTCCCTGTTTTCATGTACGATATCTGTCTGCTGTTCAGTTATCTGTTTTACCCTACTGCAATCAGAAAAATCTAGTCTTTATTTACATCTTTTATCATGTATGCTTCTTTTCTTTATTGAAAACGTGGACTGATTCATCCGCCAACACCTAAGTTTATCACTTCCCGGACCCGCTTCTCAGGCAGTCCGCCCAAATATCTCCTAACGCCATCTTTTTCTGTCAAGCACCGGTGTTCCTATGCAGGTTACTCGGATCTACCCCCCTAAATTGCTCGTGTCACGCCCGTCTTGTCTACATCGGCTTCCAACAATAAACGTCTACATCTTCATCAGGTAAACGATTTCATTGAGGTTTTTCAGGGTTTTTGTGCACAAGTTTGGTGCATTAACTTGGATAGGTAACAAAACGCCAAAATAACTTGAACCCACACAAAAATGTGGAACAAATCCAAAATCACCTCATTCAGCGATAACCCCACAGCTCTCTGTAATAAATAATGCACTAGGTAATGACTGGTGCCCAAGCATAGCACGTATGCTCCTCCACCATCTCGTGCAGCACTCCAGCACATCAAATACACCGTGGGAAGCGGCCTCCCTCATAAGTCTGGGACGCCGGTCGAAGCCCAGTGATACCTATCATTCCCTCAACACGGCAATTCTGTGTCCGATGTCTGTGGGCGCAATACATGTCCGACATAGGTCCAATGTCTCACAGCTGTGATAAGTCAATAACATGGCTGCGGTCCCCCCAATACCTGCAGAATGTTGTCCTATAACTGTCTCCGCATCTACCCATTGGAATACCCTAAAAACCTACCCACCCTACCATTTTAGCCTAATCTCAGGATGCACCTACACATCGTCCAGGGTTCAATAGTCATCTTCAATCCAGTCGGGATTTTATGGAAAACATTGGATTGCCGGATCCCAAAACTCTCAAATCTAGGGCTTAACAACATTAAGGCTATGGTCCCTCTCCATGAGACCCTTCGAACCTACTGGACTCCACTGAGTCCCACCTCATGCATAATGGCCCATAGGTGGTGCTGCAGACACATGTGGTCCAGCATCCATCTTTCTCCTCCTGGGCTATGCCGATCCCGCTATAAATCAGCTGTTAACTGTGTCTTGCACAAATAACCCACTTCATGCCTCCTACTCACTGGGGTCTACCAACAACTCACTTCTAACCACTCTAATAATGCCACCTTAGCCGACCCACCTCAACCACACCCCGACTCTATAACACACACCTACACCCACCTAAATGTGGTTACCCTAAATTGACAATGTGACAATGACAGGCGATATCCCCTTTCCTTATCTCACACCCTTTTGGCCAATCACCCAGATCTACTCTCGCCATTATACCTATGCCCCTAAGCAATTTAACACCTCGGTCATCTAACCGATACCGGTCATAGCTAATCGATATCGGTTTAATCCCTATTTTACCACAATTTTTGCCCTTATTCACTAATCTCCCTTTCTCACCACATCACCTATACCCTCCTTTGCTAAATAGCCTTTTTTGACTCCATTGACCCAATTTAAGGCCGCACCCAACCAATTTGGCCTGACCCAAGGCCGCAACCAACCAATCAGGCCCGACCCAAGGCCGCACCAATTAAATACCTCACTCAAAACCAACAAATTAAAATTTTATCCACCCATCATGTAGCCTTTTGTTCAATCGATCTCACCTGTTCGTGTTTTAGCATGATTACGATACTTGACTTGATCAGTCGACCAACTTTTCCTAGACCAAGATCGTGACGTTTATCTCAACCAAACCAACTATTTTGTACTACCAAATGTAGACACCAAATTTGTGTCTTACGACCCCTTGTGACCCGCATCTCATTTCGCAACCTAACCTCATCACCTAAACCTTACACAATTATTTATTAATTACCTTGTAATTGATAAATCCACATCACCTTACCTACCACCTCATCTTGCCACCTCATCATGACCTAGTCCTAACCCTAAACTAACCTAATTAAGACCTATAACTTGGTCCACACCTACACCCATGACTAATGACCCCTTTCTCGCACCCAAAACCGACCTTCTAGTCACTTGACCAAGCCCGCAACTAATCTCTCAGGAGAAAAGAAGGGAAAGTGGGCTATTTTACTAAAAATAGCCTACTTTTTCCTTACCGATACCGGTTCCTACTCGACTACCGTTGGTTACGAAACCGCCATCGGTTCCCTGTAAATGGGCTCCCTTAACCAGAAACAAAGGTCAAAGGATTTTTGGATCAATAGAGAACATCATGAGCGATCAAGAGAATCCGGATCTTTACTTGGCCGAGCAGATACAAGTGAAGAGACAAGAAGAGTTTGTAGCAAAGGAGATCAAGCCCAAGACTGCAACTAGATACCAAAGCCCTGTGATACTCAGCTGATCATCGGGAGGGAGATATCTCATCTTCTGTGTGTCAGGCCATCCTACCTGAGTTCTGCCTTTGTCATCAGAGTTCTTGGACCTGCATCTTCGTCAATAACCAGTAAGTTACATCTTGCATGCCCTTTTAATAATATTTCTTAGACTTTTGAATCACAGTCCTCACAAATTCATTCCTAGATCCACTACCTGGCAACATATTGCATCTAACTATCCTTCATTTAATTCTCATCACCTCATTACCTAATATCACCCATATACTAGCCTTACAAACAACACAGCTACCCTACAACAACAACCACCCCACAACACAACCAACCCACAGATCCTAGACCCTACCGATATCGGTTATCAGTAACCGACATCGGTTATTGTGGTTCAAAACCAGAAATCAGCCTTTCCCCTACCTGTTTCAACAAAGCAACTTAATTGATATTTTACAGTCTTTGGTGTTAATTCATATTAGCAAGGAAACTGACCACCTTCGAAAGGAAGTTTTATATTTCCTGGGCCCAAGGCAGTTTCCTCATTTATTGTCTAATCAAAATCTTGTGGTCTTGTGTTCTTATTTGCAGGTAGTCCTTCCAAGACAAAAAGGAGTTCTTCGCAGTCAGCTTGATCTTTCTCTACGGTACGCGCACACCATCTCGACATTCAACAGGTATTCCTCCTAGCCCTAACCCTTATCTGTTTCTAAAAGGAATGAAAGGATAGAAGCAACTCTATTCCTAGAAGCCGAAACATTCTGAGAAAAACACTGAACATGCCTAAACGTTCCTGTACCTTACCCGTTATATCCCCTGGAGCTACTTCCTATGCCTTGGATACCAGGATTATATCACCCTTGTTTGGATAAACTATCGACCTTTGCCTATGAATTGCTTGTTTACTCTTTAAATCATGTACCATGGTCGCACTACTGCATTTCAACGTGCGCCTACTTCCTTGGACCTACCCCACCATCTTACCATCATTTCAACACCATTTTACCCTTTATCAACCCTATCCCTGATTTCACGCTACCTCAATCGGTGATAGATTTGAGGGGGATTACCTATACCCTTAACAGGAGTAACCACTTCTTATTATTGTCAGTGCAGCTTTACAAGACAAGCTACACAACAACAAGGGGCTAATGTAGACACCAAATTTGTGTCTTACAACCCCCCGTACCCCGCATCTTATTTCACAATCTAGCCTCATTACCTAAACCTTACACAATTATTTATTAATTACCTTATAATTAATAAATCCGCATCTCCAAACCTGCCACCTCATTTCGCCACCTCATCATGACCTAGTCCTAACCCTAAACTAACCTAATTAAGACCTATAACTTGGTCTACATCCACACCCATGACTAATGACTCCTCACCCACACCCAAAACCAACCTCATAATGACATGACCAAGCCCACAACTAATCCCTCGGGAGAAAAGGAGGGAAAGTTGGCTATTTTACTAAAAATAGCCCACTTTGACTTAACTGACATCGGTTCCTACTCGACCACCGTCGGTTATGTAACCGCCATCGGTTCCCTGTAAATGACGTCCCCCAACCAAAAACAAAAAGGAGGGATTTTCATTGATCGGAATCAGAGGTCATTGAAAGAATCAGGATTTCACTTGGCCGAGCAGAGACAAGTGAAGAAAAGAGAGGAGTTTACGGAGAAGGACATCAAGTCCGAGACTGAAACTAAATAATCAGAGCCCAGTGACACTCATCCAAGCATTGGGAGAGAAGATAACTCATCTTGGATTGTCAGATCATCCTGCCTGAACCCTGCCTTTGTCATCATAGTCCTTAAACCTGCATCTTCATCAGGAACTAGTAGTCCTTCCCAGACAAAAAGGAGTTCTTCGCAATTGATCTGATCTCTCTCTACGGTACGCGCACATCCTCTCAACATTCAACAGGTATTCCTCCTAGCCCTAGCCCTTATCTGTTTCTCAAAGAAATGAAAGGATAGAAACAACTCTATTCCAGGAACGGAAGCATTTCTGTGCAAAACAGGTAGGTTAAGGAGGTTTGGTATGTGTTGCACATTCTTGTTACACTATTGGGCATACAAGCACATTTTTTGTGTGCATCCAGTTGGGTCACCACGACAAGATTGGTTCGGGGGTAGTTTGTATAGAGTAGGATTAAGGAGATGGGTACCATTCGGGGCACAACCGAGAGTAGCTAGGGCCACATATGATGTTATAATACAGGTGGCTGTTGGAGGGCCTATCAACGGTGGATATCGTGTGTCAACCATATATTGATTTTCCATCATATAGAGGCATGGATGAGGAGTTAGAGGAGCTTCAGTTATTGATATGGATACAGGGGAGACGTACTGGTGAGCACGAGATGATACCCGTGGACAAGGTCAAATGACAGTTTGGACTATGGTAGGACATGCCCTCACCTTTTCCACAGTACCGAAGAAATGATGTGAAGAGAACCATGTCTCCACCATGTTCGAGTGTTCCCACAGGGCAGGAGGAGTAGGTACTAGATAGACGGATTGATGATGTAGGTGTCACTGATGGATATAGGTAGTGGTGGATGACACAGCTACGGGTGACACCGCTGAGTCCAGGGTAAGCTGATTTATTGTCAGTAATAGTGCAGAGGGATACATTACAGAGTCAGATGGCTGCCCTACAGGAAAAAATTACAGGGTTGCAGGGACAACTGACAGGGTCACATGCACAGGTGATCACCTTGTAGGCATAGGTGATGGCCTTACAAGCCCAGGTAGCATAGGCACATGCTCCTGTACAAGGTGGAGATGGAGATAAAGGGTAGGTAGCTGCCTTACGTGTATAGGTGGTTAGATTACAAGGTCGGTTGGCCACAACTCAGGCACAATTTGTGGCCCTGCAGGCCCAGGTAGCTACACAAGTACCACCATAGGAATAGAGACAGGGTCCCATAGTATAGGCACCTGCACCAGGACATGGTACACTTTTGGTCAGGAAAAGTTCATAGGGGGAAGTTAGGCTGATGGCACAAGCCCAGACCATTTCTATGACAAGGTTTAGGGATTCCCTGAATGAGGCTCGCTATTATCAGGACCATCTAACTACCGCAAGTATTGATGTGCCTTCATATGCCGAGTACCGAGCCCATCAGGTAGCCAGTGAGCGGACTAGATGCAGGACTCACAGTTCTGGTAGCATAAGGGGTCATCAATCCCAGAGACAGGGCCATGGTGAGGTTACTAGTTCTCAGAGACCGTGCTTAATAGAGGTCCAGGAGGAGACAAGTGAGACTAGAGAGGATGGTATCAGGTGGGGTGATGATTGATATCCATATGCTATATTGTACCATTATTGTGATTTTTGATATATATACCAGCCTGCATGCTGAAGACGTGAGATTGTACATGAGAGTTTTGAGATAATGATATTTATGTATTTATGTATATATGTGTATATATGTATTGATACACAGACACTCCCATTATATAGTTGATGTTTATTGGATGATTGATGTACTTGCTTTAATTGCCATTGTTATTGTGTATCATGGGAACTATGTGAGTTAGGCATGATGGAGTCTAGGTCATCTAGGCATGATGGAGTCTAGGTCATCTAGGCATGGTGGAGTTTAGGTGATTTAGGTATGATGGAGGGTAAGTTCAGCAAGTTGGTGGATGAAAAAGGGGTCATAAGTAGACATCATATTGTAAAAAATAATGAAATTTTAACTTGTAGGGATTATTAACAATACACGCACTCAAAATTAGAAAAATTTATATAAATATGAATTGTAGCATCCGGAATCTAGTTTCTAAACTACTATTTTTTTTAAAAAAAACAGACAAGTTTAGCTATATTAAACACTCAAAATTATATGACTTGGTTTTTTTTTTTGAAAAACCTATAAGATTGTAGTCCGTTTGCCAGCAATTTGGATGACCAAATCTTGTTATTTTTTTTCCTTTGGTGAAAAGTTAGATGTTGTTGTCTATCTTGGGATGGATTTTATTTTGTACTTTTTTCGAGCAATATATTTTTTTACATACATTTTTTCCGTGAAAGTGGTATAATTATTTTTTAGAAAATGGAGCACTTTTTATTTTCCCGCCATAACTATATCAAAAAATATCAAATCAAATTTTTTTTAACGTGTATATAATTTCGCCATGCTTGGAGATGGTATAGGTTTTATCACATTTTGATAAGCGAAACAAAAGTTGTAGTCTTAAACGTAGACATGAACATTCACGGGAAAAAATGTCTTAAAGACATATTGTTAGTAAAAATTATAAAATGATATTTATCTTATTCTATTCACTTTAAAATCAATATTTCTACGAAGCTAATAGTCTCCCCTACGCGATGGTACCATTTTTGTGAGATGTTTTCAATTTTTCATCATGGTTCAAGTCTGTGGAAGAGAAAATTTGAATTTTTTGACCTTTTACATGCCATAATGACCTCCCATAGCTCTGGTTGGGGAAAAAACAAAGATTTCCCAAGCCTTGAGGGTCAGATTTGATGATACAGATAGAACCGAGTGCGTCTTTATAAAATGTGATTGCGGAGCTTAATATTAGAACCACGATCACGTTTTATAAACCACAATTGAGTCATAAAGTTATTAAATCATATTTACATGCATCCCAACATTTGAATTACCATGTGATTTTTACTATTTGACCTTACTATATGAATTACTATGAAACTCTATGTCACTTTCTACAACATTTTTCTTATCACTGGAAGTAAAACATCATGGGAGACAAGAAACAAAGTCAAAAAAGGAAGTCAATAAGTAAAAAAACACCAGACGAATTAGAGGCAAAAATATTTCAAAATGTTGAGCGAATGCAGAATCTTCATGAATCAAGAAGAGGTTCATCTTCTAACCCCTACTATTGTAAGCAATGAGGAACCAGGTAATGTTTAAAGACTATGGATATGTCAATGTTGAAGATGAATTAAATACTCGTGATGAAGATGTTTTTACTGTCAATGTTGAAGAAGAATTAAATACTCGTGATGTAGTTGATGTTGAAATTGAAGGAGACAATGAAAATGTGAATCAGGAAATTTAGGTTGAAATTGTAGACAAACAAAATTTGACAAAAACACCTCATAGGATTTTACGTAAGAAACCTAATTATTTTATTGAAATTGATGAGAACATTTTGAAACCAATGTTTGACAAAACTTTCTGAATGAAAAATCAGAAGAAAAACCACTAAAATTTGGGATAATCATTTTGAAATTTTAAATGATTCCCAAAGATGTTAGTTGTTGGTTAGTTTGATGAAATTGATTAAAATGAGACCTACATTAAACACCTTAGGATTGACAACATCTAATATACGTGGTCAAACCTCTACAATTGTTGAAAACCTTCATGATGCATATCACATTGTTGGTGTCAAGAGATGCACAAGGGATAGTAATATTGTGCGTCGTGTACTTGCTACTAGTGTTGTAAGTGAATCAACAAAAAAACAATGTTTGATTACGCAAACAAGTCAAATGTTGAAAGTTAATCGAAAAACTCTAATGAAAGCAATTGAAAGACGTAATATCCTTCAATCACTCAATAACACTAATTTTTTAGGCATTTTCTGCTAGAGCACCACGTAAGGACAAATATATATCTGATGTTATAAGAGAAGTTGTTATTCAATTTTGGCATGATAACACTAGAGTTTCACCTAATACAAGAGATGTTGTAAAACAAAGAGTTGGTTCTACTAATCATGAACCACATCCAAAGCATTTCTTAGATATGACTCAAACTCAATTTTTTCGTAATTTTGAACAAGAGCATCTAGAAATTAAAATTAGTCAACATTTTTTTGAAATGTTGAAACCATTCTATGTGAAAATCAACCACGCTTGCACCACTTGTTGTAGGAAACATGTTGAATTTGTGAATGCATTATGCTAAATTTTTACGTATTCATTCTGATTTTCATTCTGAAACTATGTTATCAGAAATGTGGTGTTCAAGTTCCACCAATATCTTCCAGGGATTTCATTCCTACGATATTTTGTGAAAGAGAAGTTGGACAATTTTTTTATAGTCAGGATTGTTTAGATGGAAGTTGTGGTACGTGCAGCAGGATTACCTAAATTGGAAAGTTACATCCATGAGAAAATTGGAGGTGTAATAGGACATAATTTAGTTGAGTTTGATAAATATAAATCAGTACCATACCATACCAATTGAAAGATGGAAAGGAGTCTAAACAATGTGAGCTAGTTACAGAAACATATGTTTGTTTTTCAATTTATGAGAAAATTTAAGGATGAAATTGTTTATGAGTATGTTAGGCATACACACAGAGCTCGATGGTTGGATGAATAGTTCAAGATATGCAAGGACACATTTCCTATTGGTACTATTGTTTTAGTGGTCGATTTTGCAGAGAATTACACATTGCAACCACAAATGGAGGTTCAATCGCAATATTACAACTCAGTACAGGTTGCCATTTTTGTGCATATAGCATTTATACATTCTCCTGATAGTACAGAGAATGATTGAAATTTTTTAAGAGAGTACCACTTTTATATCAGTGATGATCATACTCATTCTACTGAATTTTTGCAAGGGTGTTTCTAGTTATTTTATGGAAACTTGTCTGATAGGGACATCCACTTCAATCAACATTATATATGGTCAGATAATTACACGTCTCAGTTTAAGAATGCACGAATGTTTTATTGGATGAGCAGGATGCACGTCAAGATGGGTGTGCAACATATTTGGAGTTTCACTGAGGCTGGACATGGAAAAGGAGAGCATGACGGTGCAGGGGCATGTGTGAAAAGAGCTCTTGCAAGAGAAGAGTTGAAGTACAAAGATGGTGCTAAATTGAAAGATGAAAAGAGCATAGTGGAATGGTGTATTGACAACATGGCCCGAGGTTCTCAAGAAAATTCCACAGTTCACAGATATTTTTGGTTGATAGAGGAACAAAAAATTGTCTAACTACGAGGATTGTATGACACTCACAGGGTCCAATGATATGCACTCATTTTGTAGCTCAGACGCTACTTCGTGGGCCACATGGACAAGAAAGTTGGCATGTTTTTGTGCATCTTGTATCAAATTTGTCACTGCTGAGTGTGATTCACAAGAATGGGTGGATGGATGGATTTGTAGGCCTCTAACTCCACTTCCCAGTTATCAACCTCCACAGGCATTACGACTTGTTTCTCCAGATGAAGTTGCAACATCCAAGGACTTTGATGAAAATTTTGATTTTGGTGCGACAAGGTAAATGGTTATTTACAATTTTTGTATTGAGTTATGTCCATTGAAATTAATATGTAATTTAAATTTGAGTTGAAACCTTTGTTTTTTTTTGTAGGACATGTGTTTGTAGTTATTGCGACAGAAGACAATGAAGAAGGAACAAACTATTTCTTATGTCGTTGCATCGAGGAAAGAAAGAAGTTGACTTCTCCTGTTATAGATGGAGAAGATATTGAGTACCCTACAGGGTCAGTGGTAGTTACTGGAACTTGGCTTCAACGGTATCCATTAAAAAATTCCTCTGTTTGGGTGTTTGAAGACTTTGAGACACACAAGAAAATACTCTTATATTCGCATCTAGTTCTAGCGAAAAATATTCAGCTGTATAGATATCGAGGAAGGCCTAATAACAAGATTCTTTGGAAGGTTCGAGAGTTAGATCATGAAGCAATCATGTCCGCTATTCAGAGTAGATCCGATCCTGATGGTTCATTGGAATGAATTTACATGCTCATGTCTGGTATATATAATTTCTTTGAAGTGTTTAAATTTTTCAACTAGATCATTCAAGTTCATATATTTTATTAAATTTGTGTATTTTGTATATATCTAGTATATGGTTTTGATTCAACTTAAATTTCTTTGACTAACACTTTTATGCAGGTTAGTGGTGCCAGAAAAGCTTCCACTTTCACATCCTGATGGTGAACATTGGAATGAATTTACATGAGCTCGTCTGGTATATATAATTTCTTTGAATTGTTTAAATTTGTCAGTTCTAGATTCAAGTTCATATATTTTATTAAATTTGTGTATTTTGTATATATCTAGTATGGTTTTGATTCAACTTAAATTTCTTTGACTAACACTTTTATGTAGGTTAGTGGTGCTAGAAAATATTCCACCTTCACATGGTTGGCATTGTTAGTAGAGAATTTTATATTCTCGAAGCTAAGAGAAGCTTTCATTGTTTTACAAGAAAAGAGAAGCAACTAACAACGGTTTATGTACCTGTGGAGGGGGTTCTTGGCTCTGGAGGAGGTAGCCTGGAAGCATCGGGAGCGTAGGGAACCAAAAAAACACCTCCCCAAGTGTTTACAAGGCCATCCCTATGTGTGTGCACATTCGGTTTGGTGCCACGACCCACCATTTGCAAAATATAGCATTTGACAGCCTTACACTGGCTCAAACTGCACTATTTCACGCGTTTGCAAACAATAGGGCAACGAGAGCACCGATTGGAGATGAAAAAAACTGAGACAGGATATTGTAGAGGGTCCCTATGCCAAGGTGTAGGATCTAACGAGATGTCTCTAGGTGCCACCTGGAGTTGAGTAATCACCCGTCGAAGTTGAACGGTTTTTTGGTCTCAGGGCTCTTAAGGGACTACGCCCATGAATGAAGTAGCCCGGAAGCAATGACCTTGTCACGCACCAAAATGATGCCTCCTCTAGCATTCACCTAGCCACCCAGATGTGTTAGCACAAGTCGGTTTGGTGCCATGACCCACCATTTGCAAAATATAGCATTTGACAGCCTTACACTGGCTCAAACTACACTATTTCACGCGTTTACAAACAATAGGGTAGTGAGAGCACCAATTGGAGATGGAAAAAACTGAGACATGATATTGTAGAGGGTCCCTACACCAAGGTGTAGGATCTAACGAGATGTCTCTAGGTGTTAACCATGGAGACCAAGTAATCACCCGTCGAAGTTGAACGATTTTTTGGTCTCAGGGCTCTTAAGGGACTACGGGACTCCCGAACGAAGTATCCCGAAGCAATGACGTTTTCATGCACCAAAAAAACCTCCTATAGCATTTACCTAGCCACCTGGATGTGTTGGTGTAGTCAGTTTGGTGCCACGACCCACCATTTGCAAAATATAGCGTTTGACAGCCTTACACTGGCTCAAACTGCACTATTTCACGTGTTTGCAAACAATAGGGCAAGCGAGAGCACCGATTGGAGATGAAAAAAACCAAGACATTATTGTAGAGGGTCCCTACGCCAAGGTGTAGGATCTACAAGACATCTCTAGGTGCCACGGAGTCTGAGTAATCACCTGTCAAAGTTGAACAATTTTTTGGTCTCAGGGCTCTTAAGGGACTACGCCCAAACGAAGTAGCCCGTTGTCAACCAAAACGAAAATCTAGTGTTTACCTAGCCACCCAGACATGTTGGGCACAGTCAGTTTCAGTGCCATAACCACTGGTTGCAAAATATAGCATTTGATAGCCTTACATCTCAAACTGCACTATTTCACGTTTGCTAGCCACCGAGAGCACTGATTGGAGATGGAAAAAACCAAGACAAGATATTGTAGAGGGTCTTTATACAAGGTGTAGGATCCCATGACGAGACATCTCTAGGTGCCACAGAGACTGAGTAATCACCCGTCAAAGTTGAATGGTTTTTTGGTCTCAGGGCTTTGGGACTACGCCCGAACGAAGTAGCCTAAAATATAGTCAAACTGCACTATTTCACCAAACAATAAACGACAGCACCGAATTGTTTGACAAGAGAGGTCCTTAGATGAGTAATCACCCATTGCACTGGCTCAAACTGGTTACACTATTTCGGCATTTGACAGCCTTACACTGGCACACTATTTCATGTTTGCAAACAATAGGGCAGCGAGAGCACCGATTGGAGAGCCAAGGTGTAGGAAAAAACCTAAGACATGATATTGTAGAGGGTCCCTACACCAAGGTGTAGGATCCCACAAGACATCTCTAGGTGCCATGGAGACTGAGTAATCACCTAGTCAAAGTTGAACGGTTTTTTGGTCTCAGGGCTCTTAAGGGACTACGCCTAGAACAAAGTAGCCCGGAAGCAATGACTCTTGTCCCGTACACAAAAATGATGCCTCCTCTAGTGTTCACCTAGCCACCTAGACATGTTTGGCATAGTCGGTTTGGTGCCACAACGTCCTGAGGCATGACTTCTCACTACTCACCTCCGTTCATTTCCTAGGACTGCCTAGAAAAGGTAGTTTGTAAACAATTATGCCACAAAGGCTCAAGGAATGCCACGACCTAAATTCTTGGGTGTGACTAGAGAACTCCTTCACTCAAGTTTTGGCTCAGATGGTTCTTGGTTTGGATGACCGAGCACCAAGTTGTGATCGTCATAAGTTTCCACTGAAAACGTGAATTGGGATTAATAGGGAAGGGGTTCTTGGCTCCAGATCGGGTGGTCTGACTCCAAACCGGGCCTCCCTAGAGCCCTGCCATAGCACCCAAAGGCATATACCCCCCCAATCGGACACGTTGGTGGTGAAATTTTTCTCCCACGATGTCCTGGGGCATGACTTCTCACTACTCGGCTCACATCAATGAGATTGCAACAAGGTTAACACATTACCATGTAAATACTCTAATGATTGTTTGATCTCTTTTTAAAGCATGTTAATACACAATAGAGTGTTAAGAATATTTTTTGCATATCTTGTGCCAACTAAAATACAATGTTTCTATATTTTTTTAAACAAGTGAATTCAAATTAGGACCTTATTGTTACACACATCAATAACACTTAATTTGGACTAATACTTAACAAATAAATTGTAAGTACACTAAAAACATATAAAATGACTTGTAATAAATCCCTCAAGACCATTTTTAATTGTGTACATTTTGTCCCACTTTGGAGTGTGTTAACCACGTGCTTAAAATAAGAAAATTGATATAAGTCCACACTTGAATCTCTTGAAAAAAATGATCTTGCACCCAAGAACCTTCAAAACCATTATATAACATAACATCATATATCATAATCATTTAACATAACATATCATCATATATCATATGGATAATGGTCACATAATCGAGGCCATCAAATCAAATCAAACATAGAACTAATATGGTTATGAAAACATACATAGAAGGATATCATGTGCAATGAAATCAAATCAAACATAGAAGTAATATCATTATGAAAACCAACATGGATATAATGTATCAAACTAAGTGTGCCACGTGTCTCTGAAAATATAAGTTCATAATGTATCGAACTAAGTGTGTCATACATATAGGACCACATGCAGTCACATAAAGCTATATACATGGACTATATGAAGAATCATGAACTAGGACCAGATGGCATATATATCTATACATCCAGGTCCTATGAATCTAATCATGAAACATCTTCCCTCTCTTTTCCCTGCTAGAAGAAGCATGTCCACGACCTGTGGATGTAGTGGAGGGAGATGCCACTACAGATTTCATCTGTGTGGTCCTAGGCGTCTCTAAGAAGGCCTGCAACCTAGCCTGCACATTCATAAACAACAAGTTTTTAACACCCAAATTTTTAAAATACATTCAAAATTTAGAAACTTAGAATTTATAATGCATGTGAAATCTTACTGCAATCTCATGATCCCTATCAATTTGTCATCGACGCGTTGCAGGGTCAATGGTAGACTCACGAGGGGTAGGCTACATACAAATAAATAGTTCAAATTAAATATTTCATGTACAAAATTTGATATTATAGATAAGTAATAAGAAAAAATTCCTCCAAAATTTAACAAATTTGAAAAATTGTACCTGAGTTAGTGGATCTGCAGATGCTATGGCAGCATCTACAACAGCCTCCATAGTCTGCATATAGGGAGGAGTCTCTCTGGCAGTCATAAGCTATACAAAAAACATGTACAAATCAATATTAATCTACATGAAGTTGCCACATAACAAACCCAAAGCATAATCGACACATAACAGACCAATGTATTAATTTGCTAATAGAAACCAACCAAGGCTCTTAATATCTTCTTCCCAAGTTTATTTTCCTTTTACGATTGAGAGTACAATTTGTCTACAAAAAGTGTCAGAAGTGAATGTGTTCCCAAGACTAGTGCAGTGCTCTTAATGCCTTTCTTATTGCATATTATCATGAAGTAGAATTATATACCTTCCCAATTAATATAACCTAGTATTTTGAAACCACCCGAGGCTTGCAAAACCTTCCATACAAGTTGATCTTTGAAAAGAGACAATTTCACAACTTTGACTGGGTTGTCTAGTAAAATGCGGAGAAATTTTACATACCAACAATGTCTAAGATTGACAATGCAATAGATAAGGTTAGAAGGCATAAATAATGTTTGAGCTCGAGGGAGGTCCACTAGTTTCTTACGAGCTTTATCATTGATCTTATCTTTCCCCAATCTATGAATTCTGTCTCATTACTGATGGTGGAAATGACCTAGATATTTAAGGCTCAAAACACCATATCACCTTATCTCCTTTTACTTAAATTACAAATGTGATGACATTAAAAATAACATCATTGAAATCATACTTTTGGAGTCTCTCATAGACTTAGGATCTACCCTATTTGTAAAATTGGAGCCATGACAAATTAATTTCCTTTAGAGACTATTCTTGATGATTTTCCTAGTAAGTTAACACACCATTAATGCTCAAGTCATTGTAAACCTCACAAACATGGATTTTGAAGTAAGTATCAATAGAGTCTTTGCTTAGTTGTGCTAATGGAGTACGTGAATCCTTTCTCACTTCCCAAGAATTTGGCTCATAATTATTTATGCATGAAAATAATAAGTCTACACATTTAGTGAGATATGGAAGTCAATCACCTTATTGAGACTATTTTTGGCCAAGTATTTGAAAATTTTGAATGTGTCTAGTATAGTCAACTTGTCTTGAAAGATATCAATTTCAACATGTCTATTTTATAATTCTTTAATCTACAAGAAGTTAGTTTACAATGTGGAACATGGCTCAAAGCCATGGTACTAAAACATCATTTTATTTCAATAATGGAAATGATTGAACTTGTATCACTAAGAAGTTGGGTACTTGAAATATATTGTTCAGGAAGCTAAATTTTTTTGGGGGGGATTGTCTATAAGTAGGAAAAGTAGTATAGTTGAGTTCATGCATATTCTGAATGAACCACTTTTTCGATCTTTGGAGGAATTTTGCAGTACGAGTTAGTGTATTAATAGGCTTCACAAATGACCTATCTATAGGAGGGATAGGTGTGAAGTGAATCGACTCCAGGTATCCCATTTTGAACAACTCATTAGCATCATATTCTATGTCCTCTATGACCCATTAGAGACGAAAGTCTGTTATTTGTTGTAATGTCATTCTATAGAAGTATCGGTAATAAACATTAATCTTGTTGACACAATCTTCCCAATAATCCTCCATTTTAGGTTAATAATACTGCTTATTGTCATATGACCTCCTGGAAGAGTAGGAATCTAGGTTTAATGATCCTAGGGAAGCTTTGATGTTACTCGAGTCTCCAAAATTCCTACAAGAGTAGATACACAACTGAACTTCCACAATTAGAAACAAAGTGTAAAGAGAAACTAACCTGCGTAAAAGTCACGTGAGGCATGCCAGTAGCCTCAGTGCCCAGAGCAGATGATGACCCACCAGGCTCCTGCGTATAAAAGACAAACATATTAATATGTACATGTACACGTGAAACATTATACATGAACATTAAAAATGTGTATTTAATAATAAAAGTGCAATCAAATGAAATTTGAAATGTAAGTAACTTGAAACTTACGTCTGTAACACGCCCAACTGCAGTAGCTAGCATGTCGACGTTGGATGTGTCCTTCACCGGCTCTTGCTGTTTAAAATCAAAAAAATATTAGTTTTTACATGTATGTACATGACATAATCAAATACATATATATTAAAATCTCAAATGAATTAAACTATTGTATATATATATATATATATATAAATTTTTATTTGACATTTACCTGTGAAAGACCAAGATCATTTGCACCAGTTCCAAAAACATCCGCCATCATCTCATCTAGAGAAAAGAAATCATGTGATCCAGCAAATGATGTCTCACCTGCAGTGCATACGACACCACATGATCCACAGTGGTGTGGTGCGCTAGAACTGACACCTCCACCAACATCACCAGATGTAATCTGGTCACTATGTTGGGTCAGAGTGTCAGTGAGCTCCCTTAATGCATGTAGTGTGTCAATCTCCACAACCTCCTTCACTATAGGAGGGATAACTGAAGGCAGTGGGGGTTTTGGGGCATGGGGGATCCTTGGTTGACCAACGCGTGCACCAGGTCTACTCTGTGTAGAGCCACCTCCTCACCCATAAAACTTAGAAAAGTCAAAATAATTTGGGACCTCATTAAGCACGAACTCGCAATATAATTTCTTCAAAAAATAGAGAGGAACCTCATTGTTGTTGCATGGTGGATAATCAAAAACCATCCACCATCGGTCCCAAAAATTGTTCTTGATTCGGTCATCGTGGCACCAATGGATTGGGAACCATTTGCAAGTAGTTGCGGGGGGCATTGGTTCTCGGGTCAGTAAATAATGCACAAATGTGGTCTTTTGTAATTTTTTGTCTTTTACGACCACATGGGATAATTTATCTACATACCACCACCTACAATCACCTCTAAAGGTATTCCATCTATCTATTTGGTTGGTTGTGGAGTCGACTTCACCAATCAATGTTTGCAATGTGTTGGCTAAAGTCATGCGGGACAGATTTGTGGCATGATTTTGTCTTATTGTCTGAATAAGGTTCTCAATGGAAATTTTATTTTGTCAGATTCTTCCAACGATATCAGATTGTGTTCCTGCTGGTTCCGTGGGGACAAAAGGAGCCACATGAGGTGGATCTATGTTTGGAGGAGGGTTTTGAGGAATTTTTGGAGGGTTTTGAGGAATATTTGGATTTTGCAGGATTACGAGCTTGTCAAACAACTGACAAAACAAAAAAATTGTATACATAAACAAAAATTGAAAAACCCATGAAAATCACAAAAAAACCTAAAATGCAAGAAATTTGATCAAAATCAAGGGCTTACCTCTTCGTCTTGGTGGAATCGTTGAAAATTTCATGATCCAGAAGTCTGAAGAGAAATTTATAGGGGGTATTCAAATCTTGAGTGCCAACAGTCTGAGGAGAAATCGCGGTTCGTAGGGGAAAATGGAGGAAAATGAGGGGTTGTGGGTCTATTTTTTTTTGTCTCAGAGGACCACGATCGCGGTTTTAGTTTCGGAAATCACTCAAACCTTAGGTTCAGAAATTCCGCGACCGTGGTAAAAAAAGTCTATGATCGCGGTACGTGAATTTTAGGTTTTTATGTCCACTTTTTTGTCCACCAACTTGCTGCACTTACCCTGGAGTTGAGGTCATAGGCAAGATGGAGTTTAGGTGACTTAGGTATGATGGAGTCAAGTTCATATGCATGATGGAGTTAGGTATAGGCACGGTTGGGTTAGGTATAGGCATGGTGGAGTTAGGTATAGGCATGGTTTGGTCATGTTTTTGCAGTTGATTTAATTTCCAAGTTATTGTTACTATGGAAAATAAAGGATTGTATTTATGTTGTGGCTTAATTTCCAATTACTTGATATCATGTAAATGCTAAATGATTGATTATGTGAGATGGTTGATGTTATAAAATGGTAGGTATGCATGTTTTTATGATTGTTTAATTTCCAAGTGTTGTGTAAAATGGAAATTAAATAAGGTAAAAAGTAAAGATAAAAGGGGGAAAATTGGTTAGGGGAAAAAGTGGCCGAGCTAACCTCCAAGGGCCCCATGCCCTTGGAGTGTATGCCTAATATACCCTGATGAAAAGGGGCCTCAGGACCAATGTAGTTCTCCCATAAGCTAGGGAAGAATATGATGAGGTAGATGAATGGGTCGGTAGGTTTTAGGCATGATTGAGTTGAGGTCATATAGGCATGGTTAAGTATAGGTTGAATAGGCATGGTTGAGTATAGGTCGAATAGATATGGGTGTGATTTTGGTGAAAGAGGAATTCCTAAAATGTTGGTGTCGAAGATTTGGTCATGTGAAAGAGGATCAATAAGTAAGAGAAGAGGTGAAGGGTAAGAGGAAACAAAAATCAGCCTAATTGAGAAGAACCAATACGAGTCTATCATACCAAATATTGGTCGCATGAACATAAAACCCTAAAGGTGTTGTATGATTGAATTTTCTAAGGGTGAAGAAGATCACATGATCATGAAATGTCACATTTGTGGCACGCCCCTTGAGTAGGTAGAAGATTAGAAAGGAAATATGGTGAGGTGAAAGAGGGTGGTTTATCATAACCTTGGTGTGAGACAATATGCCTCTTCTGTAAGATACCCAAAATCAAAATAGGCAAGTCCATGATGAAAAAATTATCTTTCTCTTTTTGACTTTTTTTTTATAGATTGATCGATGTAGGAAGTATAGGTGGGATGAGTAGAGTATCTCCTTGAGGTCTTCATGAAGCTGATCGATGCGGGAAGCTTCAAAATATTTTTGTTTTATTTTTGCAGGAATAGTCTTCTTTTTGTGATAGACTATGTACAATATGACTAGCTTTGTATAGCTATCCTTTGTGGGGGCATTCTATTTATAACAACAAGATAGAAAGATAGATGTCCTTTTTGAGGAAGCTCATATTTTTTCTAGAAGTTTGACTCAAGGAGTTTGAATTTGAAAATACCGTATATTACCTTTTAATTGTTTGTGGAATTTTAGGTCATGGAAAAGATTATAGATAAGTATAGGCTTCTTGTATGAAGACAAAACCATAGCACACGGGGGTAGCTATGAAAGAGAGGTTTTAAGTGATAAACGACCATGGGATTCCATATTGAAAAGGGAAAAAAGTATCCATGAGAATCATGCCATGAGTAGAGCTGTGATACTCATATTGAAGATAAGAATGAAAGATGACATGTAATCACATGATTCTTGTTTAGCCGTTGATCCTTAAAATAGATAAGCGGAAGGTGAATGGTGCTTAAGGGTCAAGAATTTAATAGACATAAGATGATCTAGGACTTGATTCAACAATAGAATGGTCAAAGATGCAAGGCATTGAGGGGATCAGGTTTGGGTTTACCTTCGAGTGAAGACAAATGATAAACACCTGATCCATAGGCATGAGTAACGATATAGGGTCAAAGCCAATTAGGAGAAAAATTTCCCTTTTACTTTTCTCTACTTTAGTTACATGCTGATTTTCCTTCAGGACGAGGTCGTCGACCTGGAAGGTTCGGTCTTGAACATCATTTATTATAAGCACGTTTAATACATTTTTGGTGATATTTGGAGGTGATTAAGAGAATTTAGATGACACTTGTCTAATAAATCAAGCTGTGCCGAATGATCCTGGTGAAAATCATCATCATTGAGCATATCTTTGAGTGAGATATGAAGAGATGAAATTTGGACTTCGAGAGGTAAGACAACCTTTGTACCGTATACCAAAGAGAAAGGTCATGGCAGTAGTTGAGGTGCAAATAATAGTGTGATAAGCCCACAAGGCAAAATAAATGTGCATGTGCCAATCCTTACTAGTATCGCCAACCACTTTCACAAGAATTTTGTTTAAGGTTTTGTTGGTTGATTCAACTTGGCCATTTTTTTTAGGATAATAAGGTGAAGAAAAACTGAGTTGTATGCCGAAGGCATCAAAGAGTTTCCGTAGGGTTGAATTTTTTTCCATTATCAGTGATGAGGTGGTGAGGGACACCAAAGCAACAAATGATGTGATGGTTGATGAATTCACATATTTTCTCAGATTTTGTAGAAATAAGAGGTATGGTATTCCACCCAATTAGTGTAATATTTGGTAGTGGAAATAATACATTGATGACTTGGGAAGAATGAGGGTTGATCTCTCTGACAAGATCCCAAACCCATTGAGAGAAAGGAAAAAGTTCTTGTGCGACCTGTAAGGCATGACTAGGGGGTGTGATGAAGATTAACATGTTGCTGAAAATTCACACAATGCTTGACATAGTCACAACAATCATGGTTTAGGGTTGGACAGTAATAGCCTAGGTGAATGATACAATTAGTGACAACTAAGCCATTGAAGTGACCCCCAAAAAATTTTTCATGAACTTCCTTGATGGTGTAGGGAATTTCAGTACTTGTAAGACATTGTAAGAGGATAGCGTCAAAACCGCATTTATAGAGAATACCACCCATGATGACATAATGAGAGACACTTTTGAGAAAGGCTCATTGTCCATTGCAAGTAAGATCTGGAGGCATAATTGAAAGGGAAAAATAGTCAGCAAACTGATTATACCAAATGTCATGTGGGTCATTTTCAATGTTTCCTACAATGTTAACATCTCGAATTAGATAAGAAGGTGATTGCAACCTTTGTTCAGTGACAAAGATTTTTGATTCGGAGGGCGAAGCGGGGATTTGAGAAGAAAGATAGGCCATGGTATCTACAAATTTATTAGTGGAACACAAAATGGTTTGAAGTTCATAATGGTCAAAGGTAGTCAAAATTATGTCAACATGATGCTTATAATTTTGAATTATCTAATTATGACAATAGTATATACCATTAACTTGGTTCACAACCAGTTGAGAGTCACCAAACATATTAATTGATTTAACGTCTAAGGTTATGGCGGTTTAAATACCTAACACGAGCGCTTCATATTTGGTGATATTGTCAGTACAATCAAAATCTAGTTTGAAAGATAATGGCATAAGATCACCATCAAGAGGAATGAGGATAACTCTGGCACCACCCACACACTGACATCTGGAACCATCGAAGAATAACGTCATTTGGTAAATGGTATCGTCCAAATAGAGGGTGATGATGGATTCATCAGGGAAATTGAAGTTAGAGATTTGATTTCTGGAGAGAGGTGTGTCTGCGAGTTGGTCAGCAATTGTTTGTCCTTTGACATATTTTTGATGGATGAATTCGAGATCTAGGTCTACAAGAAGCATGAGCTAACATAAAACACATTTATGTTGGTAGGGCTTAGCGTACATGTAATGTAAGGGGTCAATATTGGTGATAACAAAGATTTTGTGGTTGAGTAGGTAATGGTGAAGTTTAGTGGTGACAAAACTAAGGTTAAGCAAATTTTTTCGGCATGAGTATATCTAGTTTCGTAGTCTAAAAAATATGACTTAAATAATAAACCAATTATTCCCTATGTTTCTCGTCACGATGAGCAAACATGACACCCAAGGAATGATCAGTAGCAGAAATGTAAAGGTAAAATGGTTGGTCATCCTTAGAGGGAATGATCACAAGTGGTTGGAGGAGGTATTGTTTTAAGGCGTCAAAGGATTTGTGGTATTCATCATCCCATTTGAAGGAGACATCATTTTTGATGAGATGATGAAATGAATGACATTAGTTGGAAAGCTGAGAAATAAAGTGAAGAATAGAATGCAACTTGCCTTGAAAACTACGAAGTTGAAGAAGGTTAGTAGGTGGAGGCATTTTGAGAATAACCTTGATTTTAGTAGGATCCACTTCAGTGCCATGTAAAGAAACAATAAAACCAAGGAGCTTATCAGAGATAACAACAAAGACACACTTCTTAGGTTGAAGGCGAACATAGTATTTAATGAGACAGTCAAAGATAACCTTAATTACTGTAAGGTGTTCAAACCAATGTTTGGATTTGGTAAGAAGATTGTCAACGTAATCTTCCAATATGCAATGCATAACGTCATGAAAGATATAAGGCATAACCCACTGATATATAGTACCAACATTTTTAAGGCCAAAGGGCATGTCACGATAGCATAAGGTCCCCCAAGGAGTGATGAAGGTGGGATTATGTTGATCTTCTGGGGCAAGTAATATTTGGTTATAACCTAAGAAACCGTCCATGAGTGATAACATTTAATGGTCGACGGTGAGATCAACTAGTTAGTCAATACTAGGTAGTGGAAAATTATCTTTGGGGAAAACTAAGTTAAGGTTGTAGAAATCTGTGTAAATGCGGAGTCCCCCTATCACTTTTGTCACAGGAATATTGTTAGAGATCCATTGGGGATAATCAATGGGTAGGATGAAGGAAACTGAAAGAAGGCACTGGATTTATTCTTTGACAAGAATGGAAATGCTTGAATGCATTTTTCGCATAACTTTTGTTTCATGAGGTTTGGCATTAGGAATGGTTAAGATATTGTGGAGCAAAATATTTGGGTCAATACCAGGCATATCAGCGTAGGAACAAGAAAAAGCATTTCTATGATCCCGGAGGAAAGAAGTGAAAGCTTCCTGTTCAGTAGCATCTAAAGATTGGCCTATTTTTAGAATGTGCAGGTCATCTTGAGTGTGAATATTTATTTCTATGGTCGATTCATTCAACATGGTTTGTGTCTCAGAAGGTAATGACTAGGGAATATAAGAATCTTCCACACCAAGGTAGGTGAGAATAAATTCATCATCCTATGAAATTAAACAACACTAGTAGAAGGTTTATCGTCATCAATCATGTTAGGATACAAGAAGGGAAGAGAAGAGGGAACCTTGACATCTCATTGATATGTCAGAGGTTCCAAGGAAATGATGTTTATGAAAAAAAAGTTAGGAAGAATAGATTCTGGGTCCATAGACTCTGTAGGTGAAGGTGGTGAAGTTGGTGAACAGGGTTGGGAATGTTTATCATCCTCAATGAGTTCGAATCGGGCCTTCTTGGGAGATGGCTCAGCAAATCCAATACCACTACGATCTTTATGCTTATGAGTGGTGCAAGGAATGACAATATGACGGCCTTGTTCATAGAAACCAAATCCAAAGGCCCTTCAAGCACAACAATGGAGGAAGGTGTGGGTGAAGCGGCGGTTGGTGAGAGATTTAAGGTCGGATGAAAATGGTTGGGTTTGGGAAGGTGGCTCAGGTGAGTAGGTAGAAGCATCAAGTCCCCCATATGTTAAGTTGGTGCATGAAGGTGGGGAGGACCATAGGGGAAAACCTTTCCTATGCGGTGATCATAGCGGGGATGTTGGTGAAGTTTACCATACTCTTGAGGAGTAAAGAATGTGTCAATATTATAAAGGCGGTACTCCCCCAAGAGTGAGGCATTGAAAAACACCTTCTAAGGGATTAGTAGTTGATATGTGGGTAGTGGGAATGGATGAATCACTGGATCATTTGGGAAGAAGAAGCATTAGTTGGTTGAGAAGTAGATGGGTTGGCTAATGGGTCAGCTACAGAAGCTATGGAAGTAGTGGGAATAATAGGATTTAGTTGTGGAAGATGTAGTGACAACATTGGTGGATGAGGCCGTGGCTGAAGAAGAAGTGGTAGCAGTTATAGATACCTTAACTGGTATAAGGACATCATTGGGTCGATACAACATGTTACAGGTATTGAATGGTGAAGGGTTGGCTGGAATGGTATAGTTGTGTCCTTCATGTTTGAATTTTAAACAACAGTGTAAGGTTGAAGGAACACAACCCATGGTACGGATCCAAGGTTGGCCAAGCAACATGTTGTAGTGGAATTCCCCCTCTAAGACATAGAATAATTCAGGAATGGTACGAGGGCCCACACAAATGTGGAGAATGATGGTGCCAAGGGTGGAAGTCATGACATCATTGAATGAATGCAACATAACTGGGTTATTATGCATGTCAATTGGAAGGGATGCACATTTGGTTGTACACATGAGAGGAAATGATGTTAATACTAGCACCTCCATCAATCATAACATGTCAAGTTGTGTATATTATCAATGTAGACAAGGAAATAAATAGGGTGGGGTCAGGATCATCTGATTGGAGAGGTACAATCTTGTTGTCAGAGAAACTGAGAGTGGATACTTGATGAGTGGAAAAGGGTGCAGAGGAAGGGGATGAAGTGGTGAGAGAGGCCACATGACGAGGAGTGATAATGGATGCAACAAGAGTAGGGTCATTAGGTAAAACCTTAATAGATTGTAGGACTTCAATGAGGGCCTGCCGATGAGACTCAGAGGTTCGGATGAGGTCATGTACAAAGACATTTTGAGAGGATACTAATGTAATTATTCAAGCATTGTATGATGGGAAACCCCGTCAGAAATAGGGTATGTGGGTCCACGGATGGTGATTTTTGGTGCAGGTGTAGATGGAATATTGGGTAAAAGAGTGGCAGATGAGTTGGTTGTTTTCTCCTTTCCTTTTTCCTTTTGGGCTTGAGTGGAAATTTGAACCATATTAATCTGTGGTAAAGGAGCAAGTGATTCATGATAGGTATAGCGATAAGATGGGCAAAAAATATGGTGAGGGCATATACTGGTTTTGTGAAAATAATGCACATATCGATCATCAAGCCCTTCTTATCGATCATCAAGCCCTTCTTATTGACATAGTGAAAATATGGTAAGACCCTGCCAATGGATCACAATGTGAAGTAAGTGTGGGTCTGGATGGAAGTGTGGGTGACTTTGGTCGGAGAGATGCCACCGGAGGTGGAATTGAAGGTTGAGTAAGTTTGACCACTTGTTTGGTAGATAGTAAAATTTTAGGTTTGGATTGCACCGTATTGGGTAAAGATGTAGCAGGTGAACTAGTTATTAAAGGTGGTGTAGGTTTAATTACATATTTGGAGGGTAGTGGGTTCTTGGGATTTGATTGCACCTTCTTAGGTAAAGGTGAAGAGGAAGTGTGTGATGTAGAATGGAAGGCAGATGGTGGAAGGGGACAGGTTAGCCAAGGTGATAATGGAGGTGCGGTGAAGGTTGTATTAAGAGGAAATGTGGAAGGTACTAGTTGAAGAGAAGGGAATAACATAGGTAATGATGAGGATACTGGTAGTGGTGTAGGTATATGTGGTAGAAAGGATGTAGATGATGACGAAGGCATAAACTGTGTAGGTAATTTGGGTATAACAGAGGATCGTGACAAGGTGGGTTGTTGTGTTTTTGGTTTACTCTAGTTAGGAGGCTACTTGGCCAAGGTTTATGGGTGGGGACCTAGGATAGATGGAAGTGGTGAAGGTGATAGAGGGGTAGTGGGTGAAGCTAGTGTGTGTGATTCAAGAGGTTAGGTATTCATCTTAGGTGGGGGAATAGTCTTTGCACTGGCTTATGAGGATATGGCTAAATATATTTTGACAAGAGGATGGACTAGGCTTGATGTCTACATGACTCCTAATGTGGCAATGGGTTTGGACACGAAGGAAGATATAGGTACATGTAAGGTTTTAGGCATAGGAAACAACTCATTTGAAGGTAACGGTTTAGGTGTAGGTGAGGGCGATGAATAAGGGATTGCTTTAACTTGTATGGGCATGGTGGGTTTGGTATTTTGAAACACCTTTGGATAGATCGTGGAAGTATCAGTAGATAACATTTACCTCTGAGTTGAGAAAGGTAGCCGAAGGTGTCCCCAAAGCATGGAATTGTCAACATAATCCAAATAGTTGGCCAAACGTGAAAATGACACCATTGTAGGGAGGATGATGTTGATTTAGTAGTAATACCTGTAAATAATTTCTATGAGATAGAGAAATGGTTGGCTTTAGACTATGTGGGTAAAAGAGCCAAGAGTAAATCAACATGATATTTGAAAGCTAATGGAGAATTGTCACCAATAGGAAGGGATGCTGCTAATGGATTCCCTTATGAGTAGGGGAGATGACAAGCTGGATGAGGTAAGTTCATCCTTTGGTGAAGAAGAAGGTAAGCATGACTCTCATGTGGGTAGAAGAGTAAGTACTATCAGTTTTTCATTAGGTTGAGAGGTGAGTGGGGAAACTACATCGACAAATATGGTGGAATCCTCTATAAGTGAAGGAGGAGATAAGGGAGACTCCTCTATGGGTAAAGGAGTAGATGAAACAAATCCCTCCATGGATGAAGGATCTCGTGTAATAATCTCCTCGATAGATGGAGTAGGAGGAAATTGAGGAAGAGTTGGTATGATGTCGAAAACAACATGATCCTCATGAATGTTACTGTCATTGGTCAAGGTTTCACTAGTTTGGTTAGATGATGGGGTGTGATTTGGGAATGGATTCTTGAAGATGTGAAGGTTTTGATTAGCCGGTGCATTAGGATTATCCAAGACGAGATCTCTATTATCTAATATTTCTTGGATGATATTTTTGAAAGTTATACAATTACCATTGCTATGACCTTTAACGTGATGATAGTTGTAGTAATAATTTTATTTGTACCATGCAGACATAGGAAGAGAGGGGTAAAAACCAACATGTGGTTTGATGGGGGGAAGAGTGACTACTCCAACGTTTAGAAGTTTTTCTAAAACCAAAGATTAGGGTTATCCTATGGGTGTATATTTTCATTGCTCCCGCTTGAATTGAAAATCTTGAATAAGAGAAATATTGGAAGAAGGTTTTGATTGGTTGGATGGGTGAGATGGGTCGACTTTCAAAACTACTGTGTTGACAGATTCTTTTTCTTTAGAGTAATTATTTTATAGTTTGGAATAAGAAGAGGTATCGTTTGATTTAAACGCAACGTTCTTGTTAAGAAATTGTATCTTCTTTTCTTCAATGACATGAATTTCAAGTTTTTGGGCCATGGTGAATGCCTCGTCAAACATGTAGAAGGTTTGAACTTGGAGAGTTGGCGAGATGTGTCTAGCACAAGCCTTGGTGAACAACTCGATTAACTCAGTTTGAGGTAGTTGGAATGTGATCTGGTTGATCAGGCTCTGCCAATGAGTGACAAAATCTACAATAGATTCATCTTTGTATTGGCATGTCAAGTACAAGTCGGTCATGGTGGATTTCTTGACAATGTTGATAGAAAAGTGGTCTAGGAAAGTTTGAGCTACTCGGTTGAATGAGAAAATAGAGTTCCTAGGTAGAACACTATACTAATCCAAAGTAGGGCTTGTTAAGGAAATTGGGAATGTTCGCAAGAGCAAAGCGTCATCATGAGTTATTAGATAACACCCATGTTTAAAGGACTACAAGTGTTGTTGCGGGTCTTCTTTGCTATTAAATTAGTTGAATTTAGGCATTTCCCAATGCATAGGGTATGGACGAATAAGAATGAATGGGTGAATGGGCTCATTGCAAATTTTGTAATATGTCTTAGAGTTACGTGATCCAGAGACAAATGCTTCCAATGTCTACATATTACCCATCATCATTTTGATAAGATAATTGGTAGGTTGTGATGACTAGGCACCCCCTGAAGTATAAGGGGGTAGATGATGAGGGCATGACGTGGATGACATCCCAGTATGTGGTAGTGCTGAGTACAAAAATTTTGAGGGAGGAATGAAGGGTGAAATAGATGTAGGTGGCAAGTATCTTGAATAAGCGATAAATGAAATAGGGGGCTTTAGTGATAAGTGTAGGTAGGTGGAGTCGACATAACGAATCTCGTAGCAATTAGAGGAAGAGACTTGGGATGGAGAGGAAATTTTTTTTGATGGGAGTATGGGTTTCTGACACCATGGGTGGTTGAGATACAATAGGTATATGAGAGGTGGTGGGTGCAAATAGACCTACACTCAAGGAGGTTGATAAAGACATGGTTGACATCATAGGAGAAACTGACATCAAAAGCACAACAAATGCCATACGTGTAACATATATCAATGATGTAGGGTCAAGATGAGACACCACAGGTGGTAAAGTGGAAGAGGGTAAGGTTGAGCTAGTAGTAGCTGATGCAAAAGTGGGTGCAAGGGTAGGAGGAATGGACATAGACATGTTGTATACTAGTGGCCCTGATGAATCCCGAGTGGATGAATGGGATAAATAATACTGTAAAGAAATGGGTTTTTGATCAAGGAGTCTTGCGAACTCCTCATCGCTGGTACTGATGGTAATAAGCTGATTGGGATCCATAGGTGATAGAATGGAAGGCGACGATGGGATAGGCGGGAGCATCTGAAGGCTAGCGTAGAACACAAGGGCATTGGTTTGGCTACGAGTCAGAACCATGTGACTAATAGTAGACCTAGTAATTTTATCTCTGTATATGGCACATGAGTATAAAAGGAATGGAGAAAATGGTTCTAGAAAGTGACAATCGATCACTATTTTAATTGAAATATTAAAACACAAAGACCAACAAAGGTTGAGTAATCGGTGTCGTTGACAGAGAGTAACCAATGCTAGTCAGAGGATTGATACCAGTCATTGTGGAAAATAAAAGGACTTGCAAATTTGGCAAAAAATGATGAAAATAGAGTAGATTTGGATTTTGACAGTGATTTCAGAGTCATAGAGATATGGTGAGGTAATTGAGGAAATCCCAGAAAGAACAACAATGTGGTGAATTATACTTTGGTTAAAATGACCAAAACGGTAGGAAACCAACAACAGTCAATAAACCAATGATGGTGAGATGAGGGAACCAATAACGGTAATTAGACCAACGCCGGTTACTGTGAAATTTGTGAAAATATGAAAAATAATGAATTTGGTGATTTAGGTCAAGTAAAAGACCAACCCATAAACTGAGTATAGCAATGATTGACCCTAACACACTCAGAAAGAGTTAGAATACACCAATTATGATTATGGAGTGTGAAGGGAAATAATAATGGAGAGAATGAACTCACACCTCAAAATAGAGATCAAACAGAAAGCTAGCAAACATGAAATCGTATGTGGTATATTTTATGTTCTGGCTTATGCCATTTTGGACTGGCCTGTGAATATAGTAGAATTTTTTGGTTTGATAAAGGTGCCTTATAAAAGATAACAACTATGGATAGTTTCAGGTATGTTTTAGCATGGGGGATCCTTCTTTGAGATGATAAATGGACATAAAAACCAGCTTGGAACCCACTGTCAATCCTCTGATTGTGTGATCATTGAAAACTTATTCCAAGGAAAGACGTTGTTCAAGAAAATGAGTAATTTATTTTCAGTGGTTTGGTATAGAGAAAGAAGGGTGAAAAGTGTGAGCTACAGTTCAATTCGTCAACCATCAGCTGGTCATGACTTCCAGCATATAGGTTGCCCACAATTTTTAAATGAGCTACAAATGAAATACACATAAATGATATGCAAATATTTTAGACCCAAATCCACAATGAAATTCGATGAGAGAAATGATGAATAGGCAAAAATATGTCTTTCACTAATGCAATACAAAATAGAAAGAAGTATTCTTTTTAGTCCAAAATATGAGTGTCACTAAGACTAATAGAAGAAAATAATGTTCTAAAGGATAAAATTTAATGTGAACTCTTTCAAAAGGAAATAGACACAAAATGATTCACCTAGGAATGAACAATGCAAAAGAACCCAAATGGGTCCCACCGGGTGTTCCAAAATGTTTCACCTTAACGTATGTGATAAAACAGATAAGGTAATGGTTAAGGAGGACTACATGTGATTATGTATATGGTATGCGCACATTGTAGAATTTGATCAAAATGAATGTGAGAGATTCCCTTTGGCTAGGAGGAACAACCTGTACAAGAAACAAAACAAGACCACCAAATGATATTAAATAACAAATGATAGTGGTTTGCCTAGCGATTGCTAGTTCCAAGAGGTGTGATACTTCCTAGATGGTTTTCAATCCACCATTTTTTATTAAATTAATGAAAGTAAATATGAGAAATGAAGGTCCTATTGTTTACAATTTGATTTAGGTATCTCAAAAAATTATCAACATGCTAGATTAAGCAGAATATTGAAAGACAAACTAATCTGACATTAGGAAAGGTATATTTTTGGTTGGGGAAGGTCGCAAAGGTATAAGGTAAGGCCACATGGGTGTCTGGTAAGGTCTGGGTGGAGTTTGGTTGCATTATGGGTTATTTGGTGGAGGTTAAGAAGGAGACACAGTGACCGATATTAGTCTAGTGACTAATGTCAGTAGAGAGATGAGACCGGTGATGGTTAAGGTGACTGATGTCGGTAGGGGAAATTTGGTAGTAATTTAATAAAATTAGTTTTTGAACTTCTCTGTGATTGCATAAAGAATGAAGGGAGAGTGGTTGGGTTCACAATATTACCAAGAAGACTCAGGAATACATAGGGGGCAAGTACGAAGAACCAAAAGTTTGTAGGTGGTTGGGTTGATGGATTGGTGAGAAGGTGGCGATAAAGGAATATAGGGAGAAGTATAGTATAATGAAAGAGGTAATGGATCTAAACTTTAAGCAAGCAAGAAATGATTAAAATCATGTATACTTACTTGCATTTGCAGATCTGGTAGGTGAAGGGGGACGATAGTTGATCCGTGAAGACCCTTTGTGTTTAGTGCCATGATAATACTCCTAGAGTGTCCCCATGAATATTATAATACATTAGGATGAGAGCCAGATGCTTGCTTGGGCATGTGATTGAGTATTTTGTGTCATCTAGATGTTGAGAGGCTTTGGATTCACACTTGAATGCAATAATAGTTCTCCCAAAATTAAAAATGACCGACCCCGGTAAAAGGTTACAACATTTTATATAAAGTAACTGATGACAGTTAGGTGATTGGTGTCGATTAAGGCAGATAAGTCTAGGTTTGCCAAAAATAGGCATATTTTCCTAGATTTGGTGTGCTTTTTCATTGAGTCCGCTTAGGAAAGTGGAATCAACATGAGAGAAGGTAGGAAGAACTTAGAAAAGGTCCAATTACGTTTAAGAAGAAGTCTTAGTTAGTTAGGTCAAGTTAGTGACTCAACACTAGGACTTATAACTCAGTGATGACTCAGTGCTGAGGGTGATGACTCAGTCACTGTGAGTTAAATGCCCCTAGAATAGGTCTAGGGTGAGGTGGAGGTGTGAGGGTGAAATTAATTTAATTTAAATAATTAAATTAATTAATAATTTGAAGGTGAATATATTAATAATAATTAATAATGGGGCCACGATGTGCTTAATTAATTAAAAGGGACCAAAGGGAGTGTGACCCAAATTTGGTGTCTACATAAGGAACAATAATATAGAATCTTTGATAATTAGTCAACAAGTGGATATAAAATTTGTAAAATCAAAAATAAATAGAATAATTTTAATTAATTGCTAATTTATTATTGAAAATGATTCATGATCTCAATTGAAAAACAATGAGTTGGTTTTGATTTACAAGGTCACAATTTTTATATTGATTAGTGAAGAGAACTTATAATTTAGGTTTCATTTTAGAATTCGTTGTATGGAGGGATTCCTTTTATCATTAGAGTGAGTTCCATCTAGTCATCATTTTTATTAGATGGTGACATAATAACTTAGAATGAGATTATTTGGTCCACTTTAAGGGTCCTTGCGATTGAGGAGATGTTTTTCTGATTAATAATGGAAAATGTCATATTTGGGATAAGAACTTCTTTCAGGGGAGTGTTCTTCTCATATTCCATTAATATTAGTCTTAGTAACTCTAGTCATGACATTGTAGGGGTAGAGATTAGTTTGGCAATCTTGTTGGTCAAGTGTCATATGTCATTGGGTATGTTTGTCTCAATTACCTATTGATTTGTTTTTGTTATGGTGGCATTTCCATATATTAGGGGGGATTCAAATTTCTATGAAACTAGTAGATAAGATTATCAAAATTAATATGTTTGTTCATGAGTCCTTATCGACGAAATGTTTTTTATTGATCATCAACAGTGTCATTATTTAGGCTTTGGGAGGGATTATTTTTCTCATACCTTATCAAAATAAGTCTTAACAATGCTAGTTACAACATCTTAGTGGTATAGGTTAGTGTGGTAACCCCATTGGTTGAGGGCCATATGTCAATGGGGATGCTTGATATAGTGGTGATTAAACTTATTATGCAAATATAAGCCTAATATGATGCTATTATAACAGTAAATGAATAATTAAGTAAATACAAGAATTAACCCAAACAAACTAAGCAATAAAGTATGAAACCCTAAGTGCAAAGAGGGTAAGAAGAGCCATAACTAGCTCGCAGTGAAATATGGACTGTGCCAAAGTGTTGACCGGATGAACAAAGAGGGAGAAATGTCACACATGACCTCAAAATAGCATGTGAGATGACAATCTTCTTAGACTAGGGTGCATGGAGAGGGACATGGGTGCCTATGGGAACCCTAGGTCTATTTCTAGGTGCTTGTGTATGCGGAAATGCTCAAGAAACCTCCTCCGAGTGGTCATAAGGTGTTTGTTGTTGTTTGTATTTGGTCGCTATGTGGTCACATAATGATCGCTGAGGTCGTTGGAAACCTCTAATGAAATAATGACCTGCAAAACCCTCAAAGAGACATCAAATCCTAAAAAGAAAGATGCAAAATGAGGGGTCAAACTGTTTTCTGCTATCACAATGGTGAACTTATGACTGAGCACTACACTACATCTCAGACCTAATGTATTTATATGTGTGTGTGTTCGGAATTGTGCCCTAGGTGGATCTTATGCGTGTCACACTTAATAGCAAGCAAATAGCTAGATGTAAGGAAATGTAGTAAATGTGTGCATGGAATAAGAGGAACTCCTCTCCTATGAAGTGTATATAGAATAACCAACCCTTGTGTCTCTTGTATGGCACTAGATGGGTGCAATGGAGCTCTTAGACACTTAATGGATGTAACCTTGGGCGGTGATAGCTAATACTTAGTGCTTGGTCCCTTATTATGATCACATAACTTTATATTTACATGAGTACCTTGCTTGAATTTCATAATTAACCCTGAAAAGGTTGACTACTAAAAATATAAGAAGCTCAAACAACTAGAAAGGAACTGAAAAGTGTGAACAAACTATATTAAGGTTAGGGGCACCCAAAGGGGACGAGCGCACGTGGCGTTGGCATCCTGGCTGGGCGCTGACATCCTAGTTGGGAGGTGGTGTCCAAGATGATAAATTATGAGGTATAAAAGTACAACTAAGCAAGCAAGGGTGTAAGACCAAAAGTGGAAACAAAAAGCAAATAAAGGTGGCCAAATACATGGGTTAATTAGTACTTTTCTTACTTTGGAATCATATGAATAGTAGGACGCAATCAGGACTAGATAATTACCCAAAGTGCATGATTTTGTGTCTATATTTTCCCCCACTTAATGTTGTTGAGAGAAATGTTGAGAACATAAAGTATATAAGAGATGTTTACCTAATAACCATGTAGATCGATGTCGAAAGTGTGCTGAGGGATACGAAAAAGTGTCGGGTGATAAAAAATGTGAAGCATGGATGCTAAGGAGGAAAAAGTGCAAGAAAGTGATGATGAAAAATGAAATTAGGGCAGAAACACATGTATAGATGTCCTGATGTGCCTATTGATGATGTCGATGTCGATGTGATTAGTGTTGTTTGTGTTGTGAAGTGACTACAGCTTCCCATAAGGATGGACATAAAAAAGAGAAGAACGAGCACATAGTCAAATATGCATGTATATGATTGAAATGTGTAAAAATCATGTAAGGAAATTATGTAAAATGTGAAAATTAAAAATGAACTTGCGCACCTGATTCGTGATGAGAAAAAGGGTGTAGAAAGGACCCTGAATGTGTTGTAGAAGAACGAGTTTTTTTTGGGTGATCTCATGCCAGTTGCACCGGCCATGAGTTTTTGGGGCGATCTCATGCCAAGTCATGGAAGAAGTGTAGGGAGAAGAGTTAAGTTTTATCCTCCAACCTTTAACTACTTCCCAAAATGTGGATCACCACTGTAGATGGTGTGTACAATTCGATCCAATATGAAAGTAAAGAAAAAATTGTTGTGTAGTGCATGCATGTCGAGTGCTAAGGAATTTGTGCCCTGTAAAAGCTGTTGTGTGGAGTTATGTAGAATGTACAGAACTACCAAATATTGTGTAACTGCCCCCTAGTCACATACGTCTAGGAAGGGTTAAGGTTGCCCAAGTACTAATATCCTAGTCTAGGCAGTAGTGTTTGTGCTGTACTAAGGACCCAAGTCTGATTCTAATCCCTATCCAAAATTGACAACTGTGTTATATTAGTAATGTGATGTTTTGAACTATGGCTGTATGACGCTTTATGGGGTGACTGATTCACCCAAATGATGTCCTCCTCATTTGGGGTGCACATGATGTTGCTGAAGGAGTATACTGGGAAAAGAAGGACTGACCACTGTGTTGAAACTATGCCCTATAGGGGGAAGGAAATGTGTTTGGTAGAAACCAAGACACATGCAAACAAAGTGGTTGGGATACAAGTGTTAGTACAAGTAAAAACATACATGTAGAAGACAAGATGCAAACAATGTGTAAGAAAAGACACAAAAAGACAATGTAAACACACAAGAAGGCAATGTAAACCACAAAAAGTGGGTTGTAAACATGGGACACCACTCACGATGTCATAATAAAATCAATGCTGACTAGGCCAAAAGAAGACAATGTGCATACAAGTCAAAGGGAAAAGCCCGTAGATAATTCTAGACAAAGAGAAAAAAAGCAATGTAATACGCAATCATGGAAGCAGATAGTCTTCCATAAAAAATGGTGCACATGAAGCACCCGCTAGCATGTTAGAAATATAAAATGTATGTCAAAATGTGTATAGTGTGATAAAGTAATGTGCTATGAAATAAAATGATACAATAACACCTGTAGTGCATGAAAGTGGATGCCCCTAGGAGCTGCTGTGGGACTGATAATTTGTATTGCGCCAAACATCCATGTTGTGTGTATAATTATGTAGCATCCATGATCACAACTAGAAATGAAAGTGAATGCACATGTGTGCATGATAAAGATAATTAAATTCAAGATACCTATCTAGCATGCATAATAAAGTGAACATGTAAAAGCATTAGTATGCAAAAGTAAATGCAACCAAGATATGTAGTATGCTATGGATGATATGAAATGAAATCCAGTGTGAATGATAGGATCCCTGAGCCCCCTGAGTGGATTTGTATGAATGAAATGATTTTCATTTATACATGCTCCCTCAATAGCCAGGAATGATCCGTAAAAATGAGTGCATAATCAAGAAATGGGTCGAATGTGTGTGCTGAAAATATGTGATCGTCAAAGCGCAAAGTGTAGTGTGTAATCTAGTGAGTGAATAAGTGAATGATTGAACACATGAGTGTGCTGAGGTCCATTTGAGATATATACCCTCCACATTCAAGTATGGACCGTAGAACTAGAGTGTATCATTGGGTAGTGAGTGCAACACGTAGACGTAAATGAGTCATATGTGTAATATGCGTAGTGTGTAGTAGATGCTACGATAAGAGGATGTGGAGTGTGTATAACGTGTGTTGTGTGAGGTGTGTAATGTGTAGAGTATAGTGTATAGTGTGCAATGTGTGAGGTTCATGTGTATAGGATGCCCTCAATAGTCAAATGTGAACCATAGCATGAGAGTGCGTCATCAAGAAATGACTATACAAATGTATCAACGTGTGTATATGGTATGTGAGAGATTAGATGTGAAGTGAGGAAGTAATAAGACACATGTCAATATTAGTTGGAGTGGGGAAGATAAACACGATGACCCACCAAAGTGTGTGATGATGAATGCACTATCCAATGAAAGTGAAGGATGAAGATCCTCCACATAATGCTTGTGGCGATGAATGCGTGTGATCATGCTCTAAAAGTGGTCGTATAGGAGATAGACACTGCACAGGTGAATGAATCCTATATGCGTGCGAATGATGAGTGTAATGTGAAGGATGTGTAACAAAAATAGAAGGTGATGGAAACCGATATGTAAAAACTGCGAAGATGGTGGATACCTTTTTGTAACTAAATGTGGAGGTGTTAGATTCCTATGTGCATGAGAATGATGAGATGAATTATACCGATGTCAAGGAGTGGTGAGAGTAATATACCTAGAATGATGTGATGAACTAGTAGACTAATGAAACCATGTAGGATGAGTGTGGATAGGTGAGCTTGGAGTAGATTGTATTTTAGTTTCAAGAGACCGTGGGGACCCAGGTGTTCTAGCTGATGCAATGACAACCTCAAGAGGAGGTTGCGACCATGGCACAGATGGCGGAACACCATTGATAGAAATAACTTACCTATTGTGAATGAATTTCATGCATAAATGATTCATTGAGATAATAGCTCAAGTTTTGTAGAGCCAAGTGAGACATAAGAGCATGTCACACTCTTTGGGTGATGTTGCCACAAGAAAAGGAAAAAGTAAAGTGAGAGGACCCATAGTGACTGGAAGTTGGACAACAAAATATGAGTTAAGAATTAGATATGATATTTATGATAACAAATAGCCAATAACAACAAGGAGTGCAATGGAACATGCATTGACAGGCCATGATGGATCAACGCAAGTGTTATTGATAGATATTGAGTGAATTAAAGCATTAATGTGTAAGTGATTGGAAGAAAATGTAACGTGATAATCATAGTCAAAAAAAGTAATGAGGGGTAAGGATGTATCATTATGAGCAAATAGAAATTCCAGAGACCCTAATATAGGAGGAAGCACTGCACAATATGTATGATTTTCCAAGGATTTAGCTGCTTGCTTGTCATTCTTTAGGAGAGGAGTGTTGAATATTTTTAGATTATGATTTTCATTTATAGACGCAAAGGCCGTAGGCTCTAGAAGCTCAAGTTTTTTACTATCGATAAGATCTTGGATAATAGTGTGGAGTTTGAAACACCTACTGGTATAATTTCTGACACATTGATGGTAGTTGCATCAAAATTTCTCATTATAATTTAGACCTTTAGGATGAGATGGATCCAAGTTGAGTGGAGGAGGAAGCGTAATAAGATTGTTCTCAAGAAGTTGTAATATAACATGCAAAGTGATAGTTAACTTTGTATATGTACGTTTAGGATGTTTCCACTAGAGTTCTTTGGTGTTGGAGACAATGTTGACAAAAAAATTTTCTTCAGTGGGTTTTGTGGTTGGTTTAAAAGTTGATTTATTTTGAAAGCGCGGGGAGGATGAAGCTTGTTCTTGATATTTAAGCTTACATATAGATAAGAGTTTAGTTTCACATAGCTTGAAAGTGTGACATAATTGATCAAATGATGGAGATGTTTCAAATAGAATTCTCTCTTGAAGAGGTGAAAACAAACTTTGAATGAATAATTCTTCAAGATCATATTCTTTAAGCACATTAGACATCTTAACTAGGTTGTTTTTGTATTGTAATACATAATCCGCTATATGTTTGTTAGATCCTAGTTTTAGATTCGAAGTGAGGAAGTAATAAGACTCATGTTGATTTTATTTGGAGGGGGGAAGATAAGTGTGATGACCCCCTAAAGTGTGTGATGATAAATGAGCTCTCTGATAAAAGTAAAGGACGAAGGTCCTCCACCTGATGCTTTTGGCAATGAAGGTGAGTGATCATGCTCTAAGAGTGGTGGTATATGAGACAGATATTGTGCAAGTGAATGAAGCCTATATGCATGTGACAGATGAGTGTAATGTGAAGGACATTTAACAGAATGTGGAGGTGATGGACACTGATCTACAATAGAATGCTAATATGGTGGATACCTATGTGTAACTAAATATAGAGGTGTTGGATGCCTATGTACATGAGAAAAAGATGATGAATTATACTGATGTAAAGGATCAGTGTGAGTAATGGACCAAAAATGATGTGCTGAACTAGCAGACCGATGAGACCATGTGGGCCAAGTACGGATAGGTGAGATAGGTTTAGATTGTGTTTTAGTTTCAAGATGCCATGGGGACCTAGGTGCTCTAGCTGATGTAATGACAACCTCCAGGAGGGATTTCTGTCATGGCACAAATTTTGGAGCACAATTGATAGAAATAACTTGCTCGTTGTGAATGAATTTCATGCATAAATGATTAATGGAGATAATAACCTGATTTTTGTGGAGAAAGGTGAGACCTAAGATCATGTCACACTCTTTAAGTGATGGTGCCACAAGAAAAGGCACAAGAAGTGTGAGAGGACCGATAGTGACCGGAAGATGGAAAACACCATATGAGTTAGGAATTGGATATGATAAATTTACGATAGTGGATAGCCAAATACAACAAGAAGTGTAATAGAACATGCCTTGACAGGACATGATAGATAAAGGCAATTTTTATTGATATAAATTGAGCCAATTGAAGCACTAATGTGTAAGTGATCGGAAGAAAACATAAAATGATAATCATGGTCAGAAAAAGTAATGAGTGGTGGGGATGTGTCAGTATGAGAAACTATAAAGTCGAGAGCCCCCTCTACAGGAGGAGACATTATGTGATATGTATGATTTTCTGAGGAGTAAGACGCTTTCTTGTCATGCTTCAGGAAAGGATTGTTGAAGATTTTGAGCTTATGATTTTCATTGACTGGTGCATATATCGTAGGCTCTGGAAGCTCAAGTTTGTTATTATCGATAAGATCTTGGATAATAGTGTAGAGTTTGAAGCACCTATTGGTATAATGTCTGACACATTAATGATATTCACATCAAAATTTCTAATTGTAATTTTGACATTTAGCAAGAGATGGATCCAAGTTAAGTGGAGGAAGAAGCATAATAATATTGCTCTCAAGAATTTGGTTGTGCATGACATCAATTTTGTATAACGTGTAGTGATTGAACCTTCACTTAGTAGTTATACAACGTTGACACTAATTTTTTCTTGTGGCTTGAAAGTTGATGTATATGTCTAAGTTACTTCAGCTTGCAAATCTAGCTTGAGAGTACATAAGTGGTCAAATGAGGTAGATGTCTCAAATTAGAGGTGGTATAGACTTTGAATGAATAAATCTTAAAGTTCAGATTTTACAAGCACATTAGAAATCTTAGCAAATTGTTTTTTGTATTAATACATAGTAGATGTTTGTTAGATCCCTTTTTTATTGTGTGAGTTGGAGATCTAAGAGGTGATATTGATGAGAAATGACTAGAAAAGCATAATAGATGCGTGAAGATACCGAGTGGACATAGGTAGGTCCTAGCACCAACACATTGGATATTCATTGGAGACTGCGAGGAAAAAGATTAGCTAAGTAGAAGTATGATCATCCAAAAAATCTAGGCATAGGCTACATGGAATAGCTCGAGGAGATGCGACATGGCCATTTGAAAGTGGCCAAATTAGGGGTGCGGAGGTGAAATCATCAGTGGAGATAGCAGGTAAAAGGGGTGTTTAGTAGTGGAATCAAAGATGGTGATGCCCTAGAAGTAGCTAATTGAATTGACAGATTTGTGATAAATAGATGAGTGGGATTATTACGCAATGCTTTTTTAAAATTAGTGAGTGTGTTTAATTATTCTTGTGTATATTATCGACATTAATATCCTCATCGTATGATTTTTCACTATCAGATGCTTCTATTTCACTAAGGGGAACATTGTGAGAGTTAGCAAAGGGATTTTTCAGTTGCGGCCATTGATGTAGATATGTCATCAATTGATTTGTAAATCCTACAAGAAGATGGAGGAATCTTGATATATGCAAAAGAACCATAAATACCATTACGAGTGACAAGCATAAGAAGATATATCCCAATACAGAAAGTGGTTTCAAAGGTTCAGATTCTCCAAAATGAATTAAGCTAAATATGTGAAATATAGAGCCTAATTTGATGCTATTATAGTAGTAAATGAATAAATATGCACTGAAGTAGAGGAATTAAACAAAGAAAAATAAGCAATAAAATGATGAAACCCTAAGTGCAGAAAGAGGAGTAAGAAGGTACTTAGCTTGGTTCCTAATGAAATCTATGGCTGTGTACCAAAGTGGTGACTGGATGAACGTAGTGGCAGGAGTGAACCATCATAGAAGACCTCAGAAAAACATGTGATCTGGATACGATCTAGGGTGGACTAGGGGTTCCTATAGAGGGACAGGGAGCACCCTGTGGGCACTCTAAGCTTTTTTATAGGTGCTTGGGTCTGTGCAGAAAATGCTCAAGAAACCTTCTCCAAGTGGTTATAAGATGTTCATCTGTTAGTTCGCCTTTGGTCAGTCTAAGTGGTCGCACCAATGATCACCGAGGTCAGTTAGAAACCTGCAATGAAGTAATGAACCTGAAAAAAGCCTCAAATAGACATCAAATCCTAAAAAAGAAATATGTTAAATGAGGGGTTCATACTATTCTCAGTTCTCACAATGGTGAACTTAAAATTGAGCATTGTACACCACATTTCAGACCCAATGTAGTTCTATGTGTGTGTGTGTCGTGTAATTGTGCCTTAGGTGGCTCTTGTGCGAGTCTCACTTGATAGTGAGCAAGTAGCTAAATTTAAATAAATATAATATATGTGTGCATAGAATAAAATGAAGTTCCCACCTATGAAGTATATGCAAAATAATCAGCCCTTGTTTCCCTTGTGATGGTGCTATATGGATGTGATAAATCTCTTAGATGCTTAATGTATGCAACCTTGGGTGGTGATAGCTAATGCTTAGTGCTTTGTCCCTTATTATGATCACATAACTTTATATTTGTATGATTCCCTTTCCTAAATTTTGTAGTTAACCATGAAAAGGATGACTAACATAAAGATAAGATTCTTAAAAAACTATAAAGGACCCAAAAAATGTGAACAAAGTATATTGAGGTCAGCGACACCTAGAGGGGATGAGGGCGCTTAATGTTGGCATCCTGGCTGGGTGCTGATGTCCAAGATGATAAATGCCAAGGTATAAAAGGAAGAATAAGCTAGCAAGGGTGCAAGACCAAAAGTGGCAACATAAAGCAAAGAAAGGTGGCCAAAAAAATGGGTTGATTAGTACTTTTCTTACTTTGGAATCAAATTAATAGTAGTATGCAATCAAGACTAGATAATTACTAAAAGTGCGTGATTTTGTGTGTACAAGTGGAATATTTATTGATATTCATTACAATGGATTTTCCAATATATTAAGGGGGACTTGATTTTCGATGAAAAATATTAAATATATTAGTGTAGGATTTTTATTTGATTGCATGGTTTTTCCAATATATATATATATTTAGCTTGTTTAGGTGTTGTAGGATAGATGGGAGTTACACTTCTCCACCTTTAAAAATGACAGTTACGCTTCTCCACTTCCTATTTATACACCTCTTATAAAGCTATTTTCTCAAAACATTTTGACCACACGCTATATTTTGGCTCATGTTTGGTTCATCTCTCTCAAAACATTACTCTCTTTGTGCATTTATATTCTATCAATACTCGATCTTGGCCCACATTCTCACATGGTATCTAAGATCATTCTAGTAATTAAATGTCATTATTATGTTGTGTTTATTTTGTTGGAATATAAAGTTTTTCAAGCTTGTTATTGCACATTCTTTGATCTCTAAGTGTGCTCTTCTCTCGCATCTATGGATTATCTAGAGAATTGGAAAAGAGTGAAGAAAATAGGTGGTTTTGCAAGACAATATTCATTTTGTACATTCTCTAGAGAAACAAATTGTGTTATTGAGTTTAGATCATGCCAAAACCATAGGATCAACAATAGAATTGAGTATGCTTTGAATTAGGCCATATCCATTCCTTTTCAAGAAAATTATTTTCATCTTTGGGATATTTGCTGGTATTCCATATCACATCAAAGTTCACATTTTTTGGGTTTTTCTAAAGTATCAGTGGGTCTTTTCCAGTTTTAAATATTTGGTGGTCACATTCATCATTGAGGATGGTCATTGTATCTACCTGAGTGTGGTTGTTGGTGGTTGTTCTTGTCTTGGCCACCATACACAATTTTATATTCTATGATGCACTTAATAGTGAGTCAAGTATGTACTTCCCATTTCATTGTAATTGGTGGTTGGATGTGTATATAAACCTCTAGTTACACCTATTCAAGGTGAATGTATTGTTTGCAAACCTCATGTCTTGGATATTGCACTCGTGCTTCGACTAAGATTCGTACTTATTGTTGGGTGTTGTACTTACATTTTGGGGACTATTCTTGCTAGATTGGTGGATTTATTTTTTGTTGGAAGTAGTGGTTACAGTATCCATGGGGGAATAGTGGTTTAGATTCAGGTTGAGGTGGAATTACTACTGTATGAAGTGAAAAAATTAATCTTTTGTGTGGTCATACTAGTTTACATGCATATCGAGGCAACAACACTATGAAACTGTAGATTCCCTAAATATAAGGTGTGTTGATGAGTAGGTTTGATAATATATCAGACAAATCAATAAGGTAGTACACAATCCCCCCCAAAGGTGACATCATTTGTGCACAAGTTTGAAAATGTGAAGGCCACCCCACCATTTTCCCCAATTTATCCCTTGGTCACTCCCAACCCAAGGGGGCTTAACTCTGAGAGGTAAAAAAAATCCAAGCATCCAACCAAGCAATAAAATTTGTAAGAGATCATGGGATGCAAAAAAGTTCTAAGGTGTAGGAGGAAGTGTTGAAATTTGCAATATTAAGGAACTTGTAAAAGTCATAACTCTCTATTGGTAACTCCGTTTGAGGTGTCATTTATTTTGAAAATGTGTATTTTTTCATCTCTTCACAATGGTAGTACTCTCATTTCTGTGTTCAACATGTATCAAAGCCTTTTATGTATTGAAAATTATACATGCACTAAGTTATAAATTTTCATGTCTTGGGGTAATGTAATAACAAACTAATATAATGTTCCATTTTAGGTGGGATTTTATCATGGGGTTTGGTATTAAATTCCATTGTTTTTTTATCTAGATAACTTCATAGAACTATGTATCCTAGAACAAGAAATACAAGATCACTACACATTGCATGATAAACATACCCTACTCCTTGGAATCATTCCTAAACATAATGAATATGAACAAAATATTGAGTGGTTGAATAAAAATGACACGGTCTATGGAATAATATGTCACACTATCCTTAAGGGGTTAAATAGAGTTGAAAACAACAAAAAAAATGGGGGGATAAACCCCATGTGAGTGACAAAATGTAGATGAAAAATATTTGTTAGTGTAAAATGCAAGTTAGAAACCAAACACAGAACAATTCCTAATCTAACACTCTTTATCACTACCTCAGATAGATCAATAGATGGAAAGGAAGGAGAATATAATACTTGCACTTACCTATGAGGTTGTAATGCCCCTCCTTTGATATATTGGATGTGCTCTTGGATGGAAGTTGGAATGCTTCAAACTTAGTGGGACAAATTGGGTAGCACCTCCCCTTGATAAGTGATGATCTTTTCTTAATAGGATGCTTAAAGATTGATATTTTAGCTTAGTATTTTGACAACATATACTTGAAAATTTATAAGGTTCTTTCCATGGAGGGTGACACATCTATTTATATTTAAAGGAGGGAGGAATGGATGGTTGGGATTTTTCCATGTAGGAGGTAAATCAACGGTGGAAAATGGATGAGAATGAAGAAGGATCTAGAATCAAAAAATTCTAGAGTTTGGAAGATAGAAGAGGGAAAATAGAAGAGGCTTCTAGAAATAGAAGCCTCTAGATTTGGAGGAATATTTATCTTGTGATTAGGAGAAATTAAATGTGTTTAGTGTGGTGATTAGATGGAGAGGCTAGGTATAGGGTAGGTGTACGGTAGGTGAGTAGGTAGATATAGGAATACTAAATTCCTAGAAAATAGTAATAGGGATTAAAATATGATAATTGTTGGGGATGGGTTGATGCGGAAAAATTTACAACTATAGAATATCAATTCAAAAAATTCAAATATAGATCTAACAATCCCCACAAAATCTACAACAGTGGCAATATAAACAAGAATAATAAAAATCACACAAAAGTACACACACATAACACAACATGTACAAGGGTTCACCCAATGTGGGCTACATCCACCAAAGATAGAGATCTCATATATATAATATAACAAGAGATTACAAACCAAATATTCTACACAAGAGTACATGTATCTCTACAAGAGTATCTCTTCCTCCCAGATCTCCAATCAGATTTTTCTGAGTACACTGAACCATGCCTCCATACCACCACCTGTGTCTCCTCCAGATCTCTAACCAGATCTACCTAAGTGCACTACAACTGTGCCTCTAAAACACCACCAGATCTCACATACCTGAAGCTACCCTACATCTACCACTATGCAACCAAGCTCTCATTGTAATATGAATCTGAAAACAAGACCTCTATAAGGGTATACCAATATGCAACCGTAACCATGCACCAAGAAGTAAGTCTCTCCTCCATCACTACATCAACCTGTGCAAACATGAAGAGAACTTCCTCTATAATACTAGATTCCTATGGATCAAAAATACATCATGATCTCATGGATATGTAATACAAGATCTCACAACATGTGGATCTACAAGAATGAGAAATAACAAGATCTCACAATAACCTATGGATCTAACAAGAAGAAATATATGTGCTTTCCATACTATGCAAGCCATTACATGAGACTAAACAATAAAAAGGAAATACAATAAAAGATAATACCATCTTCTCACCAACAATGTACCTACACTTTCCTTCTATTCATCTTCTCTCCATGAAAGCCCCTATCTTCATGCAATATGCTTTTTCTTCTTCCTCTCTTCTTCTTCTTCATCCTTTCAAACAAGGATATCTCAATTCTTCTCTTTCTTCATCATATTCTCTCTAACCCTAGTTTTCTAGATTATATAAGCTTAGAAAACTTAGGGCATAATTTCCATACAATTGCATTCTTTAGATTTGCTTTTAAAAAAAAGCTAGATTAAATCCCGTGAGTTAAATATAAAATTTCATGCATAGGTAACTGACGATGATTACCCTGATTGATGATGGTTACTTGACCAGCGACGGTTACTTGACATGCAATGGTTACCTTGACCGGCGTTGGTTACTGTGTAAATCAGCAAGGTATAAAACAAGCTATTTGGGAAGCAATTCAACTCCACAACCTAACAATAATATGATATATTAAAGGATTAATGATGGAATAATGGGATAAATGAGAATGATGATAAAGCGAATATTGGATAACATAATAAAATGGATTAAATAATAATAATTATTCTTGCAATTAATTATTATATAGATGATGTTGGGATATTTGCGGGACAAATTTATCATAATTAATCATGTCAAAATTTTAGATGTCTACATTTTTACTCTCTTTGAATGGTTAGTGCATAACAATGACCATTCAAAGAAAAAGAAGAGAATATGTGTCGGATGGTGATATTGTTAGGAAATAAGAGATAAAATATGTGGAATAATCCCTTACATAATCACAACAGTAGAAATTAATATGCAGAAAATATTACAGATCTCAAATAAAAGGTGCAAAATAAATAACACAACACAGAGAGACAAGATTTAACGTGGTTCACCCAATTTGGGCTACGTCCACCAAGAATCACTTGCTCAGATTTTATTACAAGCCTCCACTCTATCAATATTTTACCCAGATCCGTTTGGAGCTATGCTCAATAAACTCTACAGAATTCACACCCGAATTCAGAAGACATCTGCAATACATTTGCTTGTTCTTCTATCATAGGCATAAGACCATATAAGATTGACAACTACTTGCCAATGCTCTTTACCTGGATCACTCATAAATCTACTCATAGCTCCCACTACATGGTTAGAAATTCAGGCCTAGTGCACACCATAATATACATCAAACTGCCAACTGCTGATGAGTAAGGTACCTTGGACATCTGGATTCTTTCCTGCTCTGTCACGGTGACACTGCTCCTTTGATAACTTGAAATGGCCTGCAAAAGGAGTCCCAACCGATTTAGCATCCTGCAGGTTAAACCTGTCCAATACCTGCTTAATGTACACATCCTGAGATAAAGTCAACTGCCCACTGTCCTTCCTATCCCAAGTTATCCTCATACCAAGCATTTGTCTGGCTGCCCCCAAATCCTTCATATCAAAGCATTCACTTAGCTGTTTCTTGAGTACTTTTATTTCCATGCATGTTTTTACCTGCAACCACCATGTCATCAACATGACAAACACAGGATGAATATAACTTCCATCCTCAAAGTTCTTTGTATACACACAATGGTTAGAATGACATCTAATATAACCTTGCTCCATCATGAAGCTATCAAACTTGTTATACCATTGGACGTGGAGCTTGTTTCAAGCCATACAAGCTCTTCTTTAGTTTACACACCATCTCCTCTTTACCTTTGACCTCATATGCCCTCTAGTTGCTGTCACATCATAGTTCCTCCTCCAAATCACCATGGAGAAATGTAGTCTTTACATCTAACTGTTCTAAGTGCAAATCTTCTGCTGCCACTATTCCAAGAATAGTTCTAATAGAAGTCATTTTTACTACAGGACCGAAAATATCTCATCAAAATCTATACCTTGTTTTTGTGCAAACCCCTTGACCACCAACCGGGCCTTATATGTTTTCTTTCCTCCTTCTTCATCTTTAACTCTGTACACCCACTTGTTCTGCAATGCTCTTTTGCCTTCCGGTAGGTTCACCAAATCCCAAGTTTGGTTCTCCATGAGAGACTTATGCTCCTCATCCATGGCTTGCTCCCACTTCTTACTAGCATATACCTGCATTGCTTCATCAAAGCTCTCTGGCTATCCACTATCAGTCAGTAATAAATAATAAAGCAGAAGGAGAAAAACGTTCAGGTTCTTTTCTTACCCTAGAAGACCTCCTCACTATAGGAGTTTGGGGTTCCTGTTGATTCGGTTCCTTAACTGATTCATGGGTCACTATCCCATCCGGAAGATCATCTACCATTGCATAGTCTTTCTTGGATTCTTCCTTGTTTTCCTATAACTGTTGCTTATACATGATTTTCTCATTAAAGACCACATCCCTAGACCGAATGATTTTCTTGATCCTTAATACTCCAACATTTAAATCCAAAGTCATCACCACCATAACCAATGTTTAGTACATTTTTCTGATGTTAGCCTATAGCTTGAAGGTCCTATCATCCTTGTCCATATGAACAAACACCTCACATCCAAAGACTCTAAGAAATGAATAATCAACTGTCTTACCATACTAAGCCTCCTCAGGTATACCTCCATCCAAGGCACTTGAGGGTCCTTCAATGTATCAAGTACACAGCTGTGCTCACCACTGGATCTACCCAAAAAGAAAGAGGCAGTCCTACATGTAACCTCATGCTCCTAGCACGTTCCATTATATGTTTTGTTTGATCCTTTCTGATACCCCATTCTGCTGCGGAGTTCCTGGGACCATCTTTTGCCCATGAATTCCATTCTTAGGTACAGATAGTCATTAGGATTCATGGCTGCAATACTCCCCTCCATTATCTGACCTGAGACATTTTAGCTTAAGGGACCTGTTTCAATCTCTACCAAGGCTTTCCATCCAACAAGAGTGTCAAATACATTATATTTGTTTCTAATACAATAAATCCAAACTTTCCTTGTTTCATCATCAATAAAAGTAACATAATAACTTGAATCCCCAAGAGATGATACTTGAGCCAGCCCACACACATTAGAATGTACCAGCTCTAACTTACTCTCTTTCTTCATAGGTCTAACCTTGAGTAACCTTACTCGCTTATGTTTCCCATATATGTAGATCTCACAGAAATCCAAACCTGTTTCTGGATATCCAGGAAAATTCTTCTTTATGATGTTCATGCCCTTATGGCTCATATGAATGAGCCTATAGTTCCATAATGTTGTATCTGCATCTGAAGCCACAAGATTATAATCATTAGTACTATCAATGGTTAAATACAAGGTTCCAACCTTCTTACCTCTTACCAGCATAAGAGGGACCCTTGGTAACCTTCCAAGAGTTAGCTGTAAATATCACAGTACAACCATCACTTCTCAATTACCCCGCCGATGGCAAATTTCTCCTTAATGGATGGCACATGTCTGACATCCTTCAATAGCCATGTATTCCTATTCCAGCATCTTAACCTAAACAGAACATTTTCCAACTATACTGCAAGGCTCATCATCACCAAGAAAAACATGCCCAAAATCCCCTTGAACATAATCAACAAAATAATGCCTGTGATGGAGTAGCATGAAAAGAAGCCCCTGAATCTAAAACCCAAGTCATAATGATGACCAGAAAGAAAAGGGACATACAGGATGCCAGGATTGGATGAAAAGCTCCCAAAGTCCTTCTTTGAATCCTAGGCTTTCCATAATTCCCATACAATGTTCTTAGATCCAAGGGAAAAAGGATGTGGATGTGATGGATGAAAGCATGAAAATTTTTCTTTGAACACTTAGAATGATGAAAATCCTAAACTGTCAACTGATACATGTTGTAAGGCAAGACTTACCGCCATTACTGGCACTAAAAAAGAAACTTAATGATAGCCAAGGTCTAAAAAATACTAGTTGAAACAACGAAGTCTTATGTCTCTAGGAGATCAAAATGTGTGCTATGAACTGATTCTCAGTTAATTACCAACTTACAAGTGAAAACTCTTGTTAATGGGTAGTTTGTGAAGACAAATTTCTACTCCAATGCATTAGGGAGTGATTAAAAATCAAATAGGTGATGGAAGGTGAATGGAAGTGCCTTCCTATCCAACAAATGCATTGCTCCATCTATCATTTTCAGGGTTCCATAGACCCCGACAGAGATACATCTGATTCTTGTCACAAAATTTAAGTTCTACCCGTTGAACTTCTATCAATTCACTAGATGTCCATCAGCTTTAGCTCCCACTCAAGATAAGAATTTGGAAACACCCCCAAACCAGGCTTTCATACCAATTGTTAGATAGAGATAAAATTGGAAACACCCCTTAGAGATAGAAATTCTTGAGGTGGATCTTTAAACAATTTGATATTTTTTTTTATTTTGATCATGATTTTTTACAAGCCTCTCAGCTTTGAACTATTGTACCCAGATTTTTTTTTGCTCAACAAAGAGGATTCCACTTCAAAACACATCTATAATGAGTTTCTTGTTCTCTCAAGGGGTTAAATTTTGACATCACTAAGTGGTTTTATGGGGGGGATGGAAATGGTGTGGAAAAAAATACTGATGAACATTGGCTAGAGTGTCAAAACATGGGTACCCAAGGGTCTTCATTCCCACAAGTTGCACGCATTAAGTATGTTAAATTGTGTGCATGAAACAGCTCTCTTTGGAGGATCAATTGTAACACGCTTGAATGTTGGACAGTAATCATAGTGTACCATAGAAGGTCCACATGAACATGTAAATAGGCTACTATTGATCCTTACAACATGTGTGAGTAATATGATCAAGTAACCACTTCAAATGAATGGATTAGAATGAGGATGCATGAATGGATGTGATGAAAGATATTTGGATGTATAGGATTCAGGAAGGGATTTAGGATTTGAGGATGGGAGGAGGATGGATGAAGTAAGGAAATCATATTCATGTGAAGCTGATCTAGAATTATGTGCTCAATCCATTTTTAGGTGGGATTTGATATTTGTAGGGGATTATATGATTTTTGATTGGGTTGAGTGGTTGATGTTAGATACAGGTAGGTTTCCTCTGATCAACAAGAGGATAAACTTGGTAAAAATGGGTTTGTATGAGATGGAGTAGTTTCCCATCCAAAGGGAGGACGGTTTTTAGATGTTAGGTTTGATAATCCTAAGTGTTGACTGAAAAAATGATTGGATTAGGATAGATGAAGGGAGATGGGATTAGGTGTGGATGAATGCCTAACTGTTCATGGATGCTACCATAAAGCCCACTTTTGCATCTCAGTGGTGATGTTTCATATTCACCAAGGTATAAAGATCGTGATAAATTTTAGCCTAGTTTCCTCATATCAGGATATGAATATGGATGGGGAAGATGATGGACCATGAAAAACATGGACATATCACCAGACTGGGGGGCCTTATGAAAACTTTCATCCACATCAAGAATTTCAGACTTAATTGCAAAGGATGGGTGTAATGAATTTTTTAAGATTTTTAATTTTTGGTTTTTGGTGAGGGATGTTTGGATGTACGATGATGGATTTGAGATGTTGGATTTGAATAGGGGGATGTTTAGGTACAAGTGGTATTTGGATCGGTGGTTCATGTGATGGTTAGGGAGAGGAATTGGGATGCAACTCCCTCCTAGAAGAAATGGTGGTGGATAAATAGGTACATAGGACAATAATTGGTTGATGGTTAAATGCTATTATGAGACATAAATACCTAAATTAGTCAATGTAACTTATGCATAAGAATGGAACATTGGATGACTAAACTATGCCCCAAGTAACAATTAAACAAGGGTTAGATGCTAATGGTTCCCCCAAGTAACTTAAGGTATTTGATAGGGAATGGGTTTGATTATCACCACACACGGTGCTCTATTCTTAAGTTAGGGGTAATATAAAATGGATGATCCTCCATGATGGCTATAAGATACCCCAAGTCATCCTTATATGCCAAATAGGGGACATAGGAATTGGATGGGAAAAGATCTTATATCTTCCCAAAGGTTAGGCTACAAGACCAAAATGATGGGATTGATGGAGAAAGTTAACAAAAGATGACCTTTGTTGTAAGGGAAGAGTCACTTAAGAAAGAGTGCCAGGGTCTAAACTCTTGGAAACATGTGAGCCACTATGTCTCAATGAGAGGTGTGTGTGATGGTGATGGAAATTACCGCTCAGTTGAAGATTAAATTAGTATTTAAGACAACCTATTAACTCTCTGAAGGAGTGGATTAAGTCAAAAGGTAGGATGGAGGGTGAACGGAAGGCTTTGTGCATTGCTCCAAGGGATTCCATGAAGATGATGATTCAACATCTGATTCTTGTCATTGGTCTATTGAACGGTAAAACATGATGTAGGAATCGGTAGAGAGGTGGATAAGGGCTTTTTGGAAACACCCCTAGAAGATTCATGTGAGTTAGGATTGTTTTGATATTATTTTGATATGATGTTAAACTTAATAGGAGATGGTGTATAGCTTATAGAAGATAAAGAGGAATAAGTGCACCAAGTTGGGGGACAATTAAATATGGACATCAAATGGAAGTGAATTTTACATTAAAAACATGCAAAAGTCATCAAAAGGGGTGATAGTCTTCCAAGGTGCAGTTGAACCATTTGTTGAATAGTTTGCAAGTAAAAAAATATGTCATAAAAATGGTACCAATTACGATAGGGGAGACTGATTAGCTTTGTAGAAATATGTCAAAGGGATTTTAAAGTGAATAGAAGAGGGGATAAATATCATTTTATAATTTTTTACTAATATTAAGTCTTTAAAGACACTTTTTTCCTATGAATGTTTATGGCTACGTGGTTAAGACTATCAACAAAATTTGTTTCACTTATCAGAATGTGTTAATACTTATACCATCCCAACCGAATGGTGAAGGGAGATTATATACATTGTTCAAAAAAAAAATTATTTGATTTCAATATTTTTTGATATGAAGTGGATGGCGGGCAAGATGATGAATTTGGTCATCTGAGATTAGGGGGTTGTGTTTTCATACCACTAAGAGGTCGGAAAAAAAGGATGGGGGATGAAATTGTAAAATTGGTTTGTGGTCGGTGAGGGATGTTTGGAATGTACGAAGATTTGGATAGATAAATGTTTGGGTATCCCAAGATTTGGATGGTGGAGTGATGGTTAAGAGGATTGGGACTGGAAAGGTGGTGGATAAATACGTATAAGGATATATATCAATTTTTGGTTAATCCAGGTTTTGGACATAACGGACTATAATTTCATGCAGATGATCGGTCGAATGTCCATGTGTGCAGATAGAAGTTAAAAATGGTGTTCCCTATACCAAGATGGTTGAAAGGTTTTGAGTGTGATTAATATTAGGGGCATGGATGATCTTGTTTTTAGATTTTTTTACTAAAAATGGTAGTATTTTAAAAACTAGAAGTGGTTTAGATTAAATGGTAGTAGAAAGTAAAGGTGCAGGATTAATTATGAGATGTTTTGGTTGATTTGGATTTATGAGTTGGATTAGATGTATTGGCTTAGAATATGAAGGGGATGGATTATTCCCTACAAGTTGATGGTTTGGGATTATAGATTTGGTTTTTGGATTTGGTTCGAGTATATGATGTCCACGGATTAGATTATATTAGTTTGTAAATGAAGGAGATGGTCCTAGCATTTAGATGAAGGGATGGGTGTGATATGGGGGTCACATTAGATTTGGGTGATGTTGGGGATGGAGGGGATTGGGAGATGGGTTTGGTGTAAGGAACCACATTATATTTGGTCAATTTAGGGAATGAAGTAGATGAAGGTGGCATATGAGCCTCATTAGATTGGGTAGGAGATGTGGTGGGGGGAGAATTGGGATTGGAGTTGTTAGGTTTGAGAGTTTTAGTGACTTAGGAGTCACTTTAGATGTTTTATGATTGGGAGATGGTGGCGATGAAATAGGATTAGAGGATAGGATAGTGTGAAATTTAGGTGATGAAGGCAGATATAATTAGGTTTAGATGTGAGGATGAGGGTGGAATAGGAACCACATTAGATGGTTTAGGATTGGGGGTAAAAGGGGATGAGGGTTACTTAGGTGTCACAGTGGATGAGATAGTTTTGATAGGATTGGGCGTAGGTGATGGAGTAGATGAAATGGGCTTAAAGGCTAAATTTGATGGTGGATTAGGGGATGTGGGACTATCTAGGAGAAACGTCTGTAGGATTGGATTGGGATGATGAAGATGATGAGGATGGAGGACTAAGATGAGATGTGGGAGATGATGATTGTAGATGACGTTGTTGGAGATTGATGTGGATATGTGAATGGGACTTGATGATAGGTTTTATGATGATTGGATTTAGGAGTTGAGGTTTTGGATGGTGGTGGATGAGGTATTGATGGGAGGAAGGTGAGGGTCACGATGATTGATAGGGGATTTGGAGGTTGGGGGTTTGGGATGGTTGTGTAAGCTTGGGATTGGTGCATAGAGTAGAAAAGACATAAAGGAGGTCCTCTTGTTCTAGATCAAAGTTAGTGAGGTGGTAAAGGTTGATGTAATTGGATTTTGGGGATAGTGGTTTATGTTGATTAGGTCGATTTGTGGATTGAGATGAGTTGGGTTCCTCAAAGAGGAATTTAATGGGGTGAGGGGATATTATGAAGGGAGAATTATGGTTGGGATTGGTTAGGAGATGATGGTTTAAGAGGTGCTTCATTGATACGTGATTTAAGAGTGAATTTTAATTGATTGAGTAGCTTGGATGGTTTTTTGGATGTTAGGATCAACTGTGGGATGGTTGATTTGGATGGCGAGGAGAGGATTGGTTAAGGTATGATGTGATATTTGAGATTTTTTTATTAAGGTGTTGGATGGTGTGTGGGATTTCATGATCAAAGCAAGATGGTTGAATTTTATGGGTGGGGGATGATGGGATAGCTTGGTTGATGGATTTAGAATAGAGGTATGGGTTTGGATGTTAGTTTGGAGAGGATGGGGATTGAGGATCAAAGGCCATGGTTAGATAGGATGTTTGGGGGATTAGATTTGGATTAGGATTGTTGATTAAGGATAGTGATTGTGGATTTTGATTGGTATGATTGTTTGATTGATTAAAATTTCAATGTGATTGGATGGTTAAGGGTGTTCACAAACAAGAAAAAAACATGCAACACACACCCTAACTAGTCAAGTGGGTTTGCATATCAACTATAGCTTGCTTTCAATACCACACACTGATGGCAGTTCCATAATTAGATATCCACATATGTGTCAATGTGGGGTAGGCTAGTGAGTAATCTTGTGAAGTGTGGCCTCCTTACACTATATCTCGATATGTGTCCAATAGGTTTCCTATTCTTTGTTGCATGAGCTCACTAAGGGAGTCCCTCGATATACCTTGCAGGTACGTGGGGGCCCAAGTTCCTATTGCAAGGATGTTGTCTAAGGCATGGTTTTTGGTAGTTGAAATCCCCTCACTTCACGCCACTCTTAAAGCAAGCAAGCATCTTAACAAATAATGACATCTGTCCAAGAATTTGTATACCCTGCTGGAAACATGGGGTGAGTCTACATGTGTGGATATGAAGCCCATGGTCATGAGACCCCTAGGATTATGACAAGAATGTGGATATCACTTCCATGTAAAATTTCCCCTATAAAATAAAAATGGGAAGGCTAGTCACTTTTGATCCTCAAGATCATCCTAGGATGCAAGAGGAGAGCATACATGGTTTTTCCTTCGGGATGAGCAAGCAATAAAGGAAAACACATAAAAAGGATGATAAATGCAAGATAATGGAAATACAAGATGAACAAATGAATGAAAATTATGTAATGGGGTCTTCAAGAGGAGGCCCTACAAAACAAATATTAGTAGTTTGATTATAACCCCAAATGTCTTGGACCAATCATGCTACAAAACAAAGGGTTAGTAGTTTTAGACTAATTTTTTAAATCTTTGGTAAGCTGCAGGAAGCTTGCACACAAAGTGTTAGTAGTTTAGAACAAGAAAAAATAACTCAATGTATAGTTAAAATGAAAATATTTATGAAAATGAAAACCATAAATAAATTATCCTATTAAATTATAAATTAACACTTTCATTGCATAGATATTTTTGATACCTTTCTAGAAAAAAAATAGGGCCGTTTCGAGTTCGGGATCAAAAGTTATGGCTCTCAGAACGTAGGAAAAAAAAGAAAAATAAAGGTCACCATTTTAGGACATAGGCACCATTCTATGAAACATAGGCACTAATAGGCGTAAAAATGCGTTGTTTCATGCTGGGGACGGAATTTGGGCTCAAAAACTCAAAATTAGAAGGGGTAAAAAAAAGTGAAAATTCTTTAAACTTTAACAACTTGTTCTAGGGATTAAATAGAGTTGAAAAAAAAAAAAAAAAGTGGGGGGATAAGCCCCATGGTGAGTGAAAAAATGTAGATGAAAAATATATGTTAGTGCAACATGCAAGTTAGAAACCAAACATAGATCAATTCCTAATCTAACACTCTCTATCACTACCTTAGATAGATAAATAGATGGAAATGAAGGAGAATATAATACCTGCACTAACCTATATAATGCATGCATTAGGAGACAAGCTTGAATTTTTGTTTAGTATGGAATGATGCAGAGGTATTACACATAAGAAAGATACTACTTAAACCCCCAAATACAAAAATACCACTCATGTTTATCCATGTGTTAGGAAAATACAATAAGCTATATGTAAAATTGATGAATGTAAGATCCTCAAGATATTTTGGTAGTGTATGAGAAGGGATTACTCTATTGAGATGCACCTGGGATGATCCATAGAATATTGTAGAGATTATAGGAGATATGTTGAGTTGCGAAGGAAAGGGAAGTGGAAGAGACCTATAAACACCAACATGGTCATTAGATTACATGTACATAATGAAGCCAAACATTTTAATTAAAATTGCTTGGGTTTTGGGAGCTAGAGATAGAGGATAACTCCATAACCTCTTGGGGTCCATTTTAATACTTTGAAGAGCTCAAAGTATAATGCTTATTAGCATAAAATTATTCCTATGTAGGTTTTAATTTGGAAAATTTATGACATGTTAGGCTCAAATACATGGTAAACAATAGTGAGAGTAAAATTTATTTTCCATCATATTGCACCATTTACTTTCCAAATCTTGTATATTAACCATCTATTCATCGAGGTAATTCAAATTTACATACATGCTTCAATGTTGTATAATACCTTTTCAATTTAATTTTTTTGCTCTCCCAATTCAACTTTGATGACTAAGAATCATTCTTTTGTTCACAAGATCCCTCCATGGAACTTGATAGTTCTAATGTTTGTGGCTGTAAGGTCTGTTCCATTTTAAAACTAGAGTTTGTTCTAGGTTTATTATTAGTAGTTACCCATACAATATATGATATGTAGATTTACCGTCATTTAAAAATAATGGTATTTTCTCATTTACAACATCTCTAGTTACCACAATTTTTTTAGAGATGTCTAGTAATTTGTATGTCTTAATTTGTTCAATATAGCCATTAAACATCTATGTTTTTTTATTTTGGCATCTAAACCACTCTTTTTAAGGAATCAATGGAATATTAATACATTTGAAAACATGAGAGTTGTTGACCTCAGGTGTTATACCTAGGCACACTTCTTCAAGAGTAATATTTTGCAAGGCTTTTCCAAGACTTCTATTAAGGATGTAAACTATTGTAATCACAACTTCCATCTAGTACTGAGTAAGGTATATCCCAATTGAGAATTCTGACATCTCCATATATTTTCCATTCCTCCTTTTCACAACTATTTGTATTGTACATATTTGTATATTGGCCATACTCTTCTACTTGTAGAAAAGCTTTAATTGTTTTGAGACAAACTTTCCTCCATTATTAGATCTTAGAACTTTTCCATTTTTACTTGTTTTTTTCTACCAATGCTTTACATGCTACAATATTAAAAAACAAAGTAGACATTTTCTTTAGAAAATAACTCACATTTTCCTAGAAAATTTGTAAACTAATGATGAGAAATCACGCAGTCCAAACAATATAGGCACATTCATTAGATGATGCAAATCAATATTTGTCACGTCCAAGTCTCTTTTAACTTGCTGGGCCTTAGCAATATCAAACATATGTAGATTTTATTTTTCCATCTGACACTTTACACACATTTAACTTTCCTAAATAGATGGAAATCCATTTATCATATGAGTCTTTCTTAATAATGAAAATAACTAATAATCTAAGCCACCACATTCGAATTCAAAGACAAAAAATAGTTAAAAATTTGTTTCTAAATAAAGTATCCATTAAATTTGATATATATAATATTCAATAATTAAAAAAGGTAGTAAAAAATAATTTATATGATGAATTGATAACTTATAATTTAATAAATTGTATAAATATATAAAAACTTAAAAATAAAAAATAATACTAGAATCTTAAAATATAAATATGAAAAATTTTAGTCGATGTCAATGATGGAGTTGTCTGATGGTCGGGGGTAGGAGTGACATTGAGTAAATATCAGCATAGAAGAAGTAGTGTAGGGATCGAAAAACATGGGAATGGAAAAAAATGTAGTCAATACTTGCGTGAGGATCTCAAAATTTGAGTATAGTACTAGGTAGAGGAAAGACACCCGTCTTTGAGCACCCTATGTTCAACGACGTCCCAACTAAATTTGTGACAATGCAGGGGGGGCGCTCTAAATTTTTCTGCACATAACAAATTTTGTCATGACTTAAAAAAAATAGGGAAGCCATCGTGGTGCCACTTCAATCACTATGTGACAGGCCCAATATAAAAAACATTAAAAAAAAATTAAACTTGCATAGTGAACCAAAAAATACATTTTTATGTGCCAAAAATAGCTCGTACCCATGTAGTAAGTAGACAAAATTGACTTCTATTCCCAAAAAATACGCATTCAATTTACTTCACATCAACCCCTATAACTTGGCCATCCTTTGCCGACTATTTTTCCTTGTGCACCACTTCAGTAATCAATGCTCTCATTAATTGCATGACATTACATTTGGCAATGTGCATGCAAAGGCGGGGTGGGGTGGGGGGGGAATCTGAACATTCCAGCCCCTTCCAACCATGTGACAAAACTCGGACACCCTTTCTACCTTGCGATAGATCCGAACACCCTTTCTACCTTACAATGGAGACGAAGACGAGGTAATCCAATTTCCATACTTCTTTAGATCCATTCTCTCTAGGTTTCATGCAATGAGCACATTCATAAGCAATACCAGTTTTACAATTGTATATTCATTCTATATTGAGTTGTTTATGTGCATGTTCTTGTTTAATCAAGCACTACTAGAATTACAAGCATCTATTCATTTATTATTGAGTTATTTCTGTGCATGTTCTTGTTTAATATTTAGTTTCACACAAACTCTACTGATTCATCGTATTTCAACCTTTTGTACACATTTCTACACAAGTTTATTTATTATAGTTTACTTATTGAGTAATGGGTTTCGTTCTGACCTACTGTTTTTTCGTGTAATCACATTGAACTTTTATTTTTTAGTGTATATTGATTCACTTTAGTGCATTTTTTGTATTCCTTCATTTTCCATAAACTCTTCTAATACTGTGTAGAAATTATCAAAAAATGGGTTTTTTTTCACCATGCATTTTATAGTTTTAAATATAGTGTATTTATTGACCATACACTGTTGTTATTGAGTAATGGGTTTCGTTCTGACCTGTTGTTTTTCAACCATGCATGTTGAATTATTAATTTTTCAGAGCATATTCATTTATTTCAGTGCATTTTGTTTATTCCTCTATCACCACAAACTCTTCTAATAAAATGTATAAATTGTCAAAAAAATAGGTTTTTCCACCCATGCGTCTTATAATTTCAAAAGAAAATGTTGTTATTGACCATACACTATTGTTATTGAGTAATGAGTTTCAATCTGACCTTTTTTTTTTTCAACCATGCACATTGAACTATTTTTTAGTGTATATTCATTTATTTGAGTGTATTTTGTTTATTCCTCTATTCATCATGAACTCTTCTAATATAGCATAGTAATTATCCAAAAAATTAGGTTTTCCACCCATGCATCTTACATTTCAAAATACAATGTTCTTATTGACCATACATTGTTGTTATTGTGTATTGGGTTTCATTTTGACTTGTTGTTTTTTCAACCATGCATGTTGAACTATTATTTTTTCAGTGTATATTCATTTATTTCATTGTATTTATTTATTCCTCCATTCGTCATGAACTCTTCCAATAAAACAATGTAATTGTCCAAAACAAAGGGTTTTTCACCCATGCGTCTTTAGTTTCAAAAATACAGTGTTTTTTGTGTAGTTAAAATTTGAATATCCATTGTTAACTTTATATTGACTAGCTAAATATATACTGGAATTACTGAACATACATTGAATATACGGTTGTAACTTTGAAATTTTCTACTATAGACATGTAAAATGTCAACATGGTCATCTAACAAATAATTCACCAATCATATAATAGCTATTCATCCCCACCACTGACCTTATAATAATTAATTATAAATTTAATTAAGTTATTATATTATATACAACCATACTCCAATTATTTCATATCCCATAAATCCCATTTACACCCTTATAAATATTAATACATTATTAATATTTCACTTATTACACTAACTAATCCTCATTAACTATTTTCCACTAATTTAAAAATACTCACCCACCTACCACCTACCCTATACCTATCTCTATGCCTAGCCTTTCCATCTAATCACCTCATTAAACATACTTAATCTCACCTAACTACATGCTAAATGACCCTCCAAATCTAGAGGCTTCTAATTCTAGAAGCCTCTCCATTCTTCCCTCCCATTTTCAAATATTCAAATAAAAAATACACTATTCCATTGAATTTTTAATTCAATGGAGAATTCTCATGAAATCTAGAATTTTCTACATCCTTCCTTCTCATCCATTCTCAACCATTGATTTAATCCACCATGGAAAGATCTTAGCCATTGATTTCTACCTCCTCCAACTATAAATAGAGGTGCCACCCTCCATGGCAAGCACCTTATAAATTTGCAAGTAAATGCTGCCCAATTCTCAAGCCATCCAAGCAATCTTCATAGCAATCTATCAAGCTCAATCAAGCAATTGATCAAGGGGAGGTACTGCTGAAATTTTTCCAAGATCTGAAGCATCTTTACATCCATTCAACAAGAAAATCAAAGGAGTTAAATCAAAATCATCAAAGGAGGAGGATTCCACTTGTAGGTAAGTACAGGTAAATCACTTTCTCCCCCTTTTAATCTCTGCTCAATCTGAGGTAGATGAACCATTGTGCTAGATATTGTTTTGGATTGGTTTCATAAGTCATTTCATGTTTGCACACTAACACAATTTTTCATCTACATTTTGGCACCCACCGTGGGGCTTACCCCCCTAAATTTTGGTTGAAATTAGTAGCATTAGGCACTAATAATAAGCTGTCAAAATTTCATAATTTTTCAGTGAGATTTAAACTCAAAATTTTGAATTTTTCATGAATCTGTGTCATATCAGCATGTTCATGACCTATAACAGTGCGTATACCCTGAAACAACATTTTTTTAGGGAGATTTAACCTTTGTTATTGCAGTGACACCTTTCAGCGCTTTTGTGAAACTTGTTTCATGTTCACTCACCTTTTAGTGCGTTTATCAACATAACAATGTGTTTGCATACTAACAGTCTGGTTTTGCAGGTTCAACCTTTTGGAGTCATATTGGTGCATTTATCATACTTTTAGCACATTTGTTCCCTGTTTTAGCATGTTTATACTAACATTCTGTTTATGTAGATTTCAGCACGTTTTTCTCTTATTTTTGCAAGCACGTTACCTATTTTAGCACTGTTTACCTACTGACATTCTGTCTGTGCAGATTTGACCTCCTGTTCACATTTCAGTGCATATACACACTATTTTAGCGCGTTGGTTTTTGTTTTAGCATGTTTAATTGCTAACACTCCATCTATGTAGGTTTTTCATATTTCAGCATGTATATCCTCAAATAGCACATACATACCATGTTTTAGCACGTATAACCTATAGTAGCGTGTTTATCAGATTAGTATATTTTGTCTTCATATTGACTAATAACCCACATATTTTGCTTTTTTGCCATGTTTTCTAGAAACTAACATTCTTTTTTTACAGGAAAATCACATAAACAAGGGGAAACTCTGTATGATTTGGTATTCATTTTATATTTAATCTAACATTTATGGTTGTAGGGTACTAATTATATCTAGACTACTAACCCTTGTTTTGTAGCCCGAACGGTCCAAGAATATTGGGGTTTTAAGTAAAACTACTAACCTTTTTGTCTTACAGGTTCCCTTGTCAAAGACCCCCATTCAAATAACTCATTTTTTATTAAATTGGTGTGTTGTCTTTTTATACTTTGTGTACTTGCTTGTTTAAACCCAAAGGTGACATCATGTATGCTCTCCTCTCGCATCCTAGGATGATCTTGAGGATCAAAAGTGGTTAGCCTTCCTTCCCTTTTTTTTTTTAGGGGGTAACGTGATGTGGAAGTGACATCCATGCACTTACCGTAGTCCTAGGGGTCTCGTGACCATGGGCTTCACCTCCACACATGTAGACACACCCCGTGTTCTGGCAGGGTATATAAATTCTTGGAGAGTTGTCATTATTGGCTAAGTGTCTATGTGTTTTAAGTGTGACGTGAAGTGAGGGGCTTCCACATCCCAACACCCAGGCCTTAGAAAACATCCTTGCAACATGGATTTGGGCCCCACGTACCACAAGGTATATCAGGGATGCCCCTAGAGAGCTTGTTTATCCTAGCATAGGTAGCCTTCGGCCGCAACCAAGCTATAGTGCAGGGGAAGGAACCACCAAAGATTACTCGCTAGCTGATCACACATCGACGTAAAGGTGGGCCAGCTTAGTGAGCACCACTATCATGTGTGGTATTGAAAGTGAGACTATAGCTTGTGTTGTACACCCACTTGACTAGTTAGGATTGTGCATGCATGAGTGTACTTGTTTGGGTGTTTTTATTAAAACCAGTGAAATAACCCTCACACCAATCCTCGTAAATAAATCAAACATCTATCATCCACCCATTTTTTACCATAACCTTTTGACCTCAATTTTCAAAAATATACAACGTCATAACCCCCCATTACGTACCATTAATCACACTCACTTCAATTATCCTTTTCTCCATATAATACCCAAATTTTGACCATAAATTATTCCCTTAATATTATACCCACATTTTGTAAATAATAAATCAAATTTTTGTCTCCATAGACTTTAGACATATACTACCATCATATAAATATTTTCTTATTAAACCTCTCACATTAATACAAAAACAAAAAAAAAAAAATTAAATAAAAAAAAAAAATCAACACTCCCATCTTATTAAATAAAATTCATAATCCCACATTCATTCATCAACCACAACCACACTTTTTTCCACTTTCAAAACAAAACACACTATCAAAACCACATAAGACTTACCCTATTAATCACTTGACATTTCCTATTGGTATCCTAATCAACCTAGGTCTATAAGACTCTGAAACTCATACCAATCATATAATTCTCCCATCACAAAATCTCATCATAACCTTATATCATCATACACATACTAAACATCTTATTTACAATCCCCTTTGATACAATTGACCTAATCTTATTAATCAACATCTTGCTAATAGAAAAAATATCCTTAATCATCCTATTCTTCTAAGCCCTTGTAACAAGGCACATCCTAAGCCCTCTACTAATGAGGCACATCCTTCTTCCATTCTTCCCCTCAAATTTCTTCTATTCTATAAGCAAGACTAGATTATTGAGATTATACGTCGAACTTACTAAGGAATCATAACCCTCTTTTCATCCTAGATATCCTTCACTTCAAAACACTTTCATCTCACACATCTCACTAACATCATAATCTAATGGCACCTAGGTGAATTGTAACTCGATCCCAATTTGGAAATGATGAAGAAAATAGTCACCACAACATGGAAAATGATTTATTTCACCACAATTATTATGATGCCAATGCTGAAGAAAATTGACCTAGAGGAGAAGATGAGGAGACCATGGTTAACACTAGTAGTGACAATGACTCTAGTACCTACTTTACAGAAGGAAGAAGAAGAGAAATGCTAAACCACTTCATTGAGAAGAATAAAGATGCCCTTTTACTCCAGCTATATCACATGGGGGAAAAACTTCCTTCTGATTACACTCACGACCAACTCCATAGTCTTCTCCCAGATGAAAATGATAACATTGGCCAAATACCACCTTCTACACACCATCATAATCCAAATCACCGTCACATTATACATGGACGGGATGGCAGAGAGAACACCACTAATATATCCAAAGAAGCTGTATTATCCCAATTGTAACAAATGAGCAACCAAATTGCCCAATTAGCCTCCCAAATCAATCCACAACCACCCAATGATCATGGTTCCCAACATTCTCATCCCAACTTCAATCCACCACCTCTCAACCCTCCAAAACCAACCTTGGAGCAAGAAGTGAAATCTATGAAGGAAATGCTTCAAGGGTTACAACTCAGCACATAGGATGGCAGTATAAATTCGAGGAACTTTGTCCCTATCCTTTTGACCACGATATCTTACAGGTCCCTTTTCCACCATATTTTTAACCACCTAAATTTGAAAAATACAAGGAAAAGGAGATCCCCATGAACACATTAAGGAGTTCTATATGCTTTGTCAAGAAGTCACCTACGATGACTCCTATTTTCTAAGACTCTTCTCTAGAAGTCTAGGTGGTCCACTTTAGAATGGTTCCTTCAATTACCCAAAGGCTTTGTTACAACGTTCACTGACTTATCAGAAAAAAATTGTAAAACACTTTTCCTATAATGTAGAACATGATGTCACAATGATTGATTTGTGCAATACCAAACAATGAAATGGTGAAAATTTCTCATCATTCCTACAATGATGGCGGGCCCTTGCTAGCCACATTCCATGGCCCATACCTAAAAAAAACTAGTCACCATTTTTGTATCTAACCTTAATCAGGAATTGGATTTTCATCTGCAAGTCCATTGTGCAAACACATTTGATGACATCATTGAAAAGGGAATGCAAATTGAGAGAGCCCTTATTGTAAAAGGCCTTATTAAGATATATTCCCATGATGGTCACAACCAATCCAACCAACCTTCTACATCAAAAAAACCTAAATACTTTAATAAGAATAAGAATGTTGTCGGCGACGGAGTAACAGACACCAAAAATATCCAACACGTCCATACCACAGCCACTGTCATATCCATCCCTAAAGGACAAACCTCGGTCTACTCAAGATTCCAGATGAAGAACCTACACCCCCCTTGGTGAATCTATGGAAGGAAATCCTTGATAAATTAATTACTGCCAATATGGTCATCTTTCCTCAAACTCAACCCATCGATGAGTCCCGAACCCAAACCTTCATGGTTCAAAGAAAATGAATATTGCAAGTTCCATAAAATCAAGGGTCACGCCACACATAGGTGTATGAAATTGAAGAATTATATTCAAGACCTTATCAACTGAGGTGAAATAAAAATAGAGGATAATGCTTCCACTTCTTCCCAAAATCAGAAGCTCGAGATATATCAAAATCCCCTTCCTAATCATGGACAGAACAATGCCTCTAATCAAGGTCAACAGAAGTCTGGAAGTAAACCCAAATCATCTTCTCATCATTCCAACCACATCAATTATCATCATGTACCCCCTCCTTACATGTCACTTGTCAGCCATATCCACCATTCTCCCCATCAAGTAGCCACCATTAAAATAAAGGGCCCTTCACAGAACCCTCAATGTGTTGTCACTACCCGCAGGAACCGTGTGGTGGTTCAAGGAGTCGCTCCATCATCTTCCAACCCAACATCGCAAGCACAATATAATATCATCAAACAACTTGAGAAGACTCCCACACAAATATCCATTATGGACCTTCTCAAGACTTCATCCATCCACAAAGACATTTTATATTGCCCTCCAAGAGACACGCATCCCCACCGATATTGATCCTACACAATTTCAAGCCCTTGTCACCCATCTTTATCCATATCCAACAATCCCACTTACCTTCACCCAACAAGACTTGCCACCACATGGTCCTACCCACAATCTTCCTCTCTACATTGAAGTCCATATCGACAACATTCACGTCAAAAGAGTGCTAATAGACAATGGATCAGCTCTTAATCTTTGTACCCTAAATCTCATTCATCGGTTGGGGTACAGTGACTTGGATCTAAAGCAAGACATAATTACTATTAAAGCATATGACAATACAGAGCATAGATCAGTTGGTACCATCTATTTACCTATCAACATCAGGCCTGTTGTACTTCCCACCCTCGTCCATGTTATAGACATCCAGTTCCCACATAACCTCTTGCTTGGTTGACCCTGGATTCATGAGATGAATGTTGTACCATCCACACTCCATCAATGTCTCAAATTTGAACATGCTGGTACAAAAATTACTATCCATGGAAACCCACAACCCTTCCAATATTGTCAAGCATTGGAAGCCAAAAGTTATCAGGAACCTTACTGCCCTATCACTGAACCTGCACCGGCATCATCACCACCATCATCTAACACTTCATATATCTCACCAGATAGTCTTCCATCCACATCACCATACATCATCATTTTCTCCCCTCATACCTACTCCATCCATATCCTACTCCATCCATATCCACTCCCCTTCTACCCACTCCACCACTCAAACTAAAATCGACAGGGTGTGGAGAATATCAAACATTCAACATCAACCATCTACCGTTATCCCCCAAACAACTTAGAAGGCCCAACATGTGTCTGTCCAAACAACCAAAAAATATATGTGTTAGGCTCATCCACTTTTATTCATTTCGGGTATCTTGTTGATGAGTACATCTAGCCATCTGATTCTGCATGGATTATTGATGATTTTATACCTTCTTGTTGTTCTGATAATAAATATTTGATTCCTAAAAGGATAATGACCCATATGGGATACTCCAGATGAGGACTAGGTCACTATGGACAAGGCATCCCAAAACCTCCAACCATTATCCCCAACCTTGATGGCCATGGACTTGGGTACCAACCACCTGGTGAAAGCATCCATGATGACCTTAGTGACACTTCTAGTACAACTGAGGAGGTCATTGATAACATTGATATGAGTTCCATCTATAGCCAATACAAAGACCTCACCTGCCACTAATATTTTCCATGATACTGATGTTCTCACCATTGACATCTCCCTCACCTATCCACAACTCATTGAATGGGACCAACGATCAGAGCATGCCCCTCTTGACTCATTCCAAAATGATGAAGCAATTCTTGAGTTCATGGGAACTTGCGATAATATACCTACTGGGGATCATAAAAGGGGTTTCCAAATATTCTAAATGTTGATGCCTACTTTGGAGCACAGGAGCCTTCCCTCTCCCTTTCATCCCAATCTAATATCCCTCATCCCACCTTCTCTTGTCACCTTGACAAGGAAGATCCCCTCACTGAATTCTTCCAAGAATCCCCTAATCCCAAAAATGATCCAGTAATCAATCAACTTCTTCCAGCTCCTGAGACACTACAAGATGGATCAACATCACTAATTGAGGAAACCATTGATATCAACATCGACACAGAAGAAGACCCCAAGATTCTTAAACTGGGGGCATCTTTATCTATAGAGGAACATGACATCTTTACCGCACTCCTAAAATAATTTTTAGATATATTTGCATGGTCTTATGTGGATATGCCTAGTTTGGATCCTTCTCTCATGGTCCACAATCTTGTGGTGCGTAAAGATGCAAAACCAGTCAAATAAAAACTCTCAGAAAATGCATCCAAAAGTGGCATTGCTTGTCAAAGAGGAATTACAATGGTTGTTTGATGTCAGTTTCATCCAACCCATTGATTATTCTAAATGGATCTCCAATATTGTCCCAGTAGGCAAGAAAACTGGGGGCATTCACATCTGCACCGACTTCCACAACATCAATAAAGCTTTCCCAAAAGATGATTTCCCACTCCCAAACATTGATATGATCATCAACTCCACAGCTGGGCATGAATATGTTATCTCTCATGGATGGTTTCTCTGGCTATAATCAGATCAAAATTGCCAAAGAAGATCAACATAAGACAACTTTTACTACACCTTGGGGCACAGGCTTTGTTATTGAGTCATGCCCTTTGGACTCAAGAACATGCCGGAGCCACCTACCAACATGCCATGACTGTCATTTTTCATGATATGATGCATGATATAGTTGAATACTACGTCGACAACATTTTGGGAAAATCTAAAACTCATGAGGAACATCCTACAGTCCTATGCCAAATCTTTGAATGACTTCGAGAATATAAAGTCCATGTCTAAATCCTAAGAAATGTGTTTTCGACATCACATCAGGAAAGCTCCTAGGCTTTATTGTCTCCAGATGTGGAATTGAAATTGATCTAATAAATTCAAAGTTGTAATTGAAATGCCTCCACCTAAAAATCTCAAATAACTACGAAGCCTACAGGGAAAGATTCAAGCCATCAGAAGATTTATATCACAACTAGTAGACAAATGTCATCCATTCCACCATCTGCTTAAAAAGGGAATAAAAATTTCACTGGAACGAGGAGTGTCAGGCATATTTTGATAAGCTAAAGGAATATCTAATGCATCCTCCTATTTTGGTACCTCCTACGCTGGGAATACCTCTTCTTCTCTACATATCAGCTACACAACATGCCTTGGGAGCTCTTCTAGCACAACATGATCACCAAGGAAAGGAACATAGCCATCTATTATTTAAGCTGAACATTAATTGCATATGAGCTCAACTACACTCCTATGGAAAAATCATGTCTTGTTGTAGTCTTTGCCTCTCAAAAGCTACGACATTACATGCTCAATAATACTACAAGCTCATAGCTAAAGTAGATCCACTCAAATATTTACTTTCTAAATCAGCTCTCACAGGACAGATGGCTAAATGGATCATGCTTCTCAGTGAGTTTGACATTGAATATGTTAATCAAAAAGCTATCAAAGGACAAGTACTAGCTGACCAGTTAACAGAAGCTCCAGTTTCTGATACTACACCACTCACCACATGGTTCCCAGATGAATCCATATGTACAATTGCAGAATCAGACATATGGACATTATACTTTGATGGCTCCTTCACACATCATGGCTCAGGAGCAGGCATCTTGTTTATCACTCCTCAAGGTGACCTAATTCCTAAAGCTTTCTGGCTTTCTTTTCCTTGTACTAACAATATAGTTGAATATGAAGCACTTCTCGCTAGTTTAAAAATGGCTATTCAATGGAATATTAAGCATCTCAATGTCTTTGGTGATTCACAATTAATCATTAAATAAGTAAATGATGAATATGCCACCAAGGATGATAAATTAATTCCTTATAAAAGAATGGTCGACAGCTTCAAGGCCTATTTCCAGCATATTCAGTTTGAACAAGTTCCTCATACAAGTAAAAATCAGCAGATGTTATGGCTACCATCACCTCACTTCTAGACATGCCCTCAGATGCATCAAATTCAAAATTTCTGATCAAGAAATTAACGATCCCCACTTATGATACTCCTGAGTCAGAGATGGTTTGTGAGATCATTGGTCCTAATTCCCCTTGGTACCATGACATCTACACCTATCTACATGATCATACCCTTCCACCAAATCTTCCTCAGCCATCAAAAATCATTCATCCAATGAGCCTCCTGCTTCACTATCCTTGGTGATACCCTTTATCATAGAAGCTTTGATGGAACTCTGCTACAATGCTTAAATTCCCAAGAGGCCAAATTAACACTCCAGGAAGTTCACAAGGGACTTGTGGTGCCCACACCAGTGGTCTAGCCCTCGCCAAAAAGCTTCTATGCACCAGATATTATTGGCCAAACATGGAAAAAGATTCATGCTCCTATGTCCAAAGTGTGTCCCATGTCAAAATCATGTTGACCTCATCCACGCACCATCACAGGCCTTACAACCCATCACATACCCCATGGCCCTTTTCTACCTGGGGTCTTGATCTCATGGGAAAATTAAATCCCACTTCATCTGATGGCCACAAATTCATTATCACAGCTACAGAATACTTCACTAAGTGGGTCAAAGCCATGCCACTCACCTATGTCAAAGGAAAACAAATATCTAAATTTATCCTTAACCACATCATCTGCCGCTATGGTGTCCCATCCACACTCATCATGAACAATGGAAAATCCTTCAAAAATCAAGATGTCTATGAACTTTGTGAAAAATTCCACATCAAGCTCAAATTTTCCACCCCCTATTATCCACAAGGTAATGGCCAATCCAAAACATCTAACAAGATGCTAAAATGCATCCTTGGAAAAATAGTAAATCAAGTAGGACGTGATTGGCATACACAAATATATCCTGCCTTGTGGGCCTATCACACTCCATCTGCACTCCCACCGACCACCACTCCGTACTCTCTTGTCTTTGGCACCGAAGCAATTTATCCCATTGAGATCAAAATCCCATCCCTACACATTTCCCTCCAACACCTCATCAATAATGAAGACTACCGCATCCATCGCCTTCAAGAACTCGAGCTCCTCGATGAGAAACACCTCCAAGCCCTGGATCACCTCAAATCCTATCAAAATTTCCTTCACTGTCATTATAGAAAGCACATAAAGGACCATGAATTTGAATTCAATGACCTAGTCCTCAAATAAAATCAACAACAACACTAACGTTGATCGAGAAAAGAAGGGAAAGTTTGAACCAAATTGGCTCGGACCATATGTTGTCATCACTAAATTTGGCTCAGGTGCTTATAAGCTTGCTACTCTGGATGGATACAAACTGGATGAGCCCATGAATATCATACATCTTCATCACTTCTATGCTTAAGTACCTAACACTCCACATTATATCAAAAAAAAATCATATATATATCCAATGGTGAAAACCACTTCGGTGGTGCCTTGGGAAAGTACCATGGTGAAAACTAGTTTCTGATGCACTATGGTAAATCTGATCATCTGTCTACTAGCACTCTATGACACTACTAGATGCACACTAGGGGAAAAATACCCCTTCCTCCCTACATCCCTTAGATACCCATTCACAAATTTCTTCCTACTCTATCTTATACACTCTCTAAATCCATACTTCTTCTGATCCTTTCTATGTCATAGGATCTGTCATGATTAAGAACATCTATCCTGATCCCAGCTAAGGTCACATCGTCTACAATCACACCCAGGAAATAGATTTCTAGGATTCTAAGAGAAATGCAACCCTTGTAAGATCCTGAGGCCTTCATTTCTCTCCATCCCCCCATTCCCATCCATTGTTACTCATTCCCTATCACTCTCCTTTTCTCTCTGTCATTCTGTCATGATCAACGTAATGATTATATTGTAAATATTTGTACAAAATTCAAACACATTCAACATCCATTTCCTTTGTACATACCATATGTTGCATTACTAACATACATAAACTATATTTCCATCCAAATACATGACCAAAATCCTAATCTATATCTAACACATAGTCACTATCTCATCAATCATCCATGCTACCATTACTCATATCCATCTCTAACATGAACACATCACATCATAAATAAATCATAACTAAACCATCCACATATTTCATGTCATCACAATAATAATTCCCAATGAGTATGATCCCATTCACATTTTAATCATCAAATAATACTCACAAATTACTCCCATCCATCATCAAACCATATTATCATTACTATAATTCACCACAATAAAATAAATTTCATCACATATATATACACAAATAACAATCAATATTTTCTCAACACATCATCACATCTACATATCATCCATAATAAAGACAATATTTTCATCAATATCATCATGAACTGAAATCATCTAACTACTATCTCATTATCACATCACATCGTAATAATCACTAAAACATTAAACATTATCCACACCATAATAAAACAACATCATTAATCATCAAATGCAATTACATCATCTCATCATATAAAATTAATCCATACACATACATCGGTTGATTATAAAAAAAACATCATCTATAACTATATTGTTATGTCAAAATTACAACAAGCCCCAAATGGCCCGAGTTTGAATGGGGAATTCGGTGTAATCTGCACAACATGGGACCATCTCTCAAGCTGTGGGACTTGCGAACTTGATATGGTCCTCTGGAGAAGGCTAGATTCTTGTTCCTAATCCTAATGCTAAAATACTCTTAATGCAGAAAAGATGCCTAACTACACCTATCCTAACAATGCCAAAGAGACAGAGAGAGAGAAAGTTCATGAAAAGGGAAATCCTAAACTAACAAGGTGATAACACCAAGAAAAGGGGTGAGATAATCTGTTGAGGGAGGATGAAATAGGGAAAAGGAGGGGGGGCTAAGGGAGGTCAGATAGATGTGACACAGACTTAGATCCTAATCCGCCATAAAAAAATCCATGGAACACAACATCATAAACATGTAAGTGAAATAACATGCACAAAATACAACAATAATAATGGAGAGGCAAGAAAATACAATAAAAATGAGCTAGGGTTGAAGAACACCACAAAACACAATTTTTTATTGCTTCAAAGTATGCACATACCACTACATTTGACGCACAAAGGCATAATTACATTGCTAGGCTCAAGAGAAGGCTCGCAGGTCAAATGGAGTTGAGGAAAAATTTTGTAAGAGTTTTCCCAGCTCCCAGACTATCTCTCCTAAAAAATGAGGGGCTCGAGTTATTTTATAGAAGATTTTCACCCACCCTAATTAAAGTGGTATGGGCACCCATACAAATTTGATTCCCAAGGGTACTTATGTCAAATGAAGACATGGGCACCATATCACATTAAATCCAGTTGTTGATTTGTATTTCACCCACCTACCCTCGTCTGGCTTAGGACTCGTGAGCTGCCTAACCATATGACCTGTCCAACCTGGTGACCCGTCCAACCCCCAGGAATCTAACCACCAGGTGTCCAAACATGAGCCATCCAAACCTTGGCCATCCAACCTGGCCATATTGTCTAACCCTTAGCCAACCAACATGTAGCTATCCAACCCCTGGCCATCCAACCTGTAGCCAACCAACCTGGTCGTACCAGTCCAACCCTTAGCTGACCAACCTGTAGCCATCTAACCTACAACTGTCCAACTTGGTCGTACCATCCAACCCTTAGCCAACCAACCTAGCAGCCATCTAACCCCTGGCCGTCCAACCTCCAACTAACCAACTTGGCCCTACCAACCAACCTGTAGTCGTCTAACCCCTTACCATCCAACCTGTAGCTGACCAACGTGGTTGTAGCCATCCAACCCACATCTATCCAAACCTCTAGGTCATCTAACCATGAGCCAAGTGTCCAACCTTGAGGCGACCAACCTTTCCATACCGACCAACCAGGTTGACTCGTCCAACCCTAAGATTTGTCACAAATTTCCTAGCTCACCGCAAGTAAAGATCAAATCAGCCGAGCCAAAACATGGGCTTCCTTTCACCTTTAATGGGGTTGAACTTTGAGGGTCATCCACACATATCCAAGAATTATGAATGGCTAATTCCATTTATGATGATTTATCTAAATTAACTATGGGGGTAAATTTGGAATAACATATACTCCATAAAGTAATCCAATACCATCAACTAAACCATCACCATAATCAACTAACATCAACATCATAACATAAATAAAGATACATCACTATAAACCATATCATCAAACATCCACTGTCATAAGCAAACATCATCAACATCTCAAAAATAACAACATATATGTTTGGGTTAAACCATATAATAGTGTTGTATAGATCTATAATATGATAAATCATACAAAAAATGAATGCGGAAATAACCAGAAGATAAAATAATCAAGAGAAATATTACACGAGATTTAACATGGTTCACCCAGTGTGGGCTACGTCTACCAAGAAATGGCCAATATTATTATTCAGTGCTTTACAAAGGAAATACAATGAATATCTAATGTCTTCCAACACCTCACAGGATGTTTAATGCTTTTCCCTCACTCATCTACTCTTTCTTACTCTTCAAAGAAAACTTACATGCAAACAATTGTTATTTTTCTTTTCTTCTTCTTACTTACCCTCATACACTGCATACATGCATATATAACTATTCTGGGAAACTAAATATGCTTTTATAATCAATAAATCATCTTTAAAATAAGTGATTTATTCTAATTCTCTTTAAAAAACAAATCACTGTCGCACCGGTAACCGTCTCCGGTCATTTCTTAACCATCGCTGGTCACTGCCTAACCATCGTCGGTCACTATTTACACAACTATTTTGATTCAAATATGCCAAGGATTTTCTTTGCAGCTCCTAAATTCTTCATTGCAAATGTGTGATCTAACCTTTCTTTGAGTTTACCAATGTCCTACATACTAGATCATGCAATCAACATATCATCCACATACAGTAACAAAATAACATAGCTCATATTTTCAAGCTTCTTAAAATAAACACAATGGTCAGATTCACATCTCATATAACCATGATCATGCATAAAATTGGAAAATCTCAAATTCCATTGCCTTGGGGCTTGTTTGAGCCCATATATGCTCTTTTTCAATCTACACACAAGTTTCTCCTTACCCTTGACTTCATAACCAAATGACTGCTGCATATAAATCTCTTCCTCCAAATCACCATGAAGAAAAGATGTCTTAACATCAAGTTTTTCTAAATGAAAATTTTATGTTGCAACCAAAATTAGAATAGTATGAATAGAAGTCAACTTAACTATAGGAGAAAAAATCTCATCAAATTCAATACCCACTTTCTGTACAAATCCATTTACCACAAGCCTTGCCTTGTACCTTTTCGGTCCACCTTCTTCTTCCTTGATTCTATAAACCCATTTATTCTATAGTGGTTTCTTACATGCTGACAACTTGACCAAATCACATGTTTGATTTTGTTCCAAAGAGTTCATCTCCACATCCATGCCATGCTCCTACTACTCGTGGGTGTCTACCTACATTGCTTCTTCAAATATTTCTAGTTCACCACTATCAGTCTGTAATAAATAAGAAAAGGAAGGTGAAAATCTCTCTAGAGGTATACTAACCCTTTGTGATCTTCTTACTGAGATTTGGGGTGTATGTGGCTCATTCTGTTCCTGTTGTACATTCATGTCAATCTCTTTCAGTGACCAACACCAGTCACCTATAACCAACCACAGTTCCTCTATTTTCTGACCAATGTCAGCTACCTTACCAACATTGGTTCTAGGAGTACTGACACTAGTTCCACTAGTTGTCTATTCTGAACCCTCTTGTATGCCGATTCCAGTTAGCCTAAATGACATCGGTTCCTGTGGAGCCAATTTCGGTGTCTTTGGATGTCTGTTTTAGGTCTGAAAAATTTATTTTCCTTCAAAATCTCCTCAACCTACTCATGTTTAGGCACCAAAACCTGATCCATGTACATTATTTTTTCATTCTAATCAACATCATGACTCCTAACGATCTTAAAATCTTCTACATCCAAAAATAGATATCTAAAATCACCAAAGCCATAACCAATGAAAGTACATCTCTTAGATTTAGCATCCAACTTCTTCCTATTTCTTCTATCAACATGCACAAAAGTTTTTGAGCCAAAAAATCTAAGAAAAAAATATACCTCTTTTCTAGACCAAAATTCTTCTGGTATTCCACCATCCAATGGTGTTGAAGGTCCATGGTTGATCAAGTATACTATTGTATCCACTGCTTCTTCCCAAAAACTTTAAAGGAAAACCAACATGTATCCTCATGCTTCTAGCATGTTTCATGATTTTTCTTTTCATTCTTTCTGTAACTCCATTCTCATGTGGAGTTCTAGGAACTGTTCTTTCTCTTCGTATTCCATTCTCTGAACAATAATCATTAAAATCCTTGCTACAGTACTCACCACCATTTTCAGATCTAAGGCACTTCAATTTTAAGTTTGTATCATTTTCTACAAAGGATTTCCATATTTTAAAAGTTTCAAAAACATAAAATTTAGGCTTAATACAATAGATCCATACCTTCCTTATGGCATCATCAATGAAAGTCACATAATATTGGGATCCTCGAATAGAAGCTACCTAGGTTGGTTCCCACACATATGAGTGTACAAGCTCCAATTTTTGCTCCTTCTTTACTGACCCAACCTTGAGAAATCTCACTCTCTTCTGCTTTCCAAATATACAGTGCTCACAAAATTCAAGATCTAATTATTTCAAATATGATAACTTACCCTTAGCCTTAAGATCTACATTCATTTTTCACTCATATGGCCTAGCCAATTATGCCACATGTTTGCATCTAAATCTGTAGTAGATAACACAGAAAAGGAATCAATAATACAGGTAGATAGATATAAAGTTCCTACCTTCTTACCCCTTTCCAAAACAAGATATCCCTTGGTAACCTTCCAAGAGTCATCTGTGAATGTAACCACGCATCCAGATTCACTAATTTTCCTTGCATATATTATATTTCTCTTGAGGCTTGGGTTTCCATTCTGCAACTTTATATAAACATCATCTTTACCAGTAATATTGCATGGATAATCATCACCTAAATAAAATTGTCCAAAATCACCCTAAACATAATTTCTGAAATAACCCTTATTAGGGGGGTAGCATGGAAAGAAGCTCCATAATCTAACACCCAAGATTCTAATTTATTATCCAAAGAGAGAATAAGGGCATCTTGCTTTACCTCACTTGTAACGTTTTCCTTCTTACCTTTTTCTTTACCTTTATCTAGTGTATTCTATTTGTTTTCCTTGGACCAACAATCCTTCTTTAAGTGTCATCTCTTTCCACAATTCCAGCAAATTACATCTTTGTACCTAGATCTAGATCTACCATCTCTTAACTTTGATCTCCCATTCTTCTTGCTCTTAGATAATCTCTCCTTAGATCTTCCCCTAATTTCTATAGTTAAAGCATTTCCAGATGATGCTTATCCTAATATTTTCCTGCATATTTCCTCATTAAGTATTACACTAACCACATCATCAAATTTCAAACCTTTAGAAGCAGTCGTATTACTAACAACCATTACCAAGTTATCCCAACTATCTAGTAAAGAGCATAAGAATAAAAGCGATTTCACTTCATTATCAAATAGAATTTCTACCAATTTTAATTGATTTACAATAGGCCAAAAATCATTCAAATGATTAGATACAAATCCACCTTCTTTCATCTTTGAATTAAACAATTTTTTTTATCAAATATACCTTATTTGAAGCACCAGGAGTTTCATAAAAAATTTCTAAAGATTTCATCAACTCTAACGTGGTTTTTGCATTTATAAAATTCGAGGCCATCGATACTTCCAAGTTCAATCTTATAGATCCCAGAGCCTTTCTATCAATAACCTTCCATTCTTCATCATTCATCATGCTTGGTTATCCATGCTCATCCAATGGTAAGTATATATCTTTCTGATACAAATAATCCTCAACTTGCATCTTCCATAGTTGATAATTAGGACCGTCAAATTTCTCTACTCGGTATTTGCTATCTTCTGTCATTTCTCTACTCCCACTTAATCAAAAAACTCTCTGTGAGTAAATCCTGTCAACACACAAAACCTCCAAAAAAAATCTCTAATACTAGTTGTTGGGGTTAAACCATATAATAGTGTTGCACATATATATAATATGATAAAGCATACAAGCAATGAATGCATAAATAACTAGAAGATTAAATAAACAAGAGAAAGATTACACCAGATTAACATGGTTCACCCAGTGTGGGCTACGTCCACCAAGAAACGACCAATATTATTATTAAGTGCTTTACATAGGAAATACAATGAGGATTTGATGTCTTCCAACACCTCACAAGATGTGCAATGTTTTTCCCTCACTCAGCTACTCTTTATAGCTCACCAAGAAAAATTACATGCAAACAATTGTAATTTTTCTTTTCGTATTCTTACTTACCCTCATATAATGCATACATGCATATATAACTATTTTGGGCAACTAACTATGCTTTTATAATTAATAAATCATCTTTAAAACATGTGATTTATTCTAATTCTTGTAAAAAACAAAGCACCGTCACACAGGTAATCATCGCTAGTCACTACTTGACCGTCATCGGTCACTACCTGACATATGCTAGTTGATGACTGACCATTTTTGGTCACTTCTTGACTGATGTCAGTTACTAGCTGACTGACGCCGGTTACTTCCCGACCTTCGCCAGTCACTGTCAAAACTAGTAACATGTAAAAAATAAGTTTCTTATGAAGCAATTAAGCTCCATACTTAACAATATACACTAATGTCCATCTCATCTATATAACCTGGTACTCATATATCATCAATCATCCATATATATACCAAAAATATGACCATCCTGGTCATCAAAATAATCCATCATCCATATATACATAAAAATATGACCATCTTGGCCATCAAAATAATTGATCAACTGTACACATATCGCAACTATTACCATATTGATCATCCACAAAAAAAAAAACATATGATGTGCTGGCACTCATCAAGATATCAAGCTCCCAGTATCATCCATTAGTGGAGGAGGTTGTTGTATGCTAGCTGTGTTCCTAGATGTTGTGGAATGTCTTGATCTCTGACGTGATCTCTATCATGATCCCTCACCTGTCTATTGTTTGGATACATAATCCACATAACATACATAATTAGGCCACTCATGTATCATAATTTCCTCTTAATATCTCATCTCAGCCATCAAAGCCTGATACTACCACAAAGACAATGTACTAGAAGGCCTCATTTTCCCTGACCTTCGTGAGCTACTAGGTGTTGCTACTGCCCTCCATCCTGTGACCCACTTTGAGTACTAATCCCCCTCCTCCTCCATCCAATGGACCATATCTCACCCTATAATCCTCTCGATCTACATAATATTTTTCACAATGTCATATAATACAGCACCACTCTTGCTATATCTAAGCTATATTTAACTGCAGCCACACAATATCCCCCTTCCTTTGTCTCACCACCACTGTAAAACCATGAATATATCTAATCCTAACTGCATCTCGCACCTGTAGGCTGGATATCTTTGCTACTCGGGCATATACCTCCCTCTCCAACATGTTTATTTTTGCCTGTAAATGGGCACCTCCTGAATATGATCCTCATATTCCTCCATCTCCTTCTACTCCTCCATCTCCTCCTACACTTCCATCCCCTCCTACTTCTCCATCACCTGATCCATCAACTTCCCCATCACCTGACTCATTTAACCCCCTACTCCTGAAGAAAATCCACTTGAGGGTCATTCTATATCTACCTGACATGGATGCACTGTCTGTAACGACATAGAAGTGTCATCTATCTCTATCACATCCACATCCTACCCCTTGGGGCTCTGTACTAGGGCCTACATTACTGGCTATTGTAATGGAGGACCACCTAAAATAATAATAGGTGGTTCCCTCTATGCCTCTTCCACCCCCTATCACTATGGTTGTGGCTAATGCACAAATAATTCTTGTCCCTGGGGTAACTGTTTATAGACCTATCACCGCCCATACACAAATCTCATCCCCCCTCGCGGTCATTTCAACCATACCGGTCTAATCTCCACCCACCGCTCTGCATATCCTTGTGCTACTCCTGGGTCCTCTACTACTGATAAGGCCACCCATGTAATCATTGACACATCATCCAAATTCTCCCTAACCATTACCTCAGGAATCACTACATCCTAGGTCTCTGTCTCCTACGTAGTCTGGGAAAACAAGTAGCAACCTGCATTAATACCTTGCACTATCCCAAACTATCATAGCACCCTATCCAGTTGATATCTCTCTATCATGTATGGATGACCACCAAGAAAATAATATGGTGTTTGGATCCTACCTAGATTTCTATGTATCCTACTGACGGTATGGCCTCCAAGTAATATCTTTTGCCCGTAACTCATTAATATGTCAACGATACCAATCCAACTCTCCCAAATTCTCTCGTATCCCCCTAGTCATCCACAAACCATAGATAGAAGGATCCCCCACGCACCACTACTCCTTGATACCAATAGGCCTCCATACCATAATATGGTCATAACTCCATACCTGTAATAAGATCCATGTACCTATACTCCTCCCTCCACTATAGGCCACTATGTGTAAATCACGATATAATCAAGTTAATACTATCAGATCCCATGCAAATATGGTCTCATGCTTCCACATCGCATGCACTACCCCCCTCCAAACTGATGTTGAACCAATGTCCCCCACTTGGGAATAATACGCAGCTGATCAATGAACAAAAAATAATGACACCCACTCCATCAACTCCTATCTAAAATACATCCTGAGATCTATCCGCATATTATCCCGTAGTGTATCCTCCACATCTGTCAACAACCATAAATTATCCCTCAGTCTCGATCTTTACCACACAATGTTCTCTCCCTCTATCAACAACCGATAGATGTGATACACGTCCTTTAGGGTCACCATCATCTCCCCTATTGGTAGCTAAAAAGGTACTCATCTCTGAGTGCCAGCACTCCGTTAGTGTTTTCAACAACTGCCTGATCTACACGCATCACCGACATCCTTGCTATGTGGAGTAATCCCAACACATGTAACAAAGACATCTCCTCCTCCTCGACCTTTATATCCACCCCTCCTAAAAAATGTTGTAAAGTTACCAATCGAGCGGTGTATCACCTAGACAAGTGATAACACCTCATGTACACATCAAACATGTTAGTATCTACATCTAATTACTAAACACACATCCCCTCTCACCCCTCCTGCCCTTCTACATTTCTTCTAAAACTGTCAATTTCTACATTTTTTATAAACACACTACTTATCCACCCATATGCGCCACTTATTTACCACACGCACCCACTCTATCCTAAACGTGTCACTATAACCAACCCCATCTATAAAAACTAAACGTGCTACCTTATACTCTAAATGCGCTAATCCATAACCTATACACGTCTAAACTAATCCTTTCACTACCTTTCACTTAAAAGTGCTACTCTATACCCTAAACAGTGCTAAAACAAAATAAAATCGCCAATACACATACCCTATAATTGCCTAAATGTGCTATAACTAAACAATATGCGCTATTTATCACACCCCCTCCCACATTTTAATAAACACGTGCTACCATTTATTATATATGCGCTACTTCATATCATACGCACCAAAAACACAATAAAAGTGCTAAAACCTAACCCTTCGTGCCCACAAATGCACCATTGCACACCCCTCTAACCTAATCACCCAAAAACATTACTGTTTATATCGTACGCGCGCCATTTCAAGGCCCGTATGTGCTAAACTGAGCGCCTAAGTGATGATTTTGACCTAAAACATCTAAAAATGCCCTAAAAATCTCAATAAAAATGCAAAAATAATTCACAAAATCAAATCTAAATCACTCATCGACATTCCTTGCCTCTGTCGAGCACTTGGTAATATCTCACGAGGTCTACTTAATGGTCCACAATGTTATCATATGCCATCTCATCCTCTCTCAATCTCTTATTTTCAAACTATGCGTGGTGAAAATGACTCTCCTTTGGTCCACGACAACCTTTTATATCTGCTGCAATGACCCCAAACCTCCCGAAAGCCTATTCTTCCTCTGTGGGTATTCATTTTTCCTCCCTTTTCTTCTTACCTTCACACAAATTTCCTCCTCCATCACCTAAAATCTAAAAAATACAAAAAAAATTCAAAAACAAATATAAAAAAAATCCAAAAAATCTCAAAACTCTAAAAAATCTAAAAAATTCACTAAATTCATCCCAATCAAAAAATACACTATGAATGTTTTACTTGCGTGTTTTTTGTTTCTCTGCATTTTTATTTTGCCTAATAATATGAGGCCACTTTTTTACTCTTTTTTACAACTGATGATATTAGGCCACTTTTTTATTTCTTTTTACATGACCAATGATATGAGGCCACTTTCATTGGTCTCGATGAAATGAGGACCCTCATACTATATTAATTTGTCCAATGATATGAGGACAGGGGCATTTGGCAATTTGTTCATCCTGGTCTTTATACCTCAGCGCATCTTGCTTTATGCCACATTATTAAGTCATATGATGATACAATAGATACCTTATAGCAGCACATCCTCTTTTACCATCATATTTTATCCGCACCTAATCCTCATCATCATCCCATCAACCCTTTATCAAATCAATCTTCACACCCAAACCTTATCATCTTGCATCCCACATCACCAACTTCTCCCCCCTTGACTGGGGCATCTCAACATCTAATATCTTTCAATCCAATATCCCCACATCAACATCCAAAATCTTTAAATCCTCCCCACTTGCTTAGGGCATCATATACACCCAATATATACAAATTCAAACATCCTATAACCCAAAATCCCCCACACACTAACCCCTTGACTGGGGCATCATCTAAATCCAAAATCAAAATTCTTCACCCTTTTCATACACTGTTGATTAGGACATCCAATATCTTCTAACCCCGCCTACTCTAATCTTCTCACTTCTTCTCACCTTCTCTTCCAACCTTCTAATCTCCTCTAATCCTCTCTCACATCTTATTCTTCTAATATTTTCTCATCCTCTAGATCTATCTTCTTCCGCCAATTCTCTAATCTCCTCTTCTGCTACAATATCCAAATATTCTAATCTTCCCTTCCTCCTCCTCTAAATTCTATATCTTCTAATCATTTAACTCTACATCTTCTAATTCTCTAATCCTCATCCTCTCAGTCCTTTCTTCCCTCTCCTAATTGTCCATCTTTTTATCCTCTAATCCTACATCCACATCCCCAATCTTTAAGTCAACCTTGAACCCTCATCATCCATCTCCTCAATTCCTCTAATAATCTAATCATTTGCTAACTTCAGTATCTCCTCTTTTCAAGAAGTTACTTGACTCGTTCCTCCCCACCTAACCCCTCAATGGGGCATCACCTCTCCTATCTTCTCTTATTTTCTTTAAACTATCATTGCTTCACAATAACACTTTAAAGATGGGAAAAATGTAGACATGTAAATTATCGACATGGTCATCTAGCAAATAATTCGTCTAATCATATAATAACTGATTTCATTCCCACCACTGAACTTTTAATAATTAATTATAAATTTGATTAATTATTATATTATATACAACCATACTTCAATTATTTCATATCCCATAAATCCTAAATCCCACTTACACCCTTATAAATATTAATACACGATTAGTATTTCACTCATTACACTAACTAATCCTCATTAACTATTTTCCACTAATTTAAAAATACTCATCCACCTACCACCTACCCTATGCCTAGCCTTTCCATCTAATCACCTCATTAAACATACTTAATCCCACCTAGCTACATGCTAAATGACCCTACAAATCTAGAGGCTTCTAATTATAGAAGCCTCTCCATTCTTCCCCTCCCATTTTCAAATATTCAAATAAAAGTTATTATGCTATTATAGATCCTTTGAATTTCCCCATTTACCAATGGTTAATTCTCATGAAATATAGAATTTTCTACATCGTTCCTTCTCATTCATTCTCAACCATTGATTTAATCCACCATGGAAAGATCTTAGCCATTGATTTCTGCCTCCTCTAACTATAAATAGAGGTGTCACCCTCCATGACAAGCACCCTGGAACAATTGACAAGTAAATTTTTCCCAATCTTCAAGCAATCTAAGCAATCTTCATATCATTCCATCAAGCTCAATCAAGTAATGGATCAAGGGGAGGTGCTGCTAAAATTTATCCAAGATCTGAAGAATTTTTGCATCCATTCAACAAGAAAATCAAAGGAGTAAGTCAAACTCATAAAAGGAGGAGGATTCCACTTATAGGTAAGTACATGTAAATCACTTTATCCCCCTTTTAATCTTTGCTCCATCTGATGTAGATGAACCATTGTGCTAGATCTTGTTTTGGATTGATTTTGTAAGTCATTCCATGTTTGCACACTAACACAATTTTTCATCTACATCTACTACACATTAAAACCTTTAATGTGCAATGAAATTACTGAATATGCATTGAATATGTTGTTAGTTCATTGAATGTTCTTATTACAGTGTTATTAATGAATAAATACTTATTTTTCTAGGGAGACAAAATATTCAAGAGGTAAAGGAAAATTATCCTTTTAATATTAAAGGTATTCAAAGAATGTGTGAATATGTGAGGAATGTCAAAAAAATAGACAAAATGTTACATACATGAAGAATGTCTGCATATGAAATAAATATAAGAATCACTTACCTTAACATATAAGGAATATCTAAATATAAATAAATGGTCTTTGTTTATTAAAGTTAATATTTTACAAGCCACCCTATCATAAATTAGTTCATATCCTACTTTGTGGTCACCAATTGTTTCCTCTTCTCATAAGGACATGAAATACTGAATATACATTGAATATACGGTTGTAATTTAGTAATTAAAATATATGTTTTTTACAGGAAAAAATTACACACATTATTAAGTTTACATTCTGTAGTTTCAGTGCATAAAGATAGTTTCTATTGTGCAATCTTTTGGCTCTTATAACTCTACATTCCTCCTATGTCATTTATAACTATGCACCAATTCTACATTCAAATAAACCATTACATGTTGACATCTTTATATAGAACTTATTTATCCCTTCCAACGTTTTTGTCACTTACCCAAAAAAATGAGCAATTTTTGAATTTTTTTGAAATTTTTGTTAAGAGACCCCTTTTTTCCCTATATTTTTGTCTTTGTCAAAGTCTAAGGGTTGGAAAAAAGTTTTAACAATTATACCTTTTTGAGTTGATTTAGGTCATTTTGGGTGTATTTTGGTGAATGTGGGTTCTAGAGGAACGTGAGGAACAAGTTCCTCTGGGCCTCCCGTCCCCTCACATCCTCTATTTTCCCCGCATTGCTTTCAAACTCTATGCTATGCATACTATTAAGTCCCTAACGAAACTTGTTCTTGTTTGTTCTTTTTTTCCACACCCAATTCTCATCCACATTGTTTTATCCTTTGATGTTTGTTCTATGTTTCCCGCTCCCCCTTTTCATCCACATTATTTTATCGTTCCCTTGGACCCTTTGTTCCCTGTGCACCCACTTTGTCTATATTATTATAGTCTACTTGTATTGCAAGCCTTTCAGACATTCTTAGTACTCATGACCCTTGTTCCATCCAACACCCCCTATTCCTTGCACAGGCTTCTCTTTTCACAAACCATTAAATTTCTTTGTATTGCGGGTTTTTTCAAAGATTTGTGGAACATGGGGAACTTATTCCCTAGGCCCTTCAGTTCCCCCAAAATATTTTCATGTCTATAATTCTAGGGAAAAGTGATTTAATGAGTTCCAGAAATATTTCTGACTCACACATTCCATTATTTTTCTCAAATTAACCATTTGATTGAGTTATTTGTTATAAAAGGGGTAAAAGAAAATCATTTTCACTATTCTAAGGTATGAATTTTAATGTGCACTATTTTTTTTCACTCCCATGCTCTAGAGAATGTACTTGGATATAACTTTCTTGTTTCTCATCTGTTTTCAAAAATTCAAATTGTGTTGGAGACGTGGTGAAGGCGTTGTTATTTACTATAGTAAATGTGAGTCATTGCATACCCTCCTGGTTATGTTTAGTGGAAATTTGTGTTTTTTATCCTCCCCTCCAAATCCCTCTTGAAAACCATTGTTGAGCCCCATTTCCCTTGAATTTTATCCCACATTTTTCATCATGAAGATCTAGTATGGGGGGGTATAACATATTTCTTCCTTGGAGACCTTTGTGCCAAACATTGGGGATAGTGATATTAGGAATTTGAATTTAGATGATTTTTGGGCCCAAATTTCTGAGGATACTCCCACTATCATTTCTATGATGTATCAATACATAGTGGAATTTCCAGTTTTCCCCTTTCTGTTCAATGCACTCAATAATGTTCTTTCCCGTGATTCATGTTTTAACCATGAAACCAAGGAAGTTATAGATTCTCAAGGTCGGGTTATTGCCAAGATTGATGCTACCTATATAAATTCAACCCTAGGAATCCCTACCATTGAAGATTCTAACACTATGACTAAGGCCCAGGCCCATAATCTTATTGAGAAAGATAAAGGAAGGTATAGAAAAATGATAGCTAAATCATGGCTCAAAAACCTAAAAGAGAGGACCTTCAAATTTTCCCCAAGATTACATATAGGTCATATTTCGAGGAAGAACTATGTGATATGATCACCATGATGGAAAGATTGATGGGCATGCCCTCCACTAATGAATTTTGATTTTGGATGTGTGTGTGCATCCACATCATTTGTGACGGAAAGCAAAATTTGAACTAGAGAGAGATAATATGTGAAAACTTAAGTGAGTAATTGGTGAATCTGTACAACAAAGTAAAACCTTTTGCATGAAATCCTACCTTATGTATACAATTGCATCCTATAGAGTGTGGGTAGGGTTGTCTCCTCAATATAAAAATAAAAATGCACCAGTTTATGATTTTTATCCACAAATCACTTTTGAAAATAGTAAATTTCATCATAGGAGGGTAAGTGATGTTTTAAAAATGTTTATAGCTAAAAAAGTGTCTGCAGAAGCAAGGTAGTTGATTTCAACCTATGATAGCCTCTTCATCTAGTTTAGAAAGTTTTCCTATATCAGATTGGCTGGTTGTGAAGGTTTTCCAAACAAATTACCCATGTACTACAATGAAAAATTCGTGTTAGTAGAGGTCTGTAGATAGCTGGATATGTTACATAGAACTTGTAGGGATAATAAAATCATAAAAATTTAGTTTCCTATTTCCTTGGGAATTTACACCTGCAGGTCTGCCTTAGATGCTCAAAATGTGGAAAGAACAATCACTGATTTTAATTTTTATACTTATCAAAGAAGATCCTCCTTTGATATTAAGGGTTTTATTTCCAAACATTTGAGGATGTCCAACTATCATGTTCTAACCATTAAAATCTATTGAGAATATTGTCCTGATGAATACGAGGTAAAGAAAAGTTATTTCGGGAGACTCTCTCTGTAGAAAATCAAATATTTCAAGGTATATTAGGTCCTTGAAGATTTGGAGGATGATTATGATGATTTCTATTATATGGAATATATCAAAACCATTCAACACATGCATATCCCAACCATTTCCTAGTCGCAAAAGGAGAGAGACGATCCCTCTGAGATAAATAATCATGTTATTGTAAGAACAAGGTAGTGGTATAATAGAAAGATGAAAGAGTATAAGCAAACAATGAGACAATATTCTTCTCAAGAAGCCTCTTCTTCACACAAGGAAGTCTCCACTCCTCAAGAGGTTGCAGTTCAACTGACTCCTTCTCCTTCACCTTTGGATTCAACAACCAAGGTGTACACAAAGAAAGATAAAACCAAGGAGAAATAAAATATTAAAGAAGCACCTAAGAAGGAAGTAGAACAAGAGAAATATCAAGAATCAACTTAAGAAGATGTTCCTACTCTTGAACAAGTATCAGAGCCCTCAGGAGAATAAATCAAGGTAGATGAGCAAGGGAGGGATTAATCAATAAAAGGGCTTAAAGAACAAAATAATGATCAAGAAAAAGATGAGGATGATGAAGAGGAGATGCAAATAATTGAAACTGAAACTTGAAAAGTCACTAGATCCAAGCTTGATATCAGAAGACCATCTTCCTCTTATATTGAGGTACCTAATCTTGAAGTTCCTAATACTCAATCACTTGGTCCTCCCACTGTCCTTACATTGGTACCCACCCTCGTGCCCCACCTACAGGTGATTCCTTGACATAGGTTCAGCCCATGATTGACATCAGAAAGAGGAAGGCTTCTTCCCAGATTGTTGCTCCTGGTTTTGATGTTATGGTTGTTATACTGGGCACAAACCCTACTCCTCTCCAAAGAAATCCAAGAAAACATCTTGTTTGGTCTTTGATTCAAAAGTACAACAATTTTTGGAAATTTCCAAGCCCAAAGGGAGATAAATATGAAAAATATATCACTCTGATAGATTTGGAATTGACCAAGATTTCACTTAGAGAATCCACTCCTGAAGGAGAGGTCCATAATTTGAAGGATATTGTTTCTAAAGTGATTGAAAGAGTAGAGAAAAGAAAACAAACACAAGAAAATTTGTAAGAAAAATTTCAAGTTCTTTCTAATTTCATAAAATCTTTCCTCTCCACTAATAAATTCCCTCTTGATCCTATTCCTCTGTCCTCCGCTTCCTCCTTGAACTATGCTTTATGAAGAAGACATCAAAGTTATAAAAGAAATTCATAATCATGCAACATTTGGTAGAGCTTATGAAGCCTGGATTCAAGGAATGTTAATCTTTTGGTGTTTTGTTTATGAATCATTTAAATTATATGATAAGATTTTCTCGACACAAGATCAATCCAATTCCACAATCAACGCCATTGATAAAAAAACTCAAGATCTGGTTGAATAGTATTCAAGATATAAGAATCATGAGCACAATTGATGAGAAGATTATTCTCTCTCACAAGATCTTTGATGATTCTAAAAATAATCTATCCAAGAAGCGGGTCTACAGTGTAGAATGGAGAATCATAGTTCTTGAAGAGGATACTACTAAATTATAAAAACATGGTGCAGATGGGAGAATCCTTCAAATCAGAGATCTTTGTTGATCTACAAGCTCTCCACTACCAATTATATAAAGATAACTCTACAGAGAGGAATTCAGTGGATGAAGTCAAGTCTAAATTAAATGCATTGATCAAGGAGGATTTGTTTAAAGTTGAATCAATCAACAATGATAAAATGGAAGATCTCTTTGAGCTTCAAAATATTGTGGTGGAGGCTACCAAGGGCCTGTTGAAAAACAAAGGGATTGCTTAAGAAATGGAGTACTCCCTTGGTAGTTGATTGTCTGCTATTTCAAATAAAATCATTCCTAAAGTTATGGAGATTTTGGATGTTGTTGCTAAATTCAAAATTCATGTGCTCAAATTGAATATTCTGACTGTGCCACTTTCAAATGTTCCTTCCTCTAGCACTTAGTCTTTTTATATCTAATTGTTATATTTTAAAGTTAACTTTATCATTTTAAAATTTGAATTGTAAATAAAGCTAGATTATCTAATTAATTAATTAAGTGTTTAACACTTAGTTAAAAGGAAATTAGTTAGAAAGTTGGATACACCCACCCCTCAACCTATTTAAGGCTTCTTTTTCATTGTAAAGGGGTGGTTGGATATTGGTGTTTTTGGATGTAGAAACCAAATTTTTGATCAATACAAAAGAAGACACTTTCTCTCTCTTATCTATGTTATTTATTTTTCTATTTCTTGAATCTTGTGAATGTGAGGATTAATATATCTGAATCTTGAAACTTTGTGTTTAATACATTAAATATAGTGCGAGGACCTTTGTGTCTATCTACATTTGTATTTCATGTATTTTCATATGTATTGACTCACATGTTCTTTAACTTTCTCACATGTATTACTAAGATATGATTCTACAGTCTTTGTATCTAAATGTGCCACCTTCTTCATTTCTTGTCTTACAATAGTGATTAATCTTGCACAACCAAGGAGAATACTGTATATTCTTGACTGGTGGGTTAGATTGAACTTTGTGTCCCTAATTCACCCCTCTTACTCATATAAGTTATTGTTTATTCCTTTGAAACCATACCCCCCTTATTCATCTTTTGTATTGAGAACATTGAAGATATGGAATTATTCACCACACCAATATCCTCATTCATGTTTGATTAGATTGTATATTTGTATATAATTAGAGTTCTAGGTTTTTGGAAAAATGATGCAAGGGAATCAAGGAAAGAAGTCACAAAATTTCCAAAAATGTCCTTTTATTCATGTCTATGGAAGTAAGGGAGATGAGAATAAGTCTTGGAGTCATGAAGAGGACTCAAAAAATGGTTAAATTTTCAAAATTGTACTTTCCCTCCTTTATAAATTTAAAATTTTAAAACCTTGTAGTGAAGGATTTGGCATGATAGCATGAGTCAAAGAGTCCTAGGAAGCTTGTGGGAGTATAATAAGAGTCTAGAACTATATGCATGAATCCTAGAGAGAAATAAGAGCTACTGAAATGTAATGCTATTTTATATATGAATGGGCATGTAAAGGTCAAGTGAATTATGTTGAGTCATCAAATAGCAGTTAAGGTTGATGAAAGAGGGGATTTATGAGATAAATTCAAATAGGATTCAGTTTGAGGCTCATTTCCTTGTAGTAAGGAGGAAGGGAAAGTTGAATAAAACATGATTTTTTGTATGAAATTATATACCTTGATAAAATCCTCTGGTTTGGTGAGATATTCTTAGTTTTGCCTTCAAGAAATTATGTGTTTGATACGAGAAATGATGTAAAAAATTTACTTTTTTATACATTTTCATGTTAAGACTGTGTGAAGAGATTTTAGAGTATGTTAAATCATAATCGAAGTTAAAATTGAATTCTCTTCTCCACTATGACAGATACAAGCTGAAACTGTGCATGATGGTGGTCTGAGTAGTTCTTATGCATTGTGATTTTTTCTATAGTGAATTTTTGTAGTGATTAACTTGTGTTAATGGTGGAATGAAATGTTAAAGGCATGGGTTGAAGCTATAAAATGGTTGAGGCTGATTTCTCCCTTATTCCTTTGTGTGTTTGAATGATCTATGGCACAAGACTGTAAATAGACTTGACTTGCCTAGTGAAATCCTAGAGCTTGGAATGAATATCATTGCATGAAGAATCATTAGGATGATGGTAAGATAGTATATTTTGACTAATGTAAGGAATCCAATTTTAAGTTATTGAAACCTTTCTAGTTTTTACTATAGACACCAAAATTGGGTCATACTAATTATCTGACTTAAATTAATTAACATCCTCACTTAACCATCTCACCTAGCCGTGTCACTCCATGACTCACTCAAACCTCATTAATGCCCTAAGACCAAGTCTAAGCCTATCCTAACTAGCTAGGACTTAGTCTAAACCTGGGCTTAACTCCTATTAACAAACTTAAAAGGACTCTTACTTATCCTCCTGCAATCTATCACTCAAGACTCAAACGTATATTGAAGACCACACCAAAAATAGAAACAATCAAGCTATTTGTGGTCAACCTAGATATTCCCGCCTTAACCGACGTTGGTCCCCTAACCATCGTTGGTTAGGTTAAATACATTTCCAAAAGCCTTTTCCTAGGTTGGTCATTCGATTCAGGATCTCATACGAATAGAGACTTGGAGCAATCAAATTTCTAAAGCACTTAGGCAAAGGAAAACACACGGGAGCACTATCAATAGCCATTAACACTCATCATCTTCTTCACAATCATGGATTCACACAGAGAAGCACAGATGTTAAAATTGTTGTGACATGAACACAATGTATCTTCTCTCCAAATATCTTTTGTCACTGTCCTCATCACCTGCATTCTCAAAACCTACTATTCAGTAAGTATATAACATCTCTTCATTTATCTCTATTTTCTTTCAGTAAGATTCATTATTTATCTCATTAATTTATCTTCCTCCACATCTGTAAACTCTCTTCCTCCTGCCAACCTATCACCTTACCAGACCTGGCCCTTTTACCTATCTTCACCCTCTTCCAACCATCTCTGAGTCTGCAAGACCATTTTACGACCCCACCCTGAGCATTTCTAACCTTTGTGAAATCATAGAGAGTTTGAAAAACTAGTTCTAAGAGCATTCTGTTGATTTCCCCTATAGATGCCAGTTATCCAACTGACATTGGTCATTCTACCTAACCGGCATCGGTTACACAACTAATGTTAGTTACTGTGTCTGGTAATATACCTCAGACCAATGATCTCATACCCATTTCTCAATAGCCCAGAATCAATTTTGATCTTTACCAGGCCTTACCTAGAGCCTGTACTAGACCTGTAACCCAACACTAGCCAATCATCTGACCTTTTTTTGACCTCAATCACCTTTTACCCGACCTTTCTTATTATTTTGTGCAAGATACCTAAATCATTTCAACTCCAATAAGATTGTTATTTCATGTATATTTTAAATAGCATTAATAATATTATATAAAAGTGGATTGACAGCCTATTCAGGAAGCATCATGCTTCCTAGACCTAGCTTCTGCTAGGCAGTCCACTCATTGTTTTGCATTTTACAGGTAGTTCCTCCTGGCCAAAAGGGAGCATTCACAATTAGTATCGGATCAGGAAATTAGAACGCATGCACAACCTTCAACTGACATCACAAATAGGTATTCCTCCTTGGCCTATTACCTCTTATATGTTTCATTAATTTGCTAAGAATCCGGTGAAACATTTTAGCACACCTAATGGGACCAATTTGGGGTTCCTTGCATTTATTCATTCTTAGGGAAATATTTGGTATGTTTGTTTCTTTTCAAAAGGAAGTTAAAATTAAATTATATCCCTGGGAATCTTCTCTCTCTTCTATTTTTCTAAGTGACATTTGTATTTTGGGACTAAAAGAATCCTTCTTTTTCTTCTTGCATGTACATTAGTGAAATTCATTCTCTTTCCTATTCACTTTCTATTTACATCAAATATCACATTTTGATTTGAGTTCTAAAATACTTTCATTTCATACTTCTATGCTTGAATTTTTAGCTCACATTAAAACTGAGGGCAATCTATACACTAGAAGTCATGCCCAACTCATGGTTGACATAATTGAATTGTAGAGAACTTTCTCTTCTCTCTCTTTTCCAAACTACACAAATATAATTTACACATCTTATTAAACAACACCTTACCTGGAAGAAGTTGTCAATGATCACATGATCAGAAGATTGACAGTGGGTGCCTAACTGGTTTCTTTTTCTAGTCATTATCTTAGAGAAAGAATCACCCCCGCCAAAACATTATCTAAAACCACCCTTAGATCTTGCCTCTTCATAGGACACCTTTCCAAATAAAAAATATGTTCTGTACATAACTCAGTCTTAAATAGCATAAGCTAAAACATAAAATTCACTTATAGGATTCATGTTTTTCTTAGCTTTTTCTTGAGTTGTGATGTCACATTCTTCATTTTCTTCTTCCTTTCACACTCTGCCATCATAGTTGGTGTATTCTGACTGTTTCTGAGTGTGTCAGGGTCCATTACTATCATACTCAAGTTTTTGGGTTGATATTCCATCTAACTTAATTCACAAAATCAAATTTTCTTCAAATTTCACAGTGATCGGCATTGGTCCAGCGACCATCATTGGTTTACATCTGATTGCCAAAGTTTACCTAACCATTATCAATTTCCAGATTTTTTTGGTCATTTTACTAAAAAAATCCCTCATCACATCTTCTGTTCTTGTTGAAGTTCTCATAACATCATCATCCCCTCCAGAATTTTAAAATCTCAGTCAAATACAGTTTTGTTATTTCATTTTCATTAGTTCTTGCCTCATTTACAAAACTATTGATTTCCCACAGTAATTGGTATCGGTTAACCTAACCGGAATTGGTCACCTTGTCACTGTCATCGGTTAACATAACCATTTTCAATTCCTGTGTTTTAATTTTTAATTAAAACAAAAACTAGTTTTACCACCTGAAACCTACTTTCCTCCATTCCTCCTGTTTCTATGTGTCATTTTCAGAAAATAAATTACCAATTTTTATGCTAACTCACATGGTTTTGACTTGTAACCAAGATAACACCCTTGTGTTTCACGATAGCCTTCAGCCACTTCTACCTAGCCCATCACCACCTTCCATCGTTTCACCTATAGATCCAACTCAACCCATCACCATTAGTACCAATAATGAGGAGTTCACAAGACTCCTTGACCATATTCCCGCTACCCTATAATATTATCTCACCCACTCATCCACCTGGGACTCATCAGGATAGTTGGTTTATGACATGCCCGTGTCCTTCCCTCCTGCCATCGCCCCCACTTCTGCATCAACTACCACTAGCTCGGCCTTACTCTGATCCACCTTACCACCTATGGTCTCTCAACTAGACCCCACATCCTCTATATCTGTTACATCTATAGTGCTTGTTGCACCATTAACATCAGTCACCCCTGTGGTTTCAACCACTTCTTCATCAGCCGCCTTGAGCATAACCCCATCTACACCCTTTACTTCATATATACTTGTTGCATCGCAACCACCCATGGTGTCAAAAACTCATACCCCATTCCAAAACCTCATCCTTTCCATCCCACAACCGTTACCCCCAATTACCTCGAGAGTCATTATGACTACCCCACCTACTTACACGTATCACCAACAACTTCCACTCTCGTATATCGCCTATTCGGTATACCTTCTTTCTGCATCTCATCCCCCTTCGCAGTTCTCATATTCGACACTACTATATAGTGGGATGTCATCCACATCATACATTCATCATCAACCTCTTTATACTCCAGGGGGTGACCAATCATCACAACCTACCAGTGACCTCATTACAATGATGATAGAAAAGATGCAAAAATTGGAAGCATCAATTTATGGTTCTCGTAACTCCTTAACATATGATGAAATATGTAATGAGCCAATTCCTCCATCTATTCCCATTCACCCATACCCTGTACATTGGGAAATGACCAAATTCAACTATTTCAATAGTAAAGAGGACCCACAACAACACTTGTGGTCATTCAAACATGAGTGTTATCTAATAGCCCATGACGATGCTTTACTCATATGAACATTAACCATGTCATTAACGGGACCCGCGTTAGATTGGTATAGTGGTTTACCTAGAAATTCCATTTAATCATTTAACTAAGTGGTGCAAGCCTTCTTGGACCATTTTTCAATCAATTTCGTTAAAACAATCACCATGACCGACCTATACTCAACATGACAGTATGACGACGAATCTATCACAGATTTTGTCACTCATTGGCAAAGCCTTATCAACCAACTAACATTCCAGTTACCTCAAACCAAGCTTATATATTTATTCACTAGGGATTGCGCTAGGTACATATCACCAAATATGTAAGTACAAACCTTCCGTACCTTCGAAGAAGCATTTACTATGGCGCGAAAATTGGAAATTCATGTCGTTGAAGAAAAAAACTCAATTGCGTAACAAAAATGCCACCTTCAAATCAAATGATGTCTCTTCTTCTTCAAAACCCCAAAACAATTATTCAAAATCCAAAGGATCTACCAATGGAATAGTTCTCAATGCTGGTCCATCTCAGCCATCTAACCAAGTAAAACCTTCCTCCAATATTTCTCTAGTTCAAAATTTTCAGTTCAAATGGGAGCAATGAAAATACACTCCAATCAGGGAGCTTTATTCTTCAGTATTAGAAAAACTTCTTAAGGCTAGAGCCATTTCCCTTCCACCCATAAAACCACATATTGGTTTCTACCCCACTTTTCCTATTCCTGCATGGTACAAGGAACATGACTATTATAGGATTTATGTGATAAGTGAATGTTTGTTTCAAAGTTTTGTTATTTTTTTTGGATTTTTGAAATATTTGATTATTTTTAATTTTCACAAGTTTGGAAATACAAATGCAAAAAAAGATGAAGACATTCCATGGCTTGAATAAACCAGGAGGAATACACAACACGTGCAAATGACAAAAAGAGATAAAATAAGCAATAGAAAGAAACCCAATATGAACAGGAAGGAACCACACAAAATTTATATGTGAACTAGGATGTGAATAAATTTCTTGCAATTGGTCCACAGTAAAGATAAACAAAGTAAAACATTATGAAAAACTGAAATAATAAAAAACATCATCACAATGTTGACAAACTGCAACAGTACAATACAATGTGTAAAAACAACATCTAATGACACTCTAAATGTGTTCCATATTAAAGAACTAGAAATATTTGATGCCCCTAAGCGATAGCTTAGCATGTGAGAGGATTGGATCAGGCAGAAGAGTGTAGTGATACTTAGATACTCCAAAAGATACTCTTGTTGGATTCCATGGAAGTTTGATTTGTATTGGATTAAAATGTAAAATCCAAGTGTTCCCCGAGGAAAAGTTATATTGTCAAAGGGTAAATGATTATCAGAGAAAACACTTAGTTGAACTTACACACAGAGTCCGCACGGAAGAATGGCATAGGAGCAAAAGCGTGAAGGTATAGGAAGGCGTCACGTGCAGGAGGTGTAGAGTAAGACTCTCAAGGACTTAGCCAATTTTGGAGATCAGGTCTATTCTTAGAGATTGGCATGTGGAGTACACAAAGTGATGCCGAGATTTGCACGCCACTCTTCGTGGAGATTTTGGAAGGACATGTCAACTCACTCTTGCATGGGCATAAGTTAAGAATAGATCCATCACTTCAGTTAACTATCAGACAATCTATAGATAACATACTTGCATGTATGGCTATAATTGTAAAAAGGCACGTGGTTGTTATTAGCATGCGACCTATTTCTGGTAGAGTTAAGTGGTGAAGGGTTAGTTCCCACCCTATATATATATATATATATATATATATATATATATATATAAAAGAATTACTTAGAGAATATAGAGACATACATAGAGATACGGATGGAACCATATGTTTGGAGGAATGGAAAAACATGAGTACATGCGACTGGATAATTGTAACAGATCCATGTGCACATGCCTGGTATTGTATGAAGCTACTGTATTGTTGGTTCAATGAATAGATAAAGGAAATTGGCCAAACAAAGTGTGTGATGTGTTTTATCAATGCATGTTATTACTTTCATGATGATTTACCTTTAGCGCTTATAGATCTGGTTGGATATAAATGGTGAATGGATGGATTAGTTCCTAAAATATATGTTTACTATTTTATCATACCACCATTCTACTACTGCAACTATTAAGAGGGACCCGGTACCTTTGCATGCTTCGGGT